>OY037011.1:29748828-30948828 GCA_955831195.1 Pilophorus perplexus
GCCCGGAACGTAGGAAGGCCCGCATCAGTAAAATCTCCAAAAATTCGGTGTAATCATCCAAATTCTCCCATGTCATACATTGTCACTGTCAAACCTTGCGTATTCGGTCATTGAGGGGAGATTATTTTCTTGGATGAGGGCGAAGGATTTTCCGGGTTGACGGAGTCTGCGACAGGCGAAGATTTTGCTGCTTCTGCTTACTCCGTCTTTTACTTGTCGGACTTCTCGCGACGGATGTTGACGACTCCAACCGGCCTCAAAATTTGACATTATCCGTTTCAAGAGGTCTAGATTCCAAAACCGAAATGTCCGTCCGCCGTACGCCCGCTGTACCGAGCTTCTTAGATTGTATCTAAGGCCATTTAAATCTGGCCCATAACAATCTTTCGCGTAACTTCTTGCTCGCTTTCTTCCCCTAGGGGAAGTGCGCAAGTGCATAAGTTTATGTTTCTTCAAAATTTGATGTCTTCTTGTTCTTGATCTTCAGCACTGCCCTAGGGGGAGTACAGCGGGGAGGAGTTCAGCGGGCCCTCCTGCCCTCTCCGGCGTTAGCCACACCATTCTGGTGCGCCCGGGATGGACCAACGTGGAGGTGGCGGGTTTTAATGCATTAAAAGACCCCCATGGGTCTTGTTCAACTTTCATTCGTAATTCTTTGGGACAGGAGTCATCGCAACGGACCTACCAGCCTAAAAATTCCAAGAGACCTCCTGTCGAATTCAGACTCCCAGAATTCGACCTGTCGAATATTTTTCGAGTAAAAAATTGCTTTAAAGAAAAAAAAAAAAATGTGTTGTTCCAGAAATAATATTCGGACATGTAACCTATAACAAAGAATAATAAACCATTTTGTCAAATTTGCAGCGTTTTTCTATCGTCTCGGGATCCCTTTTAGCTACTAATAGGGGGTTGAGATCCTCCCAAAATGCGGGCCTCATTTGCGCCCAACTTTCTTATTTTAAATAGGAACCCCTAGTTTTTTTATGCATTTGGAATCCACGGCCATTTTTACGTCCGATAAACGCATTGAGCGAAATTTCTGACCCTCGCAAAACCGTACAACTCCTCCTATTTTCGTTGTTTACAGTCCAATTGAGTCGGCGTTTGTTCTGTATCCTATCTACAGATCTAAATTTTAATACTAAATCCCTCTTATTCAAACGGGCAAGCGAAGTGAGGCCCCCATGTGCTAGTGTTTCCAAATTCCAATAATTCCAATAATTTCCTTTCCTTGCCCCTACCTACGCATTCTTTCTTTTGAGTTCAGCACAATTTATTTTTGTGTTCCCGAAAATTCTAGGGGGGAGGGGCCCTTCCCCACCCTGTATACGCCCATGGCTACGCATGCTCAGCTAAATGATATGGTGTAATGAGGTGGTTAGGGAGAGAGATCGACTCCTCTGATGGTTTGAATACTAATACTTGTTTATTTCGGTAGCGTGGGGACCGGTTTCGAGCAACTAAGCTCATCTACAGCCCTGAAAAGAAAAACATTAAATGTTGACAAATTTTGTCATTTGAATCAGAGAAAACCTTAAAATTATATTATACTGAAGGTATAGGATCAACTTGATCCTATCAAGTACAAATAGTGTAAAGTATAACTGATGAAATTAGTTCAGAATGGTGGTAACTTGACAATAGTAATTTTGGAATATGGACTCACTGTTGAAATTAGCTCCATGACTGGTTTTCAAATCTGTCATGGAGCCAATTTTAACAGTTTAACTTGGCCATTAACTGCAATAATTATATCAACTGGCATTCTCGAGAGATCGAATACGTCCTGTTCCTTTAAGAAACGTGTAAAGTTTCCTCCAGTTGAACGCTGCGGTGATTCACATCCACCACCCCAGGGCTTAAGAGCACGTGCACCTTGTCCCTTATAACTGAAAATAGCTTAGGAAGGGCCGCCACAACCCTATAGCTTACATCACCCTCGCTTCCGCAGTGTGACAGCAAGGTGATCCGAACCCAAATGTTGGGACATCAGATGGTGGATTCTATTTTTGTGAGCCCGATCTGAGATGGCGTGACATGTGCCGCGTACTTGCCTGTAAGACGGTGAAACGGGTGCGAATGAGTACGAGGAGTATTTTGATACTTTTGGTCTCGTGATTTCAAGTGACGTACAACTTGGTCTCTGATAGGTACGTACAGCTAGTTGGAGACAATTCAGGGTTTTCTGATTGAAATATTCCATTGGTAACAAACATCGATTGGTTGAAATTTGGCTTGTGATCATTATGATTATCAAGGGAACTGAACTCAAGATGGGGTGTTTTGTGGACCTAGGCGTGGTTGAGCTTGTTTTGTGGGTTGGTGGAGTGCTGACGGCGAATACACGGGTGTGGATAGAAATGACTTGTGCACAGGCTGCTAGAGGCGTCGAGGGTAGGGATTGCAATCCCGAACGTTTTTCTGAATCCCGGGATCCCGGGATTTTTCAGAGGCAATCCCGGGATCCCGGGATTAATCCCGGGATTGATGATTTTTGTATGAACGTGAAAAAATTGATTAAAAACGACGAAAAACTTGTTTATTTACAATAATTGTAAATTATATAAAATATTACTTCTCTCATGAAGGAGAAATTTCACTTATGTACTCAAAAAATGTGCTTTTAGAAATCATAATGTTGGATCTTAGAAAGCATTCAAAGTTGGATCAGCCAATTTGCTTCTTAGCTTTGTCGAAAATAGTCCTGCTACTCAAAAGGCCCTCTCAGCTTCTACGGAGGTCAGTGGGATAGTCCTACGTGTTCTGGTTGTGCTTAAATTGAAGCTGAATCACTGCTCTACAATTTCATTCCTCATAACTTTCCTCGTGGATGAATTCGGGATGAATATCATAGCCGATATTCCGTACTGAAGAAGGATAAAACCACGATTTCTAAATTTGGGGGAAAATGGTCAATGTTTGAAGAGGGTTAATCTCGGGGCCCATTGGTCCTAGAAAGCTGCCGTTGCGCTCAAATGGTAGCAAATCTTGTCTACTTGAAAATAGTATACAGTGACTTTTTCGTTAGGGAGCACATTTTTGAAGCTAAAAGCCAAGAACTGAAAAAAAAAAAAAAAAAAAAAATCCGAAAATTTCGCGGCTTTTCGAGCATCCAGCATTAAATTTTAGCACAAGGGTTTCGAAGCTGGTACCGTCCCTGATAACATTTTAAAAAAAACGCTGCAAATTTCAGTGTGGTGTTTGCCGACGGTGCAGAGGTCTAATCCAATGAGGTGGTTAGGGTGAGAAATGACTCCTCTGCTGAGTACTCAGCAGAGGAGTCATTTCTCACCCTAACCACCTCGCTGCAAATTTTACACAAGGGTTTATTATTCTTTCATATAGGTTAGTTGCGCAAAAATTATTTCTGAGTCAAAAGAAAAAATGTTGAAAAAAAATTTTTTGGATTTTTTTTTTTTTTCAAAAAAATTGTTTTTCCAAAAATTCTTTATTCTTTACTCGAAAAATATTTAACCTCCAGGGATCCTTCAAAAATCCCATATTTAGCCCCATGAAAGCCCTATAGATCGCCACAGTGAAATCGGATCGCTGCGGGACCCCAAAAAATGGATTCTACGTCCAATAATACTTCGAAAACGACACCTGACTCGATCCCATAGCCGAAAGCCTTCAAAAACCCCCTTCTGTAGCCCCATTTTAGCCCCATAGCGCCCCACGGGTTTGGGCGATCGGGCTGAAAACCTTGCGGGCACAACTAGATGGTAAAGCGAGTATTTTGTCAAAACTTCAGATTTAAAAAAAATTCTACTGCCCAAAACGGCCCGGACGGCGGACGGACATTTCGGATTTAGAATGTAGACCTCTTGAAACGGATAATGTCAAATTTTGAGGCCGATCGGAGTCGTCCACCTCCGTCGCGAAAACATAGGTGTATTATTCCAAGAATAATAAACCAAAATATTCTATTCTATTCTATATTCTATTCCTAACCACCTCACGCCCCTCGTACTTCTCTTCCCCCACCTCTGGAACTTCCTACTGTTCTAGTTAGTCATGAGAGTTTGATCTCTTTCAGGTGAGGATAGAAGGACCCATTGAAGAATTGCCTTACGATAATTGGAAGGACCTGTACGACTCTGAGCCGCTTTTCTGCAAAATCCGAGCGGTCGTGTGCCACCAGGGGACTTCCATCGAGTGGGACGAGCTCAAGAAGCACCACGATCAGATCCTCAACGAATATAAGGAAGGAGCCAACGCCCTTGCCAAACCCGACCACGTGTAAGTGTTTTACTGATACTGTTTACACAAATTTGGTCATTTTGCGCTCACAATTTATACTTGGAATAATTTTTTCACCGAGCGCCGAAATCTGTTGACGGTTGCTGCCACCCTACGAGCAAAATTTCGTCTTCAGACGTGTTCCTCACTTTGACGAAAGCTTTCAATTGTTTCAGGGTCGCCTACAAGATCTTCCCGTCGATGATCGAGTTTTACGAGTCTCTTGGGCCCAGGATCGCAGACAGAGTCATGTACCTCAAAGAAAAGAACAGCTGGAAGAACGAGAGAATTGCCGCCTAAGTGAATGCCGAACATTTTGACATTCTCATCTGGGGCTCATTCTCACATATTTTTATTAATTTGTCACTTTTTTAATAATAAACGAAGCTTTTCGTAGTTTTGTGGTTTTGACTGGACTGTCTGAATATCTCACAGCTCAATGTTCGAAATGAAAGCCTGACCTAGTTGGTAAACATTATTACTGCCTGCATAATAGGGATCGTGACGGGACTGAAAAGAGAGCGTTCTGGTGGCGAAATTGATATCACTGACCGAGCTGATGAATAACAGGTTCGTTCCAGGTTTGACGGACTGTTAACAGAAATCGACGGAGACATGCGCAGTTGAGAAAACTGCTGTTCCAGGTCGCCGTCGCCGGCTGTTCCAGGTCGATTTGTAGGTTGACAGCAGTTCAACTGCAGTCGGACGGAAACCGACAGCTCGAATGAGTTCGGTTGGGAGCTGTCGACTTGGATAACCCAGTTGAAACCTCTCTCATAACCTCCTTTATTTTGGTGCTTGACGCATCAAGTTGTACTCGCGTCCTCCCAAAGTCCTCGTATATACCCTCAAACACTTTAAATGACTCATTCCCGCCCTTATGATACTCCTCTCTCGAAAAAGGTTGATTATTCTGAATACAATTATACAATTTTGTTGACAGTTCGCGTTCCAGGTTAGAAGGTGGGCTGTTCGACAGAACTCGACAGACGAAGGCATTGGGACTGCTGTCGACAGCTGTCTGTTTTGTCAACAGACGCCGTCAGACCTGGAACAAACCTTATTGTTTACGTTGAGCCTTGTATCGCATGTAGGAGAAGGGAGAAAAATAAAGGCGTAGAACAGAAGCTACTGACTTTTATTCCAAATCAAACTTTTTTTTGGACTTTTGTCCAGCTAGAGTGGCGAAAAAAAAAACAGTGCGCCGCCGCCGACCGCAGACGCGTCAGGGAAATTCCAGGGAAGACAGGGTTTGTTGTTGGAGCTGAATGGAAAGATGACTGTCGGAGAGTGAAATGGCTCTCCGTTCGGGAGTCAATAATTATTATATTATGAAATGAGGGTTAATTGACTGATCTCTCTCCCAGGCAATCAGGAGGTATGGAAATTAGTTCCAAAGGGTTGTGACCCTAAGCGTATTTATTATACAGTGAAATAAATATATCGTTCGTGAACATCCTAACACCCGATACCGAACGCGAAATTTCTTCTCACGAGACGTGGGAGCTAGCCCAAGCTACTCATGAGGGTCGCTGCAGTGTAAATCGCCAGGGACTTCATCTTAACGACGTAGGGGTCCCGGGGGTCCTGTCCGGAGTTGCTTGGGCTGAGAAGAGAGTCCCGGAGGTCCAGGTGACGATCTGGAAGGTCCAGGAGATAGTCGACTCCCGGGCCTACGACGGGCAGACGGGCATACGCTCGCTCTGACTGTCTGGAATGCACTCACCCTGATGCAGCATCCCCTCAGTCCCTTTATCCGAATCCCTCGTTCACGTGAACGTGCCAAACCAGCCTTGATTCGCCCTCTACTTGGAGGCCGGTCAACACAACAGATTCTGCTGTGTCGAGACGTCACGTCCGCCGGTTTCGTTAACCGGACCGCTGTCCAGGATCGATCTCGACAATGGACAACTCTATCTTGTGGTAATTGAGGTCGATAATCGACTGTCTTGGGCCAGGCACACAGAGGTACTTTCATCTAAGCTTTCCTCCAGCATATTTATGCTGAGAAGATTGGTTGGCGCGGTTTCTCCTGAGGTTCTACGCACAGTGTACTGCGCTTGCTTCCATGGAAGCAGACTAGAGCAGCGTACAGGATCCCTCTATGGGGGAACTCATCTCATCTCTCGCCCAAAATATTCGTTCTCCAAAAAAGTGAAACAATGTAATTAATTTGTGGATGGACCTTAATACAGTAAACCCTCACTAACAGCGGTTTTTGCCTAAATGCCCTTAAACCTTGAAATCGATGGATGCTGCTCCTTTGACGTGGAAAACCCACAATATCGCACATTGCTTTTACAACATCAAGGAATCCATCGATAAAATTATGGCCTGGAGTGGTCGGGGTGATGGATCCAGAAAAAAATTTGACTGGTTCGGAAACAGCAACGTTGGGTGAAATTTTAGAGATCGCTCATAAACTGGAGGGTGAGGGATTTTCTGAAATATGGTTCAGGTGGTTGAGTGGGACTCCCTTATGGAAAGCTTTCATGGATATCGCTCCTCCGGAGTAATAGTGGTATAAGTAAGTCTAAAAACAGCTGTTTTGAGTTATATATACCATTGGGTAGCTCGCGACGAGCTTAACATGGGGGTATTATTGGTTTAAGCATAGTTCAAAAATTACTCGGGAGAGAGCAGATGAACCGGTATGTTTTCCATGCAGATTACCGACATTTCGTTTGAAGAAGGTTGGTTCATCTCTAATGAGCCGCTATCCGTCAGAAAAATCAGGTATTAACCTTATTTTTTTCACTTCAGTACTGGTATATTTCAAGAAGTACCGCTGTTCAACCAAGAAAATATCCTTTTTTGTGTGCTTGCAGTGGCAAAACCGGATCATTTCAAAAATGTACCACTACTATTCCAATATTAACGTGTGTCATCCCGTGTGTTCATCAGTACAGTAGTGGATCATGTCAAGATGTACCATCCATTTGGGCCCAATTTCTTGGGATAAGAGTGGTACATAATTGAAATTTAATTGATTTTAATACATGCGCGTCGTGAATGAGAAGGGGGAGAAGAAGCTTTGGGAAAACCTGAAAGGTAGATAATCTATCTAAATCACTAATTCTCACCGTGTCTGTGGCTGACTATGTGGGTATGTCAATCGCCTACTCTGACTAAACTATAAGCGATAAAAATACGCCGATTTTTCCTATCGTCTCGGGCGACCGTTTAAGAGTCAATAGGGGGGTCGAGATTTTTCTAAAATGCGCTCAAATCCGCGCAATTCACATCAACTTTCTTATTTCAAATGGGAACCCCTATTTTTTTCACCGGATTCGGATTCCTCGACCAATTTTACGTCCGATAAGCGAATTGCGCGAATTTTATGACGCGCGCGAATTCGCTGAATTAATTTTTTCGATTTATTCCGTCGTTAATAGAAGGATTTTTTTCGCGTTTCGTCCGTAGCCTACCTTGAGATCCAAATTTTAATAGGAGATATCGACCAAATTCATTCCGACAATGAGCGGATCAGGACGGCGATTTCAGTTTTGGAGATTCCTTTAATTTACGTCAGAAAACTGGGTGGCCGTCACCGGCGGGTGGATCCCGCTCGGTTTACTCCCAGCCGATACCCCCCCACCATCACTCTTCACTCTGAGCGGGTGGGACATCAGCCTTACAGGGGCGCTCACGAGGTCTACGAGATCTCTCCCAGACGGAAATGGATGTAAATTAAATGAATCGATTTAAATTGAATCGATTATCGAGAAAAGTAGGATCGATTTAAACTGAATCGATTATCGAAAAATTGAATTTAATTGAATTTAAAAAATAAAAATAAAAAAATTAAAATAAAAATAAAATAAAAATTAAAATAAAATAAAAATTTTTCCTGTGAGTTTTCAACTATGATTTGATTTCACTAGCACTATGACAGGGTGGGAGGGGGGGCATACTTCACTCGGCCGATCATTTTAACGGCCAGGGGACTTGATGTTGAAGCCAGGGGGGTTGATGTTGAAGGAGCAGTTGACCTTGATGCAGGGTTATGAACGTGTCCATCGATGCTATGCACCCCACTAGGGTTACTCAGCTGGGTGCGTAGGCGAGCAACTAACTATTGATGGCACCCCAGGGTTTTTTTTCCTGTGAGTTGTCAAATTTGACACGTTGCCAGGGGGTGTTTCTCGCTCGGCCGATCAATTTACCAGCCAGGGGAGGCTTTTTTCAAACTTTTCAAATGACAGGGGGGGTCTTGCTTCGCTCGGGCGATTATTTTATTAGCCAGAGGGGTCTTGCTTTGCTCGGCCACCGACATAGGTAGTTCTCCTATTATTGATGGTGGAGTTTTCAAATTTGATTTCACTAGCACTTTGACAGGGGGTCCTTACTTATGTACGAGCGATCACGCAAGACCCTTATAAATAATCTATATCACTAATATATATAATATTCTTGAAAATCTCGAGAAATTCAAAAATGCTCTACGTTCTGAGATAGGTTGAGCGCCCTCAAGGATTTTTTCCGTTTTCCCCTCCTTCAACCCCCTCCCTTCCAACGACACTTAACTCTACCCCCTCGCCATTTTAGCCCCATATTTTTCCTGTGAGTTTTCAACTTTGATTTGATTTCACTAGCACTATGATAGGTTGGGAGGGGGGGGGGGGGGGGCATACTTCACTCAGTCGATCATTTTAACGGCCAGGGGACTCGCTTTGCTCGGCCACCCACATAGGTAGTTCTATTATTATTGATGGTGGAAATTTGATTTCACTAGCACGTTGACAGGGGGTCTAATTTCGTATAGCCCCATGAAAGCTCCATAGGTCTTCCCCAAAAATACTTGGAAAACGACACTTAACTCTACCCCCTAGGCATTTTAGTCCCATAGCGCCCCACCGGGTTTTTTACTGTGAGTTTTGATTTGATTTCACTAGCACTTTGACAGGGGAGGGAGGGGGGCTTACTTCGCTCTGCCGATCATGTTATCGGCCAGAGGGAGCTCGCTTTGCTCAGCCACCCACATAGGTAGTTCTATTCTATTATTATGATGGTGGAGTTTTCAAAATTGAGTTCACTAGCACTTTGACAGGAGGGGCGTCTTATTTCGCTCAGCTGATCATCTTCTCGGCCTTTTTAGCCCCATATCGCCCCATGGGTTTTTTCCCTATGAGTTTTCAAATTTGATTTGATTTCACTAGCACTATGGCAAGGAGGGGGGGGGGGGGGGGGGCGGTTCCTCGCTCGGGCGGTAGAGAGTAGACTTTTGAAAATTGATTTCACTAGCACTTTGACTTACTTCGCTCAGCTAATAGACTAGCACTTTGACAAGGGGGCCTTACTTCGCTCGGCTAATCATTTTCATACCATGATTCACCCAAATCACAGGCGGCAATATACAACCACAGTGGGCAATACATCCACAAGCGGCAATACACCCACTAGGGAGGGTCTGGGGGGCGGCAATTCACCCACAGGCGGCAATATACACTCACAGGCGGCAATACTCCCACAAGCGGCAATTCACCCACAATTCTGCTTAAGCGATCGGCCTCGCGAAGCGAGGCACCGGCCTCGCGTAGCGAGGCCCACGGGGGGTCTGGGGGGCGGAGCCCCCCAGCTGGGTGCGTAGGCGAGCAAAGCGAGCCGGAGCATCTAGTCTAAATCACTAATTCTCACCGTGTCTGTGGCTGACTATGTGGGTATGTCAATCGCCTACTCTGACTAAACGGTAAGTCGTAAAAATACGCCGATTTTTCCTATCGTCTCGGGCGACCGTTTAAGAGTCAATAGGGGGGTCGAGATTTTTCTAAAATGCGCTCAAATCCGCGCAATTGACATCAACTTTCTTATTTCAAATGGGAACCCCTATTTTTTTCACCGGATTCGGATTCCTCGACCAATTTTACGTCCGATAAGCGAGTTGGGCGAATTTTATGACGCGCGCGAATTCGCTGAATTAATTTTTTCGATTTATTCCTTCGTTAATAGACGGATTTTTTCCGCGTTTCGTCCGTAGCCTACCTAGAGATCCGAATTTTAATACTTGATATCGACCAAATTCATTTCGAAATCGAGTGAATTTTGAGCGCGAGTTGAGTTTTGAAAAAACTGGGCCGTCGCCACCGACCCGTCCCGTCGGGTGAATTCTGGCTCGGCTTCACTCCCATCCTCTCAACACCCTCTATCCCCCCGCCCTCACTCTTCACTCTGAGCGGGTGGGACATCAGCCTTTAAGGGGCGCTCGGAAGGTCTATGCGCAACGTCACCCAGACGGAAATGGATGTAAATTAAATGAATCGATTTAAATTGAATCGATTATCGAGAAAAGTATCGAAAAGTTGAATTGAATCGGAAAAAAAAATTATTAACAAATTTTAGCCCCATTTTTTTCCTGTGTTTTCAAATTTGATTTTATTTCACTAGCACTATGACAGCGAGGGGAGGGGGGGGGGGGGGGGGTTACTTCACTCGGCCGATCATTTTACTGGCCAGGGGAGGCTCGCTTTCCTGGGCTGCCCACATTGGTAGGTAGTTCTATTGTTATTGAAGGTTATATTGTTATTTTAACGGCCAGGAGGCTCTCTTTGCTCGGCCATTTGACATTGGTACATTTCACGATAAAAAAATTTATATATATTCTTGAAAATCTCGAGAAATACAAAAATGATCTACATTCTGAGATAGGTTGAGCGCCCTCAAGGATTTTTTCCGTTTTCCCCTCCTTCAACTAAATAATAATAATAATAATAAATAAATAAATTTATTTATCGCTTACTCTGCCACCCACATAGGTAGTTCTATTATTATTGATGGTGGAGTTTTCAAATTTGATTTCTACACTCTTCACTCCAAGCGGGTGGGACATCAGCCTTTAAGGGGAGCTCGCAAGGTCTACGAGATCTCTCCCAGTCATCCCCTTGCAGTGCAGCCAAATCAGGGTTTTTCCCCCAGATTGCGGGGGTTTTTTCTTCTCCGGGGGGGATTTTTGGGGGTCGATATCTCCCGGCCATCCCTGCAAAGTCGTCCGAGGGATGTCCGATTCTCAAATATGAATCGATTTAAATCAAATCGATTTAGAAAGTATTATTATTATAAAATATTATTATTAGTATTTATTATTATTATTATTAGAATCGATTCTTTTTCCAAATTATTGACAGGGTGGCCTTACTTTGCTCAGCTAATCATTTTATCCACCAGGGGATTCTACGTCCAAAAATACTTGGAAAACGACACTAACTCTACCCCCTCGCCATTTTAGCCCCATACTTTTACTGTGTTTTCCTGGGGGGTGGGGGGCATACTTCACTCGGCCGATCATTTTAACGGCCTGGGGACTCGCTTTGCTCGGCCACTGACATAGGTAGTTCTATTATTATCAAGGGAAGGCTTTTCAAATTTGATTTCACTAGCACTTGACAGGGGGGCCTTAATTTCCCCAAAAATACTTCCCCTTTCCCCAAAAATACTTGGAAAACGACACTTAACTCTACCCCTCGCCATTTTAGCCCCATATTTTTCCTGTGAGTTTTCAACTTTGATTTGATTTCACTAGCACTATGACAGGGTGGGAGGGGGGGGGGGGGCATACTTCACTCGGCCTATCATTTTAACGGCCAGGGGACTCGCGTTGCTCGGCCACCGACATAGGTAGTTCTATTATTATCGAGGGAAGACTTTTGAAATTTGATTTCACTAGCACTATGACAGGGGGGCCTTACTTAGCTTGGTCCACCATTATAACGGCCAGGGGACTCGCTTTGCTCGGCCACCGACATAGGTAGTTCTATTATTATCAAGGGAAGGCATTTCAAATTTGATTTCACTAGCACTTGACAGGGGGGCCTTAATTTCCCCAAAAATACTTCCTCTTTCCCCAAAAATACTTGGAAAACGACACTTAACTCTACCACCTCGCCATTTTAGCCCCATATTTTTCCTGTGAGTTTTCAACTTTGATTTGATTTCACTAGCACTATGACATGGCGGGAGGGGGGGCATACTTTACTCGGCCGATCATTTTAACGGCCAGGGGACTCGCTTTGCTCGGCCACCCACATAGGTAGTTCTATTATTATTGATTTCACTAGCACGTTGACAGGGGGTCTAATTTCGTATAGCCCCATGAAAGCTCCATAGGTCGTCCCCAAAAATACTTGGAAAACGACACTTAACTCTACCCCCTCGGCATTTTAGTCCCATAGCGCCCCACCTGGTTTTTTACTGTGAGTTTTGATTTGATTTCTTTAGCACTTTGACAGGGGAGGGGGGGGGGGCTTACTTCGCTCTACCGATCAGAGGGGGCTCGCTTTGCTCAGCCACCCACATAGGTAGTTCTATTCTATTATTATGATGGTGGAGTATTCAAAATTGAGTTCACTAGCACTTTGACAGGAGGGGCGTCTTATTTCGCTCAGCTGATCATCTTCTCGGCCTTTTTAGCCCCATATCGCCCCATGGGTTTTTTCCCTATGAGTTTTCAAATTTGATTTGATTTCACTAGCACTATGGCAGGGAGGTGGGGGGGGGGGGGGGGGGGGGTTCCTCGCTCGGGCGGTAGAGGGTAGACTTTTGAAAATTGATTTCACTAGCACTTTGACTTACTTCGCTCAGCTAATAGACTAGCACTTTGACAAGGGGGCCTTACTTCGCTCGGCTAATCATTTTCGTACCATGATTCACCCAAATCACAGGCGGCAATATACAACCACAGTGGGCAATACACCCACTAGGGGGGGTCTGGGGGGCGGCAATTCACCCACAGGCGGCAATATACACTCACAGGCGGCAATACACCCACAGGTGGCAATACACCCACAAGCGGCAATTCACCCACATGTCTGCTTAAGCGATCGGCCTCGCGAAGCGAGGCGCCGGCCTCGCGAAGCGAGGCCCACGGGGGGTCTGGGGGGCGGAGCCCCCCAGCTGGGTGCGTAGGCGAGCAAAGCGAGCCGGAGCATCTAGTCTATCTAAATCACTAATCCTCACCGTGTCTGTGGCTATGTGGGTATGTCAATCACCTACTCTGACTAAACGGTAAGTCGTAAAAATACCCCGATTTTTCCTATCGTCTCGGGCGACCGTTTAAGAGTCAATAGGGGGGTCGAGAATTCTCAAAAATTCGCTCAAATCAGCGCAATTGACATCAACTTTCTTATTTCAAATGGGAACCCCTATTTTTTTCACCGGATTCGGATTCCTCGACCAATTTTACGTCCGATAAGCGAGTTGGGCGAATTTTATGACGCGCGCGAATTCGCTGAATTAATTTTTTCGATTTATTCCTTCGTTAATAGACGGATTTTTTCCGCGTTTCGTCCGTAGCCTACCTAGAGATCCGAATTTTAATACTTGATATCGACCAAATTCATTTCGAAATCGAGTGAATTTTGAGCGCGAGTTGAGTTTTGAAAAAACTGGGCCGTCGCCACCGACCCGTCCCGTCGGGTGAATTCTGGCTCGGCTTCACTCCCATCCTCTCAACACCCTCTATCCCCCCGCCCTCACTCTTCACTCTGAGCGGGTGGGACATCAGCCTTTAAGGGGCGCTCGGAAGGTCTATGCGCAACGTCACCCAGACGGAAATGGATGTAAATTAAATGAATCGATTTAAATTGAATCGATTATCGAGAAAAGTATCGAAAAGTTGAATTGAATCGGAAAAAAAAATTATTAACAAATTTTAGCCCCATTTTTTTCCTGTGTTTTCAAATTTGATTTTATTTCACTAGCACTATGACAGCGAGGGGAGGGGGGGGGGGGGTTACTTCACTCGGCCGATCATTTTACTGGCCAGGGGAGGCTCGCTTTCCTGGGCTGCCCACATTGGTAGGTAGTTCTATTGTTATTGAAGGTTATATTGTTATTTTAACGGCCAGGAGGCTCTCTTTGCTCGGCCATTTGACATTGGTACATTTCACGATAAAAAAATTTATATATATTCTTGAAAATCTCGAGAAATACAAAAATGATCTACATTCTGAGATAGGTTGAGCGCCCTCAAGGATTTTTTCCGTTTTCCCCTCCTTCAACTAAATAATAATAATAATAATAAATAAATAAATTTATTTATCGCTTACTCTGCCACCCACATAGGTAGTTCTATTATTATTGATGGTGGAGTTTTCAAATTTGATTTCTACACTCTTCACTCCAAGCGGGTGGGACATCAGCCTTTAAGGGGAGCTCGCAAGGTCTACGAGATCTCTCCCAGTCATCCCCTTGCAGTGCAGCCAAATCAGGGTTTTTCCCCCAGATTGCGGGGGTTTTTTCTTCTCCGGGGGGGATTTTGGGGGGTCGATATCTCCCGGCCATCCCTGCAAAGTCGTCCGAGGGATGTCCGATTCTCAAATATGAATCGATTTAAATCAAATCGATTTAGAAAGTATTATTATTATAAAATATTATTATTAGTATTTATTATTATTATTATTAGAATCGATTCTTTTTCCAAATTATTGACAGGGTGGCCTTACTTTGCTCAGCTAATCATTTTATCCACCAGGGGATTCTACGTCCAAAAATACTTGGAAAACGACAATAACTCTACCCCCTCACCATTTTAGCCCCATACTTTTACTGTGTTTTCCTGGGGGGTGGGGGGCATACTTCACTCGGACGATCATTTTAACGGCCTGGGGACTCGCTTTGCTCGGCCACTGACATAGGTAGTTCTATTATTATCAAGGGAAGGCTTTTCAAATTTGATTTCACTAGCACTTGACAGGGGGGCCTTAATTTCCCCAAAAATACTTCCCCTTTCCACAAAAATACTTGGAAAACGACACTTAACTCTACCCCTCGCCATTTTAGCCCCATATTTTTCCTGTGAGTTTTCAACTTTGATTTGATTTCACTAGCACTATGACAGGGTGGGAGGGGGGGGGGGCATACTTCACTCGGCCTATCATTTTAACGGCCAGGGGACTCGCGTTGCTCGGCCACCGACATAGGTAGTTCTATTATTATCGAGGGAAGACTTTTGAAATTTGATTTCACTAGCACTATGACAGGGGGGCCTTACTTAGCTTGGTCCACCATTATAACGGCCAGGGGACTCGCTTTGCTCGGCCACCGACATAGGTAGTTCTATTATTATCAAGGGAAGGCATTTCAAATTTGATTTCACTAGCACTTGACAGGGGGGCCTTAATTTCCCCAAAAATACTTCCTCTTTCCCCAAAAATACTTGGAAAACGACACTTAACTCTACCACCTCGCCATTTTAGCCCCATATTTTTCCTGTGAGTTTTCAACTTTGATTTGATTTCACTAGCACTATGACATGGCGGGAGGGGGGGCATACTTTACTCGGCCGATCATTTTAACGGCCAGGGGACTCGCTTTGCTCGGCCACCCACATAGGTAGTTCTATTATTATTGATTTCACTAGCACGTTGACAGGGGGTCTAATTTCGTATAGCCCCATGAAAGCTCCATAGGTCGTCCCCAAAAATACTTGGAAAACGACACTTAACTCTACCCCCTCGGCATTTTAGTCCCATAGCGCCCCACCTGGTTTTTTACTGTGAGTTTTGATTTGATTTCACTAGCACTTTGACAGGGGAGGGGGGGGGGCTTACTTCGCTCTACCGATCAGAGGGGGCTCGCTTTGCTCAGCCACCCACATAGGTAGTTCTATTCTATTATTATGATGGTGGAGTATTCAAAATTGAGTTCACTAGCACTTTGACAGGAGGGGCGTCTTATTTCGCTCAGCTGATCATCTTCTCGGCCTTTTTAGCCCCATATCGCCCCATGGGTTTTTTCCCTATGAGTTTTCAAATTTGATTTGATTTCACTAGCACTATGGCAGGGAGGTGGGGGGGGGGGGGGTTCCTCGCTCGGGCGGTAGAGGGTAGACTTTTGAAAATTGATTTCACTAGCACTTTGACTTACTTCGCTCAGCTAATAGACTAGCACTTTGACAAGGGGGCCTTACTTCGCTCGGCTAATCATTTTCGTACCATGATTCACCCAAATCACAGGCGGCAATATACAACCACAGTGGGCAATACACCCACTAGGGGGGGTCTGGGGGGCGGCAATTCACCCACAGGCGGCAATATACACTCACAGGCGGCAATACACCCACAGGTGGCAATACACCCACAAGCGGCAATTCACCCACATGTCTGCTTAAGCGATCGGCCTCGCGAAGCGAGGCGCCGGCCTCGCGAAGCGAGGCCCACGGGGGGTCTGGGGGGCGGAGCCCCCCAGCTGGGTGCGTAGGCGAGCAAAGCGAGCCGGAGCATCTAGTCTATACCACTAATTCTCAGTCTGTGTGTCTGTGGGTCTGTCTGTATGTCAATCGCCTACTCTGACTAAACGGTAAGTCCTAAAAATACCCCGATTTTTCCTATCGTCTCGGGCGACCGTTTAAGTCTTTGTAGGGGGGTTGAGCACCCCCAAAAATGCGCGCAAATCCGCGCAATTGACATCAACTTTCTTATTTCAAATGGGAACCCCTATTTTTTTCTTCGGATTCGGATTCCTCGACTAATTTTACGTCCGATAAGCGAGTTGCGCGAATTTTATGACGCGCGCGAATTCGCTGAATTAATTTTTTCGATTTATTCCGTCGTTAATAGACGGATTTTTTCCGCGTTTCGTCCGTAGCCTACCTAGAGATCCGAATTTTAATAGGAGATATCGACCAAATTCATTTCGAAATCGAGTGAATTTTGAGCGCGAGTTGAGTTTTGAAAAAACTGGGCCGTCGCCACCGACCCATCGCGTCGGGTGAATTCTGGCTCGGCTTCACTCCCATCCTCTCAACACCCTCTATCCCCCCGCCTTCACTCTTCACTCTGAGCGGGTGGGACATCAGCCTTTAAGGGGCGCGAGCAAGGTCTACGTGATCTCTCCCGGACGGACGTAAATTAAATGAATCGATTTAAATTGAATCGATTATCGAGAAAAGTAGAATCGATTTAAACTGAATCGATTATCGAAAAATTTAATTTAATTTGAAAAAAAAAAATAAAATAAAATAAAAATAAAATAAAAAAAATGATCTTAATTCTGAGATACGTTGAGCGCCCTCAAGGATTTTTTCCGTTTTCCCCTCCTTCAACTAAAGAAAAGGAGTGGGGATTTAAGCCACTATTGATTCGATTTTGATGAAATTTTCAGGGAATCATTTTATCCGCCAGGGGATTCTACGTCCAAAAATACTTGGAAAACGACACTAACTCTACCCCCTCGCCATTTTAGCCCCATATTTTTTCTTTGTTTTCATTATACCGGCCAGGGGATTCAATTGTCCTACCTACCTACATATTTATATGTAATAAATTACATATTTTAGCCCCATATTTTTCCTGTGAGTTTTCAACTATGATTTGATTTCACTAGCACTATGACAGGGTGGGAGGTGGGGCATACTTCACTCGGCCGATCATTTTAACGGCCAGGGGACTCGCAATGCTCGGCCACCGACATAGGTAGTTCTATTATTATCAAGGGAAGGCTTTGCAAATTTGATTTCACTAGCACTATGACAGGGGGCCTTACTTTCCCCAAAAATACTTGGAAAACGACACTTAACTCTACCCCCTCGCCATTTTAGCCCCATATTTTTCCTGTGAGTTTTCAACTATGATTTGATTTCACTAGCACTATGACAGGGTGGGAGAGGGGGCATACTTCGCTCGGGCGATTATTTTATTAGCCAGAGGGGTCTTGCTTTGCTCGGCCACCGACATAGGTAGTTCTCCTATTATTGATGGTGGAGTTTTCAAATTTGATTTCACTAGCACTTTGACAGGGGGTCCTTACTTATGTACGAGCGATCACGCAAGACCCTTATAAATAATCTATATCACTAATATATATAATATTCTTGAAAATCTCGAGAAATTCAAAAATGCTCTACGTTCTGAGATAGGTTGAGCGCCCTCAAGGATTTTTTCCGTTTTCCCCTCCTTCAACCCCCTCCCTTCCAACGACACTTAACTCTACCCCCTCGCCATTTTAGCCCCATATTTTTCCTGTGAGTTTTCAACTTTGATTTGATTTCACTAGCACTATGATAGGTTGGGAGGGGGGGGGGGGGGCATACTTCACTCAGCCGATCATTTTAACGGCCAGGGGACTCGCTTTGCTCGGCCACCCACATAGGTAGTTCTATTATTATTGATGGTGGAAATTTGATTTCACTAGCACGTTGACAGGGGGTCTAATTTCGTATAGCCCCATGAAAGCTCCATAGGTCTTCCCCAAAAATACTTGGAAAACGACACTTAACTCTACCCCCTAGGCATTTTAGTCCCATAGCGCCCCACCAGGTTTTTTACTGTGAGTTTTGATTTGATTTCACTAGCACTTTGACAGGGGAGGGAGGGGGGCTTACTTCGCTCTGCCGATCATGTTATCGGCCAGAGGGAGCTCGCTTTGCTCAGCCACCCACATAGGTAGTTCTATTCTATTATTATGATGGTGGAGTTTTCAAAATTGACACTTAACTCTACCCCCTCGGCATTTTAGTCCCATAGCGCCCCACCAGGTTTTTTACTGTGAGTTTTGATTTGATTTCACTAGCACTTTGACAGGGGAGGGAGGGGGGCTTACTTCGCTCTGCCGATCATGTTATCAGCCAGAGGGAGCTCGCTTTGCTCAGCCACCCACATAGGTAGTTCTATTCTATTATTATGATGGTGGAGTTTTCAAAATTGAGTTCACTAGCACTTTGACAGGAGGGGCGTCTTATTTCGCTCAGCTGATCATCTTCTCGGCCTTTTTAGCCCCATATCGCCCCATGGGTTTTTTCCCTATGAGTTTTCAAATTTGATTTGATTTCACTAGCACTATGGCAAGGAGGGGGGGGGGGGGGGGGGGGGCGGTTCCTCGCTCGGGCGGTAGAGAGTAGACTTTTGAAAATTGATTTCACTAGCACTTTGACTTACTTCGCTCAGC
This sequence comes from Pilophorus perplexus, assembly GCA_955831195.1. Taxonomy (NCBI): domain Eukaryota; kingdom Metazoa; phylum Arthropoda; class Insecta; order Hemiptera; family Miridae; genus Pilophorus; species Pilophorus perplexus. The sequence continues at coordinate 29,767,945 of OY037011.1, forward strand.
TAATAGACTAGCACTTTGACAAGGGGGCCTTACTTCGCTCGGCTAATCATTTTCATACCATGATTCACCCAAATCACAGGCGGCAATATACAACCACAGTGGGCAATACATCCACAAGCGGCAATACACCCACTAGGGAGGGTCTGGGGGGCGGCAATTCACCCACAGGCGGCAATATACACTCACAGGCGGCAATACTCCCACAAGCGGCAATTCACCCACAATTCTGCGTAAGCGATCGGCCTCGCGAAGCGAGGCACCGGCCTCGCGTAGCGAGGCCCACGGGGGGTCTGGGGGGCGGAGCCCCCCAGCTGGGTGCGTAGGCGAGCAAAGCGAGCCGGAGCATCTAGTAATATGAAAGCCTGAGAAGCATCGGATATCGGAAACAAAGCCCTCGTGTCTGCAACACGCTAACAAATATGTGAAAAATCTTAAATTGCGATTTCCCAAAAGTAAGGTTTTTGGACTTATACCACTATTCCTCCGGAGGAGCGATATATCCATGAAAGCCTATAAGCTATCCACAGTGAAATTGGATCGTTCCGGGACCCCAAAAAATGGATTCTACGCTCAAAAATACTTCGAAAACGCCACCAAACTCGTCCCCATAGCCGAAAACCTACAAAAAAACCCTCCTGTAGCTCCAAATTAGCCCCATAGCGCCCCACGGGTTTGGGCGATCGGGCTGAAAACTTTGCGGGCACAACTAGATGGTTAACCAAGTATTTGGTGTAGGTGAACCTATACAAAATATATTTTGTCAAAATTTCAGATTTTAAAAAAATTCCTACTGTCCAAAACCGCCCGGACGGCGTACGGACATTTCGGTTTTGGAATCTGGACCTCTTGAAACGGATAATGTCAAATTTTGAGGCCGATCGGAGTCGTTGACCTCCGTCGCGATTACAAAGGTGTAGACCTACACCTGTGTATATACACATGTGTATTATTCCACGAATAGGTAATAAACCATAATCTGTACTTCGGAAGGACATAAAAAATAGATTTTGCGTCCAAAATTACTCGGAAAACTACACCTTATTTGAAACCTTCAAAAATCCCTTTTGTAGCCTCCTGAAAGCCCAATAGATCCCCACAGTGAAATCGGATCGTTCCGTCACCCCAAAAAATGGATTCTACGTCCAGAAATACTTCGAAATCGACACCTAACTCGACCTCATAGCAGAAAACCTTCAAAAAACCCTTCCCGTAGCCTCATTTTAGCCCCATAGCGCCCCACGGGTTTGGGCGATCGGGCTGAAAACCTTGCAGGCACAACTAGATGGCAAACCGAGTCTTTTGTCAATATTTCAGATTTTTCAAAAACCTGTTTAATAGGTAGGTGTCGTATTCCGAGTAATTTTGGACGTTTTTTTTTTTTTTTATGCCCCCACTTCTGTCCAACCTAATAAGTAAGTAGGTAACTATTTTTAATTTTTTCAAAAATATTTCCTTTGGTACAGAATTAATTTTTAATTTTTTCAAAAATGTTTCCTTTGGTACAGATTTAATTTTTCATAATTAACCTATAGGTACCTATCAAAGAATAGTAACACTTATTCACTTTATACATTTTATTCATGGAATTTTCGCATCATGAGATGTTTAAGGGCAATGTTGAGTCCCAGAGAGGTCAAACATTTAGTATAGGTACCTAACTAAGAATAATAATCATTGTTATTATTTTTATTCATTGTTACCTACTAAGTTGTAGCCCTCTCGCGGAACCACAGAATCTCTACAAGGCCTGTAAGGCACTGTTGCCAGACGTCCCCCTTTAGGGGGACATGTCCCCCTTTCTGGAGCTTGGTTCCCCCATGTTCCCCCGTCCCCCGAAGTACCCTTTTTCGGAAAAAGTCCCCCTTTTTCCCCCTTTTCCTTCCAAATGGTTTAGATAGAAAAGAAAACAAATAGGTAAATCTGTAAGTATAACGGTTATCGGTACCTACCTAAGTAGTTATCTAATAGATATACCTAGCACCCCCCAGCAACTTCCCACCTGTAGGTTTGTGACGCGCTAACGCGTGAAGAAGAAGATGATGGAAGAAGGAGCGAAGGCACTGCTGGTCACTGGTCCGGTTTGTTAAACAAACTTTCTATATTTTTGTTTGATGAGTAATCAACTGTTGACCTACTCGATCTCTCTATCTTGATTAATAGTTTTATCATTGTGTGATGTGTGCAGTAGTAGTGATAGCTATCAAACGCCACCAAAGCAGGTGAAAGTGGGGTTCAAGGCGGGTACAAAGGTATCAAAAATCGTGGGAAAGTCGGGCTGAATTCTGTTCGTGGCTGGGACCTGATCCTAAAAATGGAATAATACAATGTATTATTATGTCATAATACAATGGAATAATAAATAAATATAATGGATTCTTGGAATAATACACCTATGTAATTGCGATGGAGGTCGAAAGTTCTGATCAGCCTCAAAATTAACCATTTTAAATTTAATTTTAAAATACGTTGTAAGAGGTCTAGATTCAAGAAACAAAATGTCCGTCCGCCGTCCGGGCTGTTTTGGGCAGGATTTTTTTTTTTTTTTTTTTTTTTTTTTTTTAATCCGAAATTATGACAAAATACTTGGTTTAACATCGGGTTGTGCCCACAAGTTTTTCAGCCCAAACCCTTGAAGCTTTTTTTTTTTTTTTTTTTTTCAAAAAATATTTAATATTTTTATTGACACAAAATTGTTTTTTGAACAAGTAACCTTTATCAAATAATAATAATAATTGAAAGAAATTGAAATTGAAGAATAATAAACCCTTGTGTAAAATTTGCAGCGTTTTATAATTTTATTTTTTGTCCCCCTAAACGTCCCTTTTTTGCAGTGATCAAGTCCCCCTTTGTCCCCCTTTTTCGCCTCAGATGTCCCCCTTTCAGGTCGAAGGCGCCTGGCATCACTGCTGTAAGGTCTGCGCGTTCGGCCCACAGACCTAGCTGTGTAGACCTTACACGAACACCAGCGGAGTTCGTGCAACATGCCACATCGAACGACCGCGAAGGGTGTGGCCCCGTCCTCGTCATCACTCAGTCTTCTCCCAGCAGCTCTACGGGGAGGTCATGTTGGGGTATTTTTTAAATTTAAATGTAATTTCAGCCCAATTCATTTGAAATTATCTCCACTTATCGCACAATGTGATATTATCATCCGGGAGAGTAACGAATAGAAAGAAAGTTGTCGCGTTGCCATGTTTTAGACGAAAACGTATTTGGTATGAACTGATTACAATAATAATTATTGTAAGATGAATTATTCATCTTTTACGAATAATTATTGTTTCTCACTCGCGGTATTTTCTATTCATGAAGCCCACAAACCCTCCTGATTGGTTTATTTAGTTCAGCATCAAGTTGATCTCATTGAGGGATTCTCTGTCTCTCTTGTTGAGCTTTTTTTCTACCGTTAATGAATGTTTTATTATTCTCGTGAGTTTTTTTGGAATCGGCCTCAAAATTTGTCATTTCACGTTTCAAGATGGGTACCTAAGTTCCAAAACTGTAATGTTCCCTCCCGCCGTCCGAGCCCTTTTAGGCGGTACCTAGGATTTCTTTTTTAGAGTCAACAAATCTGAAATTCTGACAAAATTTGTACACATTTAATGTTGTGCCTGCAAGGGACAGTCAGTTCGCGATGTGGCAAACTTGAAATTCGTATGTGGAGGTTAGGGAGAGAAATCGCCTGTTGTTGCAGTTTTAAAGGGGGGGGGGGGGGGGGGCTATGTCCGGGGAAGTAAACATTTTTAAAATCAGGGGACTGAAAATTACGCTTTAAAGTATTGCAGCACAAAAAATTAATAGAATATTGATTCATTTCATTTGGTCAAAGCATCTTAAATAAAAATCTAATTATTTATCGTGATCATTTCAGAGTAATAAAATATTTTCCTCGTTTCGTTGGGGGGGGGGGGGGGGGTACAATTATAGGGTCATGATGGGTTTCGAGCAACTTAACTCAACTACAGCCCAGAGTAGGCCTACCTACCTAACTTGAAGTAGTTGAACCTATACCTACTCAGGTTTATACTTAAAAATAAAAAAATAAAATAATAATAAAAAACCTCAGTATAGGTTCAACTACTTCAAATTCCTCTGGGCTGTAGATGAGCTTAGTTGCTCGAAACTGGTTTCCACACTTCAATTTAGTACCCACAACAGCAGAGGAGTAATTTCCCTCCTTAACCTCCTCATTAGACCTCTTCGGTAAAAAACTTCACTCAAAATTCGTATCCACTTCATTCGTATTCAATACTCCTTAAAACAAAAGTAAAGAATCATTCAGTTCACAAAACCATTCACTAAATTCCATCGAGAAAATAACTAATTCACAATGTCCTGGCAAATTGAATAAAAAATAATAATGGTATTGAGTGTAAAGGGTTTTGGGGCCTGCCAGTGACTACATAACTCTGGTTGAGCCCGTCGCTGGCTGTTTTGGCGGTGGCGAGCGCTTTCGATGTGATAACGTCATCAATAGTCAGACGATGAGGTTTTCACATTGAAAGCGCTCACCACCACCAAAACAGTGGTGACAGAATCAATTACAGTTACTTAAAAAAAATCAAAATGTATTTCTAACATTCAGGTAAAGTGGAGTGTGAATCATGGATTGGGCTGAAATTAGTTGATCTTGGGAGCGTAAATAGGAGCAACCGCGTTGGGCCTCATCGGAGTGTTAAAGTGCAGTGTTGTGTAAAGTGTTTTAAGTGCGCGTAGGCTAGTTGGGTGGTGTCAACAGGATGTGTGAGGCGGTTTGTAGGTAAACGTGGTACGCAGCAAGGATAAGCCAGCTCGTAGGATCCAGCCTGCCATTCATTATTTGATAGCTTGCGAAGCTGTGCCTCCTTGCCTGCCTGCCGCGTGGATTATAGATTGTAAGTTAGTTATAGTCTTTCCCATTAGGTCTCGGGTAGGTAGGTAGTCTTAGGGTGGATGAAGTGGCGGAAGTGGTTAACAAGGCTGGAGATCGCTTCTGCCATGGTGATTCGCCGTGCATGTGAGTGGTGGTCACTGTGAGAGTAAGGTTGCAATGGTTGGTCAGCTCCAATTATCAACAGCTGGTAAACTTGGTAAACGGATCTGAACTTCCGATGCTAGTGGCAGGCGTGGTGGACTGGCACAGTGATGGAGTTTCAGTTTGGTTCGATCTGGATGGTGGGGCTGATTGTGTAGGTAGGCTCTGGTGGGAGGGGGGACTAGGTACGCCAACCAGTGAGAAACAAAACTCGAAACGTTTCTACTGTGTTAGTTACCAGTAGCATTGAACTCGACACTCAGGCGTAAATATTATCATTGGCACGTAACGATTGAAGAGCGTCAATGCCAGTCTGTGTGCGTGGGCTATCACAGTGACGGTAGTGTAAGAACACACTTCCTGTTTTGACACCACCGAGAAGAAAAGAAGACTTCTAGACTCAGTCAAGACCTCGAGACGTGCTCCTTGGCCATCACTGCGTTTGTCGACTTCACAACTTGCGTTGCCATCGCTGCTGCTGCTGCCACATCCATCCAACACGCGAGTGTCCGTTAATGCTCCCAAGTCTCGCGGCGTTTGGGTGGGGGGTGGGGTGTGGGGGTCTTCTCCGAGTTTCTCCTAAGTTCCTGAACGCTTCATGGACAAGGTTTGGGTGGTAAGTAAACTCTGCGTACATTTTGTTGAAACGTACTGTACAGTTTCACATCATTTTTTTTTAAAACGATTTTTTTTTTTTTCAGGCATGCTCATCAACATTTATTGAGCCAGGTACAATTCAAAAGCATGTCAAACCATTCAGGATGGCATTCAAGTTCCTTTTCAACATTCTTGTGACTTGATGGTCACTACTCACTTTATTTTCCACTCTTTGAAGTTTTCAAAAAACGCTAATGAAATTCGTCAAATGGTCAATCTGAACTTAAATCAATGCTTAAATACTACCCAACCTGAATGCCATTTTGTGGAGCCACTGTTGGAAATTAGTCTCTTTCCTCCCTTTGGCATGTTGAACTTCATGAACTTCAAGAACTTCAGCTGAAGGACGACGAGAGGAAGCTTCTTTTATCCACAGTCACATTTCACGTGGTATTTGTTCGTTTCAAGAATCAAGAACACGAAGAGTAGGTACATATTTAGGTGGCTAGGTTATATATACAACACACACACCCACCAGCGCACACACACACAAACTACTTAGTAGACAATTCCAATAATTGCATTCCACAAAACAATAAGTAACCCACGTAGGCATAAACGTTGTTCATTACAATTAGAATATTCTTCAGAACTCCCACAACTCCCTACTTCTTTTTGCATAAACCAGTAAAAAAACGCACATGTACTCCAAAAAGCTGGTAAAAAATTACAATAAGTTTACAATACATTAGTGTCCTCAGCTTACAAAGCATAAATTGACTCCTCCCCCCCCCCCCCAAATTTACTCAACTGTATCCCCCCAAATTCCTCAAGAGAGAACAACTCAGCTCTAATGATGTGTTTTGAAGTGGTAGGCTTCGAACATTCTCCTATCAATCTCTATTCTGTAGTAAATTGCATGCCAGTGGCTCCAAGGTTTTTTTTTTTTTTTTTTTTTTTTTTTTTTAAAGCAATTAGGGTATTAGGTAGGCAACTGTTGTCTTTGTGAATCAAATTGCTGTAGATTGTCATGTTTCTCAAGCTGAGTTCCGGAGCCATGTGTTGGCTTCTCCAATCGGCACAATATTTGATTTTGCTGGCATAATGTTGTTGTCTCTGACTTCTACATTGTGCAAACCAAATATCTCTTACTGTGTCGTCCATCCGTGAAGTTTGGTGGACCGGGCTCAGCTCGGGGAATATGATGACCAGGCCTGGTTGTTGTTTCCACTGTTTTTGCCATTTCTTCTTGTATTTGGTGAAACAAATTGCTATAGATTGTCATGTTTCTCACGCTGGGTTCCGGAGCCAGGTGTTGGCTTCTCCAACCGGCACAATATTTGATGTTGCGGGCATAATGTTGTTGTCTCTGACTTCTACATTGCGCAAACTGAATATCTCTTACTGTGTCGTCCATCCGTGAAGTTTGGTGGACCGGGCTCAGCTCGGGGATATGACGACCTGGCCTGGATGTTGTTTTCACGGTTTTTGCCTTTTCTTCTTGTATTTGGTGAGACAAATTGCTGTAGATTGTCATGTTTCTCACGCTGGGTTCCGGAGCCAGGTGTTGGCTTCTCCAACCGGCACAATATTTGATGTTGCGGGCATAATGTTGTTGTCTCTGACTTCTACATTGTGCAAACCGAATATCTCTTACTGTGTCGTCCATCCGTGAAGTTTGGTGGTCCGTGCTCAGCTCGGGGATATGACGACTAGGCCTGGTTGTTGTTTCCACTGTTTTTGTCTTTTCATCTTGTATTTGGTAATTGGTGAAACAAATTGCTGTAGATTGTCATGTTTCTCACGCTGGGTTCTGGAGCCAGGTGTTGGCTTCTCCAACCGGCACAATATTTGATGTTGTGGGCATAATGTTGTTGTCTCTGACTTCTACATTGTGCAAACTGAATATCTCTTACTGTGTCGTCCATCCGTGAAGTTTGGTGGACCGTGCTCAGCTCGGGGAATATGCCGACTAGGGATGGTGGTTGTTTCATCTTTAGGTACTTCTTCTTTATTTAGCGGAACAGTGATTTCGTAACCAGCCTCTGATGTCAGACCACGTGAGAGCATCAGCGTCATTTACTGAAGTAAGTAAGCAGGTACCTACTCCGAATGATGGGCAAGACTACCAACATAATAATATTATATAACATATTATGTTGGTATTATCTGCTCATCGTCTACGAATCAATCCAGTTTTTCTGCACTGAAGCAAAGTGATTCTGCAGACACCCCAGACAAGGTGATGCTGCAATGCGTTCAGCGTTATAGCTTTCTTCATGCTCCTTGGGTGGATATTGTTTGACTCCACAAACAGTACTCAACATCTGCAGCTGCCATCATTGACTGAATTTACAGAGAAGACATTGTTGGTGAGTTTGATTGACTAAAGTGAAATAGATATGGAGTGGATTTCCTTGCTAAACGGTCATTTTGTATTTCAGCCTCGATGGCAGAATTCTTGGGAGCATCAGCGTCATTACTGAAGTACTCTGAATAGAAGACCACCAACATATCTTCTCATCATCTACGAGCCAATCCACTTTTTCTGCACCGAAGCGACACACCAGACAAGAGTTGCTGCAGCAATGGTGTCGCCAAATTCTGCATGAAATCACCAGGAAGGCAAATAATTTGGCAAATAGCTTTTAGTGAGTTTATTTATAGAACGCTTCTCAAGATCCCAAAGGGTCTTCAGTCTGACGCTACTGCCAATCTGCTCCTCAACATCTGCAGCTGCCATCATTGACTGAATTTACAGAGAAGACATTGTTGGTGAGTTTGATTGACTACAGTGAAATAAATATGAAGTGGATTTCCTTGCTAAACGTTCATTTTATATTTCAGCCTCGATGGCAGGCTTCTTGGGAGCATCAGCGTCATAACTGAAGTACTCTGAATGATAAGACCACCAACATATCTTCTCATCATCTATGAGCCAATCCACTTTTTCTGCTGCGAAGGGACACACTAGACAAGAGTTGCTGCTGCAATGATGTCGCCAAATTCTGCATGAAATCACCAGGAAGGCAAATAATTTGGCAAATAGGTTTTAGTGAGTTTATTTAAAGAACGCTTCTCAAGATCCCAAAGGGTCTTCAGTCTGACGCTACTGCCAATCTGCTCCTCAACATCTGCAGCTGCCATCATTGACTGAATTTACAGAGAAGACATTGTTGGTGAGTTTGATTGACTACAGTGAAATAAATATGAAGTGGATTTCCTTGCTAAACGTTCATTTTATATTTCAGCCTCGATGGCAGGCTTCTTGGGAGCATCAGCGTCATAACTGAAGTACTCTGAATGATAAGACCACCAACATATCTTCTCATCATCTTCGAGCCAATCCACTTTTTCTGCTGCGAAGGGACACACTAGACAAGAGTTGCTGCTGCTATGATGTCGCCAAATTCTGCATGAAATCACCAGGAAGGCAAATAATTTGGCAAATAGGTTTTAGTGAGTTTATTTAAAGAACGCTTCCCAAGATCCCAAAGGGTCTTCAGTCTGACGCTACTGCCAATGGTGGGGGAAGAATGGCGTGAAGAGGAGCAGCAAACTATGAAAGGTAAGAAGGAACGTTGAGGGAGAGTAGTTAAGTACTGTTTTGTCTTTATCGAAAAAAGTTGTGTTTGTGAGCCCTCTATTAAATAGAGGGCTCACAAACACAAAAAAGACTTCAAATTTTGAAGCCTTATCTTTAGATTTTTAGAGTCCTTTGACAAAATGAAGACATGCAAGTTCTGATTATCTACTCTTGGCTCTCGTTCTTTAAGGGTTCCATAGGTCGCCCTAGAGGTTTTTGATGTTGGTAATGTCCATTCTCTCAAGTTTCTGGATTCCATCATTGACAAGTCAGGAGTGTGCAAATTGGATATTGAAACCCGGATTTCATTAGCCAAAGGAACAATTCAAGCTCTCAGCCCTCAACTGTCAGTGGTGGGGCAGAGAAATCCATTGCCGAACTAAACAGCTCATCCTCAGTGTTTTTGTTGAAAGTATACTGCCAATGGAGGGGGATGAATGGTGTGAAGAGGAGCGGCAAATTATGAAAAAGATAAGAAGATGTTGAGGGAGAGTAGTTTGTGTTTTGTCCCCAAGGAGAATCAGCTGTAGCTCGTTGGACAAGAGGACGCTCCAATGGTACAGGCATGTCTGTCATAGGTATGGCCGCAGAAAGGTTCTCCAGAAGGCGAACTGAAGAAGGGTGCCCACTCGATGCGTCGCCTCAACCTCACCAAGGATGATTGTCTGGACCAAAGGGTTTGGTGTCGGGCGATATTGAGCAGCCCCTGGTAAGAGGAGAAACCCCAAAAGTAAGTAGTTCCGTTGGCCATTGCCTGTTGCCTGTGTAAAGTTATCACCGCTAGTTTCCATAGTTGGCACGTCTTCCTTCCCTGTCACCGCTTGTTGCCATAGAATGTTTACGGACTGTTTGCTGCATGAAAGTTAATATTGCCTTTGTTCTTCATGGAGCTTGCCCGTTTCCTGCTTGGAGCATTTATACTACCTACCTGTTTGCTGCATTGAGTGTTTATACTGCCTGTTTCCTGTACAGAGCATTTATTCTGCCTGTTTGCTGAATTGTGTGTTTATGCTGCCTGTTTGCTGCACAGAGCATTTATACTGCCTGTTTCCTGCACAGAGCATTTATTCTGCCTGTTTGCTGCATTGAGCATTTATTCTGCCTGTTTGCTGAATTGAGTGTTTATGCTGCCTGTTTGCTGCACAGAGCATTTATACTGCCTGTTTCCTGCACAGAGCATTTATACTGCCTGTTTCCTGCACAGAGCATTTATTCTGCCTGTTTCCTGCACAGAGCATTTATTCTGCCTGTTTGCTGCATTGAGCATTTATAATGCCTGTTTGCTGCATTGAGCATTTATACTGCCTGTTTGCTGCATTGAGCGTTTATACTGCCTGTTTGCTGCCTGGAGCATTTATACTGCTTGTTTCCTGCCTGGAACGTTTACCGCCTGTTCCACACGATTGATGCTTTGTTGAGTAACCTAACCTAACCCAATTGGTGAGGAAGGTGTGACTATTTGGGGAAAGCCCCCCCCTTAGTTGGGGGGGTAGGAGGAGGTCACATGGGGGAAACCCCTTTTTACAACTAATTAATAATAATTAGTTGTAAAAAGGGGGTTCTCTTTATATATAAATGCCAGGGCCGAGAGTTCGATCCTTTTCTCATCATTTTCACATTTTACAGAAATTGGCATCAGCTCGGGTTCAATTCCCCTGTATTGCGTTGGAGTCACCAGTTCTCCAGTGATCGGAGGCTTAAACATGGCAGATCCAGAGGCTTCCCAGTCAACAGAAGAAAAAAAAAACGAGGAAAGGAGCTCGAGGAAGAAGCTGCACCAAAGGATAGAAGAGAAGGCTGGCAGAAGAAAGGAAGATGGTAGGTTGAAGGTAGGATGGCTCTCGTGAAGTGCCTACAGTGGGTATTTGGTTAATGTTTAGGAATAGTTTCCCATAGTTACCCATCCTAACGAAGGCTGAGGTCGAGTAATTTGTTACATTTTCTCCCTCACTGCATTATTACACATACCAAGAACGTCTTGACAAAATTTGAACACACATAAGAGGACACACACGAGTTTGAAGAGATCGAAGAACTGGACGAAGTTGTTCGTAGTCCATCCGTTGGGTTGGTCAAGTGTTCAACTGGTGGAGGCATAGGAGGCTCAATGAGTTTAAGGTCTCTCTTCTTTTGAGGTCGAGTGTTAGGCGCCTCCATGGAACTATTGGTTGGTATTTGTTGGGAATGAAACATATCAGCAGGTATATGTTTGGAAACAGTGGAACCATTTTCTTGTCACTCGCCTGTATTCAACTTTACGTTATTTCGGACTCATGAGTAAACCCCCCCCATTTTCTTTTTTTAAACGTTTGACGAGGTGGCTAATGCCACTGATATTGGGGGACAACGTGAGCAACCTCCTCGCGGTGTCCTCTGGGTAACGCTGATAGCTCACATTTGTGTACGACTTGGGGGGGGGGGGGGGGGGGCGTGCTGGCTAAAATCAGCCAACCCCCGGACTCTGGCCTCTGACCTCTTTTACTCGCTTTTCAATAATGATTGGTTTTTCTAAAAATAAAAAAATAGGGTTCGCAGGAAATTCAGTCGTTGGACGCCGAACAACTTGTCACTGTTGATAGTGATGAACAAAACGAATGATTTAGATAATCGAATGAGCATCACTCCAATACTGATGCTGCATCAGTATTGGAGATTGGACAAAACGAACCAATTTCTCTTACTTTTCGAACAGAACTACTCTTCTCCATTTGAACGTAGAACATCTACCTAATGAAATTATTGGCATCCGAACAGCTATGAAGTGAGATCTCGGATGCGAGAGCTTCACGAAGACACTGCCATGCTGAGCTTAATCTGCTACTCATGAGCTTTCCCAGTAGGTTCCAATATTACATTTTCGCGACAGAGGTCGACGACTCCGATCGGCCTCAAAATTTGACATTATCTGTTTCACGAGGTCTTGATTCCAAAACCGAAATGTCCGTCCGCCGTCCGGGCCGTTGTGGGCAGTAGGAAGTTTTTTTAAATCTGAAAATTTGACAAAATACATACTCGGTTTACCATCTAGTTGTGCCCGCAAGGTTTTCATCCCGATCGCCCAAATCACTGTGGGGCTACGGGAGGGGTTTTCGAAAGTGTTCAGCAATGGGGGTCGAGTTGGGTGTCATTTTCGAAGTATTTTTGGACGTAGAATCCGTTTTTGGGGGGTGCCGGAACGATCCGATTTCACTGTGGCGATCTATTGGGCTTCTTGGGGCTACAAATGGGATTTTTGACGGATCCCAGGTCAAATGTTTTTCGAGTAAAAAACAAAACGCTGCAAATTTTACACAAGGGTTTATTATTTTGTGATATAGGTTACTTGTACAGACATTTAATTCTGTCAATAAAAAAAATTTAAAAAATTTTTTTTTGGATTTTTATATTTCAAAAAAAATTTTTTGGGGGGATTTTTTTTTTTCAAAAATGTGTTTTTTCAAAAATTCTTTAATTTTTACTCGAAAAATATTTAACTTCATGGGATCCTTCAAAAATCCCATTTTTACCCCCATGAGAGCCCTATAGAACGCCACAGTGAAATCGGATCGTTCCGGGACCCCCAAAAATGGATTCTACGTCCAAAAATACTTCGAAAACGACACCTAACTCGATCCCATAGCTAAAAGCCTTCGAAACACCCCTCCTGTAGCCCCATTTTAGCCCCATAGCGCCCCACGGGTTTGGGCGATCGGACTGAAAACCTTTCGGGCACAACTAGATGGTAAACCAAGTATTTTGCCAAAATTTCAGATTTTTAAAAAAATTCCTACTGCCCAAAACGGCCTGGACGGCGGACGGCGTACGGCGTACGGCGGACGGCGGACGGCGGACGGCGGACGGCGGACGGACATTTCGGATTTTGAATGTAGACCTCTTGAAACGGATAATGTCAAATTTTGAGGCCGATCGGAGTCGTCGACCCGCGTCGCGAAAACATAGGTGTATTATTCCAAGAATAATAAACCAAAAAATTAGAACGTGTCTATTTTTCCGTTCTAAGCCCCCTTTTTTGTCCGCTGACCGGCCTCTAACAGGAGATATTAAATATCCACAAATTTTGTATACTAAATCCAAATGGTGGCCTCGGCTGCCTCCATTTTTGAACAGGCTCGTTTCTTTTTTAATTGTGGTCGATAAATCTTTTCGTATTTTCGGCACCGGCATCGGCTGGTTCATAGATTTCCGAATCCTTTCTTCATGGGACTTCACAGTTTTCATCTTAGAGCACTTTCACTTAGCCTTCGAATTATTGTCCGTTGTTAAAAGATTTTTCCCGAAAAGACTTGAGCAATTTACGTATGAGGTGCAATTAATTCTCGAACCCCGGGATCCCGGGATTGACACCACGAATCCCGGGATTTCAAATTGGCAAAAATCGACCGGGATCCCGGGATTTCGGGATCCCGGGATCCCGGGATTGCAATCCCTAGTCGAGGGCCTCTCCTGGGGCTTCTCCGCTGGAGACGGTCGAGGCAGAGGAGCTGATCGGAGCATTTTCGCAGGAGACCTCCAGATACTATACTCCTTCAAGATATTCTACAGGGACGTTGCCAATTCTCTTGATTTGTCCCACAATGATGGGAGCCTTGCAGAGTTCTGGGGCGACCCAGACATTATGGAAATTTGTTATGGAAAATAGTAATACTATACTATATTCCATAACTAATTTCCTCTATAGAGTCCATAACAAAGGTCCTCTATAGAGGACGCATAACGAAGTGATCGAGACGACTGTCAAGTACCTACCTAGGAGAAATGTCAGGTCTTCCATGCACTTATGCCAGTATGTTGAGTACCTACTCTGCATGTGGAGTATTCCCCTATAGTAATTGTTATTATTATAACGTGCTCTTGTAAACTAAAGTTTGTTACATCAATTCATCCTCTTTTCGTTTATTATTCTTGGAATAATACAACTACGTAATCGCGACGGAGGTCGACGACTCCGATCGGCCTCAAAATTTGACATTATCCGTTTCAAGAGGTCTAGATTCCAAAACCGAAATGTCCGTCCGCCGTCCGGGCCGTTTTGGGCCGTAGGAATTCTTTTGAAGATCTGAAATTTTGACAAAATACTTGGTTTAACATCTAGTTGTGCCCGCAAGGTTTTCAGCCTGATCGCCCAAACCCGTGGGGCGCTATGGGGCTAAAATGGGGCTGCGGGAAGGGTTTTTTGAAGACGTGTGGCTGAAAGATCGAGTTAGGTGTCGTTTTCTTAGTATTTTTGGACGTAGAATCCATTTTTGGGGATCCTGGAACGATCCGATTTCACTGTTGCGATCTATAGGGCTTTCATGGGGTTACAAATGAGATTTTTGATGGTTCTCAGGAGTTCAAATATTTTTCAAGTAAAAAAACAACAAAAAATTTAAAAAAATCCAAAAAAAAAAAATTTTTTTGAAAAAAAATCCAAAAAAAAAAATCCAAAAAATTTTTTCATTGACAGAATTAAATTTTTGCACAAGTAACCTACATCAAAGAATAATAAACCCTTGTGTAAAATTTGCAGCGTTTTACAATAAGCAGTCTGTGCGTTGTATAAACGTTGGATACACCGAAGCTGCACCTTTGGATTTTCCAGAGTAGGAAAACGAACGTTTTTGTACCCTAAAAAAAAGGAAATCCGCGGCAAATTCACTTCATTTATCACGAGGGTCCTTCATTCTTTTGGAAATTTGTGCAAAACTTACTTAATTAAAATATTTCGGAAATTACAAAAAAAAAAAAAAAAATGTATACCTACTTATAGACAATTTCTTAAATATTTTATTGACGTTTGATTAAGTTTTGCACAATTTATACAAAAGAATGATAGACCCTTGTGAAAAATTTGCCGCGGATTTTTTTTTTTTTAGCGTACAAAAAGTTCATAGTCCAACTCGGGAAAATCCAAAGGTGCAGCTTCGGTAACTGATACAACGCACAGACTGCTTATTGTAAACATCGGCTCGTGCCTTGTCCTAGTGTAAACTTCATCGAAAGGGGACACATGCGAGGCAGCATCTGCTTCCGCCGTTCCACCTTTCGTTTCTCTTCTTTTAACACACCGGTGATTGTGAACTGCTTTTATCAGGTCGGCCGATGAGAGGATCACTTATGGTGACGTTTTGGGGGAAAATGAACGATTTGTGGTGTAAGGAGGTACTTTCCGAATTTGAAATTCGGCGCTAACATCCTCAGCATTACTGAGAACGCGGAACAGAGTTCGATTAGGCAGTATAATATAATATGTTATCGTACTTGACACTGAGTTAATTGGACGCATTATGTTTTCAACTGTTGCTATGACCCTATCATGTTCTTATTGTATGAAGAAAATCAGTCTTCCGCACAGGACATGTCAATTATGGATACGTTCCGCTCTCTTCTAGAAGGTATCCGCAGTTTTCCCCGCATGACTCGAGTCACCTGATGTCCTTTAAGGCGATTGACTTGTCCGCAGGAGAGCCCTAAATGCAAATGTGACGCAAACTAACCGCATTGTATGCACTTGCCTCAAAGCTAAGGGTCTCCGAGAATCTTCATCCGACGCCTGGTTACCCTAATACGGGTTATGACAAGACAATACCTTTCTAGTAGGGGGCTCCTCTCGTTAACATAGTCAAGTCATAAAGGAATCTTCCTCGCTTATCTCGAACGCCCGAAAGGGACCATCGTTAGCTGAACGTGACTCTCTTCCTCTTGGGCGCAGTTCTTCATACGGTCAATTGAAGGTTTCCGGCTACCCGCATAAACATTTGGGTGGTTAACTTCGCAGTTGAACGAATTTAGAGGATTCTTCAGTTAATTATTAACAGTAAATTATTTAATTTCATGGGAGAAGCAATGGATTCACGAAAAGTTTCCTCCTTCAGGGCAGGTGTCTTCCGCTTCTCAGAAACACGAAATTACATTTTCATCTCAAATTATCACGTTCTCGCTGAAATTAGGTCCGTCAGGGCCGTTTAGTTTTTAGGGATTCAATCAAGTAGTCTCGATTGATTGGTTATTACTGTTAAGTAAAAAAGTCTGCTCGACATTCGGGTTTTTTAGCCCTCATCGCCACGGTCTGCTGATCAGTGGCATCATGTGGGCTAAAAGCCGGGCACGCGCCGTTTGTGGGGGAGGAGAGCGCGACGCTCGAGTGATTGAAATCGTCTCGGCTGCCAGTAATTTCGACATAAGGGTAGGTCCGGCATTGCATTTCATTTCACGGTGGTTTGTTCTGCACCCTATGGCCGGGCCATCCTTCGCTCATCATGTTACAGGATCTCTGGTAATTATAAGAGCTTTTTAACCGTCCCAACCCTTAGCATATATGCGTACACGTCCTCCAGATGGTCCGGCGGGAACAGTTTCGATTTAGAATTCGAATGTGCTCTATTCAAGTCTATGCTTGTTTTATTCTCCCCGACTGTATCATGTAACTTGTCGAAATTTTTGGGCCATTGAGGGCACTCGCTCGTAGGCCACGACATCCCCAATATGGTGCTGTTACATAATTCAAGCAGTCCATTTACAAGATCCGCGTCGGACGTCGGTGTTTCTGGAGCCGTTCGAAACCATGCGATGTCCAACCTGATTTGTTCGATGCTAATCCTGGAGATTTCTCGACCCATTGTTTCCATTCCTGTTATCTGGAATACGTTGGGGACAGCCTGCCGAGGATGGGGATTCCGATTTATGAAAGTAATCTTCCATCAACTTCCAGCTACCGTTTCGCTCAACACGGAATGTCCATCTGCGTGAAAGTAGAGGATAATAATATTATTAACTAGCACTCTGACAGTGGGGCCTCGCTTTGCTTGGCCGACCATTGGTTCGGGCAGGGAGGCTCGCTTCGCTCGCCCATTTGAATAATAGGTCAAGCCGTCACATCACTGAGTGATGGGGTAGGATACAGAGGAAACTCCTACTCAATCAGACTGTAAACAACGAAGATAGGGATAGTTGCGCAGATTTGCGCACAAAAGGCTTATCGTACGTAAAATTGGCCGGGGAATCCAAATTCGCAAATGCGTCTGTTTTCGCGCATTTCTGGGGGATCTCAACCTCTCCAGTAGGTTATGTCTGAGAGGGCGAGCCGGTATATTTTTGTCAGCATATTTTTGTCACTCATGGTTTCAGAGGAGGAGGCTTGTGACATACATTCACACATACATACAGAGTGTTATGATCATCCAGTTTATTATAACCGTTCCAGTTGTTAGACACTGGCATGTGTCTTCACTCCAAATTTCTTAATGTTACATTTCACGCTTATTGTGACTAATAAAGCCTAATTTGCAAAGGTTTTACAACAATTTATTAGTCACGATGGATAAATTTTTGAGACCGGAGAAGTTCGACGGTGATCCACACGCGCCTACAGCTACTCAAGAATGGAGTTACTGGCTAAAGACGTTTGAGAACTTTATTGCATCACTCGGGAAGGTGGACGAACAAAGTAAGCTACGATTGCTCACTAACTTCATTTCACATTCTGTGTACCTCTTGATTGCCGACAAGGAAACGTATGAGACGGCTATTGAAGTACTAAAAGCAACGTACGTGAAGCCAATAAACGAAATATTTGCTAGACACAAACTGGCTTCACGTAAACAGTCTCCCGATGAAACAATTGACCAATACCATCAAGCTCTTGAACAATTAAGCAAAAACGAATCACGAACGTACGTCTTCCGATGAGTGTCCGCATTGCATTTCGTCGGCAGTGTCCCGCTCTAAATGATACCTGTGGAAAGTGCCAGAAGACGGGTCACTGGCGAGTGGTCTGCAAATCAACTGAAAACGTCAAATCAGCAGCACTCATCGCAGCCTCAGCCGTCCTTGATAAAGCTACGGTGCCGGTACAGGTAAATAACACTCCTACCTTTGCTTTGATAGACACGGGGAGCTCGGAGACTTTCATATCAAAGCGCTTTGCGGATAACTGTAAGCTGAAAATGTACCCCACCACTGGTAGTGTCTCCATGGCTTCTACATCTCTATTTAGGCCCATTTCGAATTACTGTGTTGCACACTTGGAGCTGTTAGGTCACCATTACGCTAAAACAAAGCTCAGTGTTCTGCCCGATTTGTGTGCTAACATTATAGTTGGACATGATCTATTAAAGCAGCATTCTGAGCTCAGGGTCTCCTTTGGTGGAACTAAACCCCCATTGACTATCAGTTACCTGGCTCCAGCAAAAATAGAATTCCTAACTAACGATGTCAAGCCTATAGTCACCAAGTCTCGAAAGCATTCTTTAGAAGATACTGATTTTATGAAGAAAGAAAGAAAGAAAGAAAGAAGGCCGGGAAAACAGAATCAGGTAGCGGATATATTCTCCAGGGCATGTAACGCCACACAGATAGACTTATTATACTCCCTACACTGTGACTTATGCCATCCCGGAGTGACCAGAATGACTCACTGGGTAAGAACTCGTAATTTACCCTATTCGGTCGAGGACATTAAAAAGATGACTGCCTCATGCCCGTCTTGTAACATTGTGAAACCTCAATTTTACAAGAATTCAAAGTTCACTCTGGTGAAGGCCATGCATCCGTTCGAGAGAATCAGCATGGATTTCAAGGGCCCACTTCCGTCGAAGTCGAGAAATAAATACCTCCTGACGATCGTCGATGAGTATTCAAGATTCCCTTTCGCCTATCCTTGTCCCAACATGAACTCGTCAACTGTAATTGACTGCCTTACTAACCTTTTCACCACTTTTGGTTTACCTTCATACGTTCACACCGATCGAGGAACCTCATTCGCATCCAAGGAGCTACGGGAATTTCTTCATACCCGAGGAGTAGCTACTTCCATGTCGGCCCCTTATAACCCCACGGGAAACGGCCAAATCGAGCGGCTAAATGGCACAATCTGGCGCACAGTGTCTCTTGCTCTCAAGCACAGAAAATTGGACCCTTCGGATTGGGAATCGGTGCTTCCGGATGCACTCCATTCCATCCGATCTCTATTATGCACGGCAACCAACGAAACGCCTCACGAGAGGATGTTCCGCCACAACAGAAGATCAGCTAATGGTACTTCGCTTCCGACTTGGCTTTCACCATCGAAAAAAGCGCTATTGAAAAAGCAAGTACGGATAAGCAAGTACGATCCTCTGGTCGAGGAAGTCGATATCCTTGACGTTAACCCACAGTATGCCCGGATTCGCCTCGATGATGGACGGGAGACGACGGTGTCTTTGAAACACCTGGCACCTCCTGGTGGTATGATGATTGAGCCAGAATCAGTGGAAGCTGAGACAACTGAGCAACACGACATCGAACCTCCAGCATACCTTACACCGGAAGAAAACCAGGAAGACCCCGAGGGCACCCCAGAAATCCCGACAGTTTCTTCGCAACCTCGTGAAAATTCCCCGCGTCGTTCTACGAGAGAGCGACGTCCGCCTGCCCGCCTAAAGGACTATGAACTGAAGTTTTAAAAGGCAGGAAGAATGTTATGATCATCCAGTTTATTATAACCGTTCCAGTTGTTAGACACTGGCATGTGTCTTCACTCCAAATTTCTTAATGTTACATTTCACGCTTATTGTGACTAATAAAGCCTAATTTGCAAAGGTTTTACAACACAGAGGAAACGCCGTCTCAATTGGACTGTAAAGAATGATGATTGGAAGAGTTGCGCAGATATGCGCGCTTCAGAAATTGCGCTCAATGGGCTTATCAGACGAAAAATTGGCTCAGGAATCCAAATTCAAGAAAACATTTAGGGTTCTCAAGTAATATGAGAAAGTTGGGCGCAAATGCGCTTATTTGCGCGCATTTTAGGGGGAACTATATCCCCCCCCCCCCCCAGTAGGTTATGTCTGTGAGGCCGAGTCGGTAGAAAAAATCGGCGTATTTTTGGTTTGTTATTCTTGGAATAATACACCTTTGTAATCGCGACGGAGGTCGACGACTCGGATTTACCTCAAAATTTGACAATATCTGTTTCAAAAGGTCTACATTCTAAATCCGAAATGTCCTTCCGCCGTACCCCGTCCGGGCCGTTTTGGGAAGTAGGATTTTTTTTTTTTCAAATCTGAAATTTTGACAAAATACTTGGTTTGCCATCTAGTTGTGCCCGCAAGGTTTTTCAGCCCGATCGCCCAAACCCGTGGCGCGCTATGGGGCTAAAATTGGGCTGTGGGAGGTTTTTTTTAAGGCTTTTAGCTGTGGGATCGAGTTAGGTGTCGGTTTCAAAGTATATTTGGACGTAGAATCCATTTTTGGAGGTCCCGGAATGATCCGATTTCACTCTCGCGATCTGTAGGCCTTTCATGGGGACAAAAATGGGATTTTTGAAGGATCCCTGGAGGTTAAATATTTTCCGAGTAAAAAATAAAAAATTCGAGTAAGAGAATTTTTGAAAAAAATAATAAAAAATCCCCCCAAAAATTTTTTTTCCAAACTTTTTTTCATTGATACAGAATTAAATTTTTGCACAACTAACCTATATAAAAGAATAATAAACCCATATGTAAAATTTGCAGGGTTTTATCACTTACGGTTTCGGAGGAGAAGGCTTGTGACTAGCATAGATGGGAAAAGGCTTGTGACATAGAAGAAGATAGGAAGAGGGGCGCAGATTTGGGCGCGTCAGAAATTGCGCTCAATTTGCTTATCAGACGTAAAACTGGCTCAGGAATCCAAATTCGAGAAAAAATTGGGGTTCCATGTAAAATAAGAAAGTTGGGCGCGAAAGGGCCTATTTGCGCGCATTTTTGGGAGAACTCCCCCCCCCCCCCCTCCCCTAAGTCGGTTATGGTTATGTCTGTGAGGCCGAGTGGGTAGAAAAAACGCTGCAAATTTTACACAAGGGTTTTTTATTCTTTGATATAAGTAACTTGTGCAGAAATTTAATTCTGGGTTAATAAAAAAAAATTTAAAAATGTTTTTTTTTTAATTTTTTTTTTCAAAAAAGATTTTTTAATTTTTTTTTTCAAAAAAGATTTTTTGATTTTGTCTTTTCAAAAAATGTTTTTTTTTTTCAAATTTTGTTTTGTTTTTTACTTGAAAAATATTTGACCTCCTGGGATCTTTCAAAAATCCCATTTGTAGCCCCATGAAAGCCCTATAGATCGCAACAGTGAAATGGGATCGCTGCGGGACCGCAAAAAAATGGATTCTACGTCCAAAAATACTTCGAAAACGAGACCTGACTCGATCCCATAGCCGAAAGCCTTCAAAAACTACCTTCTGTAGCCCCATTTTAGCCCCATAGCGCCCCACGGGTTTGGGCGATCGGACTGAAAACCTTGCGGGCACAATTGTGCCTAGTTAACTAGATGGTAATTAACTAGATGGTAAACCGAGTATTTTGTCAAAATTTCAGATTTTTAAAAAAATTCCTACTGCCCAAAACGGCCTGGACGGCGGACGGACATTTTGGTTTTGGAATCTAGACCACTTGAAACGGACAATGTCAAATTTTGAGGCCGATCGGAGTCGTCGACCCCCGTCGCGAAAACATAGGTGTATTATTCCAAGAATAATAAACCAAAATCGTCGTATTTTTATCACTATACGGTTTCAGAGGAGAAGGCAAGGGGCCTGAAGAGAATCTTGCTTTGTGGAATGTTTCTTATCTGATCTTTATGAAGTTTCCATTCTTGGGGAAAAAAAGCTCCATGACGAGGGTTAATAACTTACTAACCTAATACGTTCCGTCCGTAATCAAACCCTTCATCGAAGGGTGAAGTCGCTTGGCGAAAAATACAAGTAGCCCTGTCTATGTGGTAAACGGTCGGGCGCATGAATAGCGTAATAATATGGATAAGTGCACAAGTAGGGTGGTCCGGTTGCGGCTCCAACGTCCAAGGAAGCTTGATACCCTGGAAAAACGGATGCGTGGTAGTTTGATAGCGGATGACAGGCCATGGAAGGTATCAGGCAATGGATCTAGCGCAATGAGGCGGAGCCGAGGGATCCCGTGTGCCCTAGTAGTCACCTTATACAGGTGGTTACAATTAAACGTGAAAGCTCGCTAATTGGGTATCTCTGTTCAAGTTCCTTATCAGTCCCAAGCCTCGAACTTCAGAACTTGTCTTGATGATGCCAATGTCAAGATCGATTTGCAATAATTGCATCAATAATTATTATTGATAAGGGACGGCTGGACTTGTCGAAAACAATTTCTTTTTCTTTTTTTTTCACTTGGAATAATGGCCTACTGAGATCTTTCGAGACACATTCCTAGGTTTGCAAATAGATTTATTCGCCTGAACCGAGAAAGGTAACATTCTCTACCCCAAAGAGCCAAATGTAAATCGCCAGCCGAACCATACCCAAGATAAAAGGCCAAGATTTTAAATTTCAAATCAAGAACAACGGCTAGTGTCCTGCGAAACAGTGTTTTTTTTTTTTTTCTCCCCTTTATCTGGTCTTTCGATTTCCCCTTATTCGCCCGGCCTGTCAGAGAGAGAACGTTATCCTCATAAAGTGAGCCGAAGCAGGTTGATTTACCGGTGGCATATGATCGGGTGGGTGGCTGAGCTCCTCCGCTTGAGGATGCCTTCACTGTAGGGTTGCCGACGTCACCGGACAAGTTTTGTAATTATAAACGGTTTTAATGTAACTCTCTTCGGTTTGACATCACACGAATATTACTCGTGACAAGTACTGAAGTCTTTTGAACATACCTTCAACAAACCCTTCGTTTCAAGCCACAGATTCCCTGTTATCCTATTTACTTATTACGAAATTCTTTCCCACGACGAGATTGTAAAATAGTATCAGGTAGTAAAATAGTCGTGGAAAGGTTCTTACCTATGAGAAATACTGCTGCCTGGTGTATTTGAAGAGTTTGATTCCAAAAGATTTTCGTCGAAATTAGTTATCACTTTAGGATTTTAAGGGGGTAGTTCTTCACAAAAACGCGTTCGTTTCTGAGCTAAAAAAATCCACTCCCCTTTAAAAACGTGAATGAATATTCGGTTTGATTTTAAAAGGTTCTATATCCAGCACAACGGCGGACTCTTATCCCGTTTTGTTTCAAAAAGCACTGTATCCAGGATCAGGTTGCATACAGGTTTTGCTGTTTCGAGCAAACGGTACTTATATCTATTATTTTCTATGATTTTTCTACTGTTGGAGATACTTTTTGACGATATAAGCGGTAAGTTTCAAGTTTTCGGAATTAATTTAAATAGAATATGAGTTGGCAGCACTGATGAAACCACTTTTTGGTAACCCAAATCTTAAAAGATAATTAAAACCAAGCCGTGGGGCGCTATGGGGCTAAAGTGGGGCTACGGGAAGGGTTTTTTGAAGGCTTATGGCTGTTAGTCCAGTCAATCTAGCCCTGTAAAGGGGTGTTTGCATGCAAAAGGTCGATGTTATGTTTCTAAATTTTTATTGGTGTCTTGGTACCCCAATAGTGGGAAACTAAGCGAACAAAATTTTTCTCGGGAGAACTTTTGGGGGCCTAAAAACCTCGAAATTTTCGACCTTTTTTTTGGGTTTTTTGCTTTTATCTTGAAAAGTATGCGTGATACAGAAAATATCCCTCCTTACATTATGAGAGGGCATGAAATTCTGCATCGAATGGCTAACCCCAACTTTAACATTTGACCGATTAGTAAGGTCGCAATCGGGCGTCAAAAAGTTACAATTTTTCTCAACTTCTGTAAAAACTGCAATAAACTGAAAATAATTATTTAAAAAAAAAAAAAAAAAATGTAACAAGGGAATTTCACCCTGAATTTTCGTCCGACTGGCTGCTGCCGTCGCGGACGTCGTCAGCCGTCCTTTGAAGGAGGATCGGAACTTGTCTGACGATTGCGCTCATGGCTCCCCATTGCCTCGTCCCCCTGGGTTGGGAGGAGTTCGCCGTCCGATTGAGCGCAGAAAATACTTGTATCGGTGACCCCGCTCCCAACGCGGTCACCCATCCAAGTACTAACCACGCCCGACGTTGCTTAACTTCGCTGATCGAGGGAAACGGTAGTTTACCAAACGCCACACCGGACGGCGGTACATATACTAAATAATTATTATTTTCGTTTCAAAAATTACTATATCCATAAATCCGAAATTTCGAATTTCCGTTCAAATTATTTGAAACTTTGATGTAATTTACACTTTTTCACCAAGTATAAATTTTATCATAATTTAGAAGTATAATTTACACTTTTTTACCAAAAATAAATTTTATCAAAAATTATAAATTGTAATTTATAAAATTTATGTAATTTATCACAATTTATAAAAAGCCAACGATGTTATTTTTTGTTAGATTTCTATAGAAATCAAACAAAAAATAATATCGTTGGCTTATAGCACGTTTTTGAAGTAGGTACCTAGCAATGGTTTTTCGTGTTTTTCTCACATTTTACCAAACCGGTACCATTTTACCAAAACGGTACCTTTTGGAATCAAACTCCTCATTTGTACTAATAAATTACTAACCGAAACAACTTATAAAGTTTAAGAGTTATTTAATAAGGGTTAACGAAATTTCTCCTAATCATCTTTCAAACAGTTTATAAGTTTCATTTCTCCTCAGTCTTCATCAAGACTTAGTATGGTTGTCTTATTGATAGTGAAACTTACTAATTACTTGATGAAGATTGAGGAGAAATTAAACGTATAAACAAAAAATGAAAGGTATGAATCAATGAAATTATTATTGTAAGCCAGAAATAATTATTTCATGATCCAGAGGTTGCAACATAAATTTTAAACTACAAATAATACTTCCATAAGTCTTATGGAATGGAAGAAGGTGGCTTAATTAGCTGAGAATAAATATCACGATTTGTTGTGTTGATATATTGTAGAGCCGGCAATCCTTTATTGCTGTGGAGTCCGTGCTGTAGATGGGAGGCGCAGATAGAAACTCGGAACCCCATCCATGTTGCTACAAGGCGGCTGCATGACAAAAGAACACTTTGAAGAGGCTGTTTTGCGAGAGATCATAGAGTTAGTTCAATATTCCGTTCACGTTAGAGTTTAGAGTACGGCGTACTTTGGAATAGTTGACATTTGAGCTGCAAAATATGAGTGAATATAATTCTTGGCACATCTTCAAGTAGCTGTGCTTATCTCCCTCGTCAACCTGAGTGGTCCTGTCTGAAGGCGTCTGTCTGCGAGCCAACTGTCAGAAAGCACGCGACACACGTTATTAGATTGACACGTATTGACTTCTAACAGGACGATACAACTTCTATCCGACGAGGTGATAACCCTCAGTAATTGTGCGAACTAGTGTCACGGAAAGCGTCAGGTTGTTCACTGAAGAAGAACGCCTAATGACTATCATCGCCTTCTCGTATTATATTGACGTGTCTCCTCTCTCGCTGTTACATAAGCGAAAGAGCCAATCCCGTCGGTGCTAGGAGGGTCGAAACAAAACATAGCTTGCAATCTAATTGAAGTAGGGGAGTGGGGGGCACATTTGACACTTTTTCGCATTTTCCATCCTGCAAGGTTTAAAAAACGCGATGTCTTTAATGTCTTTCTCCTATCGTTAACTACAGTACTTTTGCAGTGTAGACCCTACGGCCAGTAAAAATCACCACTACCCCACCCACTCTTCTTTCTCGAAGGAACGCCAAGTTTTCTGGATGTTGGAATATAAGTAACAAAAATAAAGATCAAAACAACGATCTTTATTGAAAAACGTCAGGTCGAGTAGGTATTCGAAATCCTACGACCACTTAAAGCTTACAAACTTGAGAGGTATATAAAAATATTAAAACCGTCAAAACTGCCCCGAGGGTAGCCATTAAAGAAAATCCCAAAGATAAACCTCAAAGATAAATTGCGGAGCGTCTGGGGAGAGGAATAGTGAGGGCTAACGCGAGCGCCCACTTGACCCGCGGCGTTTAAGCGAACTAACATTATCAAGGAGTCTACAGCAGTGTTGCCATCCACGGATTTTTATCCGTATTTATACAGATTTTTGGGGTCTGCATAGATCATTAAGAATGTATCTGTCGTACGTATTTTACTCTTTAGGCAACTAAATGGGTAACCCAACACTCAAAACCTGTTGAATATGAATAAGTGTTAAACAATTTATTAACAAGTGTACATTTTTTTTTTTTTTTTTTTACAAAATGTTTTAATGTCTTCTCTCTCGCCTCTAGCCTCACAGACATGGGGGTAGATTTATATTTTTTAAACGCTGCGAATAATAAGTAGGTATATAATATTTTTAAAATCTCTTCTCTTAGTTTTGATAGATTCTGGGCAGACACCCCCCTTGAATTGCTCACAAGGGTTTATTATTCTTTTGTATCAATTGAGAACAAATTACATCAGATGTAAATCTATGACTGTTTTTTTTTTTTTTTTTTTTTTTTTTTTTTTTTTTTTCAAAGGAACTACAATTTCGTAAAATACTTGAACTCTATAGATGAATTCTATGTCTTGAACTATGTACTCTGAATAAGACACTTTTTACGACCTCCTGACTTCCTTCAAACATTTGAAGCCCCATTGATAGGTACCTACGGTGAGGATGGGTCTGAGACCCAAAAAATGGATTATACTCCCAAAAATTCTCACAAAGCGGCAACTAACCCAACCCCATGGCCAAAACCCTTTAAAAAAAATCCCTCCCGTAGCCTCTTTTTATCCCCACACCTTAGAGCGATCGGACTGAAAACGTTGTGGTTACAACTAAATGAGGAACCGAGTATTTTGTCAAACTTTCAAATTAAAAAAAAAGGACGGCGGGCGGACATTTCATTTTTGGGACCTACATACCTAATGACATTCATTACATTGTAATAAAACCACCCAGTCACGTAGCACATAACTAGACCTTTTTCGTTAGCATCTAGCATGCTAACTTTAGCTTTGAAGGGTTTTAGCAATCGTTTGCAATCGTTTGCTGGCTCGATTCCCCTCATCCATTCCTTAATTTTGGCCCATTGGAGAATTCCAGCGTAGATGCTTGGATGCGCACGACATGCGTCTTCGAGTCCCTAATGCCTTCGGGCCTAATGCTCGAACATCTCTTCCCATGAATGTAAGTGTCTGATTCGATCGGGTTGCCGCACGTTGAACACAATTGTATCAGTAAAATTGGCGAAATCAAAATCTTGGAATCAAGCACGCTAAAAGCAACAGCATGGGGTGATAAGATGGGTGGAAAGCACAGAGTAAAAACTCTTTGAAAACGTTAGTTCACTTAAACGCCGCGGGTCGAGAGAGCGCTCGCGATAGCCCTCACTATTCCTCTCCCCAGACGCTAGTGATAAATTGTTTTGAAAAATCCAAGGAAAACACATGCAAGGAGACGTATATGATGACAAACTGGATGAGCTACATGTGAGAAAATGCTGAATCCACTCGGTAATCGACGAAAAACGAAAAGAAAATACACTGCCAAGGCAATGGCACATGAGCTTCCTCGTGCCAAGTTCAAAATGAACGTGGCTGTCACTGTAACAAGAAAATTACGTTCGCGCATGCGCAGGGAGTACCACTGATGCAATCGTGATGAAACTGACAGGGGACCATCTAGAGCCACACAATTCCTGAAAATTTGATTGAAATCCGATCAAAATTGTGGGAGTTATTTCTGTGGCAAGGAAATTACGTTCGCGCATGCGCTGAGCGTACCGCTGATTCAATCGTGATGAAACTGACAGGGGACCATCTAGAGCTATACGCACACAATTCCTGAAAATTTGATTGAAATCCGATCAAAATTGTGAAAGTTATGCCTGTTTCAAGAATTTCACGTTAGCGCATGCGCAGAGCGTAGCGCTGATTCTTATGTGATGAAATTCGTGTGGGACCTCAAAGAGCCTTATCCGCATAATCCCTCAAAATTTGAGCTAAATTCATTCAAAATTGTGGAAATTATGGCTGTAACAAGGAAATGCGGACAGACCGACAGACCCACAGACACGGAACAAAATTTGTTCAGTAAGCTATGAAACGCAAAATGCGAGTGGAAATTTTGAATTCGGAGAACAAAAATTTTTTGGCTCCCGAAAGTGAACACAAAGCTTCCGCTGATTCGCAGACTCGGAAGCAATACCTACTTTTGAAGGGCCCAAACACTCAAATCGCCCAGAGCCGACTGGATGATTTAGAACCTGCTCGCTTTCAACCTGGAATGGTTCTTCTTCTTCTTCTTCCTCACAATACAAAAACACGAAATCGCGGTAAAATTAAAACCTTGAGAGAAAAACAGCCATTGTCAAATGTGCCCCCCACTCCTCTACTAGGCCTCCCCCCCCCCCCCCCCCCACTGCTGGCTACGCCTGCCAACCCCTAACCGTATTCTGCCTGGCCTCAGACCCAACAACTCGTTTTCCCACATTGTGCAGATTTTTTGTTTATTTTTGCTCCACTTTTAGAGCTTTGATGCGCCACGAGGAGCAACTTTTTAGTGGTTTCATATTTTTCTCGTCATCTACTCGCTAAAACGAATTTTTGGTATTTTTTTTTTTCAAATTTTCTAGAAAAAGTTTAATTTACCATTTTTACCACTTTAGGAGCTCAGATATGCCACACGGAGCTACTTTTGGGGGGTTTCAGACTTTTCTCGCACTATTCTCCGCAGTTTCCGCAACTGTGGTCCCCCCCCCCTACCGCCCCGTCAACCCTGATTGATGAGCTATGACTCCCTTCAGCCGAAAAACGGGTTAAATTCTCGTGATATCCGCCCCTTTTGTCTGTCTCCTCAACGCCCTCCCCCACCTCTTGCGGCCCCTTCTTTCATCCCCCGACCCGCCTGTCAATCAAAATTTTCCCAACTGAGCCAGCAAGTATTAAATTAAACACCAAGCCCGTTTTTTGAGCAATTTTGAGGGGACTTTTAGGTAGTTTCAGACATTTCTCACACTATACTCGCCAAGACGAATTTTGGTTTATTATTCTTGGAATAATACACCTATGTTTTCGCGACGGGGGCCGACGACTCCGATCGGCCTCAAAATTTGACATTATCCGTTTCAAGAGGTCTACATTCTAAATCCGAAATGTCCGTCCGCCGTACGCTGTCCGCCGTCGGGGCCGTTTTGGGCAGTAGGAATTTTTTTAAAAATTTTTGAAAAAAAAAAAAAAAATCCAAAAAAATTCTTTTTGAAAAAAAAAAAATTATTTTTTTAATTTTGACACAGAAATAATTTTTGCACAAGTAACCTATATCAAAGAATAATAAACCCTTGTGTAAAATTTGCAGCGTTTTGTTGTTGTTTGTGATTCAAATTTTTGCGACATCTAGAAGTGCCTTAGAATAAAATTGAGCATTCTCCTCGTTCTCCTCCTCCTCCTCGTGTTGCAGCTCCAATATAATAGGTAGCAGGATAGATTGAGGGAGTGGTAATTTAAAACACGTACCTACTAATTATTTTAATTTTTAACGAATTTTCAGAATAGAATAATTCTATTTTCGAAAATTTTAATTTATTAAAAAATAAGAACAGCAAGCCTCAAAAATGCTCCAGACTTGTTGGAAAAACGACGAGCAGAAAACTAGGTAAGTAAACGTTTCAACTGCCATTTCAAAGTTGGATATCCAGTTTTAATAAACGAGTTTTCTGATGAGTCACCGAACAAGGGTAACGGGGGTGCGTGCGGTTATGATGTTGAGACCTCGTCTCACCTGGTCCCTCGGCATATGGGCTATGGAGCTCTACGCTTAACAACATTTATCACGGCAAAGCTCGTGCCGTCGGAACAACAGATGAAGCAAAAACGTCGTAAGAGAAGAGGGCGAGGTAGTATCGGGGTGTAGGACGGAGGTTGATTGGTTCTGGATGAGGTAGGTGCACGAACGGCAGACGATCCCCATGAATTGGCTGATTCATATTCTGCTCATCAGGGAGGAGGACGAAATTCGTTGATTGATGAAACGAATTACGGGAAACTTTGAGGGTTCGTCCACTTCACCTGCAGCTGTTCCAGGTAATCGATTTTTGAACGGAAGATCCTCAGAATGTGGCAAAGTGCCTATAAGTATTTCAGTAACTTAGGCTAATTTTTAAATTTAGGTGGCACTGGTGTCTAGAACGGATCTACATATCAACCCCTTTTCAAATTCGTCAGAATAGAGAAAGTTGGGATGTTTTCCCGTATTTTTGACCTTGAAATATCTCGATTAGTTATACCTATACCTCGTTCGTTGTAGTCACCACTGAATTTAAAAAACAAGGCTGCTGCTGAGGATTCAGTTCTAAAACTCGCTCCGGAACATATTCAATTTCATTTCTAAGCCATTTGGAGCACTATACCAAAGGAAAGCTCCAAAGGGAAGGCGATGAGGGGATGCGATCTACAGGGCTTTCATGGGGCTACAAATTAGTTTTTTGATGGATCCCCGGGGGTCAAATATTTTTCAAGTAAAAAACAAAACAAAAAAAAAAAAAAAATCGAAAAAATAGAATAAAACATTTTTTGAAACATTAAAAAATTTTTAAATTTTTTTTCATGGACACATAATTAAATTTCTGCACAAGTAACCTATATTAAAGAATAATAAACCCTTGTGTAAAATTTGCAGCGTTTTTACTTTTTTATTTTTTTGGGACAGGGTGGCCCCGTCCAGTCATTAGGTAGGTAGTTTGGAACGGAAAAAATACCTACCTGAAGAATTTTTCTCGACGGATCTGTACGTTTTTGGGGGTGCTGAATCCGAAAATTTGGTTATCTACTAGATTCGGATATGGCTTCACCATGAAAATGGCGTAATTTCGGTCATTTTTTTTTTTTTTTTTGGTTTTTAGCGCAACCTTCTTCCAAAAAATGGAAAGGTGCGCTCACCTCTTCGACATGTTTTGCTTTTAACTCGGAAACCATAGCGACATGACTACTCTATACGAGCGTGTGGGGGGGGGGGGTCGGGGGACCGATTGTGGTATTTAATAGTGTTTAATAGGCTTCGGAAGTCTGGAATACGAAGATTTTGGCTTAGTTAGAAAAAATGGTCAAACTTCAGCAGGCTCTAGCGGCTAAACGGAGAAAGCTAGCGAGGCGTTTTTGGTCTCACTTTTTAGGAAATTTCATCAGCTTTAATTTTGTATGGAGTAGTCATGTCGCTAGGACGCATGGTTTCCGAGTTAAAGGCAAAAAAAAAAAAAAAAAAAAAAAAAAGGACCGAAATTTTGCCATTTTCATGGTGAAGCCATATCCGAATCTAGTAGAAAATTTCGGATTCAGCAGCCCCGAAAACGTACAGATCCGTCGAGAAAAATTCTTCAGGTATTTTTTTCTTAGATTCACTACTTATGGACACCTAATGACTGGACTATAAGGCGACAGAGCTTCGTCTGTTTACAAATCGGTCGGAGCGCTGATCAGCCTGGTTCAAATCCGGAGCGGAACACCAATTTTTGACCAAAAGTCAATCACGTGTTGTAATACCTGTCTTGTCGGCAGATAATTCACTTCTGAACGCAAGTTTATGTGAATCCATTCTCAGGAGCAAGAATTTCTAAAGCTTTTCTTAGTACATTGCGGGTTCGGCTCCAGCCCCATTGAGAGAACCAAGATGATTAACGCACCAAAAAAAAAAAAATCTATTTCACTTTACTTTTTTTAGTTATAATTCAAAAGTTCAAAAATAAAAAAAATCGAACTTCGGAATATGCACTTCTTTATTATAAAATTATAAAATTTTATGACCAATATTCAATATTATTATACCTAATATTGCAATTTTAGGTTCGCCAACGGACCAACCACGTCACTCAACACGCTCAGGGTAAAACCCTTCCATAAACCCTTCCTTTGGCGATCATTTTGATGTAGCCAAATACAAAAAAATATATATAACACTAATCCCCCCACATTTGCAGATATACTAAAGCCAATTAGCTCTGCGTCAGTTGGCAACGTCTCTTTTTCACCTCGGAAATCTCGATTCAAACGGAACGCCGACACGCCGAGTGTCTCAAGTTTGTTTGCGACTTGTCTCGATAGAGTTGTGAGACGCTCTTCGTGACTTGACCACTAATGTGTCCGCGGGACTCGGGAGTCACTTTTTGTACCTCCGGCTCACGTACACCTGTCCCTCTCCATAGGTCTTCCCCTTTTGAACCATCGCATCAATTATTAGTCCGTTCGCAGTCGGTAACAGTGTTAATTTCGTGATGGATCAAGACTAAGAGCATTCCAAACTGTGCTTTACTCTAACTGCTGTTGACGTTTATAACAATATGGAGATTAAGCAGAATATTTTCTGATGGTCCAAATTGTTTATTTAGAAATAAAAAAGCTGCTAAGCCCTTCTACAGCCCTAACAAGAATAGTACCTATATAATTGGCATTTACTGTGTGTCTCTTGAAAAAAAAAAAAAAAAAAAAAAAAAACTGGCTTTTCTGAAGTACATGGATTTCACTGTGGGGATCTATAGGGCTTTCATGGGGCTACAAATGGGATTTTTGAAGGATCCCAGGAGGTCAAATATTTTCCGAGTTCTTCCTTACTTCTGCGACTATCACACGACTCCCCTTTAAAATTACGGGCTGGTTTTTTTCGCCATACTATGGTCATCATAATATGAGGACAATATTATTGTGATACGCGCGACATCATTGAGGCACTATACCAAAGGATAGATATTTTCATGGAGCGAAAATAATTATTATTACTCGATGATCGATCCCAAGCCAAAAGCCTTCAAAAAACCCCTCCCGTAGCCCCATTTTAGCCCCATAGCGCCCCACGGGTTTGGGCGATCGGGCTGAAAACCTTGCGGGCACAACTATAGTTGTGAAATTTTGTCAAAATTTCAGATTTAAAAAGAAATCCTTCTGCACAAAACGGCTCGGACGGCGGATGGACATTTTGGTTTTGGATTCTAGACCTTTTGAAACGGATAACGTCACATTTTGAGGCCGATCGTCGACCTCCGTCGCGAAAACATAGGTGTATTATTCCAAGAATAATAAACCTAAAACGAACAAAATTTGTCTGTAACACGATCGTGAAGTTCACCGACAACTTCCTGAATGCTAAAAGTTTTACTGTAGGTATAAATACTGTTGCAGTGCTACAGTAGCATTTAGTATACATTTTTACTAATAAATAATAAGAATACATTTATACTAAATGGTGGTGGAGAGGTGTTGAGGATCAATAAAATATTATTTTTTAAACTTGCTCACTCAATGACTGGATCTAGCTCTACCTACCTTCCAAATTATTTTTATCATACTCGTTTATACTATATACACTTTGCACTGTTTCATATTATATACCCTTTGTGCACTATTGCAATAACCTCAATAGGCCAAGGAACAAGGTCAGAGAAATGGAAAACGCTGCAAATTTTACACAAGGGTTTATTATTCTGTGATATAGGTTACTTGTATAGACATTTAATTCTGTCAATAAAAAAAATTAAAAAAAATTTTTTTTTGGATTTTTATATTTCAAAAAAACTTTTTTGGGGGGATTTTTTTTTCAAAAATGTGTTTTTTCAAAAATTCTTCAATTTTTACTCGAAAAATATTGAACTTCTTGGGATCCTTCAAAAATCCCATTTTTAGCCCCATGAAAGCCCTATAGAACGCCACAGTGAAATCGGATCGTTCCGGGACCCCCAAAAATGGATTCTACGTCCAAAAATACTTCGAAAACGACACCTAACTTGATCCCATAGCTAAAAGCCTTCAAAACACCCCTCCTGTAGCCCCATTTTAGCCCCATAGCGCCCCACGGGTTTGGGCGATCGGACTGAAAACCTTGCGGGCACAACTAGATGGTAAACCAAGTATTTTGCCAAAATTTCAGATTTTTTAAAAAATTCCTACTACCCAAAACGGCCCGGACGGCGTACGGCGGACGGCGGACGGCGGACGGCGGACGGCGGACGGCGGACGGACATTTCGGATTTTGAATGTAGACCTCTTGAAACGGATAATGTCAAATTTTGAGGCCGATCGGAGTCGTCGACCCGCGTCGCGAAAACATAGGTGTATTATTCCAAGAATAATAAACCAAAATTCGGCCGAACATAGTTGAACTAGTACCTAATGATCAAAGTACTCAGTACAGTTAGGGCTGAGAAATTAGGTGTCTGAGCAGAGGAAATCACTAGTGAATATTTGGCGTTTTGAATTTTCCCGCGGTGACACTTTTACTAATCCGCCAGAGTGCGCTAGCATAAGAAGGAGAAAGTTTAAAAAAGTACAAAAAAAAAAAATCTTTTTTTATTTTGGGTTATGTGATGTTGGTGAACATGAATAATATTCATATTATGGCCTGTCCTGTCACGCTAGCGCCAGAACAATTCCGAACGACTATTTTCCTTGGGATTTCACCTCGTGAATCTCTCTGAATCCTTGCTTTCATTTCATTGGCTGACAGCAGCCAATGAGAGAGTAGAGCCACTCTTCCCTCCAGATTCAAAGTTGAAATTTTCGAAAGTGCCCTGGAAATTTGTAACCGCTGAGCCGCTGATAACCAGTAAATATACACATTATAATTACTTAATAATATAGTGTGTCTGAATCACCGTCCGAGTGAATAAAAGTCGACTCGATCGTGAAGTTCACTTACAGCCGTAATATTATTGTGTGCCTGCTTCATACTGTCATTACAGGTCCATCGGATTGCGCATTTCCTCCGTCTGGGAATCTCGGTTTGCCCTTTTACATTAATTACTTGGAAATTGGAGGGTATTTTATTATTTCATTATGAAAGCGTGTATTTCGAAGACTATAATAATACTATTTCATTGTGAAGCTATTAGGCACTAAATCATATAGGTTGGTACTGGGTACAATATCGACGTAGGCCTACCTTCCTGGATTAATACTATTAGAAACACATTTCAGTAATGGTGGTATCTTAGTTGAAATTATATGTTTCGAAAGTCGGCGTTCACTATCTTTCATTGCAGCCTTATCTATTAAATACGGATGCAATTCGTATATCTAATCAATGATGATTGTATTATGGAAATTTGACCCGGTATTTTTAAAACATTTAACTGGAGAATAAATTAAGAAGTTAAGCATAATTTAAGGGTTTGGATTTCATTGTATTCCGGACTGGGCGGGTGTGAAGTCTCAAGATCTTTGAATCCCACGAAACGACCAGAGAACCTATTGTGCAGGACAGAATATTTTATGTATCCAAATTTATGAACCAAGAGATCCAACAACAACAAAAACAAGTCCGTGACACCGTCCTGAAGTTGGAATAGTCTTACGTCCTGTTTAATAATTTTCATAAAAATACTAGTTCAAGTTCATTGGTATAACGACCGATTGTATGATGTATACATACATGATGTAGGTACATATGTGAGCTGCAACCGTGTAGTTTTTAACATTCTCATTTATATTATAATCCTATTTTCAAAAGATGTTTCAATAGTTGTTTTCGAATCTGTCCTAATGGCTAAGGTTTGGAAGAGTTGAATGGAAATTGTCGAAAATGTTCACTCGCCCACTTTGACGTAGTTTTCGTGATTTTCAATTGAATTCAGGATGCTAAACAATAAAAAAAAGGAAACATTTCGCAACGATTATCTAATATTTGGTCTATAAAACAACTTTGAAAGGCACGAGTTGGAAGGCGAAAAAACCTGTTATGTATCAGCTCAGTCAAGTGGAATCGTGAGGAATAAAAAAAATAATGATCCGCCATTTCGGAGCATTACCCCGGGGAAATAAGTTGTATCAACATCTTTTCTATATCTGGGTCGTGGCACTTTCTACTTTTAGTATCTTCAGGGAAAGTTTCTTTTAATCAGGTGCTGCTTCCCTCGGAATTGAATCATCAAAAACCATCATTGAAATCTTAAATGATTCAGGGCGAAAATAGAAATATCCGCTGCATTATAACTGTCGGCTTCATACGCTGAGTAATTCTAAAGAGTAATTTTCTCCATCGGGCGCAACAGAAATCAGTTTAGCAAGAAAAAATGCATTTTGACCACGACAGACCAAAGATTACTGATAGGTCTGTAGTCCATAGTACCTACCTAACTACTGATTAAAGTATAGCCAAGTAGGTTGACGTGAATTAAATTTCACTCCGTTTATGAAGTTGACTCTCCTACGCCTTTTGCACTCCAGGTCGATATTGATTCATTATTCTTGGAATAATACCCTTTGTAATCGCGACGGAGTTCGACGACTCCGATCGGCCTCAAAATTTGACATTATCCGTTTCAAGAGGTCTAGATTACAAAACCGAAATGTCCGTCCGCCGTCCGGGCCGTTTTGGGCAGTAGGCATTTTTTTAAATCTGAAATTTTGACAAAATACTCGGTTTACCATCTAGTTGTGCCCGCAAGGTTTTTAGCCCGATCGCCCAAACCCGTGGGGCGTTATGGGGCTAAAATGGGGCTGCGGGATGGTTTTTTTAAGGCTTTGGGCTATGGGATCGAGTTAGGTGTGGTTTTTGAAGTATTTTTGGAATCCATTTTTTGAAAAAAATAAAAAATAAAAAAAGTCTTTGACAAAGGTTTAAATTTATGCACAATAATTGTGCATAAAAAAAGCTGCAAATTTTACACAAGGGTTTGTTATTCTTTGATATAGAAAAATTATTTTTCTATATCAAAGAATAATAAACCCTTGTGTAAAATTTGCAGCTTTTTTTTTAAATTTTTACCTTCTTTGAATAAAAAGCTTGTTATTGTTGTTGTTGTTGTTGTTGTTGGTGGTTGCGAAATTCACTTTTTTTAAACCCTTCCCACCTCCACTCTCGGCCGAGCAACATAAATTCATATTGTGTGCGGATGGGGTTATAATAATTATAATATATATATTATATATAAAATTATTTTGCCCCTTAAATTCGCTACAATTTCTCCAAGTCTATAACCAACTGGGGAAGCGTTAATTTGTCTCTCGTCCAAACCTAATACAATGCTCCCACAGACCCGAGAGTTCTTGTCCCTTGATATTATTTCAACGAAAAGTAGACCGTGGGAAGTACCTACAATATGTAAACTAAATTTCTCGGGCGCACGTATCTACTGGTGGTCGTTCCCTTTTAGATACCCCAACGCAGGAACCTGGTTTGTACTCGCCACAGTTCTTCTCCAGCGCCTCCTTCCCCCGTTCTTCCATCGTCATTCTCACTGTCGTGTTTCTTTGATCGTGCAGCACGCCGCGTTTAAAGCGACCTTTCCCCCAAATTCAAATAGGGAACCGTCCGGGCGTCCTGTGACGTCACGGACGTGGGAACCGACTCTCTGTTCTGTGCCGGGAACCACCTGCATGGACGATCTACACATAGTTTTCGGCTTTTGAATGAGTAGAGAGTCAGGCTGCTCTCTTACTTTCAACTTGTCAAACGTGTGACTAAACAAAACGGACACCTATTATGTATAATACAGCTACATGAGTTGGCAAAAACATGGTATTATGGAGGCAAGGGAAATGATGAATATGTTTTACATTCGTTTGTGAAATCTTGCATAAGAAAGTACATAATATGTTCAAACTGTGTAAAAATTCTCATAACGTAGTTTACTCAAGGGTGCACTGAATATATTGTGTGTGTTCGAACAATTAAACGGGTGTTGGGCGTGTAACTACGTGCACAAATTGAGTACCTAAATTTGATTTAGTTATATCAATATTTGAGTCGTGGGTTTGGAGGAAGTCCTCAAGCGTTACGGGGATTCCGCGTCCGATGTCTTTGAAGGAAGGTGAAGGGCGTACCTGAATACCCCTATCTAGGGCATAACGCGAGATGTCTCGATATACTATCCTACTAGGAGGGGGTATCGAGGCATTGAGAGAAAATCCGCTATCTCCAGATCGGCAGGGGAGGCCTCGGTCCCAATCAAAAATGCGTTTTGATTTGACAACTTAGAGCTTGAACAATAAGAGTAGCCGTTCAGTTATATGATAACGCCGACGGCCTGATTGGAGAGTAATTAACAGCTTCCAGCGAGAAAAGTTGGACTTCCCGATCACGCCGACCGAAGTGGCGCCTCCTGTGGCCTGCGAATGAACCAAGTGGGGCGGGCGCACGAATTTAAGCCCATGCCGCCACATATTATCTCACATTTAACTTTTTGCTTTCTTTGCAAATTTGCTAACAGCACAACATACCAGTCAGTGAGAAGTAATTAAAATTTTGTAGAAAAATTATTTCAAATGTACAATGAATGTATCGATTGTATATAAATGTACATTGTACATCGATGAGGGCGTCACTGTACGGATTGTTTCTCAACATGCGAATTACCATCGTAGCATTAACCAGAGAGTAGGTGTTGAAGTGTTGTTGCCTCTGGGGGATTGTTGAACCTACGCTGGATTTCGCGCCCGATTACAGTCTGCTTTCACTGGAACCACTAATAGAGTCCCTATAAATTATAATTGAGCCTCTAATGAGAATCCCATAGGAGATCGGTAAGGGTTTCATTGACGTGCTCGTAAAAAGATTTGTCTCTGATAAGGCCACGATTCAATAGAGGTTTATTATGATACACCTCTTGAATAATGTATGGGCATCTTCGAATTCTTTTGTTACCATCCATTTTGGGCTGATCTTCCACGAGGATTTCCTCGTTGACATAGGTGTGTACGATAATGAATTTCGTTGTCGGATAGCGAGAGATCTATTTAATTTGATACTCGTGCTACTCTTATAAGCCCGAAGGATAAAACCAATTTAACGTTAAAACGGCGGTTTAGTTTGCCTCCACCTTGGCTGAAACTCCCGTTGTAGAGTTAAACTAGCACTCTGCCAGGGGGGGGCCTCGCTTCGCTCGGACAGGGGGGCTCGCTTCGCTAGCCCATGTGAATACCTCCTAATGTGCCTACAAACCTCCTAATCTTTGGAATAGAGTGAGACATTATCTTCCCACACACCAGAACATATATCTGAAAGTCGAAACATGGTTAGCAGCTCTCACTATTTTTGGTTTGAAGCGTCGAGCCTTACC
The DNA here is from genome assembly GCA_955831195.1 of Pilophorus perplexus. Classification (NCBI taxonomy): domain Eukaryota; kingdom Metazoa; phylum Arthropoda; class Insecta; order Hemiptera; family Miridae; genus Pilophorus; species Pilophorus perplexus. The sequence goes on from OY037011.1 coordinate 29,806,949, forward strand.
AAGGAGAGGAGGCTGGGGGGACCTAACGCCTTACCGATATCTGAAGTAGCTTGCGCCCCTCGCGGAGTCTCGGGGAGTAGCGCCTTCTTGACCCGAGTCAGTTGGGAGATCTCATAGACCTTACACGTGCACAAGGGGTGGGTCGAAGAGGACGGAGAAGGCTGGTGACACCTAAACTCTCTGGCAGTCCCCTCCTACAACTGCACAGACCTGACTGACCACGGAGGGGCCAGCCCCTATAAGATCTATGGACACAGCAGACCCGCGCGCAATCTCTAAAAATCGTTCAAATTAAACTCGCCGTCAAAATTTGCCGATCTTCGGAATTTGTTCTTTCGAAAAATTCGGATCGCTAGTTAGGATAAAGTGGAAACGCCACCTCAATCAGATTGTAAACAATGAAGATACGGACAGTTGCACGGATGTAGGAGGCTGGAAATTGCACTCAACGGGCTTATCATTAAAAAAAAAAAAAAAAAAAAAGTAAAACTGGCTCGGGAATCCAAAGCTGACATAAAAATTAGGGGTTCCCATTTAAAATAAGAAAGTTGGGCGCAAATGCGCAGGTTTGCGCTCATCATGGAGGGATCTCACCCCCCCCAGTAAGAAATGTGAGTGATCCCGAGATGGTATTTTTATCACTTACACAGACAAAGCCACAGAGACGTCCTGAATTAACTAATTCACTAGTGGTATAGACAGGGCCGTGGAGAGAAAATCCGGGCCCGGGGCAAAATTCATCGGGCCCCCTAAAAAAAAAAAAAAAAAAAAAAGGTTGTATGGAATTTTTTCTATATTGATCTGTCCCTTTTCCCATTTTGCCTCTCCTCCACCCTTTTTTTTACACAAAAAAAAAAAAATTCTCAAGAAAATCCGGGCCCCCCTACGAAGGCCGGGCCCGGGGGCAACGGGTCCAGTGCCCCCCCTCTCTACGGGGCTGGGTATAGAGCTCATTTTTAAATTTTAGTGAAACCGAGCCTCTCAGTACTTGCAAAAATATTCTGAAATGCTATCAGCAGCCAGCAGAATAAATACAGCCATTTTTTTGGCAGCCATGGCTGCTGCAGCAGAATAAATGCAGCTAAGAACCATTTGTTTGGCAATAAACGGAGATTAAGTGTTTGAGATCTGAGTGTGAGCAACTTCAAGCTCGCTCGACTGATAAGGGGATTAACGGCCTCTACCAGTTATGTCTCTGAAATTAACACATTCTATTTTGGAAGTTGAATCATCGATATAAAAATAGAAAAGACTGGTAGGCATGTATTTAATATTTAACCTTAAATGGATTAATAGAAAAGTTTTCTATTAATACATGATCATCTATAACAGGTCTCCAGCCAAGAATACTTGCATACTATATGTGATTTACATCGTGCACGTGGTTGTACCTCGCTACATATTATGATGAATGGAAGGTGGGGAAATGAAAAATCATTGAAGAAAGGGTTGTACGATGTGGGGGAATATGGGGGTGGATGCATCCCGCATAAATCAGATCTTTAAAGATGACCCCGAAACTTCTTCCTCTTCCGTCACCTGCTCAGCGTTCTTCCCTTCTGATGTTTTTTGACTGCCACCGAACCTTTTCTTGCCCCTACGTTCAGAATGTGGGATGCACCTGTAACACAAAGCTCTAATTTCCGGAAGAGCGGTGTCCGTTTACAACCGTGGGTGGGGTACCTTATTGGAGTTGGAGTTTTACACGGAACTTGAGGTGTTTCAAATTGATGAAATGTTGCTCATAGACGCTCACATGTACGAGAGTCTCTTTTTTTCTATCGCTCACCTTTAAACTCGCGCTCTACCCAAAGCTCAATCTTGTCTTCGACAATGTCAGTCCCGCACATAAGACGTCAGAAGCACCAAATTTCTCGTGAGCTCATCCGAATAATTGAGTTGGTTTCCTGACGTAGTCGCTAGTGTAAAAGATGGGGACACATTCAGCATGGCACGAGGCTCGTGTCTGCCTCTTACAAGTTGCTCAACTCACGTGTTGTTGAGCTCCCGTTTAGTTTTCACTTCCGTTTCGGTAATCCTCGCCCGGTCACGAGCACACGACTCCAAGTTCGGGATAGCGCCAAACATTTTTAGGGCTCTTCCTTGTTCGGGAGTACAGACGACGTTTTCAATGCTTTGCCGAACTTTCATCTAGGGCAAACACAAGAAGGGTTTGTAAGATTACGCAATGCCAACGTGCATTGGAGTACCCCCGTGACGGTGACGCGTCTGGGATCTTCATGACTAGTCTCGACACTCAAACCACCTTTTGCACTACTTTCTATGAATACCTAAGCACTCGACATCTGGAAACTGGGAAGTTTATACGAATTCGGACAAGCGATATTGTCAGAAGAGAAAAAACAATCCCGCGAGAATTGCATCCCATTCAAGAACGATTGGCTGAAAAATGATAAAAACGCTGTAGGTAGTAGAAATCAGTCACCCAGCCATTGTGGCACTTCATCGTTCCGAAAAATCTAATAGTATCTTCATCATTACATAAACTAAGAAGGCAGCGTTCTTTCTTGAGAAATTTAGTTCTGACCAAAATCGTGGGGCACAAAGAGACTGAGAGCAAAGAGCATGACAGTTACTCAATTATGTTGATGTCATAATCGCTTTGATAATTTCGGTGTCGTAATGGTCCCAAAGATCCACAATTATTAATTCCAGTAATACAATCAAGAAACCCATAACGTTTGGAAATTGGGTCAAACATTATTAAATTACATTTAAAAAAATGACACGTCATGGTAGCGGTGGGTGTTCATGGTTGCGGAATTGCTGTTACTTTCTTTAAAACGCTGCAAATTTTACAAAAGGGTTTATTATTCTTTGATGTAGGTTACTTGTGCAAAAATTTAATTGCATCAATAAATTTTTTTTTTGATTTTCTTGCAAAAAAAAATTTTTTTTTGATTTTTTTTTACCTATCATTTTTTTTTCATTATTTTTTAATTTCTTGATTTTTTTCTTCTTAAAATTTTTTTAAAAAATGTTTGTTTTTTTACTTGAAAAATATTTGACCTAGGATCCTTCAAAATCCCATTTGTAGCCCCATGAAAGCCCTATAGATCCCTACAGTGAAATCGAATCGTTCCGGGACCCCCAAAAATGGATTCTACGTCCAAAAATACTTCGAAAACGACACCTAACTCGATCCCATAGCCAAAACCCTTGGAAAAACCCCTCTCGTAGCCCCATAGCGCTCCACGGGATTGGGCGAACGGGCTGAAAACCTTCCGGGCACAACTAGATGGTTAACAAAGTAGGTACCTATTTTGTCAAAATATCAGATTTAAAAAAAAAATCCTACTGCCCAAAACGGCCCGGACGGCGGACGGACGTTTCGGTTTTGGATGTAGACCTTTTTAAACGGATAATGTCAAATTTTGAGGCCGATCGGAGTCGACGGCCTCCGTCCCGAAAACATAGGTGTCTTATTCCAAGAATAATAAACCAAAAGGATAATATCCTACTTACATATTATGTAAACTCTCCATGTTATTAAAGAACATTTAGCCAATCGTTGAATATTTCTTTATTAAACAAGCCTAAATTGTACCTACTTTCATAATGTGAAGAAAGGTTGCGATAGTTAATTTGATACTTTACCCGCGACTTAATCCGTGAAATCAGATTAGCGAATCGTTATGTTAATATTCTTTTCACAAGCATGAAGGATTGGTGGTGCAAGGGGTTGTAGGTCTCGACCAGTTAAAGTTAATGCGAGGGTAATTAAGACTGGCGGCATGCTTTGTAGTGAAGTACGGCTTCATTAACACCACCGTTCACGGTGGGAAGGTTGGTATTTGCCCCCAGTCTCTTAACTATTATAAGTTCAGATAAGTTGCGAATGAGGTGTTTTTGTTCCTTCGCCAGTCTACTTTTGCTGACTTTCCATAAGCCTCTGAGTTGCTGTTGGGATCAATGATCACTCCTGTTGCGATGCTAGAGTAACTGCTGCAACAACTGTTTTAAATACTTCCAATTTAAAAAAAAACAAAAAAACTCGGAAGCAAAAAAAAAAAAAAACCATTTACCTGCTAACGTAATGTAAGGTTGAATAACGCGTATATGATAAAACACAGGATTAAGATAATTATTATCAAGTTTTAGTCATTAATAAAGACTAGATTACCGCATTAGATTAGATTAATACCAGCGAGGGTATGGAAGTGGGTTCCGGAGGGGTACCCCCATTTTCCACACCTAGGCATGTAGACCCATTGTGCTGCCTCTCGGAGTTACTATGGTAGGAGTTCTGTGCCCTTGCAAGGTTCAATAGTCCTCCTGCGAGGTCTTGTTGCGCCAGTATCTCTCCCCGGTCCACTGTGCCCAGAGCAAGATACCTTCTGCGCTCCAGGACCTCACGCTCGAAGATGAGGTGATCCGCTGTCGCATCCTCTTCTCCACAGTACCTGCAGGCGGGTTAATCATTTATGACCCCTATCCTGTTTAAATGCATCCTGAAGCTCCCGTGTTCCGAGGACAGGCCCACTATGAATCTCGTTGTGTCCGCCGTCAATGGAGACATGTGTTTGCCCTTTTACGGACTAGCCCAGCCAACTTGGTGTATCCATGCCGCTGATGCGGGGTTCTTTCTCATCTAGAGATCCTGAAAGTACCTATAGTGATTTAACCTCAGCGAGATTATCAACATCTTCTTGCGTCGGAAAATGCGACTTGAAGGTCCTCGGCGACATCGATGGTATTGTCGTAGAGTTCCAAGTAGTTGGAGTAGGTGCGATCGAGAACTTCGGTCATTCCCACGAACTCAGCTTGAGCTTCCACGGAGTCGATGTCTTCTGGGGTTGTATGAGAAGCGCCGACGTCACAAACCATTCTGATGTCTTGTCTTGACACAAATTCTGGAGTTGGCGACGCGCTTTAGCTATTTCACGTCGTGGGGGATTCGCGGGAGGTTAATCGTTACCGTGCATGGTTCAAATCCGGTTCGAAATTGACCAAAATGTAAGATATTTGAATGTTTCCCTGGCGTTAGGGATCGTGAACGAAACTTCATGTAAAGTGGACTGTAGTCCTATATATTTCGACGCCCGAACAGTAAGTAGTACTTTACAAAAAAAAACCTGCAAATTTTACACAAGGGTTTATTATTCTGTGATATAGGTTACTTGTACAGACATTTAATTCTGTCAATAAAAAAAAATAAAAATAAATTTTTTTGGATTTTTATATTTCAAAAAAAAAAAATTTTGGGGGGGATTTTTTTTTCAAAAATGTGTTTTTTCAAAAATTCTTTAATTTTTACTCGAAAAATATTTAACTTCTTGGGATCCTTGAAAAATCCCATTTTTAGCCCCATGAAAGCCCTATAGAACGCCAAAGTGAAATCGGATCGTTCCGGGACCCCCAAAAATGGATTCTACGTCCAAAAATACTTCGAAAACAACACCTAACTCGATCCCATAGCTAAAAGCCTTCAAAACACCCCTCCTGTAGCCCCATTTTAGCCCCATAGCGCCCCACGGGTTTGGGCGATCGGACTGAAAACCTTGCGGGCACAACTAGATGGTAAACCAAGTATTTTGAAACCTCTTTGACCTCTTGAAACGGATAATGTCAAATTTTGAGGCCGATCGGAGTCGTCGACCCGCGTCGCGAAAACATAGGTGTATTATTCCAAGAATAATAAACCAAAAGCACCACTGCGCCGATAAATGTTAAATTAAATTTAACAATGACTCAAATTTTGAGAATGATATCGAGAGGAATAAATTGTTCAATAAACCGGTTTTTATAGAAGACAAACCCGATGTGCCAGCGAGCCTTATTCTTAATCATTTGGCCGCGAGGTGGGGAAATGATGAGGTTAGGTTGGCAACATTGGCCATTGCTGCAGCCCACTCGCGCTCAAATTTAATTCAAATTAGAACGATCGTGAATGAGTTAAGTCGTGTTCACCTGTTCACCTACGAACGTCTTTAAAAAACGCTGCAAATTTTACACAAGGGTTTATTATTCTTTGATATAGGTTACTTGTGCAGAAATTAAATTCTGTCAATGGAAAAATTTAAAAAAAAAATTTTTTTTTTTATTTTTATTTAAAAAAATTTTTTTTGGATTTTTTTTGTTCAAAAATGTGTTTTTTCAAAAATTCTGTATTTTTTACTCAAAAAATATTTAACATCCTGGGATCCTTCAAAAATCCCATTTTTAGCCCCATGAAAGCCCTAAAGATCGCCCCAGTGAAATCGGATCGTTCCGGGACCCCAAAAAATGGATTCTACGTCCAAAAATACTTCGAAAACGACACCTAACTCGATCCCATAGCTAAAAGCCTTCAAAAAACCCCTCCCGTAGCCCCATTATAGCCCCAGAGCGCCCCACGGGTTTGGGCGATCTGACTGAAAACCTTGCGGGCACAACTAGATGGTAAACCAAGTATTTTGTCAAAATTTCAGATTTTTAAAAAAATTCCTACTGCCCAAAACGGCCCGGACGGCGGACGGACATTTCAGATTTTGAATGTAGACCTCTTGAAACGGATAATGTCAAATTTTGAGGCCGATCGGAGTCGTCGACCCGCGTCGCGAAAACATAGGTGTATTATTCCATGAATAATAAACCAAAAATGCCAGAAATTGAAGTATAAGGATAAGGTAGGTCTATCACAAGCTCAAAAATTTCAATCTCGGATTGACCCTCTGGTTCAGATCGGTATAGTAGAAAAACCTATTTCCTTCCCGAATGGAGTGCGTGGTTTGGAAATGTTTTTTGTACATCTTTAGAAATACCCGATACTGTCCTGCCCGATCGCATTTCTGGCCTTCCTTCATCGCACTTCCGCAAAGGTGACAACAAGAAACTTCTCTGATGTTTATAATCAAATGATTCCGCCGAAAATGTGTTTATTTAGTTATTTTGTAAGAATCGAACCCTTCGTAGTTGGAGGTCTGTGTTACCTATTGTAACTGCTAATAAAATCTCATTGATTGATTGATTGATTCATTTATTTTGCGATCAGGGCAGGTTAGGGCCATAAGTCCCTCTCTGCCACCTGCCCTGACAAAAATTTACAATACAAATTTCCTCGTTAATTCAATCAATACAAATAGAAAAAATAAATTACTCCTTCGATGAAAATAACATTGACTTCACGAGTATGGTAAATTGTTGTTGAAAGTTCGGCACTTCACTTTCCTCACTTTCTTTGGGTACCTACCTACGTACTTAATATTTGTTCACTAACATTTTTTGAACCTATCCTTGAACACACTTTCTTTCAAAGTTAAATTAAACATATTGGCGCTTTCGTTATAAATTTTGGCACCTAGGGATGCGAAGCTTCTACCAAAACAATTCGTCCGCTGGCTTGGGATGCGAAGGATTCTATTCTAGTGTCTCTGGCATTGAGAGAGTCAAACTTTTCACAGATATAGGCTGGGCGCTGGTACTTCAGTGCTTGGAACACTAACGAGGCAATTTGTAGCTTCTTCCTCTCTTTGATTTTGAGCCAGCCAAGACGCTTGTAGTGGGGCGTAACGTGTTCGTCGAGTCGAAGCCTCAGTGTGAATCGAAGGGCCGCATTCTCTGCTCTCATAAGCCTCTCCAGCTGGAGACCATTCTGTACATCCCTCATGCGTTCTTCGTGTCGATCCATCTAAAGGGTCACCCCTATTAATAATTGAACTATTTGTTTAGTTAATTTTCTTAGTTTTAGTAAGGCCGATTTTTTTTTGGTGTAAAATTGTATTAATAAGACTTATTAATACAATTTTACAAAAAAAAAATAAAATATATATATATATATACCTAGCCTACCTTTAAATATGCTTATATTTAAATATTTATGTACACAAACCATTCGAACTTGAATTTATGATAATTTCATGTTGGTCTACTGGAATATTCATAGACAAGATCAACAATAATGGCAAGTCACACCGAGAAATTGTGTAATGGTTCACAATCAAACGTCGGAGTAACCGGGCAAACGCGAGACCTGCCCTCTATTATAAGAGTTGTAATCAGATGATTTCCCTAAGCGTTGACATTCAAGTGAAAGGGAACAAATTTACTGTTGTCTTACCATTGGCCAAGAGTTACGATGGCAATGACAGCGTTCGCTATACTGATTGATCTCGTCACGGGATCTAGAAGTTGCTGTGAAAGAATGATGTAGTACACGCCGGGGAGTTGTGTAATCGAAATTCTTCTTTCAATCCTAACTGTCGAAGAGTCGGTTCTGGTAATTAGGCAACTAACCTCGGGGTGATTTCCCCCTCGCCGATCAAGCCACCCTTAAAGCGGGAATGCTACCCCCGTCGGAACGCCTTGCCAGAATGCAACCACCGAGAAACCGACACATCAACACGTTCGATTGTTGTCGGGGTCACGAGTCGGTGTACTAAGGGATCCTCCAAAAGGTTTCAGAAAGAGCAGGGAGATCCTGGGTGGAACTACCAGCAGAGTACGGCGTCTTTTGTGCTCCGCGCCGAAGGAATAATCTGGGCCTATATAAGGATGTAAAGGGGAGGTTTAGCACGTTAGGTTATGTAAATCAGAGCTTCGACGTTCGAAAGAAGAAGCGGTGTCCGAGAAAGCGGAAATCTCACGATAGAGTTCAACACGAGTACAACCATTTCAAATCATTTGCCCTCGGCGGACGAAATATTCACTTACAAGCGGAGAGTAAACCACTACCAATGTGCGAAACATCTGTTGACAATTTATCGCGCTATTCAATACAACTGGTCGCAGAATGTCCCAATAAATGAAAATGAAGAGATAAAGATGACACCTAAAAGGAATTACTGCTGCCGTGTGCACCATAGAACGGTTCATGGAATGGTCTTCCGCTGAATGCAAACCTTTCTTGTGCAAAAATGTAATTCTGCCAATGAAACAAATTTTGGATTTTTTTTTACATTTTTTGTTTTTACTCGAAAAATATTTGATCTCCTGGGATCCTTCAAAAATCCCATTTATAGCCCCTTGACAGCCCTATAAATACCCACAGTGAAATCAGATAGTTCCTGGACCCCCAAAAATGGATTCTACGTCCAAAAATACTTCGAAAACGACACATAACTCGATCCCATAGCCAAAAGCCTTAAAAAACCATCATGTTGCCCCATTTTATCCCCATAGCGCACCACGGATTTGGGCGATCGGGCTGAAAACCTTGCGGGCACCACTAGATGGAAATCCAAGTATTTTCTCCAAATTTCAGATTTAAAAAAAAAAATAAATAAAAAAATCCTACTGTCCAAAACGACTTGGACGGCGAACAGAAATTCGGTTTTGTAATCTCTTGAACCGGATATTATCAAATTTTGAGCCCGATCGGAGTCGTCGACCTCTGTCACGATTACATAGGTGTCTTATTCCAAGAATAATAATTATTCTTTGAATAAGACACCCGGTTAATTATTAACCAAAAGTCAATGCGTGTAGTTATTAGCAAAATAATGCAATATAAATGATCAAGGAGAAATTACAATTGACGGGAGAAAACCCTCCCATCCATGAAAACAAATGCGGTGTGGTCGGCGGGAGAAGGGGTTTTGCACGATCGCACCGCGACTATAGCGCGCCCCGCTCCCCCCACCAACACTAGCTATGGTGGGCTGGCGACCCTCGAGAAGGGAGTGGGGAAATCAGTCCAGATTCCCCACGCTGGTCATAGATTTTTCCGTTGTTCATACCGCCTGCCCTTTTGAAAGTTTGAACATGAAGAACATTACCTACCCGACAGAAAAAGCTGTGCAATTCGTATGCTAAACATCAATGCTGATTCAACCTACTCGTGTCCATATTTTCAACTCGTCACCGTTTCGCAATCACGGTCCTTGGACAACAGTATAAATCAAATCTTCGTCTGATTTGTAAAGGAACAATGAACGCTAGTTAGTCTGAGACTAAGTTTGACGATGTTACGGGTCGAAGTAATTTATTCTGCCTATTTGTTAGACGGGAATTTGATGTATTAAGACAAAGACCGACAGTCTGTAATTAACCAAAACTTACTTCTTCATTATGACGCCCTGCGCCATTTGGAGACGGCCAGTTTTCACAGCGTTGTAATTATCTCTTCTTATCTAATGACATCGATAGGAGCATTGTCAGGCGATCGTGGCCTCTGTGAAAAATGTCGAATAAGCATCGTGGCCTGGAATTCTTTATGAGACCTGACTGCTGCTTAACTTGTGATTCATAGTTGTGGAATGAGTGATTGTGGGACCAGAAGAAGATAGAAGTTCTACTCCTACGTATTATGTGGGAAAATTGTTCAGAAGCTTCAAATAGCTGAGTGCAAACTGTCGACCATAAATATTCTTCAATTATTAGTAAGCTCATCGGTAACAGCATTAAGATTACCACGGGGAAGGAAAAAACTGAACTTGTTTCACAGCTGTATTTCAAATTTTGATAACGTGAACTGAAAAATCCTTTTTCGAGACGCAAGCGTCGGAAGGTTGCAAATTTGCAACCTTACCCTTGTCAGGTTAGTGGATTCCCTGTGTCAAGCTGAAAGATATTCGTCGGGTGGTCCAAGTTGATATTTTCTGAGTGTTTTCTTTCTACGAAAGGCTACAAAAGGGCTTACATGGCGGGAACTTTGATGGATTATTGGCATGTGATCGAGCGAGATGTCGTTACAGAAATGATTTTGAACCAGAGATCGATTATGGTTTCAGACTTGGCCGATCATACTGAAGAGCTCTGGGAAGGGGAAATCCGTCTGGCCACGAAGACTTCTGAAGGGAGCCTGGAGAGGCAACACGTTTGGCCACACGAAGAACGACACGTCTGGCCACTGGGGCATTGCGATTCACTCCCGATGAGATCGTCTCCCAGCGATCCATTCCCGATTCGGACAAAGGTAAAACCGTTGTCGACTACAGGGAGTGCAATCGACTCCTTATTTTTGAAACAGCCTGGACAGGTCAGGAAAGCGTGAAGGCCATTCTGGCAAGCGTTGGAAACCCAGTGTGGGACCAGCTTTGCAAGCCTTGAAACCCTTAACATCAACTTTGCAAGATTTGGACTGGTCTGGAAAGCTTGGGCCCATGTGGGCAAGCCTTCGAAACCCATAAACAACTTGGCACCATATTGCTATGCGTTGGAAACCCTTAGCCAGATTGGGACGAGCTTAGCCGGCCTTGGATAGCTCTGGAAAGCTCGGTACCGTGTTGGCAAGCCTTGAAAACCCAGTGATAAGTGATTCTCTGATGATATCAGTAATTTCATAGCCAAAAGAGCAATTCATCTTGTGGTCAAATGTGTCCCCACGCTCGCCGTATTGGTAGCAAAACGCAATAATAATAATTATTATTATAATACTCCCCTCTGAGAGGCTTGTAAGGGGCTCCAAGTGTTGAAGGGTTTGGGCCAAAGTCGAGTGGGGGGAAGTTTTCGATGGAAAGTTGGAAGTAAATCTAGTCTTACGAGTATCTAGGTAGGTAGTCTTCTTCTGAACCCTAAAACACGCATCTGCTTCAGCTTAGCGGTTCAGGGAGCCCACTAACCTGCCTCTACGAAAACCAAATGTAACCTTCCATGAAGTAGAAAAAGGTCTGCAACATGAAAATTTACATTTTCGTTCCAGTCGGTAAAACGCTTTTTGAAATTTACGAATGAACAGATTGGAAGAAGGCGAGATATTCTCGGCAAATAATTTTGCAGCATGAAGCAGTACGGAGAAAACCATCCATTGTTGAAGGGGAGGAAAGGCGACAAATTACGACCGGCCAAGAAACACCGTTCGAATTCAGCCGGGGAGAAGCAGGGGGCCTTTGCCCCGAATGTTCATCTCCGAAAAACCAAAGCTGTAATGAAGGTCCCCTAATTGACCTCTCCTTGGAGCCTTCAACCTTCATTACGAGAACGGCCACTAACCGGGGTGTCAGAACTCTTTTACTCGCGCGACCCCATTCCCGGCCTCGCCCCTCCCATCTTCCCCGCCTCCATCCTCGCAACCAAAAAAGCACTTAAAAACACAATACTTTTCTGAACTTGACTCTTCTTTTCAGACCATGGCCCTTTGCAGAGAGTAAAAAAAAGGCTCCCTTAATAACGCTTAACGGTCTCTTCACATCGCTTCGGGGATGCAGTTTCAGGTTTAAAACGTCGTAAATCATTATTTGGGGGTTGCTCTCTGTTGTTAGATTTCATATCCTGGTAACGGTTCGCTGTTATTGTGGCGGGTCTTAAACGTAATGACTTTGAAATGAGGTGCAACAGTTGATATTTTATGGGAGGAGACATTTCATCTATAGGTTTCTTTTGTGAGCTTTTGGAAAGGAAAAATTAGTTCTTCGTCTAATTTAAAACGCAGCAAATTGGGTTTCATATATTGGGTTTAATATTTATTTATATTATTTTTAATAGTCTACTGTTCTTAAGACTTGAGTGCCCAACAGTTCAGCCCCGTGACCAAAATCCTTCAAAAACCACACTTGTAGCAACATTGAACATTTCGTTTCAATTTTAAACTTGCAAACATAACTTTTTATAAAAGTTATGTTTACATGAACAGAAATACTGGTTGATAACTAAAGTTCTGTTCATGTTTCACGTTCTCATGGTTTCATTATTTTTAATAGTCTACTGTTCTTAAGACTTGAGTGCCCAACAGTTCAGCCCCGTGACCAAAATCCTTCAAAAACCACACTTGTAGCAACATTGAACATTTCGTTTCAATTTTAAACTTGCAAACATAACTTTTTATAAAAGTTATGTTTACATGAACAGAAATACTGGTTGATAACAAAAGTTCTGTTCATGTTTCACGTTCTCATGGTTGTCCCGTATTTGAATTTTCTCTTGGCAGGACGCATCGGCATTTTAATACAGAATGTGTTTTTATAGTCCAGGCAACGAAGCGTTTGAGGTAGAAAAAAATTTGGATAAAAGCCAAAATTTGCACACACAGGAGGTGTCTTGATTAACATGCTAAAATTCCTGGGTTAGGAGGGGGGGGTCCCCAAAGGTCCCTTTTCAGGTTTTTCGTGATTATCTCGGAAACGGTGCCTTTTTCGATAAATCATGCCCAATAATAAATGAAAGGTCATAAAATTCTGTACAACTTTGACTCTGAACACTTTATTCAAATTCCGAACCGTTTTCGAGATATACGCCTCGGAAAATCCGTTAAATTTGAAAAGCAGGTTTTTCCTCGCGTTTTTTTGGAAAACTGTTGATTGGCATCTGAACGGTTGACATGAGAGAAATGTTGTACGAGTAAAAGTTTTAGTGCATTAAATTCTCTTTAAGAAAACATGGCTAGTCACGAATTTATCATCTATCATTCAAAAGTTACGTCAATTTCAAAATCTAAACGATATTTGTCATTTTCCCCCACAAGTTGGCAGGTCACTTTTCTGTGTCCTCGAGCTTAAACCGTCCTTCGTTCTGTAATTTATTGTCACTTTATTGTGTGTATATTGCAATGGACATCACATGATGTGGCCACAATTCTTGACAACCGGAACATGTCATGTTCCGGTTGTCAAGAATGAAAATCCCGATTAGTTCAGTTTTAGGCCAGACATTCCACGAATTACACTCACGAACTACATTCATAACCATCTTTTCATTTTACATTTGGTGACCCGTCCGGGATCTGTTAGTGAAGAATCCATCCTGGTGAGAAGAAACGAGCACGGACTTCAATGGATCAAGAGTTGCAGCTTTGAGTTCGTGGATCGAGAGTCCTGCAGAACCAGCAGGTAGTTCCCCGACAGGATCAACACCTTGAGCTCCGGGTGTCGGCAGAGAGGGAGACATCCCGCTGGTCTGCCGACACCAGCCATTGTTACAGCGTGTCGCTAGAGGCGAAGGATGGACGGGCTAGGACCGTGGGGGAGATGTCCCCGGGAACACGGTGTACCTGACGTCATCCTGGGTTTCGAGGGACCCTGCGGGGAGAAGAAATCCCACGTTGGTGGTGCCCACGTGGGCCAGCGGCTCCAGAGGTGATCAAGAAGATCGGAAAGGTGCAGGCGAGAGATCCACAACAAAAGAAGAAGGGGATATTGCAATGGACATCACATGATGTGGCCACATGTTCCGGTTGTCAAGAATGAAAATCCCGATTAGTTCAGTTTTAGGCCAGACATTCCACGAATTACACTCACGTACTACATTCATAACCATCTTTTCATTTTACATTTGGCAGGTCACTTTTCTGTGTCCTCGAGCTTAAACCGTCCTTCGTTCTGTAATTTATTGTCACTTTATTGTGTGTATATATATACACGTACATATTATGTATCAAGAATTACATACCAACAGATGAGGGGGGTAAATCCTTAAAAAAAAACAAGAATCCTTATATGTGTGTGTTTAGTTGTGTAATGTAAGTATGGCTGAGTGACTGATTAATTTTAGGTAGCCCTCTGTAGGTATTCCGCTAGCCCTTTGTGGAATCAACCGGAAGACACAGTATGTGTTCCATTGGTTTGATCCTTGATCATAACTGTATCTATCCAGGGTGTCCCCCAGAACAACGATAAAAACATAGTTCATCATACATAGCGGCAATACATCCCACAGGCGGCAATTTTTTGTTTTGGTAGATTTTTATATGAATAAAATTTTTGGAAGAGTTTTTGGTGGACATTTTTGGGTAGATTTAGACATTTTTTACGGTACTGGGATTTTTGAGGGTTGATCAAAAGGGACAAATCCTTTCTAAGCCGACATTTCGAAATATACTCGCTATATAATTCTTCTTCAGGGTTGACAGCAGAGGATGAGTAACATAAAGTACCGTAAAGTATTGTTGAGTAGGTCACGAAGAGGGATGATGCCCTTGGGGCCATTATGAATTAATTCAACTTCATGCTTAAGGGAAAGAGATGGTCGGTTTCGGATATAAAACTGTGATCGGCGGCCTGTGACCGAAGGGCCCAACAGGTGTCACCTGGTGAAACCATATGCTCCACGATAGAATATGGTCACACTCGTAAAAGCGCCCATAGAGTCGCGGTGAATATTCATCTGTTCATCGCTAAAACCAATTTCAAGTTCATAATGAGCTACACTGCACGCGCTCCAAGCTAATCGTTTGATTACGTACCATGTGCCGAACAGCTTTTACGATCCATTTCGTCACTTTTTACGACAAAGCATTACCATCATCATATAGACCAAGTGAGGGATATTAGCAACCTACAGAATAGGCAACGAATGTTGTACCGTTCGTACACAAGCCGAGAGAAAAATCGTCATAAAATCAAACAGGTACCTACATGAATAGGGGACAATATAATAAATATTTGATATTATTTAGAAGTAAACGATAAAAAAAAAATAATAATTTGGCATGACAAAGCTAAAAAAATACAATTTATCCTAATACAATTTATTAACTATTGTTTCCATCATCAAATGAAAAAATTAAATTTTAATTTTATTATAATTTTTTTGTTGAGAATTTATAAAACATCTGGGCAATGAATATTGCAGGTAATATTATGGCAATAATAAAATGAAAAAATTTTCAGGGGAACAAAAATACCTGTTTGTGCTTAGTGTTTTGAAAAAATCAACATGAGCATTGGAGAAAAACTCAGTGATCCGACTGACCTAACACCGGATTTTTGCCACAAATACCTGCTGAATTACAGCCATTTATGAAATGGATTTGGTTATCAGGGGCTCAGTGGTTAGAGCGTCAGACTGCTGAGTCAAAGGTTGCTGGTTCGATCACAGCAACCGTTGGACATCTTCATGATACCGATAAATCACCTTTCGGAAGGAAATGGCAACCCACCGAAAGTATTCTGCCTATAAAGCCTTTCAAATTTGCCGTTCGGAACCTGCGTTAAACAGTAGGTCCCTGCATCTTCTGATTTCTCGTGACGGCTATGAATGTCTCAATAATTGACAGAGTGCAATGTCTCAATTCAAACTTTATTAATTTTCCCACAGAGTTACTTAGTGGGGTTTTTAATTTTATCAGCTATTTTTATGAGCCCCGGCGAGTTGTCAACTTACTTACCCAACCCTCAGCGCTCTATGAAAGTATGAATACCCCGATTCAGGTCGCAATTGTAACTGTTTTGGCTATGAAAAGTGAAATATTGTTCAATTGACACCCACTCCAAGATGGTAAGTTAGGTATGCGAATAAGGTACCTAGTCCGGCACTTGGGCGTTGCCGGGAGCATCGGTGGGGCTTGCCCCGGCCATAAATAAGAAAATAATCGACAAGCCGGCCGCAGTACCCCAGTAGCATAAATATCTCCCTAGGTGTAATGGGTGGAAGTGAGTGATATATGCTACCCCTAGAGCCACGCACTTGGTGTCCTCTGTTCATTTACCCCTCCGTTCACCCTTAGGGCGTGGAGCGATTCATCAGCATCAGGTGAATTTTACAAATCGTACATCACTGCTCGCACTTGGAGGCCTGCGCCTGATTTTGAACGTCCGGCCCAGTTCGCCAAAATCCTCAGTTGTCTTCCGCAAGATGTTTTTTTTTAAAAATAAATGCTACTCTATTCTGAAAGGAATAACAGTCACGCCTTTGGAAAGAAGAGATTCGTCTCTTTTAAGACTCTTGAGACTCTCTTTACAGATTCTCCTATTTTTTTTTTTTTTTTTTTTTGGATGGACAAGTAATAAGGGGAAGGATAATATCCATAATCCTATTATGTAATGTTTTGTCACAAACTATGAACGTGATATTATCCATATGACGTTGCTAGGCGAATTCCTTTTTTTTTTTTCAAAAGTGCACAATGTGTTGTGTCACGGATGTGTCATATCCATGAACATTGAATTCCCACGCGTTTTTTTTTATTTTTAATTTTTAGTGATTTTCTTATTAAATAAGAATTTTGACGAACGATAGCAATACCAGTCGATAGATCCCTTGAAATGTTAGTTATCTCTACACTCAATAGATGCCGCGAAAATGAATACCACCGTCACCAGTTGAATAACCACGCTTCCAAAGATCAGCTTTTTGTTGTTATGAGATAACAGGCTTATGGGATGGGCTTCCCTTCTCATTCATCAACTTGAGATGAAATATCTAAAGAAAACTATCGATATATCTATGGATTTCTTGGCTGGTGGGGGGGTGGGGGTGGGGATTATCGATGTATCGCTCCCAAAAAGTCATTCGTAAAACCAAAATATGTTTTACGAACAAGTTTTACACATTTAGGTAAAGTGTAAAACTTGTTAAAAAAAAAAATCTTGCTGAGTTCGTAATACATTCCGCTAGAAAAATAACCACTTCAAATTCACCACAGTGAAAACATGTAGGTATGTTGCATGTCGTTGTTGGTGAATTTGAAGCGGTTGGCCTGTTGTTGTGTTGTTGTTGTATACAACAGATCTATAGATCTGCTGTTCGCCCTGGTTGTCGTAGTTTGATTTGTTGTTGTTGTTCTATTATTAATAATTAATAATAAACTAGACGTATTAAACGAATTATTCGTTTAATACGTCTAGTTTCCTGTCTAGATGAGCGTTCAATTTGGGAAAATGGTTGGTAGATTGAATACTCTCGGAGTTACCACTGTATGAGGTGTGTGCCCTTGAAATAGTTCAATAGCCCTCCTACCAGGCCCTTTGTGCCGGTATCTCTTCCCAGTCCACTGATCCCAGAGCATGATACCTTTTGCTCTTGTGGGCATCCGAAAAGTAATGGTTGTGGTTAACGATTTTAAATTTACAGAATGCCGCACGATGGCTGACGGATCATTTAGTTTTACATAGGTGCGTTTGTAGGACCATTAAATAATTAGGTACCTACCTATGTCAATTTTCGTTGATGGTAGTTCATTAGGTCGTCTTATTGAATTTTGAAGACAACCTAATGCACTACTACTAATAAAAATTGACATAATTATGTAAATTATAATGAATATTGACGAATTGGCCCAAAGATAATACCCATTCCGTGTCTTCAACTTTCTGAGCCCAGACTCATTACTTTTGGTTGCGTCCAGTTGCAATATAATAATTGGCCCAAAATCATTGGGTTTTGAAGCCTTTAGCCCGAAGTCAAACCGCCCGTTTCAACTATTTTCCCTTGGTTTCATTCAATTCAGAATCCTTAAAACAATCTAAAGTTACTGCAAGCTCAGATTTTTTCAGTACTTTGTAAAAATTGCGATTTTTGTCTTTAAATCGCCCCTAACACATTACCTGAGTATTTGATCGACTGGGAACTAGTCTTAATCGACTCAGAACATAAAAATACATGGAAATAGGGTCTTTGAGTGAATGAAATGCCTACTCAAGAGTTTTTTTCCAGGTAAATATTCAATCCAGCCGACTGTGTGCCGTCTGAAAATCAGGATAATTCGCAGAATCCTATCATTGTTGTTCCAGAACCTCACAGTGTACAATCCAAGTGTCAACTTGAATGTTTTCTATAAGGAAACTATACTAGCGAAGGTCCCCCAATCCAAATATTGGGGAGCATTTATGTCAACACCTTCTTCCTCATGGATATCATAGTATTAGGAAACTCATTGACAAGGGGTCTTGAGAGATGGTTGGTTTGGAAGCTCCCACTGATTCGACCCCCATTGGGCTACAGGTCCCGTTGTTCGCAGGTTCCCACAGCATTATTATATTAGTCCTTCCTTGTCCTCTTTGTTAGGCCCCGTCTCCCCCTTCTGGTAGGTACTTATTTTATTCTTGTTCGAACTCTGACACGCCTGTTTCAGAATCGATTGGTGATCATTTCCATCATAATGGACACCAGGGTCCGATTTCTAAAGATCAGTCGCGTTTTGAAGGGTTCCAAATCGAGCTGGATTTCCTGTTCGTAAAAATAGTCAACTTGGTCCATCTTGTCGCTTTGCATCATTTACTACTGGGTAAAATCCGGTCTCTATTCTGCCGTGTTAGGAGGTCAGGAGGAACACTGGGAAAGGAAAACAAACAGTGAATCGTCAATCAGGATTCCGGCAAGTGACAAAAAACGGCCAAAAACGGTGTATAAATGAATTTTGGTGTAGAAACTGAATAAATAGAAAAAATCAAACCATCTCATGTCGCAAATCAGTCTTATCAATGTCAGAAAAGCTCTTTCTTCAATACAGGTGTCAGGCACTAATTACTAAATTTCTTGTACTTCACCACTCCTTGGGGCTTGTAAAGGGGGAGCATTTTGTGAACTACAAGTTGATCAAAGAAGGAGGTTTGTGGAGAACTGTGTGAAAAATGCGCAATGAATGCATAAATGAATCCATTTATCCTATCGGATAAAACAAAGTTAAGAGAGAATTCATGAGTGTCCCTTTTCACCCCACATGAGTGACAAGAACTGACCTCATTTCGGTAAATCCGAGATTAAAAAAAAAGAAAAAAAAAAAATTGAAAAACGCTGCACTAGGGTTTATTATTCTTTGATATAGGTTACGTGTGCAGAAATTGAATTAGGTATGTCAATGAAAAAAAAATAAAAAAATTTTTTTTTGATTTTTCTTTTCTTCAAATTTTTGTTTGTCTGTTACTTTAAAAAATTTTTAATTTAATATTTGACCTGGGTTCCATCAAAAATCTCATTTGTAGCCCCATGAAAGCCCTATAGATCGCAACAGTGAAATCGGATCGTTTTGGGACCCCAAAAAATGAATTCTACGTCCAAAAATACTTCGAAAACGACGCCTAACTCGATCCCATAGCCAAAAACCTTTAAAAAAAAAATAACACTAAAAAAAAAAAAAATACTACTGCCCAAAACGGCTCAGACGGCATACGAACTTTTTGGTTTTGGAATCTGTAACTCTTGAAACGGATAATGTCAAATTTTGAGGCCGATCGTAGTCGTCGACCTTCGTCGCGAAAACATAGGTGTATTATTCCAAGAATAATAAACCAAAAAGAGATGCGGTCCTGTTGCCACCGTGACATAAAGTTGGACACCTTTGAGTAAACAGCTGATGGGGTGATAAGGTTATCAACATCTCCGTCCTCGCCATGCACCGAGAAGAGATGCTCTGCGTAATGTTGTTATCGTGCACATTGTCCTGAGTGGTTTGGTATGTGATGGGTTGTTCTAGTCGTGCTACATCGCCCTCCATGATGGAAAACATCACTTTCTCAAGGACGTGTCCCTATTCACCCCGGTTTACTGTAATGTGCTGAAAAAAAGCAACCATCAGTTGAATTAAGTTAGTTAATTAAAATTTTTTTAGGGAAATCAGTTTCAAGGGCACAGAAATCCTATCGCAGTAACTCCAAGAGTAATGGGTCTACAGGGCTGAGTTTGGCCCTCTTCCGTACCCTTTCTGGTATTAATCTATCCTGGGGAAATTTAAGTGGTTATCAGTGGCTCAGTAGTTTGAGCTTTAGACTGCTGAGTCAAAGGTTGGTTCGATCACAGCAGCCGCTAGACATCATCCTTATACTGATAATCACCTCTCAGAAGGCAATGGCGAACCACCGAGAGTAACTAAACAGTAGGTCCCTACTTCTGTAATAACTGTTCAACAAAAAAATCTTTAAATTTTCTTGTAAAGGGTCGGGGCAGATGGGGGAACCCGAAAAATGGCGTCTAAAAGTACTCTGAAACCGACCCCTCATTTGACTTCCTGGCATCCTTCAAAAGCCCCATTTGTAGCCACTTTTGGACCCCCCACAGAGCCCCACGAGTTTGAGCGATCGAGCTGAAAAGCTTCCGGGCACAACTTAGATAATAAACCAAGACTTGGTTTAAAATAGGTACTTAGTATTTTGTCAAATTTTCAGATTTAAAAAAAAATTCCTACAGCCCAAAACGTCCCGGAGGGCGGACGGACATTTCGTTTTTGGAATTTAGACCTCTTGAAACGGATGTCAAATTTTGAGGCCGACCTGAATTTTCGATCCTCGTCGCGAAAACGGGCGTATTATTCCAAGAATAATGAACCAAAATCTAAACGTTTTATACATTTTTGCTCCGACACATTGTACGATGTCTATAGTTCTTTTGCAATGTGTGGTGCAATGTTTCTTTTGTGGCTTTACCAGAGCTTAAGATTGCAATAAAAGGTTTTTACCTACTTCGTTGGATTTTAATCCCCGAATTGAGTGGTTTAACCGCTACTCTCATGTGTACCGTTTGCATCATAAGCAATCAACAAATTGTGCGAATGGGCTCTTTATGGAGAAACGATTCAGTTCTGGAAATTTCCACCTTCTTTGGGGAGTTAAAAAGATCGTGAGAAGATAACTTCAGAGCTGTGCCGGGGGTGCGCCTAAACAACACTAGGCATTAGCCGTCTAAGGAATTGCCAGGAAAAAAGAGAAACGCTTGAATAAAGTAAGCCAAAGCCCTGAAAAGGATATGCATACCCTTTCCAAATTTGCAACAATTGGACAACAGAGTCCTGTCACCTGGTTACGAAACCTTGGGTCAGCAGGACAAGCGCAAGGTGTCGCCGTCGTGAGAGACGCCTTAAGAGGAGAGGTCCCACATTTTTGGGGTAAAACGAACGATGAGAAGGGTGGGAATTGCGGCTGGAGACCCTTCCAATATTAGAAAAAAAACTCATCGGAGGGGCAGAGAAACTAGGAACGGTAGGGTTCTCACAGGAGTGGAAATGTAGAGCAGATGTGTGGAGTCAGGATGTAAGTGTGTACCTGATCCGGATTGAAAGCAAGACTTCTACCTGTTACTTAGTGACCTGTGGGAGAATTTTTGAATGATGGGCTAATGTATTTTTTCCCAATGGTTATACCTACTCCCTCCAATGATAAATCGTGAAGATCTCTACATAGTCTTGTCAGTAGTGAATACTGTTTAATTTACAAATTGGGATCAGACTCCCCACCAAAAAAATAAATCATTAAAATGTATTGAAAGGCCAATCGTGGTATTCACTATTACAAATCAATTGGCGGAAGTAGGCCTTCCTGCTGAATGGATGCACATTCTCGGGGACCCTAGATTTTCTCCTGAGACCGTTTTGCGGCGAAAGACTGGCAAGGGGGAAATAGCGGATGTGCGGGCGGGCGCCGCGTTGTTTATGTAAAACACTCAGCAGGTTTAAGGCGTTTGAAAGTGGCGAAGTCATCGCTCCTAATCTACGGGCTAACGGGTCAATCCGAGGACTTCGTTTGATCGTGATTTTCGGGTCAGTTGAACTCGCGTTTTTCAAACCCCCTCTTCTCCCCCTTGATATCATCGGATGCCTCCATAGAGGCACGACGCGGAATCGGGGCCGTCAATGTTAGCCATAACGTGACCACCTTGCGGGGTCATTGAATCGAGACACCTGAAGATCTACTTCTTCGAAGGGGGGTCACTCTTCCATAATAACTAGCAAAGGTCTGGCGCCTGGTATAAGCTGCTTAAAAATTCATAGTAAATCTTGTTAGTGCTGAAACGCTTGTTTAGGTGGTGTACGTGCAAGTACGTTCAAATCTACTGCAACATTTCTAGGCTGGTCTGGCAAAACATGATATGGTAGAAACGTTGGGAAATACTAAAAACAATGACTGGCATTATGAGGTAAGTCCAAAAAGAGGGGTAGCACAGTCTGGCAAAAGTTGATAAGAACTTACCTATCCAGTATTGCCACCCTTCCAACAGGAAACAGGAAAGTTTTGATCAGCCAAAACATGATATGTCCCGTTCTATTCAATGGTATGTCCATTCAACCCCACATCTATGGTCTGCCAAATAATGATATGTCAAACAATATGATAATTTTTGTTGAAAAAACTTGAAAAATTATTAAATAAGGCCATCGAAACGAATTCTGTCACAAGAAGAATAGTTGTTGAACAAGGACAAGGAATAAGCACTTACTTCATTTGTAATGTGCTTCCGTAGGCCTGGAAAACTTTCCAACGGCTCTCCTGAAAAATTGCCAAAATGTGACATATCAACTTTTGCCAGACCAGCCTAGATTTAATAATATAAGATTACCTATCTAGAACTGATACGAAAAAAAAAAAAAAAAAAAAAAAAGCTGCAAATTTTACACTAGGGTTTATTATTCTTTGATATAGGTTACTTGTGCAGAAATTTAATTCTGTCAATGACAAAAATTTTAGAACAAAAATTTTTGGTTTTTTTTAAGACGTTTTTTTAAATTTTTTTCGTTTTTTACTTGAAAAATATTTGACTTCCTGGGATCCTTAAAAAATCCCATTTGTTGCCCCATGAAAGCCCTATAGATCGCAACAGTGAAATCGGATCGTCCAGGGACCCCAAAAAATGGATTCTACGTCCAAAAATACTTCGAAAACGACACCTAACTCGATCCCAAAGCCAAAAGCCTTCAAAAAACCCCTCACATAGCCCCATTTTAGCCCCATAGCGCCCCACGGGTTTGGGCGATCGGCCTGAAAACCTTGCGGGCACAACTAGATGGTAAAACGAGTATTTGGTCAAAATTTCAGATTTAAAAAAAAAAAAAATTCCTACTGCCCAAAACGGCCTGGACGGCGGACGGACATTTCGGATATTGAATGTAGACCTCTTGGCACGGATAATGACAAATTCTGAGGCCGATCGGAGTCGTCGACCTCCGTCGCGAAAACATAGGTGTATTATTCCAAGAATAATAAACCAAAATTTATGTAGCTGCAGGTGTGATTTTGTGAAAATTGTATGAGCTTGAGAGCAACCTTCATCCAAGTCGGAACAAAAATTCAAATTGCGCATAGAAATCTCAACGAATGAAAATCGGTTATACGGGTATTAGTCGTACGTTAACAGTTCACCCTCGTTTTTAGTACCTACTTACCACTGCGCATTCAATTATTCCCTCTGAAGCGAACACGAGCTTGGAATCTCAACCTCTTCTCTCTCCCGGCACGAATCTCTGCGACTCATCCTCTTTCTCCTAATCACCATACGTAATAGCGCAATCAAAAGCGACTTCAGCGCGTGACAGGTGTTCCGATTGGTGGGATGAATGCCATTAACCCCGAGGAACATTATTTTCGGTTGTACAATGGATCCATCTTTCTTTCTCTCCTAATTATCATATCGAATATGGTGTTGATAAAACGGTGACGTTGATGCGCTATTATGTTGATTAAGGTAAAATGGAATACTTGAATGTGAGAGGATGATGAGAAGGGACGCGTTGAGCAGCCTCCTCAACAGGACGGAGAGTCCTATCAAGCCACCTAAGTAAAGCCAATCATGATTGCCAGGTTCCATTTATATGTAGAGCCCCTTAGAATAATATATTACAATAATATTTCACCATGAACAAATAAACAGCAACTAATGGGTGTTCCTCAACGAAAAGCGTTCGATTCTCTGAGCTGTATTGAACCCTTTTTCCCGCCCATCGTCGTTTCTTGCCACTGGGTGATATCATGAAACTATATTATGAACTTTACTTGTTAGGTACGGCGTGGCAGCGGTGGCTGTTGAGCTCAGGAGGGGGCACAGTGGTTCACAAATCAAAGTCTCACCTCGTTACTGGTCCCGGCGGAGCTGTTTACGACACCTCCCCCTGCGCCGGTCTTATTTTCCATCACGAACTTCTTTTAAAAACTGGTTCCTAATGCACAACTTTTGTATTTTTGGAAACACTTAAATTGATTTAATAAGGTGTTCGGGGGTTCTTGTTGTTCGGGCGGAGATGTCCTAAATTTAAGGACGTAATAATGTACTTTGAAGATTTCTTTTGAATGGCTTTGGTAGGTAGGTGTCTACTTGAAAAAAGCCATATCCGCTGATTCGTTAGAACGGGTAAACTTATCATGCTTGATGAATCATAGGGCCAACGCCTTCAACGCAAAGTATTGCGCAAAAATGAAATTAGTCAGGAGAAATGTCTTATGTCCTCACCATCTCCTCCAGTTACAACAGGTAACTAAAGGAGTCTGGATCGAATATAAAAGTGTTTAACTGCCTTCAAATTGAGACAATTTGAATTGTAAGAGTTGAAACAGAGATTTTGAAATAAATGTTGGGAATAAAAATATTGGAACCTCCTGGGAAAGCTCATGAGATACTGATGAAGTCCAGTGCAGTCTGATTTATCGTAGAAAAAGGATGCGAGGCAATGCAACCATCGAAAAACCGCTAAAATTGAGAAAAACGGCGGACGGACATTTCGGTTTTGAAATCCGTTAAAGTTTGTTGAGTCCATGTCCTGCCTTTTATGGGCGACGAGGTTGTGAGGGTTTGCAGTTGTGTACTCGTGGGCTTTAGAACTTCATAGATAGTGTGACGAGCGCTTTCGCTGTTGTAGCATCTTCAGATCTGCAAGAACACTGACCGTTAGAGCGGGGGTGGCTAACGAATATCACTACGCTTAATTTGTTCTCAGGGAATACATTACCTGTAAGTTGGTGTTCGTCGCTCCTCGCTCGCGCGCGTCTGTGAAAAGGGCGGATCGTTCCCGGGTTTGTGGATGGCCGGCTGTCGTCTATGATATTCTGTGTGATTTTCCATAAAGTTCTGTGGGGAATTTGATAGATTATTAATAGATAAGCTGCCCTACACAGCGTTGCTATAGTTGTATACAACAGCGAAAGCGCTCGTCACACTGTATTAAGTTCTAAAGCCCACGGGTACACAACTTCAAACCCACCGAGTCCGTCATTAACCCTCACAACCTCGGTTTTGAAATCTAGACCTCTTGAAACGGATAATGTCAAATTTTGAGGCCGATCGGAGACGTCGACCTCTGTCGCGAAAACGTGTTTTTCCTCATAAATCAGTGATCTTTTTTTCCTGACTCTTTTTCCTCTTTTAAAGAGTTGGTATCCCATGATGCCCTTTTAACTGGATGTTCCTCAGGTGTATGCCTTGAATCAGGCAAAAAAATAAAACATTAAAAATGTCCAGATGGGAGAAAACTTAATTTTAAGTTTTCAATCTCGATTTTTGAGGTGAAATATAATTTTGATTGAAAATAAGTTTACCTACACCAAAGAAAAGAAGTGTTTCTCTTTCCAAAACACTGACGGTCTTATCTTTTTGACGGCGGAGTAATGGGGAATTATCATGGAATTTTTTCAATTTTTTTTTTTTTTTTTTTTTTCGAAAGTACATCCTACGAGAATAACAAAAACGACAGTCAGCCGTCTGGAATCGCTTCCAAAAATTATTATAATTTAGAGAAAGTGGAGACGTTTTAAAATACGCTGAAAATACGGATTAGAATCGATCAGCTGGGTCAGTGACGTCGTTTGGTCAAGAAGGTGCTACCAACCTCGGCAGGCTGCCAAAGTTGTTACCAGTGTTGCCATCTGACAGCCCATCACAACAAATGCTATCGAATCACCGTCAATCTGATGTAATAAGACTATAAACTATAAGTATAATATATTCTGAATTATTTATTGACTATATCAAATGATAAACCTTCGTAAATTCCTTCTACAAGCTGTAGACACTAGCGCCCCAAGTGAGAGCTTGGCCTTGTTTGTGACGTAGATTGGTCAAGTCAGCCTCCCGGACAGACCCACGAAAATTCGAACTGCACTACTCGTTTTTTACTCTTCTCTCCTCCAACAATCTTACAAAAACTGATTTCAGCGTTTCTATAACATATGCTTCGGTCCTACAATATAACGGTAGGGTTAAATTCAAAATCGGAAGTTTATGAAATTTCCCCATTGCGGTAGCAGCCGTCGAAGTGAACCCCAACCTGCCCATTTCGTAAACGTTGACTGCCTGTGCAGCAGCAAGAACGCGACGAATCGGTCTGAAAATCTTTGGGACATTTTTTCTCACCTACAGGTACAACATATTCGAAAATGGTAAATTTCGGAGAACTTTTATTTTTTGAGTTCCACCTTTTGACGAGAAATGCCCCCAAATCATATTAAAACAAAAATAATAACTTTAATTTCTGTAATTCTTATGTGGATCGCTGCTTTTCATCATACCAGTGGTTTCTCACAACGAGTTTTGAGCTGCTGAAGTTGTCGATAGGTATACCGAGTGTACTCGGAGAGTAATAACAATTTTACTACCGTGCATCCACCCTTTTCAATTTATGTAGCGTGGTCCAACAGACCGTGATATACAGAGTTCTTAACAAAAGTCAGTTTCGCCATTTACCGTGACATATCAGGTTTTATTAGTTTTATCTTGTAAGGGTAGGAACGAGAAATCCCTGGTGGTTAAACTGTAGCTTTATCGCTCCATAAAATACCGATATTCGAATGCAAAGGAGGATCATATTTACGATCACGAAGGACCTTAGTAAATCCGTGAGCTGACCGGTGACAATGTATCACAACGCAAACCCGGAACATATACTATCTTTCAATGGGTTGGATTGGGAGTTCCTGATACGAGTGAGTACCCGCTGATATTCCTGTAGGAGGTCAACATTTAGTTTAAAAATCGTCATTCATTGGCCATTAATTCAACAGTGGAATGATATTGCGAGGGCCATTGTTGAGGGTCCACTCTTCTGAATTAATCCGCGCGGCTTGACTGTGATAAGCTCTTCCGACTTGGAGGACTATAATGGGGGGTTTGCATGTATTTTTTTCTACTTTTTTCTGAAAGTAAGTACTCCCTGAGAATGTAGGGGAAACAGTAGTCAGCCGCCTGAAATCGTTTCAGAAAACTTAAATAATTTAACGAAAATAACGGCGTTTGAAAAACGCGGGGGAACAAGGCCATGGAGGGAGCGTGACGTCACTACCTATTTTAGAGCTGAAGAGCGTCGTCGATAGTGTTATCTTCCGCCCAGAGTTGCCACTCCACTACTCATCACAGAATAAAATTCAATTGAGCCGTGAATCCTTCTGATAAGGCTTTAAACTTCAAGTAACGTGTATTATAATTAAAAGTTAATTATGTTTTCCGTCGTATCAAGTTATAATTGCTAAAAATGTATCATAATAGGATTTATCACCAGGAGCGCTAGTGTCGTCAGCTTATATTATAAGCTGACGACACTAGCGCTCCTGGTGAGAGATTCACTGGAACTGTGACGTCACTAACTAAAGAGTGACTGGTGGGAAACCCCGGCCGATTCAAACTGTGCGTTTCGTTTTGACATTTTATGTCTACGCTTTGGCACATAAACTCAAAAATCGTCACGAAAACTGTTGAAGAAAATTGTCCCGGTTGTGTTTTGATGATTTTCACGTACAACCAAGCCGTTTCTAGGGAAATGGAGGGGTGATGGTGGTGGGGACTAAAGACATAAAATGTCCCAATGTGTTGCAGACTCGTATGCAAGCGTGTTGTTAATTTTTTTTTTTTTTTTTTGTTATTTATAACGTATCTCATACAATGATTTTTTTCGTTGGTATTGGAGGCTGTGTAAGTTACCTACTTTTTAGCCATATTATTGAATGGTAGGGAGGCTACCGTGGATAAGCGCCAATACCTTTTTTCCTGTTTTTAATGATCACGCAAAAGCGCCAAGTCCTCTCTCGGAGGTCATTTCGCGGGAGTTGTAGAAGCGCCAGGTCCCTCCTCAGGGGTCTTTCATTGCACTTTAGCCAGCTTTACACCATACATGCTCTCGCGAACAAGTGTTATGTCCCACTAGCATTCAGCTTCCTACCGTCCAAATCTGCTGACTGCTACGCTGCACTATGGACATTTCTGGTAGAATTATGTGCTCAACATGGACTTTTACTGCTCCCCTCTCAGTGTCTGTTTGATTTTGAACTGGCAGCGCACCAGGGGTTCCAACGCATTTTCTCGTATGCCGTCGTTTCGTGTTGTTTTTTCCATTTTGGCCAGGCATTATTTCGGAAAGTGCAATCTTTGGGCCCTGCTCCTGACTAACGAGCATAACGAGGTTGGCAGATTCCTGAAACTTTTCTTTGGTCTAGCCTTTTTGCCGCCAAATGATGTAGAAGCTTTTAGGTACTGGAGGTGGCGGTTTTACAAATGACAGTTGTAGGGAATTCTGACTGGAGGTGGCGCTTCTACAACTACTAGCTAGGTGAGGCTGAAAACGAGGGTGGCGCTTTTACAATGTAAAACATGTCATGTTTTCCCCTAGCACTGGCGCTTTTACATGTTTGCGGGTAGGGAAGAATTCCAAACCAAATATCAATGCAAGCCCCCCATTGAAATCATTACAGTGCTTCAAATAACCCAAGCTGACATCTCATAAACCATTGTTTCTCAAACTGGGGGGGGGGGGGGAGAGATCACTTATTTTTATGTTTTCAAACTCGATTTTTGAGGTGAAATATAATTTTGATTGAAAAAAAGGTTACACCACAGAAAAAAGGAAGTTTTTCTCTGTCCAAATCACTGGCGCGCAGTGGGGCGGGTGAGCTTAAAACCGCGACATCGGCCGAAAAACCAATGTTTCGGATGTTTCAGATGTTCGGACCGATGAAAAACCTGTTACATCCTATCCCTAATGCGTTTGGTTAGGGAGAGAGAACGACTCCTCTGCTGAATACTAAATTGTTTATTCAGGTAAACAATTATAGCGTGGGGACCGGTTTCGAGCGTTCTCTCTCCCTAACCAAACTCATTGGATTAGACCTCTGCACCATCGGCAAACAACCACTTTGTGTATCCCTAATGCCCCAAAGAACGTGGAAAACCAATTGCCGAGACAAAAAAATCAAATTTGGGGAACGTACGGTAGAATGAACTTGAGTGGTATGGGAAAATCAGCGTTATTCGAGCTGGTATGAGATTTTTTTTTTAAGTTCGCGGTATGTTCATGGAATCAATTTTTTCCCTCGTTCCGTTCTTTTCATGTATTACCGATGTTTTGTAGTAGCAACTGACCGCAAATAAACTGTTTTGGGGTATTTGTAGACTTATTTCGTTGAAAAAATGGAGTTTTTGACCGATTTCTGACACAAATTGGTCATTTCCGAAAGAGGATCCAAAAAGATCAGAAAACGGCTTATACCCCCGTGTTCCTGACGTATTTCTGAAGGGAATCTCGTTGATTTTGCGACCAACTATTTCCAACTCTCCGAGAACGGTGATAATTTGTTAGCTCTACCGCTGTAAATGTCATGTTATCTGCTTTAGCGAATTTCCAAAGAAAAAAATGGGATTTTTGAAGGATCCCAGGAGGTTAAATATTTTTCGAGTAAAAAATAAAGAATTGAAAAAAAAAAATTAAAAAAAAAATTTTTTGAGATATAAAAATCCAAAAAAAAGTTTTTTTAATTTTTTTCATTAACAGAATTAAATTTCTGCACAAGTAACCTATATCAGAGAATAATAAACCCTTGTGTAAAATTTGCAGCGTATTTTAGATAAAAATTTCGTTCAAACGCCAAAAAATCGGTCTCCACAATCAACAGGTTAAGTTCGTTGTCCAGCACGATCGGTCCATTAGAAGGGGCATTCCAAAATACATATTCGAGGACACCAATGTTACCAATGTTGCCAATGTTGGTTAAGGGTGATTTTTTGGGATTATTTGGTGCACAATTTTGGAAATCGGACCACTCCCCACATTCCAATTGGGCTGGCTAACGAACTCATAATTACTCTTGGGGAGAAGGTTTTTTCTGCGAAGGAACGGATTTTTTTTTATCGCGTAAATTAAAAGAGAGTTACGTATATAGGGTATCTCACGAGTCGTCCCCCCCCCCCCCCTCCTCCTCCTAAAATTTCCAAAATGGGGGAAATATACATAAAACGAACTTTGGAGGTGTTTCCGCTATTTTTTTGGGTCGTGAAATTTCTGAACGAGACAAATAGCTGAATTTTCTTAGAAAATTCGCTGTAAAAAAGTACGTTATTTGTCCATTTCCATGACATAGGAGTATTTAAGACCCTTCATGGGTGGCATATTCGTGCTCAGCGTTAAATTTCATGTAAGAAAGGCGCACTTGATTGAGCGGAATCGAAAGTTGAAAATTTCGCACGTTTACACCATTTTACGGGGCTGTATCTCCAAAACTTGATTCTCTAGCGACAAACTGACTTCGGATTCAGAACACCAAAAAAAAAAAAAAAAAAAAAAGCCATCAATTGAATTGCATAGATGAGCGCAACCTTTCTGTTATTACGATATTATTTAAAAGCGAGAGAAACTAAGAAACAGTAGGTATCTAGCGACCAAACACATCAAAAATCCACGTGATGCTCATTACGTAAACAACTGCACCCTAACGACCGATGCGTAAGAAAACCTTATGCCGATCAGAGATAACGAACGGCTCAGGCTGTAAAAATCGTTTTGGAGTCGTTGGAATCAGCCTGAAAAGCTCATTCCATAGACCCTTGTACCAACGAAATCGGACAAAAACTTTCGTGCCCCTTTTGAGGCCTCCTTAGTTACACATCAGAGATAAACAACTTTCGTCGTGAAGGACCTCCCGAAAACCGATGAAGGGGATGAGGGAGGAAAAATCAAGCCCCTCGAACTCGCTGATCACAATAAGACCACCCTCATGAAAATCTGTTGAGCCGCTCGGGCGTGATGCTCTGTACACAAACAAACAAACAAAAAAACATACATGTCGAAGAGGTGAGCGCACCTTTCCATTTTTTGAGGGAAAGGTTGCGCTAACAAGAAAGACCCTGGTTACGTGTCAAAACAAAATTTTTAAGGGTCTGAAAGAGGGATGCCCGCGGAATCAGGTCACTCGCCCCTGTTTTTTTTTTTTTTTTTTTTATTTTTTGTTTTTTTTTTTTTATGGCGGAGTAAGTGCGGTAGCAGCTAATGAAGTGAACCCCAACCGGCCTTTTTCGCAAACTTTGACTGCCTGTGCAGCGGCAAGAACGCGTCGAATCGGTCTGAAAATCTGTGGGAAATTTGTCCTCGACTCTGTGTACAAAATGTTCACTAATGGTTAATTTCGGAGAATTTTAATTTTTTGAGTTCAACCTTTGACGTGGAATGCCCCATTTATATCACATGAAACGCTATATATTCTCAAAATGTGTCGATTTATATATAAACTATATGTATACATAAGTGGAAAAGAGGTTAAAAATTGTAAGTCCATTTCATCCCATCAGATTTCTGGAGGCCCTTTTCCTGGCCCGTATAGGCTACTTCGGAGGCATTTTCAAGTAGCCCAAGATATTTATGTTCCTCGGTCACGGGGTAAGTCACATATCGCGGAGCAAGACAACTGCTGAACAATGCCAACGCCAGGAAACGAACCCTTCGGCAACGGATTGAAGCCGAGCGTTCGACGAAAAACACCGTCCGTACAGGAAAGGGGTCGGGTCACGAGTTCCTTTCCGATGTTTCTGCCAGTACCCTCCCTGATGCCCTTCTCAAAGCCTCCCACATCCTCGCCTTCGGGCTTGATCCGATGCACATCTAGGACATGCCGTGCAGCCTGATAGCGAGTGATCAATCACTCACCGATCTCGACATGTTTCTAATCGCCCCGGGAATGGAGTTCGAATCGGCATTTATTTGATGGTGCCCCTAATGCTCGAATTAGTACCTACGCCTAATTGATAATCTTTAAGGTCCTCATAATATTTCTTTATAGTTTAGCATTGACGGGAGGTCTGAGTAATTGGTTGGACGAACTATGGAGCCGAGTAGAAGGCAAGTTGAGCCAGAACAGGTTGTAAAACTCCTTTACTGAGAGCTATAAACTTGCAAATGTATCAATCCACGAGCTTGAACCTTTGATGAGTCACGCTTTTGCTCTTGATAACAGCAGCTGATAAATTACTTCCTTTACGTTCACGTTTTTTAAAGATAATCTTCCGCGGTAGGTCTTCAGAAATAGATTTTCTTTAAGAACTCATGCTGCTGGAGATTTTTAATTTATCCTACAGAGCTTTTCCCAACTCGTGCGATTCAACATGGCGAAGAAAGTCCTTATTCACTATTCCCCCGCAACTGGGCCAGAGGACCTCGGAAAGCCGAGCCGCTGGCCATGTTAAGTGAACCGCGGTAATTCCCGGTTTAGTGGGAGTCCTTTCAGAAGATCGCACGCTAACTTTCCTCCGAAAGAGCAAGTGGATCAAACCAATCAAGGAGGGTTTCCTTCTCCAAAGAGACTTGACCCAATGTCCGTCACGAGGTACCCCGCAACCTGTGCCTTCTCTTGTCTCTCTCCGAACCGGGTCAAAGTTCATCCGGCGACGCATCTCGAAAACCCTCACGAATTCGTCTTCCATTCTGTTTCCTCGCAGTCCGTTTTTGGGAACACGGGATGTCGACTGCCGGAGATAACTGTGTTTTTCAAAAGACCGTCCTCTGAAATAGTGAAAAGGGCACGACGATAATTACTGAAATGGAAATCACGTAAAAAAAAAAAAAAAAAAAAAAAAAAAAAAAAAAAAAAAAAAAAACGACGCTGCAAATGGGTGTACTCGGAAAATATTTGAACCCGTTTTGGTTTATTATTCTTGGAATAATACACCTATGTTTTCGCGACGCGGGTCGACGACTCCGATCGGCCTCAAAATTTGACATTATCCGTTTCAAGAGGTCTACATTCAAAATCCGAAATGTCCGTCCGCCGTCCGCCGTCCGCCGTCCAGGCCGTTTTGGGCAGTAGGAATTTTATTAAAAATCTGAAATTTTGGCAAAATACTTGGTTTACCATCTAGTTGTGCCCGCAAGGTTTTCAGTCCGATCGCCCAAACCCGTGGGGCGCTATGGGGCTAAAATGGGGCTACAGGAGGGGTGTTTTGAAGGCTTTTAGCTATGGGATCGAGTTAGGTGTCGTTTTCGAAGTATTTTTGGACGTAGAATCCATTTTTGGGGGTCCCGGTACGATCCGATTTCACTGTGGCGTTCTATAGGGCTTTCATGGGGCTAAAAATGGGATTTTTGAAGGATCCCAAGAAGTTAAATATTTTTCGAGTAAAAATTAAAGAATTTTTGAAAAAAAAATCCCCCCAAAAAATTTTTTTTGAAATATAAAAATCCAAAAAAAATTTTTTTAAATTTTTTTTATTGACAGAATTGACAAGTAACCAATATCACAGAATAATAAACCCTTGTGTAAAATTGGCAGCGTTTTTTTAAAGGGGCTATGTGACGTTTTTGGCCGATTCAAAAACTCCGAGAAAATGCAAAAAACTGTCTAATTCTATCATTACTGTCAAAATCTCCAATTTTAGTTTGTATTCCTATACATATTCCTATTACACATTTTTACACAATTTTTCAGTTTTTTTTTTTTAGTGGGGAAGTGTATCAAATTGCTATTTGAAAATCGGTTACATAGCCCCTTTAAAAAAAAAAAAAAAATCAATTTTTCAGGATTGAAATAATTCCCACAGACAGCTTTATTTATCGAATGAAAGTATTTCGATTAATAAACTCCTTTTCCGATACTTATGAAAGGTATACCTACCTAATGATAAGAACTTTTTGTTGATGGAAAATCGGGAAAAATGAAAAACTTCATAAACCGATTTCCTGTACAAGCCCTTCATCAGTCGCTCATGAGCGTTAAATGAATTTAACAACAAGGTAAAATCCTTCAAACCCTCACCCCCTCCACCCCTGAATCCCTCTAAAAGCCTCGGACAGGTCTGGGACCCCCACAAATCGAATCTACTCCCGAAAACGACACCTCACTCGAGCTCCTGGCCCAAACCTGTCAAAACCCGCACCAGTTGTAGCTCAATAAAAGCCTTACCCGGCATCCAAGGGTGCTCGGACTGGTCTAGAATCCTTCTGAACCGTTGATACCCAAAAAATGCTGCAAAAACGACATCTTACTCGACCCCCTGGGAAATCCATCAAAGTTACCGCTGAAGTTGCTTTAACTGTTGATTCCTGGGTTGCCTCATCCAGACTCACTTTTAAGAGTCTTTCAATTTTATTAAATAAATTTCAGGCTAAATTTTAGCGTCTCCACAACCCTGAAATTCCACGGTGACGACATAGAGAGGCAGCAAGTTGTCATTTGAAAGGTGTTATGTGGCCCACATAGCCCCTATCAAACGACATCGGAAATTTCAACCCGGGTTTTCTCTAGGAAGAGTCAATGTTACGAGACTCCTTTCAATGGCAATCGATGTAACCATGTATGAAGACTCAGAAAATGATAAAAAGTGAAAATGGCCAAAAACGTCACATAGCCCCTAATTAAGGGTAAAAAAAAAACGGGTTCAAATGAGATCAAATGATCTCCTGGGATCCTTCAAAAATTCCATCTGCAGCCCCATGAAAGCCCTATAGATCGCCACAGTGAAATCAGATCGTTCCGGGACCACCAAAAATGGATTCTATGTCCAAAAATACTTCGAAAACGACACCCAACTCGATCCCATAGCCAAAAGCCTAAAAAAAAAGCTGCAAATTTTACACAAGGGTTTATTATTTTTGATGAAAATTTTTGAAGTCAATGAAAAAAAAAAAAAAAAAAAAAAATTGTTTTATAAGATAAAATTTTCTTATAATATAATATTTATTTTTATAATATAATATATATTTATTATTATAATACAATATAGAAGTTTTAAAATAATATTTCAAAAAAATATTTTTTAGATTTTTTTTTTCAAACTTTGTTTTTACTTGAAAAATATTTAATAAGGCTTTCATGGGGCTAAAAATGGGATTTTTGAAGGATCCTAAGAGGTCAAATATTTTTCAGGTAATAAACAAACAAAAAATTTGAAAAAAAAAAAAAAAAACCAAAATATTTTTTAAAATACAGAAAAAAAATTATAAATTTTTTTCATTGACAGAATTACATTTTTGCACATAAACTACATAAATGAATAATAAGTCCTTGTGTAAAATTTGCAGCGTTTTTTGAGAATATTATCGGTATATTATATCGATAGTACGAATGTTTTGCCAGACCACTGAAAACCTAGGAGTGGGTGAAGACTCGAGGCGCTATATGGAGACATCAACCAGAAAGTCCTTCATGCTATTCGATGTTGTGCAATGCTCGACTGTCGTGTTAGAATAATTTACTTCGCTCGAGAAAGAGGGTTTTGGGGGAGATATATGGGATCTAAATCGCAAATGTCATCGAACAGGGTTTGGTCTCCCAGTCTAAAGAATATATTTCGCTTTGTTCCTTCCTCAGTGCATACATTAATGTATGGCTTTGGAATTTAAAGGAAAAAAAGCCCGGTGCGTCTTGTGCGTTGATTGAAAATTGTTCCGCGACCAAAATTAACACAACCGAAATTCGCCAGTTTTCACAAAACTGCAACTTTCATGCTTGTGACTAGATTTTCTCCCTATAATATGTGATATGACAGGTAGGTGGGTGTCTGATTCTTTTCGAAAGTGTTGAGGAAAATGCGCTCGTGTCTTCCACGTAGGTCTTGATGGTTGAAAAAAAAAATGAAGCTGTTTCTGAAACTGCGACTAAGATTGGAGAACGTCACGCATAAAACGTCAATTGAAAGCACGTTCCTCGCCTACTGTCACACTTGCTCGATTATTACGACTCGCCTTTAGAAAAGCAAAATATTTTCCCATTCGAGGTTTCCGTTAATTGAGACGAGAGTGAATGCACGCGCCCGGCATCAACAAAGGAACGAAAATCGCGTTTCAGGCCCGCGGAAGGAGAATAAAAGAAGAACCGATTCGTCAACTCATGCCTGGCCTATTTGCATCCTATAACTGTGCTTGTCTATTATAACCTGGCATTCCTTTTTTTGGTAACAGTAGTCGCGTCCAGTGGTCACACACGAAGGCACCGGGAGTGTCGACGGATTGGATAATTGGAACCGGTACTTGATATCAATTGCAGATGTATCAATCAGGGACTTTTGGTTTATTATTATTGGAATGTTTTCGCGACGGGGGTCGACGAGTCCGATCGGCCTCAAAATTTGACATTATCCGTTTCAAGAGGTCTAGATTCCAAAACCGAAATGTCCGTCTGCCGTTTGGGCCGTTTTGGGCAGTAGGAATTTTTTTTAAATCTGAAATTTTGACAAATAACTCGGTTTACCATTTAATTGTGCCCGCAAGGTTTTCAGCCCGATCGCCCAAACCCGTGGGGTGCTATGGGGCTAAAATAGGGCTACGGGGGGCGTTTTTTAAGGCTTTTGGCTATGGGATCGAGTCAGGTGTTGTTTTCGAAGTATTTTCGGACGTAGAATCCTTTTTTGCGGTCCCGCAGCGATCATATTTCACTGTTAAGATCTATAGGGCTTTCATGGGGATACAAATGGGATTTTTGAAAGATCCCAGGAGGTCAAATATTTTTCAAGTAAAACCAAAGAAAATTTTAAAAAATTTAAAAAAAAAAAAAAAAAAATCTTTTTTGAAAAAAAAAAAAATTAATTATTTCATTAGTACAAGTAACTTATATTAAAGAATAATAAACCTTTTTGTGAAATTTACAGCGTTTTTTCAAGAAAAATTTTTCGGATTATTTAAAAAAAAAAAAAAAATTTTTTTTCAATTTTTTTGTTTTTACTTGAAACATACTTGACGAACATACTTGAAACGTACTTGACCTCCTGGGATCCATAAAAATCTCATTTGTAGCCCCATGAAAGTCCTATAGATCGCAAAAGTGAAATCGGATCGTTCCGGGACCCCCAAAAATGTATTCTACTTCCAAAAATACTTCGGAAACGACACCTGACTCGATTCCGTAGCCAAAACCCTTCAAAACCGCCTCCCGTAGCCCCATTTTAGCCCCATAGCGCCCCACGGGTTTGGGCGATCGGGCTGAAAACCTTGCGGGCACAACTAGATGGTAAGCCGAGTATTTACCATAGTACCCGTGGGGCGCTATGGGACTGAAATGGGGCTACGGTTTTTTAAAGCCTTTTGGGTATGGGGTTCGAGTTAGGTGTCGTTTTCGAAGTATTTTTGAACGTGGAATCCATCTTTGGAGGTCCCCGAACGATCCGATTTCACTGTGGGGATCTGAAGGGCTTTCATGGGGCTACAAATGGGATTTTTGAAGATCCCAGGAGGTCAAATATTTTCCAAGTAAAAAATATTTGAAAAAAATTAAAAACTTTTGTTTTTATCGACACAGAATTAATTTTCCCTCAAGTAATATGTCAGAGAATAATAAACTTTTTTCTAATAAGCAAATTATTATGACTGTAGAATTTCACAGATTTGAGAGAAAGACTCGCACGGTGGATGACTGGAAAAGTCCACAATTACCTACCAAATCCAAAATCTACTGGTAAATCACATTTAAATTGTCATCTTGTTTTATTTATTAGAATGAGTGTGCCTTTTACAGGAAAACAAACTGTGAGAAAAGTCTTCGCGAAGGGGGTCCAGTCATACAGGCGACTGTTAGGACACCATACAATAAACGTTGTGCCCTTCATGTTTCGCAAATTGAAATAACCTTTTACGAGCTTTACTGGAATTCAGTAAACTCTAAAAAAGGATATCCCTCGAAATGAAATTCCATTTTACACTGTTTTATTTTATGACTTGACTCATAGACAGTTGCTCACTCTTTTTTTTCTGCAGAAAAATAATTTGAAGAATCAGTTTGTTGTGACTTTTTTCTTTTTCGAGATTGAATTTCCGACCTTTGGCCTCGTGATTCAAAGGTTTCTTGTCTCAGGTTTTACATAGTTGAACTTTTTTTTTGTATTCAATTCACCGTGTGCAGTAACTGTTGTGAAGTGTTTCTTACTTGAAAACAAGTACGCCGTGTATGGGCGGTGCCGTTTTTTAATGGTGTCATTTGACCAGAGAAGAAAACCCGCCCATATTGAACCATTCATATTCATTTTACAAGCCCAGTAAATGAATAAGTTTCATTAGAGGCGCGTCACGTAAGTGATTAGCGAGTAAGTGGTATCGAGCGCTGCCAGGCCTAAGTGACAATCTATTAAGTTCGTAGATAATCTAGAAACTTGAAATTAAGAAGTCTAGATAACTATCGGTTGTTCAAGTTGTTCCAGGCAAGATGTCGAAAAGCCTTCGCGAGGCGGTGCCGGGACGTGGCGGACCTTCTGACCCCGTATGTGGGGCAAGTTTAAAGCAATCGTAATAAATAGACTCCGGAGTCGGGACAAGAAACAAGTAAATGCAATAGTTAAGTTAGTCCGAAGGGGGAAGTATCGGAATTATAACGTACCTACAATCGACAAAGCTCTGATCTACGGCTGACCTTGGTCACTAAAGTCGTCCCGTTTCGGACTGCTTGATTCTGAATTTATCGTTGGAAATTGATACGGGACATTAGTCTTCGGGGGAAGGGAAAACCTAACATTGTTCGCGCTGAGGGGAGATTTATATTTCAACCTACCTTTGATACCGAGCTATTGGGTGAAGTATAGCTCCGAAAAGTTGTCACTGCTTAACTTTTTTCACATTTACTTCAATTTCATTGTAGTTGTACATAAAAATTCGGTAAAAAGAGTACATGTGTGGTTGGTATCCGTGTTGTTTTTTTTCGATCAATGTGGAGACCCCACGGCGGTGTTGGGGTTGCCTGCGTGTGGTCGTGTTTCTGGTCTAGGCAACAAATGATTCTAGGTGGTAATGTTGAGAGCAGAGGCGGGTGTCTTTACCGATGTGTTGAGACCCGTGGGGGGATTTAAATACTAAAAGTAACCGACCCTACGAGGTGAGCGTGGGGTGCCGAAGAAGGTCAGTTTTTTCGTATTTTCGCCCCTAACTCGAAAAAGGTGGGTCCTAAAGGAAAATCATATACACAAAAAATGAAGCTTATCATATTTTCTACAAAAGAGTCGCCATTCGTGTTTCGCGTACTTATAACAGTTTAGGAGATATTCTAGCTTTAAAGTGGGTAAAATGTAAAATTTAAAAAATAAACAACTTTTTCTGCAATTTTGGTTTATTATTCATGGAATAACACACCTTTGTAATCGCGACATAGGTCGACGACTCCGAACGGCCTCAAAATTTGACATTATTCGTTTCAAGAGGTCTCAAGAGATTCCAAAACCGAAATTTCCGCCGTCCGAGCCGTTTTGGGCAGTAGGATTTTTTTTTTTTAATCTGAAATTTTGAGAAAATACTCGGTTTACCATCTAGTTGTGCCCGCAAGGTTTTCAGCCCGATCGCCGTACCCGTGGGGCGTTATGGGGCTACGGAAGACGTTTTTTTTAAGGGTTTTGGCTATGGGGTCGAGTTAGGTGTCGAATTTTCACAAAAAACCAATCTTAAGCGGAAAAACCACGTTATGCAGAACGTTTTCGGCTGTAGCTCAGAAACCATTGGCCCGATTCCAAATTCCTTTTTTCCTCGTGAAATTAAATTTCCCATCGTAGCTATCCTATGTGAGATTTTGATTTGAGCTTTGATAACGGAGGGGCAGGCATGGCGAACAAATTACAAGTTTTGGCAAAAACGCGTTTCTCTTCTTTTCCTGAATGCTTCCATTGGTGCTTTGCTTGGCGTATACTTGATCGAGCTCCCCTCTAATCGGAGTATTGCTGGTTAGTTAAGGGTAGTTTGAATATTTTTGGGCAAAAAAATCGTCGTTTTGACAAAATTAGATTGTTTTATTCATTATATTCTGGATCGGAAAAAATTATCAAAAACAAACCACGGGAAGTGGTTGAAAAAAATTCACCAAGTTGAGTCGGAGCGCCATGCCACTAGTAGAGCCGTCCGCCTCTTCCTCAGCAAAATGATCTTATGAACTTAATGAAGGTTATTTTATGTCTCCTTCTTCTTCATTTTCATTGCCGAAGGTCCCAATGCACCTCTGACAAGGTTTTGGAGTAGGACAGCAAAAGTAGTTGGTCCTCCAAACAAATTGTTAAAAATCGTCTAGAAACCAGGAGAAAATTCAAAGGACTTTTACCGGGCTTCCGAATAGGAGTTTTCTGTGAGCTATCTACCCCCTATTTCAAGAATTTGTCGTCAAGTCAAACACCAGTTTTGGCTCATTAAATGAAAATTTGTCTAATATTTCCTAAGGAACGTTTTGTTCATGTCACAACATGACGTCACGGCATGAAAATTTAATAAAATCGCGTTTTCTGAAAAATCGAGTTTTTCTACACTTACCTATGTATCTTTTTTTCCGGTAGGTCTACCGCTCAACCTACCGCTCAACTTACCGCAACTTTTTTTTTTTTTTTTTTTTTTTTTTTTTTTTTTTTAGTTGTACATAAATACATACCTACTTGACACACTGTGCCAAGGATTTTTCATTATTTTACTCACAGCACCAGACCTGCTTTCTAATTTTTTCGGCAAAAATCAACAATTTGTAAAAGATTCTCGCTATTTTTGTATGCTTGTCATAACAGAGTTTCCATGGCACCTTGAACGCTCAAGCATATTCTCCTTGACAGAATTAACAAAAATCAAAAAAATCAAGGCGATAGCTCGAGTAGAACCTACACGAAGTCGAGTACTTTAGAAGGGAATTTCATCAGTGCGGAAAATATTCAAACTACCGTCAACCATTAAAACCTCTACTTCGAACCAAGAAAAAATACGCAGTCACCTAAAAAGAAATTATCTGAACATCAAACCAAGAAAAAGTGTCGTAGAACATTTTGGCAAATTCATATTATTAAAGAAGTGACTTCAAGTGAAATTTCGAGACGGATAACAACGTGTATTCTTAGACTGTAACCATAATCACATAGCATTAGCTCAGCAACCTATTGGTTTGCTATAGCAATAGTATAAAACGAAGTAATATTTATAAAAGGATAATCAAGTAATGAAGTAAGGATAAAATTCAACTTCTTCAAGTGCTTGTTCTTTGTAAAATATCACGTTTTTATGCAGATTATAAATGCACACTAGCGTACCAAATGATCAAATGATATATACCTGTTGACAGGTCTAATTAATGAGGGGGTACAAATATGTGTATTTAATTTACTGTGTGACGAAGGTTTACGTACTTCCACGTACAAGCCACCTCTTTCCCGTAGCTTTCCGTCTTTCAACTCCAAGGCTTCGTATACACTACGGTCAATAGGTCAACCATTAGTACAAGAGATCGGCTCCAATTTATCTAACTCCAAGAGGACTGGGCAAGGATCGAACCTTGATTCCCCAAGGCTCGTGTGACGGCATATAGAGCCTTTTTATCACTTAGATGTCCCCCCCCCCCCACCAGACTATCAATAATAACGACCCTCTGACACCACTTTCAAGACGACATCTTAATCGATTGACCTTTCCTGGCGTCTACGGAGAGGAAAAATGTTAAAATTTATTGGGGCGCGAGCTAATGGCCTTTGATGGATGGGCATGGTTTGCTTTTGGCCAATGCAGACATTTAAGAGAGTGGGGTAAATGGGTCAACCTACATCTTAGCTTTTGATGATGCACCTGAAGAGGATGGAGATTAAATCTAGAAGAAATGTAAACATTTTCTAGTAGCAATGACTAGAAGCGGTTCCAGAAACCAGGTCCTCTAGGACAGAAAATGGGACCTGCTAAACCTTTCAACATTTTTTTTCT
Source organism: Pilophorus perplexus (assembly GCA_955831195.1). Lineage (NCBI taxonomy): Eukaryota > Metazoa > Arthropoda > Insecta > Hemiptera > Miridae > Pilophorus > Pilophorus perplexus. The sequence goes on from OY037011.1 coordinate 29,849,106, forward strand.
TCAAAAATTTCATCTGTAGCCCGTCTAGAAGTCACGTGAAGAGATGTGAAACGTCTGGGAATCTATAACTCGATTCGAAGTTTAAAACTAATCGTTTAAATAAATGTTTCATCCATCAAAGACGCCTAACTCGATCACTATACCAAAAACCTTCGAAACTTGCAGTTGCTAATAGACACCATATTATGCAGACCATAACGATGAAGTTATTATCATGCAGTTCGTTTATTTAGTAAGTTGATAGCATCATCTAAAATTGAAGGTTTGCCCATTAGTGCAGGTGTTGGGAGGATATATACGTGCACAAAATGAGTTCCTAAATTCAATTTAGTTCGATCAATATTTGTGTTGGGGGAAGGCCTCCAGAGTTACTGGAATTTCGACCCTGATGTCTTTGGAGGAAGGAGAAGGGAGGGAGTACCTGAATACCCCTATCTAGGACATAACGTGAAATGTCTCGATCTGCTATCCTAAACCCGCCATCTCCAGATCGGCAGGAAGTGTTGGCAACCTACTGGTAATCTGGAATGCATTGGTTTTTGGATGGGAGTCCCAGGGAATTTTGATTTTGAAGCTGAGAAGTCAGCATTGATATTATTTCGCCCTGGATTCGCATTTGATACGGTCATCAGAGGGCTGCCTTCCTCAGACAATCTGTCGCCAAGGGAGGCCAGGCCCGCTGACCACGTCTAACAAAAACCCTCTCTCCTGGTGGCTACAGAAGAATTGTCCCCAACAGCTGCCCGGGCAACGGGTTCGCGCGTATTTATTGGTTCCACTGATCTGGCTTCCCCAGACAAAATGCCGCCAGGGGAGGCCCGGTCCCAATCAAAAATGCGTTTGAGCGCCAAATTCTTTTAAATGATTATAAGAATATCCAGTCAGTTAAATGATACTACTGGCGGCGCGATCGGGGAGCCTGGAAGCTATCTCATTAGTGAGAGAATAATGGGGCTTCCCGGTAACGCCGCCGGAAGTGGCGCTTCCTGTGGACCGCGAGTGAACGAAGTGGGGCGGGCGAACGAATTTAAGTTGAAAGAGTTCAGCCCATGTGGCTACAATTATTATTATACATAACATAAGGTTATTCCTGGTTAGCAGTACAGCTACCATAACCATTTATTTTATTTGTTCAATATTCTATATTTTGTTGAACTTTTTTTCTTTTTTTTCAATGAATGTACCAACGTTCTGAGGGAACGGTTACCTACCATTGGGACCGTACCTATGTAAACTTCAATAAATATTATTATTAACTTGAATTCCGAATCAGGTCAGGATTCTTGCCATCACCAGATGGCAAACAGACTTACTTATCAATATCACCTTTCTTGAAACAGGTTATAAATAGCCTGTTTTATTACGCAGACTCGAGATGGGAAATTCAACAAAATTTAATCCTAGGATCCTCAAAAGTGGCAGTTTGTCAAGTGGGTTTTGAAAGCATCGCTCGTTTTGATTCAAAAGTGTGGAAAAAAAAAGTTCCAGTTCCGAGCGATTCGGCTTTCTGGCCACTCTGCGCGGAGTGAGGACGTGGGTCGGAATGCGACTCGTGTGATGTGCTTCAGAAAATAGCCTCCTTGTGATCCTGTTTTTACAAGGGACGGCTTTCAATAAAACGGACCACACACCATACCGCACCACCTGTTTCAAGTTCCTCTCCCACCTTCTTAGGTCCATCAGCGTCACAGATTCTAACAAAAACCGCTCCAATGGGATTACACATAAAATTAGGTGAACTATGAAGGTTATAAACTGATATAATAGCAGTCGACAGAGGTTGGGCAGTTATGGGACCGAACGGGCTGAGACCTCAATGCGGAAATGAGTTTCTTGTAAAAATTTCTCATCAAAAACTTGAATTGAAACACACAAAGAAAACTTTGAGACCAATCAAAATTATCGACCCCCGTCGCGAATAGATAAGTTGATTACTCAGAGAATAATAATTCGAAACCACGGAAGAATCTCTTTTGTTGATAGATTTTGGCTTGGGGGAAAACCCAAGAATAAATTTAAAATTTAACACAAATACAAATCCAACCTGAGCCTTACAAACCCCATTTTACCAACAAATAATTAAAATGACCTGGAATCTACTAGCCTCTGAAAACAAAAGTGGTGAGGGTAGAAATTGACTGATAAACTGAAGTTTGAGTGCCCCTCCTTTGCACCTGCACTCTTTAGAACCAGTTAATTAACGAGGCTTTGTGCTCACCTAACTGTCCCATCAATCAAACTTGAACTCTCCATTCGTGATTAGAGACTTCAGAGAAAGTAGAATGGTCGATCAAGGTGCTTCACCCTACTCTCGAATCTTTGTTCACCAACTTTTTCTTCGCACAATGACAATTACGTAAGTCTAGTATCCCATACAAATATTGTTCGCCAAGTTTGAACTTACTCTTGATGAGCTCACTTCGAGAACACCGCAGGGTCTATACTATAGACCATATAGACTCTATAGGTACCTATCTAACGTATGTAAAAATGTATGATATAATATATCATACATTTTTACATACGTTGATATTATTATATTATTTTACATACGTATGATATTATCATAGGTACATATGTAGGTATGATATTATCACCTCCCTATGTAAATATATTATTGGTTTAATGCATCTATACAAGGTAATGAAACCTAAATTTGATGAATAAGTAACTGATTTTCACGCTGTGAAAAAATCGTATTAGCTGATAATTGAAAGTAAAACGATCAGTGCAAAAACTTTGTCCTAGTTTATATATATCTTTACCACTGTCTGTGGCTGGCTATGTATGTCACAAGCCTTCTCCTTCAAAACGGTAAGTGATACGCCGATTTTTGACATTTTATGTCTTTACTATGGCAAATAACTCAAAAAGTGTGACGGTAACGGTGATACGCAACACGATCGCGAAAACTATAATCACATGATTGGTCTCTAAGGAAGTTTAGCGGTTGTTTACAAGTAGAGGTTGCATTGATGTTATTATTTTGTTGTTATAAGTTTCCACGTTAGAAACCACTTTGAGAAAACGCCAAAATGAAGCCGTGGGTAGCGATACAAGGGTAAGAGAAAGGGTAGGGAATGGGGGGAAACCATGAGGGGGCGCAAAGACATAAAATGTCCCTCGTGGTTGCGTACCTACTTGTACGAAAGCTGTACCCACCGTTTGTGTTTTGTGTGAGCATTTCAACTCTAAAATGGGAATTACGGGTCATGATCCATTTTTTCTATCGTCTCGGGATCCCATTTACCTACCGATAGGGGGGTTGACATCCCCCCCCCCCCTGAGATGCGCGCATGTAGGCGCCTTTGCGCGTTTTAAAAATTGAAAGTTTTAAAATTTGAAAAGTTTAAAAAAGAGGGAACCCCTCATTTTTAGGGGAATTCGGATACCCAAGACAATTTTATATTATTGTATGATGATATGATAAGCCCGTTGAGCGCGATTTCTGACGGGCGCAACTCTATCAACTATCTTTGTTGTTTTCAATCCAAATGAGTCGGCGTTTCCTCTGTATCGTACCTGGAGATCAATTCACCAATTATTCACATGGGCGAGCGAAGCGAACCCCCCCCTCTACCCTGTCAGAGAGCTATTTTAATATAAAAACGCTGCAAATTGTACACAAGGGTTTATTATTCGTGCAAAAATTCAATTCTGTATCAACGAGAAAAATGTTTTTGAATTTTTTTTTCCCCAAAATATTTTTGTTTTTTATTTGAAAAATATTTGACCCCCTGGGATCCTTCAAAAATCCCATTTGTAGCCCGATGAAAGCTCAATAGATCGCCAAAGTGAAATAGGATCGTTCCGGGACCCCAAAAAATGGATTCTATGTCCAAAAATACTTCGAAAACGACACCTAACTCGATCCCATTGCCAAAAGCCTTTAAAAAAACCTTCCAGTGCCCAATTTTAGTCCCATAGCGTCCCACGGGTTTTGGCGATCGGACTGAAAACCTTGCGGGCACAACTAGATGGTAAACCGAGTATTTTGTCAAAACTTCAGATTTAAAAAAAAACAAAACCCCTACAGCCCAAAACGGCCCGGACGGCGGACGGGCATTTTGGTTTTGGAATCTCGACCTCTTGAAACAGATAATGTCAAATTTTGAGGCCGATCGGAGTCGTCGACCTCCGTCGCGAAAACATAGGTGTATTATTCCAAGAATAATAAACCAAAAGCGCTAAGTGAATGAATTTTTTCAATAATAATTTATTCAAAAATGAACAGGTAGCATTATGAAGTACAAAATTATTTGTCAAAGATAGCAACGTCTCACAACATCATGAGAGGTGAAATCTTTATAAATTACGAGCACAGTGATATGATAAGATCTCTCAGGCTCTAACTCATTTCATTTTTACAGCCACAAACTCTTGTCTAATAAGAGAGTTCGCGGCTCGTATTTTTCCCAATATTTATTGGCTCTCGGACGTGGGAATACATTTCATCTCGGAGCTTGGCTCCGTACGACAAGTGCAACAAAATTTAATGCCGATGCCGATTGAGACTGTGAAATCAACCGGTCGTTCCAGTGAGGAGCTCTTCTTATGACTCCAGGCGCCTAGTATGGCGAGTATGTTCCTGAGTTGGGATGATTAGCGCTAATGACTGTTGGAATCGTAAAAAAATGAAAAATTTATTCCGAATAAATTCCATCTTTTTTATAATGAAACTCCAGTAGTTAGAGTCGGATCAAATGCTGGACGAAGCAGGAGGAAGCTTATTCAGAATGATAAAATGAAACCTGCACTAGAGCCGCTTGAGCTCTGTTTTGACCACGACATCATTATAAATATTGTTTCAATCCTCTAAATCACCAGAATATTCATTTGTACAGTTTCGCAACATGATTATAAAGTGATCTAAAAATACAGTGATCCGAGGGCATAAAGCAACCACGAAAGGAACAAGTTTATAAATTCCACGTTACAGAACCAGATAGCGGGGATGAGAGCATAGTAAATCACCTAATGGGGAAGAAACAGAGGCGTCCTCACCCAGCGTAGCATCAAGAGATATATAGGTGTCCCTAAATAAAGAAACACTTTTCTTGTACTTTAATAAATCGGGAATTCGGTAAACTTGGACTTTTAAACGGGTTTTATTCCTTATGAAGAGTTATGTAGATGTTGATAGAGGTGAGCTCGTAATAAATTGACACCTTCAAGTAAAGTAAAGCTGGTTTCCTGAAAGCGACATTTTGATGTCCGGAGCGTTTTCCAAGCATTATAATGTTTTGAGTTGATTTTTTTTTAAATTATTGTATTTGACTTTATCTAGAACCGCTTTTCTCATTTTTCCGATTAATGAGTTCATTCAATAGAAAAAAGTTTTCGCGGGTTTTCGCGGGTTAATCGGAAATTCGCGCCCCCTTAGCACCACATCAACATCTGGAGATTCTCCCTCAGGGGTTCTCATAATTTTAAGTTAATTTTCTTTGAAAATCTAGAGGAGAATAATATTATGTTTGTCCTGACCTGCTGCTAGTATCAGCTCGTCTAAGATGTTTCTTGAATTTTGACAGACACAGCTGCTTTTTCCCCCAATTTTTTTTCTCCTGCCATTCAATTCCCGCGCATCTCAGCAGTCTAGAACACCGGCCGAAAGTTTGTTTCAGTTCCTATCAAAGTCTCATCGTCAAATTGTCTCTGAACCTGGCTGTCCAATCACCCTCCGTCATTCTCCCGTCAGTGATTTCACGGTCACTGTTTGAAAATAATTTTTTTCTTCGGTTTGGTGTGATACAGCTCATAGAATAGTTTCAATCTCCCTCCAATCAATTGAGAATTTGTTAAAATTACGTAAAGATAAACAGGAAAATCCATACGATCCCGTCATTCTCCGTCCACTTCTGTTTCATTGAAAGACAGAGATTGACAAGAGGATGACGAAAAAGACAATACTAGTTATTACGATCGACATTTTATTCAGTTGTAAAATTCTTTGCTACTCAGAATGCCAAAAAAAAAAACTTGAATTTTGAACAATTATGGTTCTGTATTTCAAAACGCAATTTGTGAAAATAAGGCAAAATGAAGTCAATATCTCTGATCTAATATTTCCTTTTAATAAATCATTAGTGTTGTCAATCACTAATGCGTTAATTTAGTTTAAATTTCAACATACAAAATCTTCACCGCGTCATCCTCCGTCCTGGACGTTTTCATTTTTTTTTTTTCTCTTCAAAATAAGTAGTATTCGTGATTGGATAGGCATGAATAATCATTAGTGATAGTTACCTGAAATAGAAATCGGATTTCATTAATCTGCGCTTAGGTAATTCAACTCATACCTTACAGAAACTGTTAAATTTCGTGAGTAGTGGAAACCTCTGAATCGCCGCCCATCATAAAAAAAAAAAGAATGTTCGGCAGCAAAAGGGATCGTTCAATTCGACCGAGCATAATCCAATTGCGCTGCAGCCGTAGTCGTCTAATTGTGGTCAAACGCAATACTAATGACTATAACAACCCCTTTGTTCTCAACAAACTCATTCTTGGTCAATCAAACACACGGCGGATAGTTGATGAGGATGGCGCGACCCATTGTCCGTCGATCCGTTACCCACCTACACTCACCAACACAACCTTCAAGGCCCTTTAAAATCTCTTCACTGTACAATAGGGACCCCACACTCGCGCTCCTTTTTACTTGAGGGCCCCGGAGTCGATAAAGTTAATTTATGCTTTCTCTGACCATTGTGTGCCCCACGGCCTACTTACGAGGAAGGTTCAATTTATTCAAATTCTTAAGTTTTTTTTTTTGGGTTCCCCTCTGTCGCATTGTCGTCGTATCCGCATCCATCATCAAGCCGAAGACTTGGCAACGAATCGGTAGTGGACCGATTCATTGTTTTCTAATTTTTCAACAGGCAGGTTTTTTGCGCCTTTTTCGGCTTATCGCTGATTCATCGGTTAGTTCAGGTTATTTCATTTGTTTAGTTTCAACCACTCCTTTTTAAGATGTGAGTCTTTCACTGTGGCCTCAAACTTCCTCCCGAGTGGTTCCTAGGTACATTCTGGATAGTTTAGATTCGTATGACGTATAACTGCCCGAAACTTTAACCCTTTCACGATCAGCGACGAGGTATGTCGCGCGAAGAGGTAGTCCCTCTGGATCAGAGACGAGATACAAAATGAGGAGAAGTGGCCTGCCTGGGCCAGAGGCGAGATATCAAGCAAAAGGAAGTAGCCTACTTGGGCCAGATACGAGACAGCATGCAAAAAGATGTGCCGGCCAGGGCTGAAGACGAGATAGCATGCAAAACTAAGTGCTCGACAGGACTGATGACAAGATATCATGCAGACAGAAGTAGCCTGCCTGGGCCAGAGACGAGATATCGAGCAAAAAGAAGTGGCCTGCCTGGGCCAGGTACGAGATAGCATGCAAAAAGATGTGCCAACCAGGGCTGAAGACGAGATAGCATGCAAAAAGATGTGCCGACCATGGCTGAAGACGAGATAACATGCAAAACTAAGTGCTCGCCAGGACAGATGAGAAGTTATCTTGCAGAAAGAAGTAGCCTACTTGGGCCAGAGACGAGATATCGAGCAAAAAGAAGTGGCCTGCCTGGGCCAGGTACGAGATAGCATGCAAAAAGATGTGCCGACCAGGGCTGAAGACGAGATAGCATGCAAAACTAAGTGCTCGACAGGACTGATGACAAGATATCATGCAGACAGAAGTAGCCTGCCTGGGCCAGAGACGAGATATCGAGCAAAAAGAAGTGGCCTGCCTGGGCCAGGTACGAGATAGCATGCAAAAAGATGTGCCAACCAGGGCTGAAGACGAGATAGCATGCAAAAAGATGTGCCGACCATGGCTGAAGACGAGATAACATGCAAACTAAGTGCTCGCCAGGACAGATGACAAGATATCAAGCAGAAAGAAGTAGCCTACATGGGCCAGATACGAGACAGCACGCAAAAGGATGTGCCGGCCAGGGCTGAAGACGAGATATCAAGCTGAAAGAAGTAGCCAGCCAGGGCCAGAGACGAGATATCTAGCAAAAAGAAGTATTGGTCGACGAGTTGGCCACCATTAAAAAACTAAAAACTGAAGGATAGGTCACGTCGAATAAGTCAATTTATATAACGAATAAGTTGAGTCAATATGCACGATCACATTCACAACAAAGAACACGGCCATTTTCGCGTTACTCCAATGTCACTAGTGCCAACCACCAAGAAAGTCAAGAAAAAATTTGAAAATCGACCTGCACTCTGGTGTCTTTGATTGGAACCCGGAATCCGTGTAGGTGACGTCACCTACACTGGTTTTTGAATCGGCCAGAAAAACTTAAGATGATTATAAACTACGTGAAAGACCTTTTTGCCACAAAAATGATGCCTTTTTGATTCCCTTTTTGACTTCTAACAACATGTTACAGGATGATTTACCCGAAATTCGGGTGCATTTGCATTCCTAATTGTAGCAACTCCTATCATCTCGGGGGTTAGGGACGACAGTCTTGAATGACCTCTTACTTTTAAGATCTCTCTCGAAGGATTCGCCAGTGCTCAAGTCACGACGGTACATCTCTCCCCCCCCCCCCCCCCCCATCGCCAGAAAAAAAGAGAAAAAACAAATGCAGAGAAATAGCCGGCGTCTTCCACCGAGATAAAACCGGGATTTCGTGACAAAAACCTCCGGCTTCACATGAGACATTTCACTTCGAGAACTGCCATTGACTAGGTAAACATGCAAATGGTGGTTCGCAGGCGGGTTTCTAGCGAACGTGGCGAAGACGGTATCAACCCTCCCAGGAAAACGTGAATGGCGTGGCAGAGAAACTTGAGCCTGCCAATAGAATTAAGTGCTTTCACCTGTGGTGTAGTTTCCTCCGCGTGTCAGCAATAATACTCTTCATTCCGTGGCTGGAGGATAGGGATAGTGAACGTACATTCACAGCTAATCCTCCGCTCTCTCTTGAAGTGTATTGTCAGCAACAAATCCCCAGCTGAGGATTTAATGTGTCATAGTCTGACTGGTGCCTGACGGTAAATTAAAATTGTACTTAACGTCGGAGTACAAAACTTTTGATCCCCCCCCCCCCCCGGGCAATCATCAGGTGTCTGCGAGACCGGTTCGAGCACCGTTTTCAAAATTTTGAGGAAGCACCTTCGAACCTCTGGATTTTTCAAAACCCTTTCACTGCAGCGGTTGAAGGCTTACCTCCTGACCTTCAACTGGACCTGCAGTCATATGACATCGACAAAGACAGCTTTCGGGATAGCCAAAAATTCTACGCTGCGCTCGCAGAAAAAAAAAAAAAACAAAAAAAAAAAACACTTCCAAATCTCAGAGACTCCGCGCAATGATCGCGCTGTTAATTTTTACCAATCTATGAGAAAAAACCTTTTCGAAGGTGAAACTCACAAAATCAATACCTTCAGGGCCACCTTTAATGATGTACATTTGGAATCGCGTCTGTCGATAGAAACGACAAAATTTAAGCCAGATTACGTAATTATTTTGACGCAAAATTTGAGCAATTATTTATTTAAGCAATTTTATTTTAATAACACAGCCCAACCTCACAATAAAGTCCTCTGCATTTATACTGCGATAATCAGCTACCTGTTAAACGTTCTCAATAAATTTCATTTATTCCTCTTTATCTGTAAATCTCCCATTTGGTTTGTTATTCCGGAATAATACACAGATGTAACAAATCATGACGGAGGTTGAAAATTCTGATCGGCCTGCATCATGTGTGTTTCATCAAATATCCGTCCGTCCCGTTCTGGGACCCCCAAAAATGGATTCTGCGTCCAAAAATACTTCGAAACCGATACCTAACTCGATCCCATAGCTAAAAGCCTTCAAAAACCGCCTACCGTAGCCCCATAGCGCCCCACGGGTTTGAGCGATCGGACTGAAAACCTTGCGGGCACAACTTGATGGTAAACCAAGTATTTTGTCAAAATTTCAGATTAAAAAAAAAAATTCCTACTGCCAAAAACGGTTCGGACGGCGTACGGCGGACGGACATTTCGGATTTTGAATGTAGACCTCTTGAAACGGATAATGTCAAATTTTGAGGCCGATCCAAGTCGTCGACCCCCGTCGCGAAAACAGTAGTATTATTCCAAGAATAATAAACCAAAATTAATTTTTTTGGGGATTTTTGAAATCTTCAAAAAAAAAATTTTTTTTGATTTTTTTTTCAAAAGTTTTTTTCAATTTTTTGTGTGTTTTACTTGAAAAATATTTGACCTCCTGGGATCCATCAAAAATCTCATTTGTAGCCCCATGAAAGCCTTATAGATCGCAACAGTGAAATCGGATGGTTCCGGGACCCCCAAAAATGGATTCTACGTCCAAAAATACTTAGAAAACGACACCTAACTCGATCCCATAGCCAAAAGCCTTCAAAAAACCCCTCCCGTAGCCCCATTTTAGCCCCATAGCGCCCCACGGGTTTGGTCGATCGGGCTGAATACCTTGCGGCCACAACTAGATGGTAAACCGAGTATTTTGTCAAAATTTCAGATTATTAAAAAAATTCATACTGCCCACAACGGCCCTGCCCGTACGGCGGACGGACATTTCGGATTTGGAATCGACCTCTTGAAACGGATAATGTCAAATTTCGAAGCCGATCGGAGTCGTCGACCTCCGTCGCTAAAACATTGGTGTATTATTCCAAGTATAATAAACCAAAAGGGGCTACAATTATTGGGAATATTAAATATTCCCAATAATTTTGTAGGAATTACAAATTTTGTAGGATCCCAGGGGGTCAAATACGGTGTCTTTCTCCGAGTAATTTTGGACGCGTAACCCATTTTTTGAGGTCCAAACATTGTACGAAAAACAAAAACGTTTTATTGGTTCTTCAAAAATTTGCTTAATGACGCAGAAATAATTTTTGCACAATATCAAAGAATAATAAACACTTGTGTAAAATTTGCAGCGTTTTTCTTTTAAATAGGCAATTGGGAAAAATTTCAATTCGGGCCGCCCTGAAAAAACGTTGGAGACCCCTAAATTTTAGGTTATAAAGCCTAAGGTCGAATGGTAAAACATAACACCAAGGGCTGACGTTATTACCGAAAAATTCCAACAGCTATCAAAAGGACCGTTACACCTGATCTACTCGGTAAGTCGACTATTATGTAGGGGTGAAACTCCAATCGAATGAACTCGGAGTCAAATATATGCGCATACGAAATGCTAAGGCAGGAGTCAAACGAAATAAGGTTAGTTAGATAAATTTCCACGCAAATAAAACGGAGTTTGTTTGGGTTGTTTGTTGGCCGCGTGATGGATTCTTACGGAAAAAATGGGAGCACCAGATGCATAGGGCTGCGCACACCCTCGCGACCTATCACCCTTCCACTGTCGCAACAAAACCAGTTAGTTATATCTGGGGGGGAACGCATTACGCCATCCGGGCAAAACCAGGTTGTAAAAACTTATACGTCCCGGTACAGATCAGATTTTGAGATTTTGGGGTATGTACCAATTACCAACACTATAATCATTAGTATACCTTGACTTCTTGATTTGTCCGACGCTGTAAGGCGGCCTTCTTTTAACAAGCCAACGGCTTGCCTACTAAACTCAACGTCACACCAACAACCAGGCTCGTCTACCCTTTGTAATAGGAGCAGAGGAAGAAGACCGATGGTATTTTGGATTCCCCTCTTTCTTCGCGATCAGTTGGAAAAAAAAGGAGCTTTCAAATTCCATGAAATTGCGGAATGTGACTAGTTTTTCATGAGATTAGCTACCGACTCAGGCCGTTCGAGCGGCTCTTTGCTAAATAGGATTAGAGATCGCAATAAAAGTCCGCTCGGGCACAAAGGAAATGAACGGAATCTGGAGAGATATCACGGCATTTGGGAACCACCTTCATTCGAGCTTCCCATTATAACCGCTAAGCCCCGTAAACAATGACTATGTTGATGCCGAGAGAGCTTGGATGAAAATAAGATGCCGATTATAAGAAGAAATTCGAAAATAGATCACCAGCTTACAACTCAATTCTAGTGCCTAGTCTGAAGATTATTATTACCTATCATTATCATACCAACTTTTTATTGACAACGCATCTTACCCTGCGCTCAACTCGCACACTGTCCACATGATGTTGTGGGTCGATTCCAACCTCATGAGGAGCTTGTATTTTGCGGGAGTTGGGCCGCGTATAATATAGAAGGCTTAGCTTGCCAACTACTGTACTGAACTGAACTGAAAAAAAAAAAAAAAAATTAAAAAAATTAAAAAAAAAAATAAAACTCCGCAAAAATAAAGACGAAACCTACTAGGATCTAAATGTACCTCATGGTAGAGAAACTGATGAAAATTATAATTTCTAGTTGATGGTGATGTTGACCGTTTCAATTAATGTTGTTGGAAACGTGTTGAGGATCAGTCAAAGAAGACGAGATTTTAGCCGACGATTCAAGAGATATATTCTCCTATCATCAGGGCAAGTGCAGGGACAAGAGCAGCACACGATGTGAACCGTCGTTGTCGTACAAATAATTATTATTTGTACGACAACGACGGTTCACATCGTGTGCTGCTGCTTGATGTATCTCTTGATATATCTCTTGAAACGTCGGCTGACATCTCGTCTTCTTTGACTGATCCTCAACACGTTTCCAACAACATTATAATTTCTACATATTAGGTATGTTACAAAATATTTAATATGATACAAGATAGAAATGATGAATCTAAGCAAGTAAACGGATCACAAAACCTCTTGTTTTCGTGATGGTCTTTCTTCGGCAGCATCCTCCATTCTTCCACAAACTGCTTCCGTGGGACCGTCACCGTTATTCCTATAAACCAATCAAACATATTAACATAGGGTTAAGAATATTTAAACAAATATTAGGAAATAAATGCATTGAAGGGAGTGAGATGGAGCCACTCAAGCAGCTGGGTGGGTGTGTCATCTCAAGGGAGAACTTGCTGAAAGAAAGACCACATGAAGGTCAGTTAGTTAATACTTTCTCTCACCCGAATTTGATCGGAGCTGATTGCAGAAATTGGTACCCAGCTGTAGAGAATGCTCTCTCTGACTGTGCTCGTGGGTGGAATCGTCAAACAAAATGTATAATATACTCTACTGCATACCATTCAAACTGGAGATAGCGCCCCCCTCTTTCCCCTCAGATATGTTAGATAGATCTGGATCTAAGATAGGATCGTAGATACCACAAGAATAGCAAATTGAGAACTACAGGAATGAGGAGGACTTTGTGAATCAAAGGCAATGAGAATGTGATTCACAAGACAGAAAACGCTGCAAATTTTACAATAGGGTTTATTATTCTTATATAGGTTAGGTACTTGTGCAGAAATCTAATTGTGTGAATAAAAAATTTTAGAAAAAAAATTAAAAATTAAAAATTTTACATTGTAGGTACCTACATTGTACAGATGCGGGACCTCGAAAAATTGAATATGCGTCCAAAATAATTTTGGACGCATAATCAATTTTTCGTAATTATTACTCGAAAAATATCCTACCTCCTGGGATCCTTCAAAAATTGTAATTATCCCATTTGTAGCCCCACTAGAGCCGAATAGATCCCTCCGGTGGAATCGAATCGTTCTGGGGCCCCCGAAAATGGATTCTACGTCCAAAAATACTTCGAAAACGACACCTAACTCGATCCCATAGCCAAAAGCCTTAAAAAACCCTCTCTTAGCCCCATTTCAGCCTCATAGCGCCCCACGGGTTTGGGCGATCGGGCTTGCGGGCACAACTAGATGGTAATTGAGTATATTGTCAAAATTTCAGATTAAAAAAAAAAAAATCCTACTGCCCAAAACATTTCGGTTTTGGAATCTAGACCTCTTGAAACGGATAATGCCAAATTTTGAGGACGATTGGAGTCGTCGACCTCCGTCGCGAAAACAGGTGTACCTATTATTCCAAGAATAATAAACCAAAAGTGGTTTTTTTTAAACAAAATAAATCTGCGGGAACCCGCATTTGCAAGATTGAGAAAAAACCGCGGGATTGCGACCCCTAATTGTACCCAAGGCCCCAGGAATAATAAAAGTAATAATAATAATAGGTAGTATTAGATATGAAAGTTGATAATCACCTTCCTGTTTCTACGAGGTACCAAAGACTCCCCTACACGAATATTATTCATTGAAAACAAGGTGAATATACTACCTACTGGTGGGGCCCCTGCCGAATTTCTTCGTCTCATCGATCACTTCCTTGACTACCAGCATTACCGACCGAAAGTATAGAAATTGAACGGAGAACGCGGTAAAAAATTGTCAAGGCCGACAGCACAAGACCACCAACGTGAATTAGATTTGAATAAGTAAATCCTGTGGAGCCGGCACTCTAGTTTGGGACATATAAGATTAGAATATTATCATAAACGGCGTAGGCGTAGGCCAAGATACACCCTTAATGTGAATTTATGGTGCTGCGTTTTATACAGTGGTTATGTGATGGCGGGGTTAAGAACGAACAAGTGATCTCCCATAAGGATCGAGAGCCGGTCTTTTATTTTAAAATCCAGTTCCAAATAATGATTGAGAGGACAACTCTCTTTAAAAAAGTATCCGCCCGGACGCTCTGAGCCACGTGTTTGGTCAAAATTGGATTCGTCACTAATTTTGTTCTTTGAATATGTTTTTGAGTCCCGATCATCAAGTCGGTTTTAAATAAGACTGAAGCAAGCGGTTCTAGCAGGCACACACTTGATGTCAATTTACGCTAATGCTAAGTCCATCTTTTTATACCAATTTATAGGTACTAAAACCATGAACATCCTTACATTTTAGAAATTCCGTTTAATTTGAAACATGTGCTTAGTATTGTCATGGAGGGTGGAGCTTTCAAACCAATTGGACCGGTTAAATAAATGGCTCAAAATTAACATACTTACACTTTGACTTGCATAATATGCATTGCCGAAACGGCATAATATGCACTATATTATAGTGTATAGTTTTATAAAACAACCGTAGAGGCATATAGATTTCACAATATCTAATTGTTGGTCGACCGAACGATCCATCACGCTAGAGGCCGGATAAGTTTAAGGAATGTTTAGTAGAAGGACTAAATCCCTAATGTAACGGTGTCCATTGTCGCAATGGCGCTCAGGTCACAATCAAGAAAACTGTTTTTGCAAAGCTTCGTCCAATGATCGATCGACGCAAGAGGCCAGAGGGTTAAAGCCAAGTTAGATTGATCACCGAAGCTCTCGATCGGCGTCACGATTCAACATTGAGGCAGCAAAAGGTGCGATAGAGCGTTATAGATTCAATGTTTCTACGTAGACTGCCAATTGGAAATTTGTTCAGAATTCCGAATTTCTTCATAAGTTGCCAGTGAAACATGACAACTCTCGAAGGTTTGAGCACAATCGCTGGGGGCTGCCAGGTGACCCCCTCGTACACTTACGCTCCCATAGAATCAAATGTTTCGTTCCCATCATACACAGATTTAAAAACCCTTTCACTGGCTCTTGGGATACAGGTTGTAGTAGGCGCTCAGGGCGTCCACCTGCCCTCACGAATCCTTAGCAGTTCCCACGACACCACCTGCTCCTGCTCCGTCCGCCAAAAACCAGCTCCCTGTCTCTCCCTTTCCGTCCCACCGGAAGCCCTTGAGTTCATGACCTAATATCCGTTCCGATCTAGATCATGTGACACTTCGTTGCATATCATCATGTTTTCGGTAGGCATTCAAGAGGAAATTGACAGCATTAAGCAGAATGGAGAGGGTTGACTCAAAACGTAATAAGTGCTATTGAAAAAAATCTCAATAGGGAACGACTTTGAAGCCGTTTAATATTCGTATTTTTAACTTTTTTGTATTAAGTATACTATCCTATTATGATATAATAGTATAGTGTTGCATTATCGTCCACTCCAACTTTACTACGAAGTTGATCTAGACCGGGTATTCCCAAAGTGGTCGATGACGGCTTCTTGGGGAGTGACATAAACGAAAATTGATTTCGGGGGTCGACGAGGTCTTAAAATCGCCCTCTATCACAAGTTCTTTACTTCATCATTACTTAGCGTTTTTTTGGGTTTATTACTGTTGGAATAATACACCTATGTTTTCGCGACGGGGGTCGACGACTCCGATCGGCCTCAAAATTTGACATTATCCGTTTCAAGAGGTCTACATTCAAAATCCGAAATGTCCGTCCGCCGTCCGCCGTCCGGGCCGTTTTGGGCAGTAGGCCTTTTTTTGTTAAATCTGAAATTTTGACAAAATACTTGGTTTACCATCTAGTTGTGCCCGCAAGGTTTTCAGTCAGATCGCCCAAAACCCGTGGGGCGCTATGGGGATCAAATGGGGCTACGGGAGGGTTTTTTTGAAGGCTTTTGGATCGAGTTAGGTGTCGTTTTCGAGGTATTTTTGGACGTAGAATCCATTTATTGGGGTCCCGGAACGATCCGATTTCACTGTTGCGATCTATAGGGCTTTCATGGGGCTAAAAATGGGATTTTTGAAGGATCCCAGGAGGTCAAACATTTTTCGAGTAAAACCTAAATAATTTTTGAAATAAACATTTATGAAAAAAAAAAAAATCAAAAAAAAAAAAAAATTGTTTTTGATATAAAAAAAAATTTTAATTTTTTTTATTGACAGAATTAAATTTCTGCACAAGTAACCTATTTCAAAGAATAATAAACCCTAGTGTAAAATTTGCAGCGTTTTTTTTTTTTTTTTTTTCAAAAAATAATATTACCTAAGGCCTTACTTCAGTCTTAAATATTTTAAAATGTTAAAAATGAATATTTAGTATTTTAAAGTTTTAATACAGTATCAATTAATAATAATTATTAGACTAGATAATTACAAAATTTCAGGTATATTTGATAATATCATACCTATTATGTTAAATTTCGATGAGAAAATGATTCTAGTATAAATTTGGATGTTAGATGGTCAAATCTGGTGAATGTAATCTCGTACTTTGCTAAAAAAAAAAAAAAAAAAAACGCCGCAAATTTCACACAAGGGTTTATTATTCATTGATATAGGTTACTTGTGCAAAAATTATTTCTGTGTCGAAAGAAAATAATTTGGAAAAACAAATTTTTTTGGATTTTTTTGTTCAAAACAAATTTTTTTTTTTTTTTTCAAAAAAATTATTTTTTCAAACATTCTTTATTCTTTACTCGAAAAATATTTTTAAATATTAGGAGGTTAAAACCTCTTGGGATCCTTCAAAAATTCCATTTTTAGCCCCATGAAAGCCCTATAGATCGCAACAGTGAAATCGGATCGTTCCGGGACCCCAAAAAATGGATTCAACGTCCAAAAATACCTCGAAAACGACACCTAACTCGATCCCATAGCCAAAAGCCTTCAAAAAATCCCTCCCGTAGCCCCATTTTAGCCCCATAGCGCCCCACGGGTTTGGGCGATCGGACTGAAAACCTCGCGGGCACAACTAGATGGTAAACCAAGAATTTTGTCAAAATTTCAGATTTTTAAAAAAATTCCTACTGCCCAAAACGGCCCGGACGGCGGACGGACATTTCGGATTTTGAATGTAGAGAAACGGATAATGTCAAATTTTGCGGCCGATCGGAGTCGTCGACCCCCGTCGCGAAAACATAGGTGAATTATTCCAAGAATAATAAACCAAAACGCTTTTCCAACATTAAGAGTCAAACCTGGAAATCGCAAATCCAATTCCAAGAAATGGTACGACAAGAAACTTCATGATACGAGACATGAACTCCGAAAGTTAGATTCAGCAAGTAAGCACAACCCAAATTTGAGAGGAGCTTTTTTGGAAACTACGCTCAACGTACAAAAGTCCGTAAAAAGTGCCTCAAATCCCACAAAAGCAATGTGAAATGAAATACGTGAAAATAGAAAGATCGAAAATGGAATAACCTCTGCATCGGGCGAAATCTCTGCGCATTCTTTTAATACTTTTTTTTTTTTTGTGTAAATGTAGCCAATAACATTAGTAAACCCTTGTGTAAAATTTGCAGCGTATTTTTAACACAACGCTTTTTTCGTTTGTGTGCCAATGACATAAAATGTCAAAACGGTTAGGGCGATCGGGCTGAAAACCTTGCAGGCACAACAAGCTGGTAAACCGAGTATTCTGTCAAAATTTCAGATAAAAAAAAAAAAAAAAAAAACTACTGCCCAAAACGGCCCGGACGGCGGACGGTCATTTCGGTTGTGGAATCTCATTCCATTCCATCTGGAGGCAGGTAAGGGGTACAATGTGCCAATCGCCACTCTCTGTCGCCACATAGGCAAGCACAAGGTGAAGTGTTGTGCTGAATTTACGTACGAGAGTAATTTGGACGTAATGAAAGTTTTTTCAAGAGACGAAGAGAAGGAATTGGTTGACTAAATTGTGAAAGTCGCTAAAATACACTATGGTCTAACCAAAATGGGTGTAAGAACGCTTGCATTCATGTATGCCAAAGCCAATGACAAGAAAGTACCTACTTCATGGAATGAAAATCAAAAAGCAGGGGAAGAGTGGATGCGATCCTTTATGAAGAGACATGGTAACACACTTTCAATCCGAAAACCAGCCACCAGCTTGGCTCGAGCAACTGATTTCAACGAAGTTAACCACGACAGTTTTATGACGAACCTAAAGGACATTCATCGTCGTTTTGGGCCAATACCCCCTGAAACGATTTGGAATGTGGACGAAACTGGCTGCACTACGGTTCAAGTTCCACCCAAAAGGTGTCAAACAGCTTGGTAGCACCACATCAGCTGAAAGAGGTCAATTGGTGACAATGATATGTGCAGTCAGTGCCGAATCCCCCCCCCCCCCATGCTAATAAGACTTAGTATTCCCCAGAGTGCACTTCAAAGGCTACTTGCTCATTGGAGCTCCTATCGGTAGTCTTGGCTCTGCCACTCCCTCTGGGTGGTCAAACGATGAACAGTTCGTTAAGTTCATGGAGCATTTCATCAAACACACTAAACCATCTAAGGAAGAACCTGCTCGCCTCATTCTTGACAATCATGAGTCTCATTGCAGCATGCATAGAGGTGGTGGAAATGGCTTCACAGAGCGGCATCAAGATGTTGACTTTTCCACCCCACACTTCGGCCCATTCAAAACTTTCTACAAGGCATGACACTGGAACAACCCTGGCAAAACATTTGGAATTTACAACGTAGCTGAGGCGGTGGGGCTGGTTTTTTCGAGAGCATTCACTCCAAACAACATTTGCAGTTTCAGGTGCCCTGGAATATACCCACTCAACAGAGCTGCCATCTGTGATGACGATTTCCAACCAGCCTCCGTCACTGGCCGATCAAACCCAAATGAAACCAGCTAAGGATCAAATAATGCTCCATCATCAGCCATCTCACCTGCCCAGCAGCCAACTAGCAGCCCAGTTTCTGGTCCATCTTCGGCCGTTTCATCAGATTTACCGCAAGGCAATGACGAGCACGTCTCAACTACTGTCACTCCATCTCTTCCTCGCTCCATGCCCTCAACCCCTCATGCAAGCATGTCAAATAACCAAAGACGGACTCCTGAAGAGGTGCACCCATTTCCTAAGGCTCCTCCTCGGAGGAGGAGCTCAGGACGCGGACGAAAATTCCAAAAGTCAACCGACAGAATACGAAGAAAAAACCGCCCCCTAACAAGAGAAAAGCCCCTCGCAGAACACTGTTTGAAAGCTCTGACGAAGATATCCCGGGCGATCCTCCTTACCAAGACGGGAGTGATGTTGAAGGAAAGACATATTATTAATATGTTTGGCTACCACCTCCTTTGGCTACCAGCATCTCAGTTGGATCGTTCGTTGGATCGTTCATTAAGGGTTAAAATTTCTTGGCAAAAGAAACATACTTCACTATGTAGGCTGCGTTACCGAAAAACTGTCACAAAAGGGAGTTTGAAGTGAGCCACTTGAGTAAATCTTGCTACAATTCATTCATTTACCCGTCAGTGCCTGATATCGCAGACATTATTGCCCTTCTTCCTGATCCAACTGGAGGAGGGAGCGACTGGACCAAAGGAAAGATAATCTTGATAACTCATTGTGAAATAAACATTAAAAAATAAAGTCTCGAGAAAAACTCGCAAGTCAGCAGCGTCAAATTCAACGTCAAAAACAGTCGGAAAAATTTCCTACAACTCCAACCTTTTTGTTTATTGTTATTTAAATTTTTTTCGTTTATGTTTACTGACTTTATTGATTTGTTTTTATTGGAAGATTTCCACTTGCTTGGTTACTTACTGATTAAAAAAGTATTTTTCTGTTAATGTTTTCCATGTGTTCTTTACTTGATATAATAAAAATAATAAAAACGTCTTCGTTCTTTACATTTTTCACATGTTCTCTGTTTTTCTGTTACTTTTTTCAACTGTACGTGAATTAGGTTTAAGTAATTTTAAGTAACAATCGACCATTGTCTTAACACCCCGTGGCTCTGACAAGTAGAAAGTTTGATTGATTGACGTCATAATTACGCACTATTATTTTGTACCAAAAGGAAAAACTTGAGATGGGACTTATAAAGTGATTGCTGTGGAGATCTTTGTAGCAGTTCATTTTGGAAAAGGAGTCTCTTGCCCAAAATACGATAGTTTGGGATCCCCCGTCCAGAATTTTTTATCCTACTCACTTGAATTAGCCTAATGAATAATGTAAACCACTCAAAAGGCCGTTCCACAAAAACGACGTGCCTGTAATTGGCTTTCTGAGTAAATCTTTAATTAACTTCACATAAAAGTTAAAACCAGATATCAAACTACCCTAGTGAAAGCGAACATGGATTCATTTCACTTGAGGATAATCCTACATTTTACAATTCTGAGCTGCCACACGCGAACCCTAACGACTGCGAATTCCTCCTTGACGGGTTCGTAATGTAAGAGGGTAGGTACGATCTCCAAGAAGCATATGGTGTCTCTAATCTCTGGATCGGATCAAATGCTCTGCGGGTGAGGTATTATCAGCAATAAACCTCTCAGCGGAAGGTTCTGGTTGAAGATATGGTCTCTTATAAACGGGGCCTGGTAAGAAAATGTTTTTAAAAGGGTTCGGTCTCTTGGGGTCCCAAGTTATGCCTCGGTCTCTGGTTACAAGTCCTGCATGTACACCAGGCGCTAAGTGGAGTGCATAAAGCTTTAACCTGGGCTGGGGAAGGCTCCCGTTAGAATCGTGTCCGCACAATAAAACAATACAAATCAGAATACAAGCAAGATAAGAGCAGGTATAACTAAGCCTTAAGATATGTCGCTCGGACCCCCTTGTCACGAGGCAGATAGAGTTGTAACTGGCCCGAGTTGCCATCTCATATCTTCTATCCCGTTGATATATCACTATATTTGCAACCCCCCTTCTTTTGGGCCCCTCAAAAGGTCATGGAGGGGAGAAGAATTGCTTTAAAAACACCCCCCCCCCCCTCCTACATTTTGCATAAGCTTGAAGCAAACACTGACCGCGCTAATTAACAAGCGGTTAGCGGGCTATAAAACAGGCTCACTCTCCAACATCTTAATTCAAACAAGATCATTCCCCTGTCGAACACAACAAATAGGACCTGTTTAGTAGGCATTATATATATTCCCTCTCAGCTCGTTAAGATGGTCTTGTAGGAATTCAGATCCTTGTGTATGCATCGAATGTACGATTGTGGCAACATATTAATAATGTCAATAGGCGATTGCTCCTCGTCCGGATGTTATTTCCTGACCAGTGTTTAGACAGTTTTGGGTCCCCATTAAATGGATTTTACGTCGAAAACAACTTGGAAAACGAAACCACATTCGACCTTTAGGCGTCCTTCATTGATCCGCATCGAGAGGGGGCCGGATCCTGGGGAATCAGGACTGAATCTAGCCGCCAGGACCCTTGGGTGACCCTACTTGGATGGTGGCATCAAGGCAGGGGCAAAAGGTGTTCTACCTTGACGAGAATCCGCAGCAGATCAATGATAGACCCTGAGAAAGCTAACCTGGCCCTTCAATGGCAGACGAGTGGCATGCCTTAGGAATTGATGGTGGCATGTCAGTTGGACGTCTCCCTCTCGCAAAAGAGTTGCTCTCGCCATCGCACCACAAATCCTTCCTGATCCACTGCACCATCTTATAGTCGAGACATAACCGATAACTTTATCAGTTGGAATCGCCATACTGGGAGGAATTGCTGAAAGTTGCCGGGGGAGCTGTTGACAAACCGGGATCAATCGCCGTTACTCGATTAATAATGCAGGTGGGAGTGAAGCCAATTAAACTCTGATAATATCAGTAACTGATGCTGTAAATGAACCTATATTGTTGCGAATTGATACACCATGCGTACTGCACTGTATGGAGCAGCTACATGTGCACCTCGTTGGTCCAATTCAAGACCGGTCTATCTCAAAAAACACAATTTTTCAGGAGAGCCATTTAAAGTTTTTTGCTTTGCCCGCAATTCAATATCCTCTTCCCGCGCTATCCCCCTTCCCTCTTCTGAATTCTGTGACAATAATAATAATTATTATTGTCATTGTTATGTAATAATAATTATTATTGCCCAATTATTGTCCATAAATTATTACGAATGGCCAATTTATGGACAAAATCCCAGATCCTTTCTTGCACCAAAATATTTTCAGGTTTTTAGAGATAATTCAAGACAATATTTTGAATAAAAGAACAAAAGAATTGCGCCCATGACCCAATCAATCAATTGTTTTCAACTTCCTGGTCGTGCGGCTATAGATTCCACCACGGACCCTCATTATGAGTCGGATCGGCTTAGGAATATCTTGAGATTCCACGCCATCCATTAACATCGTCCTACCAACACCTTGGGATTCCGCACCCGCCATTAACATCGTCCAACCTTCCCCTCCAGGTTGAGAAATAAAACAGAGCCAAACCATCGAACAGTCCGAGCCAAAGCAATAGACCAACAGATTGAGGCGTTGAGCAGCAGGTCAAGCCATGTGGAGTGATGCAGGGTTCCATTCTGGGGCCAACCCTGTTTTGCTGTACGTAAACGAACTAGCTACTTATTTAACAACAGACGAAGCGACATAATTTTGTTCGCTGCATCCAATTCTCTCAGACTGAACTTCGACAAGACACAGGATCATTGGTTCTATTGGAATGTTTCGGCCGGAGAAACACGTTTGGCCACAAAGACCTCTGAAGGGAGCCTGGAGAGGCAACACGTTTGGCCACACGAAGAACGACCCATATGACCACAGTGGCATTTCGACCACTCCCGTCTATCGATTCCCGTTTTAGGCAAAAAGCCAGCTTGGGACCATCTTGGCAAGCCTTGGAGACTCTTCAGGTCGATCCACACATTTGTGTTTCATCCATGGCCATCAGTGCTCCGTAACGCTGGTGTGTGGACAATTTATCATTGATGCCATTGAAGGGCACGGAGCACTGATGACCATGGATTCACTGATATCACTGAAACGTGTGGATCGACCTTTAGCCAGCTTGGTTCCATATAGGCATGCCTTGGAAACTTATTCAGCTTGGGACGAGCTTAGCAAGCCTTGGACAGCTCTGGAAAGCTCGGTACCACCTTGGAAACCCATTGGTAAGAGATTCTCTGATGATAGCAGTAATTTCGTGGCCCAAAGCGCCATTCATCTTGTGGCCAAACGTGTCCCCACGCTCGCTGTATTGGTAGCCAAACGTGTTGCGTTTTCACCCCTCGGTGGTCAAACTTGATACTCCCGTTTCGGCGGACAACTCCGTGAACTTCTTAAGATTCCGGATCGACAGACGCATATCTTGGAACAGAGAGCAATAATAATTATTCATATAATTGGGTCAATCGAAATGTTCAGACAAGGTTGAAACCAAGATACATACCAAGATACAAAAACCTAGCCGAGAAGTTGAGACACGAGTCCAACAGAGCATGAGCTAAATACAGCCAAACCAACCAACAGATCGAGCATAAGCAATATACTTCTGCTTGACTTCCCATGTTCACTTTCCATAACTTCAAATGTCAACGACGGTAACACACCGAACCACCGAATCGATACTGATCTCTGCATTCGTCAACCAGTTGAAGTGTGAAACCATGTCTATATTTCCTGGATCCAAACAGCAGCGTTCATAACGTTGAATAAGCACGAGGTGTGCGTATTCTAAGGTCCACCTTACCTTCCTCGCTCGTCCACTACCAAGATGGAATACCAAGGAAGGGCAGTGCCAGAGGGATTAGCCCTACAGTATTACACTTCAGTTAATGAGCGTGGAATCCCAGGGCTCCAGTATGTTTATTGAGGTTCAAAATTATGGATTTACAGGAATTCTCAGTAGTGTGATGACCTGCAAAATCAGTGGTAGGTATAGATAATTGGATACACATCACAGAAGTAGGCACTCTATCAGCAGACCCTCCCTTCCCGATGTAGATGAGTGGTTACTATAATTACCGTACAACTGATGGTAAACGACACCAAAGCCTTATTAGAGGGCTAAAACTTGCGCTTTTTACCAATTTTTGCCATTTTGAGAAAATTCCTCTAATTTTGATTGGCTGTATCTTAAGTAACATTAGGTTTAGGGAAAACGTTTACATATACAAAATGGTAGCAAATTCAATGCTCACTTTTAACGTGGACAATTTGTTCAAAACCCGCTTAGTTTGGAAGTCATGGGCGAAAGTCCGAGAACAGTCCAAAGATTTTGAGGTTTTTCGGCCCTCCCCAAGTTAGCACAAGGTCCTCGTTTCGAAAAATTTGACATAGTCATCCACAGCACCCCGAACAACCTGTAAAAGTTCACATTATTAAGTTAATTAAGTTCAAATTATTATATTTATAGATATTATCAACTGGACTTCCACATTTGAAATATTATTTCATGATTTCCTGTCAACCGTCACTAAAAAACACCCAAGCTTACCTCAGACGTATCATAATTTATCAGGTTGGCGCTAAGAGTTGCAGGTTATTTCATAGTAACTTTGTGACTGTTGGGAACTGTTCCCTGGGCTATCAAGGAAGGGCCTAGAGAGATGTTCGCTCAGCTCACGATCTGCCGACTTTTCAGCCATCCTCCCCCTCAGCTGATTGAGACGTTATGAAATTAAGCCATGATTCACACGACCTCTCTTAATAAACACCTGTTTTCATGGCTGCATTGACAAGGGCACTCACGGTTCAACCATTAGATCAACTACGGACCCGTAAGATTATCCCCGAAAGATTTATATTTTCCTCAAACCAGAGGAGTTATCGTGAGAAATGAGGCATTTCCGAGACCACGATCTCTCTCCGGTATCTTATGAAATTATACCTTCTGTCCGTCTTCTGAAATATCGACTGTTACGCAGTTCAAGAGTGGCGTCTCTCTCTCTCTCTCTCTTTTCAAATTTAAGACGAGGAGCTCAAATCTGCCGCTTCTTGCCATTGAGTCGGAGCTGGTTTAAGTTTACAAGAACCACTAAGCTCAATTTATTGCCCCATACGTGTGAAAAGCAATTACATGGTTTGAAATAGCTGCTTAGGCCGGTTATGCAAAAAGAAGGCCGTTCTCCACCCGAATTTAAACTCACTCGAATCAACGGTAAAAAGAGTTCAGCTTTTTCCTCTCACAATGTAAACGTTGATAAAATAATGAGGCTACGAACTGATGGTATAATATAGTAGATTATTTATTTATTTTATTATATTATAGTAGATACCTACGCGATGAATTTAATTCAAATTTTGAATTTTCACGTTCCTGGTATTAGGAAGAATGACTCCTCTTCTTGGTCGCCCTTGAGGCAGTCGCTTCAGTACAACTGGGCCGTGAGAGATGCTCAATGGAAGACGAAGATGTCATGAGTGGGAGGTTAATTTATTAAACTCGACATTTTTCCCTTGAACATGGCCATTACAGAAGCTTCAAATGAATACCCTACTAGGACCAAAAATTATGATAATCTTAACATCATATATGATTCATGGCAGGGATGTGCGTTTGGATCTAAGATAATACCCGTTAACGAATGTCCCTTCGCTTATATCCTTCCACATATCTCCAACTGGTCATTTTTCTACCGAGTTGGAGCATGACCTCAATACAGTTAACTTCAACACGAGTATCGCTTCAATTGAAGACGAACTGTTGGAAGAGAATAAGTTTTCAATTTGTAAAAGCAATAAAGTGTTTCAAATACAAAGTTTGTACAAGTCAAAATCTCGAGATCGTTCAAGGAATCACAATAGAAAGATTTCTTCGTTGACTCGGTTTCTGCAGTAGCTTGTGTTTAATCTCCCATTGTCATTTTTAATTCAGATAAATCTATGTATAGTTATACCACTAATTCTCAGATTGTCCGTGGATTTCAGTAGTTTCCAAAGTTGCTGTTTTTTTTTTTTTTTTCATCCTTTTTATTGTACGCCCAGTCATGATATTATTATAGGTCTCCCACAAGAATATTGCGCTCTGACGCTGCATTCTGATGGCAGAAATCAAACTAATCTTCGCGCGAAATTTCCCAGGTCCCTCTCGTTTTTCCCTTCCCAGTGGCAGCACTTCTCTTGTTCTTCCCTCAAACGGGTTTTTTAATTGAAACACTTTTGAATTTCACATGATTGAATAGAACCTAACGAGTTTTTATTTTAGTTTTGCTGTTGTGCAGTTATTAGGAAGGAAAATTTAAACGACAGTAACATCGCGAACGATCACGTAAGTAAAATTTACTACTACGTTCGCTGTTAATTATTAATTAATTAATTCAGTTCTTCCTTCTCTCTGGCGATGAACGTAGACAATTTCCCTCGCCTGACTCCTCAACGGCTTTCCCCCGAGAAATTTTTGTTTTCTTCTTTTACACAAACTTTTGTATCAAGAAAAATCAGGAATACCAAAACTACACAAATTGGCACCAAACTGCACAACCGGGAGGCGTAAACAAAACGGCGAGCAAGCTGAGACAATGTTGCCAACAAAAATCCTTTCGTCCGTCGTCCTTCCAAACAATAATTATTATTACTATTATTGTTTGGAAGAATAGTATTTCATATCAAAATTGGTGGTGAGTCACCACTGGTGACAAGGGGTTGCAACTGGGTTGTAAATGAGGGTTACCTATCCCGCAACACACAGACAGGTCCTATGACTATACAATGACAGAAAAGGTAGGTAACCATTTCAACTAAAAGGCACCAGTTTCTGCTAAAAGGTAACCTGAAAAGGCAATCATTTCAACTAAAAGGAAACCAGTCACTGCTCTCTTTTTTAAAACAACTGGTTTTACTAGAGTGGTAGGAGAGCTCGCATGTCATACAAATGTAACTTATCTCATCCACCGAGCTTTTCTTTTATTACCGTCTATTACTTTTGTCATTCACCTGCTCTCGATTGAGTTCCGGATCTGAAGGTGGGAATAATCTTGAGACCTATTGGTGTTAAACTGGCTTGCCCAATCTTGCAATCTTCACCAGGTACCATTGCTATGAAGGCTATCAAAAGGAAAATAACAGCTGTTCCTCAATTCCGGGGTCCGGTACACAAAAGACGAGAAAGAAATTTCTTCCGGGTTTTTCGATCACGAACAAAGGTCACCTTTGGGGGCATTGTACTGCACAGTTTATGAACTTGACTTGCTCAACAAGTAGGTACCTCTTTTGTTCCGAATCCAACAAAAGGCTTTCCTAAGAGCGGATTGTGGAAGGGTCGCATAATCACTGTAAGGGCAACTAAAGGAACCGGAGTCTTCGCCGGAGCTCAGAAAAGATCAACCTACCAGTCATTTGCCGAGCGATATTCGGTCGGGGTTCACTGCGGGGTGCCCAGTCAAGTGTTTGAATAACAAAGAGACGTAGAAATAAGGGAACTGGTTGATAGGACTTCACGATCTTACACTATAGCCACACATATACCAATGACTGGTTGTTGAAAGGTTTTTTTCGGTTGGAAACACTTAACGGTTATGCGCTGAACTACCGCCGCTGAATGCTATTTATCTGAGTAATTATCCTTCCGATGAATCGGAATTCCCGTGTTTAGAAGCATGAATTGTTTATACTTGAACTTTTAATGATGAACTGATGATCTGAACTGGTGAAACTTCTTATATATCAGAATTTAGTTTTAATTTCAGACTAGCACTCTGACAAGGACGGACCATTTTATCGGCCGGGGGGCTGCACTGGTTATGCAGTTTGGTACCTATTTGTGTAGTTTTGGTATTCCTGAATTTTCCTAATACTAAAGTTTGCAGTAGTCTCTTCTTCGTCTTCGGGTTGTTCCCCGGCATTTACGGGGTGTTCCGGGCGAAGTTTTTTGTAGAACTCTTGGGCGTCTGGGTTCATCAGGAACTTGGAGAGGTGGCCTTCATATTCGTATTTTTTGAAGGGTTTCGGCAATGGGGTCGAGTTAGGTGGCGTTTTCGAAGTATTTTTGGACGTTGAATCCATTTTTGGGAGCCCCAGAACGATTCGATTTCACCGTGGGGATCCATTGGGCTCTCAATGAGAGCCACTCATGGGGCTACAACAATTCATGAGATTTTTGAAGGATCCCAGGAGGTCAATTATTTGACGCATAATCCATTTTTCGAAGTCCCACGTGCAAGACAGAACGTTTTTGTGACTTGTCTGTCCCACTCCTGTCGAGTTGGAGAGTCTCTAGTTGGACGAATTCGCCGCTAGATAAGGGAATACTTGGCAATACAACCCCAGCGGCAGCCTCTCCTGCAAAATTTGAATTATTTGAGGTTGTCCTGTAAACTGTCATGGCTCAGAACAACTGGCAATACATGGCATGATATGCTATCCATATGGCTATTTTACCCCAAGTTAGGCATGGATAAGTTTATCCAAAGTAGCACAACACATTAAAGTTTCCAAACATCAGCCAAAGAACCAATAAAGTTTGTGCGCCGTACTTATAAGTACGGCGCACAAGCGATGTATACATCATCCTTCTTTCGTTTTTTGATTTTGTTGACCATTTCGTTAACGAACTGTCCTTTTGTTCCTAATGCCAGCCTTGACGAAGCGCAATCGCGGTGATACAGAGGATAAATTTTCAAAATTCAAACTTGCTATAGAACGACAATCTTTCTGTAACTCCGTTCAGCTGTAAAACTTACGCTCCTGCACTGAGATTGAGAAGTCATTATTTTTACGTATAGTTCAAGAAATCTAATCGAGTGTTATTCTGGTAAAATGTGGTGAAAGAAGCTTATCGTCCCTACAACATTCGTCTTCTCAGGATTTCCCAAGGAGCCGAAGCTCAGAGAGCCGAAATAAATGTTCAGCCTAGAATGGTGGTGATTGGACGCAGTTTTTCATTCATGATGCCGCCTTTGCCCCTCACTCACAATTACATCCCTTTAGGGTCACCCACATTCAATTATTATTCGTTAGAGAACTCCTTTGCGTTCTTTTATTATTTTTATAACTCATTGTCCCGTAGGAGGTAAATACTTTAAAGGTTAACGGTCTTTCCCGAAGGCCCTTTGCCTTCCTTTTATTTATTTGTCAGTTTCTCAGGTCCGTTGTAATTGAAATTGTATGACAAGAGAAACGCACCGTACGTCCTACATTTGAGACCCCTGGGGGTGCTAATGAATAAGGTTCTAACCCTAAGTGTTAAGTCTTATAGACAATTATTTATTCTTCTGATAACGTTCAATAGCATAAATATCCATAACTCCTCTTGAGGGTGGGCTCAAACCTTTTTTTCAAGCCCGATAGATTCCTAAAGGAGATAAAAAACGGACCTTCCTCTCCCAAACCGCCTATAATTCCTTAGCAGTTATGGGCGACTACAGCCACCGTTTCATTCGGAATGAGGTCACCCTAGCATCTTCTCCGGTAGTACTGCTAACCTCTAAAAATAGACTGTTTATCACCCAAAAAGCCCTAATAGTACCAAATTACGCAAATTAAGGTATTGTATTAAGAAATGAAAGGATTAATAAATATAGCATAATATTTGACTACATCTCTTTACAGTAGGCTCAGTATCTATTAATATTAGGAATTATAATTATAGATATTAAAATATAAAATATTTAAATATTAACATATTAACTACTACCAATTCAATTGTCAAATAATAAAATATTTACTTAGTATTGAGAATTCCTGGATTAAGATTGTACCTAACAGGGTTTTCCCATGCAAATCTAAAACAATCAGCACCTCACCGTACAATTTTATCCTACCCGTAGTAAGATAATGTGATGCGATAAAATTTTAGAATTGAAGAAGGTATAAATTATTTGAAATTTACTATTTCATCAATTTAGTTATCAATTACACTGCTCTACAAAAAAAAAAAAAAAAAAAAAAAAAAAATATCCAACTCATGCTTCAAGAGGTCTGACAGTAGTCCTGGGGGTTCTCGAGGATGCTGAATCCGAATCCGAGGCCCGTTTTGCCCCTAGACGCAGAGGTTCCGCTGAACAGTACCGAATTGTTCAAAAACTCACTTATTTTTCAACGAGCATGTGCTATTCTTACAAGAAATCTTAACGCTGAACACGCCCATATAAATGTTGATGGCTCTAAAATGCTTCCTTCGTGTGTTTTTTGCCGAAAAACGACCAAAAAACGTGGTTTTTCGTCAATCTTGTAGATTTTGGTTCACTGTTCTGATGATTCTGCAAAACGTACAATACTTAGCCGAACCAACAACATTTCGCTATATAGGTACATTTCTGCGTCGAATGCGACCAACCGCGCCTCGGTAAGTGCAATAGCCGACTTTTGGCGGTTGTTTAAAGTTTTAACCCAAATCGGCAAAAACACCAAATCCCCAGTTTAGACCTAATTTAGAAATTCCCAGTTTTAAACTTTAAACAGTCGCCAAAAATCGGCTATTGCACATACCGAGGTGCGGTTGGTCGCATTCGACGCAGAAATGTACCTATATAGCGAAATTTTGTTGGTTCGGGTAAGTACTGAGCTTCAGGTTCTGCAGAATCGTCGGAATAATGAACAAAAATCTTCAAGATTGATTAAAAAGCACGTTTTTGGTAGTTTTTCGGCAAAAAACACACGAAGGAAGCATTTTAAACCCATCAACATAAACCTAAATGGGCGTGTTCAGCGTTAGATTTCCTGTAAGAATAGCAACTGTTCGTTAAAAAATAATGAAGTTGGAAATTAAGTTAGTTCTTGAACATTTGGGTACTGTACAGCGGAACCTCTGCGTCTAGGGGCAAAACGGACCTCGGATTCGGATTCAGCACCCTCGAAAAACCCCAGGACTACTGTCAGACCTCTTGAAGCAAGAGATCGATTTTTTTTTTTTTTTTTGAGCTGTGTTTGGTATTATTGATAACTAAATAATTTATTGGATTGCGGCGCATGAACCACTGATACCAGTCATCTCCAGGAAGCTCATTGCGAAGTCGGGTCTTTTGGTCATTGGCTTTGATATACTCCTGAACATGGGATTTCAGTTCCACCTTGTCGCAGGGGAAACCCATTTGTGAGCTGGCAATCAAGCATTTAACACGAAGATCCTCGACTTCGAGCGGTAAATCAGGTCTCCGACGAGCTCCCATTTTGTTTACACTACCCCCCTTAATCCTGTGGTAAATTACCGATATTGGCATCCCGTACTCGTCTTCGGCTTATCTGTTAGGTTTTATTTCGGTTCACGACACCCACAACGGCATTTTCCAAGTCATCCACACTGTAAGACGGAGAAGGTTTCCTCCTCACGAGGCATCTGCAAACGAAAACAACGGTAAAAATTAATGGAGTGCTAATAACATTCGTCTAACAGGCATTTCATTGCCTAAAATACGTGAATCGGGATCTTTCTTTGACTTTTTCCACTTTTTTTCAGGTTCACTTTTTACTGTCGAATACAAAAGAGATGGGGGGATTCGAAATTTAGAAACTACCCACCACGATCAACTTGAAGTGAAACTGGAAACGAAGAGATGACATAATATGCTGTAAATTGTTGTTACGGGTTTTTTATTTTCATATATTGCAGGGGTTTTATAGCAATCTAACTGGTCTGTTTACATCCGATCCCAACAGATTAGGGACTTCCCTAAATTCTACGTCTGAAATTATTCAGAAATGAACACATACATTGAGCGCGTATACCCTTGAAAAGCCGAGGCTGTAGAATGTGGTGAGTTGCTACGGTTGATGTGGTGTGCGGAAGAAAAATCCCCGGAAAGAAAATCCCCAAATTGACCACCATGGAAAAAAAAATCTCCGGAAAAAAATTCCCCGGGTTGACTATTGCGATCGAGGAATCCCGGAAAAAAAATCCCCAGGCAAGGGAAAGAAAGTCCCAGGGAAAAAAAATCCCCGACCACGCTTTAGCCTATCGCCGGACGCAGAGATGTAAAGGGGGTAAATACCCAGTGGGTAGGGTATTTACAAACTGGGTATTTACCCGGTATTTACCCAATCACCGAATAAATACCTTCCCATTAAATACCCAACCAAAAAAATACCGATTTTTTTTTTTTTTTTTTTCATTTTTTTTAGTTTTGCAAAAAAAAATCAAGTAAAAGGTCAGTTTTACGACCATTTCTGCACACCTTACTACCCTTTCCTACCTCACGACGCGATTGTTACGTACCTACAGTGTGTCCTCCATGACTGTAACAAGGAGTCCAACTTGATAGGAAGGAAAAGGGTACTTAACGTAACCTACAAATGAAGCCAAGAAGCGAGTTCACGATGAGTCCAGCTCGGATGAGGATGAAGATTCAGATTCATCTACAAGCAAACTTTCATTCGATGAGACCGATGAGATGAGGGAATGATTGCTAGGTATTTAAATGCAAAAAACAGTTTGAGCAATTTTTTTAAATCTACATGTTTTTTAAAGCTGGAAATAAATAATTTCTAACATTATCATCTTAATGTACGATTATTTTTACCACCCAAACATGGTTGATGAAAAGATTTAATTGCATCTTGGTTTTTGGGCACTTAATGACCATGAAAGCAGTCAATTTTACAGCTGTTTAAGTACAGTGGGAAGTGGCATATGATTTTATAGCAGTTTGTTTGTGTGATTTCCATCGAACATGAGTATTTCTTTCATTTAGAGGATGATCCTGAACTCGAAAATTGTTGAAACTTTGGTAGAGGCTGGCTCTCGAGTAGTAAGAACGTTTTACGTGTTTTTTTTGCGATCCTGTTTCATTGAAGATAAAATACCCTATTAAATACCCAAAATGGGTATTTACCCTGGGTATTTACCCTTAAAAAAGAATACCCGGGTATTTTACATCTCTGGCCGGACGAGAATCTTACTCTTGTTTACGGCAAGAAGTGCAAGATCGACATTCAAATAACGAGACAAGAAAGAGATTAGACTTCAATGAAACGCTACGCAAGCACGAACATGATGGAAGTCTTGGCGACCGGGTCGGGGTGGACACTGCACCAAAGAATGAGGTGCAGTGTCGTTCACAGCAATCGAACTCGAAGCAGTACCTACCTCACTGCCACAATAATAAAGTACATAATATGTACTCTCGTCTCTTGTACATACCAGAGTTGGGATTATTCGAATAAAAATTTAGTTGAACTAAAGTTGAAACTAAAAACTAATTAGTTTTTAGTTTCGAAAGTGAAACTAAAAACTAATTTAGTTTTTAGTTTGACTTTCGAAACTAACTTGTGGAACTAAATTAGTTTTAGTTTCAACTGTTGAAACTAAAACTAATTTAGTTCCACAAGTTAGTTTCGAAGTTGCGAATAAAAACTAAAGTAGTTTCATCTTTTATTCGTAGTTTCGGAACTAAAAATGAAACTAAATTTTTTTCCTCGCAATTTTTTTTCCTCCAGACATAATAAATGACTCATCACCCTAAATTCTTCGATACGTTTCTGAAAACGTTTGATGTTCCCCTCAAAGTGGTGGGGAGGGGAGGAAACTTTAATCTATTCTTCTACGACCCTGAAAAAAAGAACTTGTTCGCACCCATCACCCACATTTCGTTGAAACACACACACGAACACACATCCCCTTCAAATCAGTAAAAAACGCGAGGAAAAAAAATTAGTTTCATTTTTAGTTCCGAAACTACGAATGAAAGATGAAACTACTTTAGTTTTTATTCGCAACTTCGAAACTAACTTTTGCAACTAAATTAGTTTCAGTTTCAACAGTTGAAAATGAAACTAATGTAGTTCCAGAAGTTAGTTTCGAAAGTCGAACTGAAACTAATAGTTTCAGTTTTTAGTTCCACTTCGGAACTAATTTAGTTTTAGTTTTTAGTTTTAGTTTCAGAACTACTTTTTGCCCAACTCTGGTACATACTCCATAATCGTCTCTTGTACTTCCATAAGGTCTCCTTCTCAAATTTCAACGTCCAAGGGTGAACCGGAGAGATTTTAGCAGATTTTGAACATTTTTACATCTAGCTCAAGGGGGGGGGGGGGGGGGAGCTTAAATCTTGCTCGAGTTAGTGAGCTAACAGCCATACCTTGTGCCCAATTGATGAGAAATTTCGTTCAACATTTCATACAATATCCTATGGGCCATGTCCCACTTGGCAGTGTATTTTTATGTGATGTTTTTTTGGATGATGGTTTTGTAAGATGTTTTGAAGCGAAGCTTTTATACGGACGCCCCCCGCTCGCCGCTCGGGGAGTCTCCCGGTGAAAATCGTGAGTGAGTCTCGTGAGTGATATAACGCGATATATAATATATTATATTTGATATAGATGGGGCGCGTTTGGCTCTTCCAACCCGGCCGCTGTCAAGGAAGTCGGAAAGACGTACTCAGAACGGGTGGAATCCGGGGTGGGGCTTCAGGGACCTTACAACGGTGGAGGAGGCGGGGAAATTTTTTTTTGCCAACCTTTTAGCTACGAATAGCGATCCGGAGCATCTAGTAGTAGGACACTATACTGGCAGCTGATTTTTGCAAAATGATATAAAGCTTCGCTTCCTTTTTCATTCTCCCTAGGAATGAAAATATTTTCTTTACCAGAACTCCACAGCTTGAAATATTTCTCTACCGGGATTAATAACCACAATGTTTTTAGGGTCATTTTCCCAGAAAGGGCGAATCCATACGCCAAGATTTCAGAAAACTTAAGAGTTGGAATTACGTTCTGCCAAAAATCAGGGATTAACCTCACATCATACTGATTGAATTTCAACAGAAGAACACACAGTGGAGCGCTTAGTTAATTAATTAAGAATTAAAGAAGAAAACCTATCGGCAGATGAAAGACACCAACGGCAGATAAGAGACTCCCGTACCCAAGTGTAAGAAATTCATGGGCAGATTAAAGACAAGCACTGGCAGATTAAAGACGTGATTTGTTTCATCCAAATTTTCCCCGTAAAAATTTGGTGCAAATAATAATATTTTGTTTAAAAATCCGAATTCAAATATTCTAAAAATGGGGAAAAGTGAAATAACATGACAAATAGAAGTTTTTGGTGAGCAAAGGCTCGATTTAATATTCAATAAAATTTCAATTCCGAAACAATTCTTTCTTCACAACACATCTGCATCCTCACGTTTTTTACCAAAGGACTTGCAACCACTTTGGCATCATAGAGACCCTTGAGAAGCAATTTGAAGTTATCATGTTTGATACACTGACAGGTCTCTCTTTGATTGACGTGGGGACTCAGCACCCAAAATGGCTTCAAACGGGTGAACGAGGTGTAGCTGATGTTGTAGGGTTTGGTGGCACAAAACTTGGCATGCAGTACACGCAAGTCTTCGAAAAGAATTCTCTTCTGCATCTTCACCTTTTTCCTGGTCAGGCAGTCTTTCTTACCAGGGCAGAGTTTGCTATTTTCGTCATCTTGTAAGGCCTCCACATCTGCTCGAACTTAGCGGTGATGGTCTTGATCCGATGATTGTAAGCACTGTTGCTCACTTTCATTCTGAGAGAGGTTCTGAAAGTTTTGTTTGGGATGAATTTGCATTTATGAAGAAGACCATACCTGCGTAACCATTTACCATCACCGATAATTTGTTTGACAAAGTCATGCCTTCCTTTTCGGCTTCTGATTGTATGAAAATTCTCATTGAGTTGCCTCTTCAAAGCTTCTCCGAAATGCAATCTTCTCTTCACTTCAAGAGCATCTTTCTTTTTTATAATCATGTTAACCATCGATCTTGGTGACTTAGTATTTTTCTGTTTCAGCCTGTCCAATCGTCTCCTCATAGTTTCGCACTTTCTCTCAAGTTCTGATATCCTCGCGTTTTTAGTATCAATTTCTCTCTTCATCAAAAGATTTTCCCTATGGCGTTTTTGCCTATTCCGGTCTCTCTTCTTCTTTCCTGAATTAGACTGATATGGAGTTTTCCTCGATGAAGTATATATGCAAATTTTCTTGAGAATCAATAGCCGGAGAGGTGGGTGCTTCTTCTTGGAGTTGGGCATGCTCCTCATGAGTTGGCTCCAACTGACAATCTCTCTTCTTCTTTAGCCTGTAAATTCTCTTTTTCTTGCGCCACTCCTTCCTTAGACCCCGCTTTTCCCTGTCACTCTTTTGACAATATGGTTTTTCTTTTACCTTTCTTCTCATGTAGTTGGCATGCATTCTGTTCTTGAGTTCCTGTGCTTTGACTAGATCAGCCTGGTTCCTTTCATACCGGGCTTTCTCTCTTGCCCGCTTGGCGAGTATCTTCTCCTCGTCATTCATTTTTTGTCGTGGTGCCATGTCTGTCCACCAAGCCTGAAAGTAATAATACAGCATTAGCCCTTGCTAAAGAAGAACCCATCCATGAAACAAGACGTTCACGAACCATACATATTATTGCTTTACTTGAAACCAATGTGGCGCATGCTTCCCTGATAGCAATCGAGAAAACAAACTCCGAAATTAGCCATTTCTCTTGTTCAAGCAGTCTGACAATAACAATAACAATGGCCACTAAGTCGGACTTGAGGGGTCCTGACGACCAGGTTGGTACCCACTTCTACCTAATTACTTTGGATTAAGTTAGTGAGAGGGGTTAGGGTTCCCAATCATAGCATATAGCACAATATGTCTATTGAGCTATACATAAAGTCAGAGCTTTCCAACACATACGTAGTTAACGATTTTCATGGAGTGAAATATACTGCCGGAGTCACATCCTTTTTTTTTTTTTTTTTTTTTTTTTTCAGAGGATTTCCTAGCCAACTGATTGATTGTACGTGAAAATCAGTTCGAAAAAACCCGTGAAGATTTTTTTAGACATTTAGACATCTGGGACCTTTTGTAAGGATATTTTCTACAGGATAGCAACAGAAAATTAAACATCTTCGACGTTAATTAACGTCGAAGATGTTATTATTAATAGGGTTGCATCAAGTCTCCATCGCTGTCGCATAGGAAGCTACGAAATTCGTAAAGTCAATCTTCCGAAGCGGGTTGCTGCTGAATTTATCGGATTTTTGAGCTAAAAATTGTTACCAGGGAATTTTCAAGGTTGAATACAGTTCCGAGGTAAAAAAAAAAAGAAAGAACTTGTTTGAATTGCGATAGAAAATCTAATTAAATCATTTACAAACTGAAATGAGTCATTTATCTGTCCATACAGTCTTTTATCTGCCACCATTTCCGACAGATCAAAGACACAAGCTCCTGGGTGGCACCTAGGGTTTTCAGCTTTTCTCACGTTCTGCTGCCATTTTTCCAGAATTTAACTATATCGCTGGAACCAGCTCGGTAAAATCTAGAACTAGAGACCAGAGAGAAAAAATAATTTCGATTTCTTACCGTTTTTAATGCGGACAGATGACGGACAGCTGCTGACTGTGACACCTCGTTTCTGCAACTGAAATAACCTCTACACGCTCCCACATAAGATAGAGACGATTCCCGCCGCTTACTTTCATAACCTGACATGTAACCTCACATCATATGGTGGTATTGAAACCACGGGAAACGAAAATAAGCCGCCAAAATACGAAAACACAAGAAAGGCAGATTAAAGACAGAAACCTCCGGACAAGCACATTTTATTCACCTGTTCGCTTTGTAAGGTTCTGAAAAATTCTGCGAACCCATTTTTTTCATATCAAGATATATACGTTAAAGAATCCCTACAAATTCGGGTCGCTGCTTTGATCAGAGATTCGCAGTGTTCAAGCAAAGTTGACTACTTAGGGGTTCGGACATGGCAGATTAGTAGACATTTTGCTGTTTAAACTTAAATTTCTATATTTTAGAGTAAATATTTGAATATTTTATTGAGTGCTCATTGTAGAGTAAAGTTGATTGTTAAGGGAGAATTTTTTTTCGAAGCCCAACTCATACATGGGCATTTGGGATCCTCTCCGGACAGCGATTGTCCCTTTCTGGGAAAATGACCCTTTAAAGCATTAATACCTACCTACATAATATTTTTTTGTATGATGACATCATCACATTGTGATACCTACTCCATATTTTGACGACATTATAGTCTGAATGGAATTTCGTGTAGTTTTTAGCCTAGACTCACTTGGGGAATTTTTCTCCGTACAACCGGGGATTTTTTTTTCTTAGTTGGACACTTCAGACTTAAGAGCTCCCCGTCTTCTTACCGGGGATTTTTCTGCCGAAACCTTGGGGATTTTTTTTCCAGGGTGGTCAATTTGGGGACTTTCTATCCGGGGATTTTTTACTGGGGATTTTTCTTCCTACAACCGGTTGGTGTGGTTGGCATGTTGACTACCGAGGATTATCTGAGAGGCGTGGTAGGAATATAGGTACTTAAATGACTTATAATGCAAAACTTTCTAAACACAATAATTTAAGACTGTCCTTAGATGGTCGTTTGATGAATAACTTGTTGCCCCGAAACTGACCAGCGAGTGTGGAAGTTTGAAATATTGATATTGATCTTTACTGTTACACAGGCAGCCGAAGAGTGAGATTTTTTGTTCGCCAAATGCGTTTTAGCGATTCGTCGATCAGGGGCTGATTACTTCCTACATGACTGTCAGAATTTTTTGCAGGTCGAAGTATCACCGAAACATCCAACGGGCGATACAGCAAAGAGTGAAAAAAATTCGACCACGAGCGCAGGCGACAGGAACTTCGCAGATAACTTAGCAATATGGATGTGATCGATCAATGAGGAATGCCGCTTGTAAAGTCCTTTAGCCTGAGACCTAATGGCTCGCTTGGAGACCACACGCAGATGATGCACGAGCCAGTGCATTCGAATGACAGCAATGAGACAGGAGGACAAGGGACTTCAAGCAATTCCATTGGCCCGCTAAAGGGCGGCCCTTACACAACCCCTTCGATATGATCGCCCGCCACCAACAGGCTTCGTGTGCCGTGTTGTTTGAACATAAACCAAAAATGTACTTCCCTTGAAAGTATCTTCCACTTTGCAATTCTTACTTTTGATTTATTATTCTTGGAATAATACACCTATGTTTTCGCGACGGAGGTCGACGACTCCGATCGGCCTCAAAATTTGACATCCGTTTCAAGAGGTCTAAGATTCCAAAACCGAAAGGTCCGTCCGCCGTTTGGGCAGTAGGAATTGTTTTTTAAATCTGAAATTTTGACAAAATACTCGGTTTACCATCTAGTTGTGCCCGAAAGGGTTTCAGCCCGATCGCCCAAACCCGTGGGGCGCTATGGTGCTACGATGGGACTACGGGAGGGGCTTTTGAAGGCTTTTGGCATTGGGATCGAGTTAGATGTCGTTTTCGGAGTATTTTTGGACGTAGAATTCATTTTTGGGGGTCCCGAGCGATCCGATTTCACTGTTGCGATCTATAGGGCTTTCATGGGGCTAAAAAGGGGATTTTTTAAGGATCCGAGGAGGTAAAATATTTTTTAAACAATTTTTTGAAAAAAATTTGTTTTTTGAAAAATAAAATTAAAAAAAATTTCTAAAATTTTGTTTTATTATTAAATACCAAATTTTGTTGCCGTTTTGGGCAGTAGGATTTTTTTTTTAATCTGAAATTTTGACAAAATACTCGGTTTATCAACTAGTTGTGCCTGCAAGGTTTTCAGCCCGATCGCACAAACCCGTGGGGCGCTATGGGGCTAACATGGGGCTACGGGTGGCGGGGGGAGGGATTTTGAAGCCTTTTGGTTGTGGGATCAAGTTAGGTGTCGTTTTCGAAGTATTTTTGGACGTAGAATCCGCTTTTGGGGCTCACGCAACGATCCGATTTCACTGTTGCGATCTATAGTGCTTTCATGGGTCTAAAAATGGGATTTTTGAAGGATCCAAAAAAAAATTTTTTTCTAAAATTTTTCATAGACACAGAATTAAATTACTGCAAAAGTAACCTATATCAAAGAATAATAAACCCTTGTGTAAAATTTGCAGCGTTTTTCATTGCAAATACGCACACTATGGAGCCCGGCTTCCTTGAGCAAGTCGTTTCTCTCTCAGCAATCCGAAGCCAATGCAGGCACAATGAACCGTCAAAGATGAGCGTCCAATAATTGGATTAAATTTCCATCTCATACAAGAATAGTTATCTAACTACTGAAGTGGCACATGTAGCTGAAGTGAACAAATAAAAAATGATCGCCCCGTTTTTCAACTCATTTCGAACGACCAAGGCGAGAACTGCGTGACTGTAGGGTTACGCAACCTGTTCCTAGTTAGCCCAATGGTTACACGAATAGATTCTCACAACGTAAATACAGAACGTTAATTGGGCCCACCAGAACAATAGGGGAGCAAGGAACCATCGCTATCATAAATTGGTGTAAAGAAGAGAGGGTGTGAGTCCAAAGAGAGACGAGACTCAGGTAACTGTACACGGAGTGGTATGCCCATTGTCTACCAACCTTTGACCCTCTTTACACCCCGGCTCTCCTCGACATATTGTCCTGATCAGCTGATAAGTCACCGCGGGTGGGTGAGGTTTTTTTTTCTAATATCGATAACGGTTCTTGCTCACCGGCAGTTTTTACTTAGTGAGTGAATTAATTTGAGCGTCAGGAGATACGACGCATTATAATAGACGAGACGGCGAGCACGCGGCCGGCACCACAAATTAAGGTCACTATGTATCACGAGACCGGGTACCGACCTGAGACAAGGGATAGCGAAAGCTGTGTAAGAAGTTCAACGCACATGACTTATTGCATACTGATGGACCTAATTTCTGATGGCATGTTTATGGTGTTTGATACCACAATAATTGAAGGGTGCAACTACCAAAACGTGCCAAGTACTTACCATCAAGGAAAATATTTCAGGAGAGCGGTAAAACTGCTTGAATTGTTGAATTCCCACTTCTTAAAGCTCGTTTTCATGCAAAAACGTCCTCGTTTCCTCCCTGAAAATAATAATTTCATATATACGTGTTCAACTGGAGGTGGCATTTCAACCTCATTTTTTAAGCAATCGGAGTGAATCAATCGATCTGATAAGTGCAAGTCTATCATAAGTACCTGTAAGTATCAAAGAATAATAAACCCTTGTATAAAATTTTCAGCGTTTTTAATTCACTTGATATGCCATTATTGCATTCCAGCTAACGAATCACCTCAGAACGGTGGCCATGAAAATTGCAACCTAAATCTTTCCACTTTTTCGGTCTTTCCCGAAAGACCGTTATTAAAAAAGGTTTCGATTTTTCAAATTGCTGAAAACAAAAAATAACATCAGTTTTTGACGTTACGTCATTTTTACAAAGGTTACAAACCCGTGGAGCGCTATGTGGCTAAAATGTAGCGACGGGAGGCGTTTTTTTGAAGGGTTTTGACTGTGGGATTGAGTTAGGTGTCGTTTTCGAAGTATCTTTGGACGTAGGTTTCCATTTTTGGGGGTCCCGGAACGATCCGATTTCACCGTGGGAATCTATGGGGCTTTCATGGGGCTACAAATGGGATTTTCGAAGGATCCCAGAAAGACGAATATTTTCCGAATGAAAAACAACAAGCCATGAATAGATGAGCGCAACCTTTTTGTTATTACGAGAGAAACTAAGAAACAGTAGGTATCTAGCGACCAAACTATGCCACACAACACATCATCCACGTGATGCTCATTACATAAACAACTGCACCCTAACGACCGATGCGTAATAAAACCTTATGCCGATCAGAGGTAACGAACGGCTCAGGCTGCAAAAATCGTTTTGGAGTCGTTGGAATCAGCCTGAAAAGCTCATTCCATAGACCCTTGTACCAACGAAATCGGACAAAAACTTTCGTCCCGCTTTTGAGGCCTCCTTAGTTACACATCAGAGATAAACAACTTTCGTCGTGAAGGACCTCCCGAAAACCGATGAAGGGGATGAGGGAGGAAAAATCAAGGTACCTAGCCTATAACCACCCCCCGAACTCGCTGATGACAATGAGACCACCCTCATGAAAATCTGTTGAGCCGCTCGGGCGTGATGCTCTGTACACAAAAAAAAAAAAAAAAAAAAAAAAAACAGGTCTGTACACAAAAAAAAAACACCTACATGTCGAAGAGGTGAGCGCACCTTTCCATTTTTTGGAAAAAGGTTGCGCTAAAAAGTGGAAAACAATTTTTTACTGACTCAGAATTAATTTTTGCACAAGTAACCTATATCAAAGAGTAATAAAGTTTATTTTATGGATGGAATTACAATCGATACCCTTGTGTACAATTTTCAGCGCTTTATTATATCACCAGGATTGACCTGAAAGTCCGTATCGGTTGTAATTCCATTATCAGGTTTAATTTAATTGAAAATTTAATTTTGAGTTTGATTTGGAGATACCTACCCAACACTTGTCCAGATGAAGTACCTTTCAATCTCATCTGGAGGGATGGTTTCCTCTGTTTGCTCGCAATCTCTAGCTTGCAACGAAGACCTGC
Source organism: Pilophorus perplexus (assembly GCA_955831195.1). Classification (NCBI taxonomy): domain Eukaryota; kingdom Metazoa; phylum Arthropoda; class Insecta; order Hemiptera; family Miridae; genus Pilophorus; species Pilophorus perplexus. Next base: position 29,891,761 of record OY037011.1, read on the forward strand.
TTCCACTATGGAATCATGAATTAATATTCCATCGGTGACTTCAAAGCGTGAATAGCCGGTGAGAGTCTCCCAGGTTCAAAAGGTAGGCGTTTTTAGATTGGCCGCTTCAAAAACAGTTAATCCCTAATACGAATAGTTTTCTATTTATTCGCTCCGACGTGAATGTGAGGATATTGTGAAGCGAGCACGACCCGCTGCTTGCGGGCGGCCGAGCACCTGCCTATGGAAGTATAGGTCCGCTCCACTAATGGTCACTACTAACTCAATGAGCGGTATTATCATTGAAATTCTCTCGGTGTATTTTCTCTCATGCGCGACGGGCTGAGGAAGAAAATTGCGTCCTTCTTTCCCGCCTTGTGACAATCGGATATATGAAAGTCGTGCGTGCGATACCGATAACTGTAACGACAAAGATGACCCATGGTCGGTTGTTAGATATCATGCCTATTCAGTATTCATTATAGTTCTCTTTGATATTATTTCCACCATCCAACTGAACCGTGGAATAGCGAGAACGTGAAGTAATCTTTCGGAGTGAAAGTGGTGCGTTGCTAAACTTAGCTTTTGGCTGCCACTGGGGTAGAATTAGGAATGGAAATGCACCCGAATTTCGGGTTAAATCATCCTGTGTAGGTGACGTCACCCACACTGGTTCCGGTTTCCAATCAAAGACACCAGAGGGCAGGTAGATTTTAGAATTTTTCTTCATTTTCTTGGTGGTGGGAGTAACGCGAAAATGGCCGTGTTTGCTTTGTTGTGCATTTGATCGTGCGTATTGACTCAACTTATTCGTGATATAAATTAACTTATTCAACGAGACCGATCCTTCAGTTTTTAGTTTTGTAATGGTGGCCAACTCGTCGACCAATAGGAGCTGACTTCAGGTTTCCACCAAAATTCAAATTGCAATTTTTCCATAAATTTTATAAATTCTCACGAACTTGCTGTTTGTGTTTTAACCCCATTTTCAGTATTAATTGAACGCCTTCCACCGATAAAAAAATAATAATAATAATAATCCAGACACGTTTCCATTCCTAGTTGTCTCCCTGGGTGGAAGAGAAGGTAGGTACCTAATTGGCAATATTTGTGGAATAATTCATAAAAATTTACAATAAAATTCAATTTTTGCCCTCTAAATAACAACCATTGTCAGTTTTTATTCCATTCCCTTCGCGGGCAAAAACAACCAATGTCACTTTTATCCGGTAACCTTGAAAAAACATCTGGGAGTTGCGGCTGTACTAATCAGCATCCAACAGAGGGCAATAAAAATTGAGCCCAACATTTCAAATGCTGATTGCTCAGAACCACAATTTTGTGCATTGGTTGTTGTTGTACCGAGCTACAGATATAACACCAGGTTATATCTGTACCATGTCTGTACCTGTTGATATACCAATCAGGATCAGCCCGAAGATTTAAGCGATGTGGTCGATAGCGTACTCATTCGACGCAGAATTTTGTCGTCTTTAAAAAAGCATATTATGAATTTTTCTTTCTGGGTTAAAATGGCCGAAAACCAAAAAAAGTAAAAAAAAAAAATATTAAAAAAAAAATTGCGGTTTTTGGGTCATTTCCTGTTGACTAATGTTGCAAATCCCATGTCGACTACCAACCCACGTATGTCGACCGCTAGTCGACTACTGAAAAAATCTTCTTTCCCTTGGCCGACTACTGGTTTAAAAACACACTTTCAAGAACTAATTTTTCCCCATTTAAGCTCAAATTTTAATCAAATTTACTATTACATTGTATAGAGAAGAGATTCGTGTACACCTTGAAAAAGTGGGCAAACTCGATTTTGTGGATGGGAGAGACAAAAACCTGTCAAACTTTCCTTAGGTGTCGACTACTGGTGTGTTTACCTTACTGTATCCTCTGTTTTTGAATGCTACTTTGTAACCTGTACGTTACATAGATAGATCTTCATCGCACCTCAGCAATGTTTTTTATGCAAAGCGACGCTGCACATCCAAAAGAGCTCTTACACATCGCAACTTCTCCCTACATGGCACTGTTAGGTTGTGTGAAGATTATATACGAGGGGTATAGGCGGTAGCCTGATGGTCGTGTTGCGGAGAGCGGAAAGCAAGACGAATCACCTGTGGAGTTATTTGGAGACGTCTTCAACGTTGAAAAATGTGCGGAAGCCTCAGGGAGTTGTTTCTCTCGCCTTCGTCAGACATTTGGCTGCAAACTCCGTGGGGTTATCTCCGTGTCAAAATCTCTCACTCAAAACAAATCGAGGAACTCAACAATGAGTCACATCCGTGGAAGTTCACTCGGATCAGGTGGCGGATGAAGTACAGTACCAATTAGTCATTCACGCCTGGAAACAAACCCACCGAAACGTTATTTGTGTTTAACCATTCATCAAATCATCGCACCCGTTGCTTCTCAGAGTAAATTGTCTGGTTTAACGATAATTCATAGCTTCCAAGTTAAACATCAGTTTGGACCAAGACAAATGTTCTGCCGATCGCAATGGTTTCCTGGCCCATAAGGACTACTGTTGTACATCGCATTTATTCACCTTGGTTTGTGAACTAATTTTCTTATTCTATTACGTTATCCCTACGATGTAAGAAGCCATCAAAATTTGACATTACCTGTTTCAAGAGGTCTAGATTCCAAAACCAAAATGTCCGTCCGCCGTCCGGGCCGTTTTGGGCAGTAGGAATTTTTAAAAATCTGAAATATTGACAAAATACTCGGTTTACCATCTAGTTGTGTTCACAAGGTTTTCAGCCCAATCGCCCAAACCCGTGGGGCGCTATGGGGCTAAAATGGGGCTACGGGAGGGTTTTGGAAGACTTTTATCTATGGGGCCGAGTTAGGTGTCGTTTTCGAAATATTTTTGGACGTATAATCCATTTTTGGGGGTCCCGGAACGATCCGATTTCACTGTTGCGATCGATAGGGCTTTCATGGGGCTACAAATGGGATTTTTGAAGGATCCCAGGAGGTCAAGTATTTTTCAAGTAAAAAAACAAAAAAATGTGAAAAAAATTTTTTTTTTGAAAAATAAAAATCCAAAAAATAAAATTTTTTAAAATTTTTCTCATTGACACAAAAATAAATTTATGCTCAAGTAACCTATGTCAAAGAATAATGAACCATCGTGTAAAAGTTGCAGCGTTTTTCATTTCTGTAATTAAAAACGTTAGGAAGAACTCTTGAAAATTGTGTTGAACAATTCACGATAAATTCATAACAGTACGGGTGTACGGCACCCGCGAACCAGGTGCCTTTGAGGACGCCCAACTCCCTACCGACAAAATACATAAACAACGAAAAAAAAAGAAAGACAAAGAGATAAAGTTTCTTGTTTAGGGAACAGCGGAAACTTGTACTTTGGAGATAAAAGTGGCGACCACCCTTTTTCAAGGGTCCACTCCGTTCGGAGCTAAGTAGATTAGACCAAGTTCTTTCACGCCGTCCTCCCTAAATTTCTCCCAACTTTCGGAGAAGGGGGCAAAAACGTTTCTCCGCGACAATCTCGAAAATTTCCCTCCCGGGAAGGTTCTTTATCAAATCCTCCTAAATTAAAACCGCGCTCTCAACGCAGCTGGAACTGTTATGCCGATAACACTTTCGTGTCAAAGGAAAAAGAGGCCGCGGAATGCGCTGTAGAAGTATTAAATCCTGTCAATGATAAGAAAATTACTGGGCTGGACAGGCAATATTGTGAACAACGTCCAAAGAACATCCGCTAAATGAGTAGATAACTTAAAGGAGAAAATTCCCATACTAATAAGGTTTCCTGGATTTTAATGCCATTTCCCTGTTCAATTACCTAATGGAAATCCTTCCATTAAACCTGCACGGTGCCGAGCGCCCACTGCACCCATCTCACTCATTTTCCCCCTCACAAACTTATTTTGGATTGAAAATTTATCAAACTTTTACCAGTATTTATCAAACTTTTACCTGTCAGATAATCACATTACGTACCTACCTGCGTTTTCGGATTCAGAAAATATCTGCGTGATCGCAAACATTGAAACGTATTAGGCACGTTCGTGCACATTTTGGGCTTATGTCACATCCGATCACGTTCCCGTTGTTACACATTATTTCACACACCTGTCTTTCACGAAATGTAAGCAATATTGTGAACAACGGACAGGCAATATTGTGAACAACGTCCAAAGAACATCCGCTAAATGAGTAGATAACTTAAAGGAGAAAATTCCCATACTAATAAGGTTTCCTGGATTTTAATGCCATTTCCCTGTTCAATTACCTAATGGAAATCCTTCCATTAAACCTGCACGGTGCCGAGCGCCCACTGCACCCATCTCACTCATTTTCCCCCTCACAAACTTATTTTGGATTGAAAATTTATCAAACTTTTACCAGTATTTATCAAACTTTTACCTGTCAGATAATCACATTACGTACCTACCTGCGTTTTCGGATTCAGAAAATATCTGCGTGATCGCAAACATTGAAACGTATTAGGCACGTTCGTGCACATTTTGGGCTTATGTCACATCCGATCACGTTCCCGTTGTTACACATTATTTCACACACCTGTCTTTCACGAAATGTAAGCAATATTAAATATAGCAAAAGAAATACTAGAGACTACACCTACACCTGACTCCCAATCCGCGCATGCGCAATCGCACTTTTTTATCGGTAATGTTTCGATGTTCGATCTTCGTTTCGATGTTCCATCACCTTCGATTATCGTCACGGCCATGTTATGCCAGACAGTGAGGCAGTTTCCTATTTTGAACTGCTCCCATGTGGATACACTGTGAATAACGAATCACATCTAGCCTCTCTGATCAAGAGGTTTCATTCCAAATCCAAAATGTCAACTCGACCGCCCCGCCAAGAAGTTATTTTTCTTTTGACCCCAAATTATATTCCGTATTCGGTTTATTTGTGCGAGGTGTTGTCGGATTTCGGGGCTGTGCAAAAAGGCGTCCAGACACTCGAAGCGCGAGCGACTGTGGTGTAGTGGAAATCAAAAGCGAGGCAAGTGTCATGACAGTGTATTCGAGTCGCATATTTTTGGACGTAAAATCCATTTTACGGGGGTCCCGGAACGATCCGATTTCACTGTGGCGATCTATAGGGCTTTCATGGGGCTACAAATGGGATTTTTGAAGGATCCCAGCGGGTTAAATATTTTCCGAGTAAAAAACAAAGAATTTGAAAAAAAAAAAATGAAAAAACCGCCCTCCATTGTTTCAAGAGGCGGGTTTTGGAAGTTAAGGCAACATCGATTGAAACGCGTAGCGAACAATCGATCTTTCTCATTACGCATCGATTACCGATAAAAAAAAGTGCGATTGCGCATGCGCGGATTGGGAGTCAGGTGTAGGTGTAGTCTCTAGTAAAAGAAATGGAACGAATTTTACAAAGTCGAGAAAGCTGATAATCGGCTCTTATCTGAGTTTGATAGATCACCAGTGTTGCCAGAAGCGCTGCAAAAAAATGTCCCTACATAGTAAGTAGGGTGGCTCTTAAAATGCAACTTGTAATTTTTTCCCCTCCCAACCCTTAAATTTGTTCTACCGCCTGAAAAAATGAATTCTGCCAAATTTCAGCCAAATCGGACTTGGTTAAGGCGTGCCACTGGGCCTATGAAAATCATGAAAACTACGAATTTTGTGGTATTTTTTCAATAAATTCAGCAAAGCTCTCTCATAAATCATTCACTCTTTATTTTTCGAGATAGGTTACCTACTATATTTTAAAACATTTCTTCAAATAAATGATCTTTAGTTGCTAGTCAAGCAACTTTTGTAGGCCACAGCGTATTTGCCCCGGTAATCCTTGACGAACTGGAGAACGTATTGACGCTCCTCTTCATTCTTCGTAAGGATGTTATTGTATTCTTTGATCAGTTTTATGCCCCTTTCAGCGACGTCGTTTACAACCCGCATTGATTTGAGTAAGTTTCTTCTTTTTAAATAGTTTTCATCGTGAATCCACGTTGAGGGAGGTTCGTCCAAAAATTTCAAATCAATAGAAAATCGGAGAAAAAACTTCCTCGATTCAGGGGTTACAAATGATGAAATAGTTCGATCATTGATGTTTTTCAGTTGCTGTTCCGTCAAATTCACCTTCTTTGCACCAGTATCAAATTCTTGAAATTCATCTTCTGTATCTTCATCCGATTTCAAAGACACTGCCATCACTTGTTTTTCCTCATCGGAAACGTCTTCATCGAAAAACGCAAATGCGACATTTTCTGGCGACAGATACCACAAGTGGTTTTTGAATTTCTTGACCGCTGCTTTGCTGATTTCGGTATCAGTTGACTCATAGTTGACAAGATTCTTGAGGAACTGCAAGTCTTGAAAGGGTGCTTTAGCGGCGTAAGGTGCTGAATACCACGCACGCAGGTATATTTTCACCACGAAAATACAAAATACGCCTAAAGCGTATATTCTTAGTTTTCGGAAAAGGTAAATCTTCAGTCCATAAATAGCCTTGGCCATCCAACGAGCATGGCTGATAGCTCCAGGTATGCGGAACTTGATTCCACGAGGAGGCAAACCTCCTAGAAAAATGATAGCCAATTCCAACAGCTCTCTGTAGTCATCTCGACAGTATTTTTCTTTCAAGAAATGTTGGATCGATTTGAGGGAATCCTCAGGAGTTTATCCGCCATTTTTCCTGGTTCCAGCAGGAAAAAAAAATTTGATGAGTGGGTAGATTGATAAAAGGGGTTCGCTAGCGGTTCATGCTCATTTCAAGTCCCCAGTGGCACGTGTTAACGTTGTCCTATCAGGTTGAAACTTTTAGGGGATTTTTTTCTCATCATAGAGACCACTTTAAGACCTTGGGAGCATAACATTTTGAATTTTTTGAAAAAAATCAATTTTAAGAGCCACCCTAATAGTAAGCTTCCAATTTTTATTACCAACCCAGGGGAAAAAAAATCTTGAAATTATCTGCAGTAGATCTCGAGATATCTGCACGAACAGCTTGAAAAACATGGTTCGCCAGATTAAGAAGTTTTCTGAAACCATTCCGAGCTAGCGCGCGGCGTCGCTCAGCGCAGTCGGAAAATTGTTTCCTCTTCCCCTCAAATTGTTTATATTGGTAATTCTTGTTAATACCTCGACATATAAATTATTACAGGCTATCTTCTTCTTCTTCTTTGACAGTAGGTATCATTATTTAGATTTTACCTGATAGGATTATCTCCCTAGTGGTTTTTCAGATTTTATATTCGCGCTTTCTGTTATATTCGCCTGTTCTGTTATTTGCCTGCATGGCAAGACACAAAACCAAGCAGAAAGCTTGAACAACGTGATAATATCCATATCATGGAGTTTAAAACTCCATATTATGAAGTTTTTTGAAGGCTTATGGCTATTGGATCGAGTTAGGTGTCGTTTTCGAAGTATTTTTGGACGTAGAATCCATTTTTGGGGGTCCCGGGACGATCCAATTTCACTGTAGCGATCTATAATGCTTTAATGGGGCTACGAATGGGATTTTTGATGGATCCAAGGAGGTCAAAATTTGATATCTTGATATTTTGATATATATTTCTCGTTGAATTAATACTTCGTTGAATAATTCATTTGTGTTATGCACAAATATTAATTATTAATATTTCGTTTCAAGAAAAACGAAAACTTTTGAGAAATAAAAACTTTTGTGGGAGAAAAAATTCGTTTCAAGAAAAACGAAAATTTTTGAAAAATAAAAACTTATGTGGGAGAAAAAATTGTTTTTTTCTAAAAAAATTTTCATTGACAGAAATAAATGTATGCACAAGTAACCTATGTCAAAGGATAATAAACCCTAGATTAAAATTTGCAGCGTTTTTTCATGGGACCGGGTACTTATTCCCTACGAATTATCGCGAGATACGAATTATTGAGATTCCACTGAAATTACAATAAAATTATTTAATTTAACTTAAAAGGACTCTGCCAACTCTGGAATCTCCTTATTCATTCGCTGCGTCGCTGCGTTATTATTGGGTATATTTTTACCTCTCCACAGCCATTCCAGGGGGGGGGGGGGGGGAGCACAGCAAGGCGCGCGCTCTACGGTTCAGTAGAGCTCGAGGCGGTTAGTTCTTACTACTTCCTGGTCGCGTCGCACTAGGAAGCACGGACTCCTGGATTATCCTGCACCTTGCGGCCCTGGACACAGCTGACGGTCGTGGTCACGGTCGTCGGTGCGAGACGCGTGGTGCACACGTGTCCATTAACATACTAAATTTTCAACCGTCGCTGGTGTTTTCACGTACTAAGGTGAAACAATGTGGTGGTTTTCCGACGGTGCAGAGGTCTAATCCAATGAGTTCGATAGGGAGAGAAAACGACTCCTCTGCTGATGTATACCAAATAAACAATTTAGTACTCACATCAGCAGAGGAGTCGTTGTCTCTCCTAACCAACTCATTACTAAGGTGGATGCGAAAATCTAATAAGAAAATCCTAATAAGACGAAGTTTTTTGGCGTGGAGTTACGTGGACGGATGAGTCTAAAATTTTCGAAGATCGCCTTCTAGAAAAAGATTCCTTGGATCAATTTCGGTTTATTATTCTAGGAATAATACACCTATGAAATCGCGACGATGGTCAAAATTCTGATCGCCCTCAAAATTTGACATTATACGTATTAAGACAAGTATACTTGCCTTTGAATCTACAGATTAAGAAAAAAAAAAAAAAAAAAAAAACGCTGCAAATTTCACACTAGTGTTTATTACTACATATTTTATGTAGGTTACTTGTCCGAATATAAATTAATTCTGTCAACAAAAAATTTTGAAAAAATTTTTTCGGGGATTTTTTAAATTTATTTTTAATTTTTTTTTTTTTTTTTAACTTGAAAAATATTTGAACTCCTGGGATTCTTCAAAAAATCCCATTTGTAGCACCATGAAATCCCTATAGATCGCAACAGTGAAATCGCATCGTTCCGGGACCCCCAAAAATGGATTCTTCGTCAAAAAATACTTCGAAAACGACACCTGACTCGATCCCATAGCCAAAAGCCTTAAAAAAAACCCTCCTGTAGCCCCATTTTAGCCCCATAGCGCCCCACGGGTTTCGGCGATCGGGCTGAAAACCTTGCGGGCACAACTAGTTGGTAAACCGAGTATTCTGCCAAAATTTCAGATTAAAAAAAAAAAAAACATTCCTACTGCCCAAAACGGCCCGAACGGCGGACGGACATTTCGGATTTGAAATCTAGACCTCTTGAAACGGATAATGTCAAATTATGAGGCCTATCGGAGTCGTCGACCTCCGTCGCGAAAACATAGGTGTATTATTCCAAGAATAATAAACCAAAAAGTTTCCTAAATGTATAATTAATAGTCAGTACGTAATAGGTGACAACAGAACTTTCTTGGATGGGCAGCCCACATTAATTTAGAATGCTTTATATTATATCCATAATATATATAATATGGAAACGGATGAAAGACATGTCAACCCCAAGAAAGCCTGCCACTTGCCGTCATCGTTTTCTTCTTGTAGTGGGTGAACAGCGTTTTATGTTGACGAATTCTTTCCATGCATTACATGTTCATCCGTTAGCGGTACAATACTCTGCTAATTTAGCAATTGTTCCTATGGCCTGAGTGAGTATACTCAAGTATACCTACTACAGTGATAATCTATCATTTAGTACGGGTGATCTAGTTCTACTTGCTAAGATGGCAGATAAAAGGAATGGGGAGCAGGAGCACACTAATGCATGTTGTCGTGAGAAAGGGTTTGCGTGCTTCCCGGCTGCTGATCCCAGAACAGGTAGGTACACGGGGGTACATCCCGCTCTTATCAGCTGGATCAACTCGTATGAACAAATAGGGACTTAACGACCGCTCATGTGCGTCGGAGGCTGCAATGATCTCGTGATGTAGCCGATACTTTAAATAGGTGAACAAGACTTCGATGCACAAACAGAGTCCCGAGAGCAGGGGCAGGTCCTTCGGCGGCAACGACCTCAGCACAATATACGACCTATGCGGTTCGTACCTACAAAAGTTTCCATATTCGAAATGAGTTGGGAAATGTATTTTTAACGACAATGGACGAACAGGAGTGATTTTGAGCTCATTTTGGATATTGAATCGATACTTAAGGATGTGTCATACACATTTACGTCTAGTGTGAATCCTACTGTAAACATTTTCCCTTGAAGAGTTCGAGTTCCAACAAAAGTAGTAAGTTCACAACAAGATAATATCTATTAATAGCTAACATATTATGTTAGCTTTAAATCTCGTCAATACGGTTTGGCAAAACAGGCACCAAGAAGGCGAACAAGTTGATTCCCTCGAGAGGAAGGAATTGTTCAGTTTAATTATGACTCTTCTCACTTTCCCGCCTAAACTCACCTGCGTCCATGGTCCAGTGCTTCCCACGTGCCACCTGACAGTCTTATCTCTTATTTAAGTAGTCTCCTCATTTATGGTCTGGCGATCACTGCCATCATTTCGACATGCTTCAGCAACGGAATTCACGCCGGTGGAGAATACAGGAACCTGTAAACATTTCTTCACAATGATCAGGGTATTGAATGTTGGCCGAGTTGAAGGAAAAAAGAGGAAAGTTTCCTCAAAAGTTCAAATTCGGGATTACGATTGAACAATTCCTTGACGCCATGGAAAGGGTGAATATTATTACTAGGGCTCGGATTCGAGTATATTATTATTTTTGTCCTGTATAGTAAACACTGAAAGAAGCCTTATGGTAGTATTTTCACCTCTCTGGAACCAACGGAATTTAAATTTATCGTGCATAGAAATGCATAAAACATCGGTCTTCAAAACAAACGCACATTCTGGGGGTTTTCGTAAGAATACTTTGTTTTTCATCAAATTTCCCTCGAATTGAGCCTCGTTTACTAGTTGTTGGGCCAACTTGGTTAGAAACGCACATTGAGGGGTGTTTTCTGAATTAGTTGGGAATCGGAGTTAGAAAATTCGGTGTTATCCATTAAATCCTGCTAAATTTGAAAAAAGAAGCTTTTTTGTCGCTCCTGTTCCAATAATTTTGAGTTTAGATAAATCGATTTGGGACTCGAGTAATTTTCGGGCACATTTTTAAGGATCAAATAATAAAATTATTATTTGATCCTTAAAAATGGGCCTTAATTTTATGGCACAATGACACCCCCATTGGTACGTTAAAAACGAGGTAGGTACATGGTACGTCTTCTTGGGAGATTCGCTGTGAGGAAATTCTGCGTTTCAAAAAGAATCGAGTTCCCTATTTTTAGTTGCCAAACTTTGAAAAATTGTAGCTCCCTTAGTTTCAATTTTTGAAAGTCGCGGTTGGTCCCATTCTGTTCAGGAAGGTCTAAGCTTTCAAAAAGTTACCCCATTTTTTTTTTTTTAACTTTTTGGAACGAATAGAGGGCGGAATATAAGTAAGGGGAAAAAAATTGAAAAACGCTGCAAATTTTACACAAGGGTTTATTATTCCTTGATATAGGTTACTTGTGCAAAAATTATTTCTGTGTCAATGGAAACATTTTGGAATTTTTTTTTAAATTTTTTAGGATTTTTTTTCTTCAAAAATTCTTTATTTTTTGCTCGAAAAATATTAAACCTCCTGAGATCCTTCAAAAATCCCATTTTTAGCCCCATGAAAATCCTATAGATCGCCAAAATGAAATCGGATCGTTCCGGGACCCGCGAAAATGGATTCTACGTCCAAAAATACTTCGAAAACGACACCTAACTCGATCCCATAGCTGAAAGCCTTAAAAAAAAAACCTCCCATAGCGCTATACATCTGGAATAATAATTATTCCAAGAATAATAAACCTAAAGGGAAATAATACCTATTGAGTTTTAGAAATCCGCGACTTCGGACAAAGGTTTTGGAAGTCGGTCCATGAAAAAGTAGAAAAAATTCAGAAATTTATTTATAACTTTAAGTTATTTATAACTTTTGTAATTATTACAAAATGTACACCTGCGCAGTTTTTGAACAGATAAGAGACCCTAAAAAATCCATCAAAACAAATTAAGTTACTTAATTACTTAATTCTACGACTAAACATACTTGGAAAATATTCCAAGTTGAAAAAGGGCAACATGAGTGTTTTTTAAGGTCTTTGGCCGTCGGGTCGACACCCCACTCGACCCCATGGCCAGACCAGAAAAAAAAAACACTCATGTTACGCTTCTTCAACTCCACAGAGCCCCACGGTGTACTGGATGAGTTTGAGGCCCCAAATAAATTGTATCTACGTCGCAAATTACTTCGAAAATGACATCGCATTCGACTTTCTGGTCCAAGTCTTTCAAAAGCCCCATATACAGCCCCATAAGTAACAGTGTTTTTCTATCATATTTAAGAGCAAATTATACGCTAATAAGTAATGGGTTTTTCGAGAGTATCTATTGAGCATACAACAGATGGTCTTCGAGCATATTAAATATCGAATTTTGTTGATTTTCTTGAGTATATCAATCCGAGCCCAAATTATTACCAATACAGCAACTGATCATGTCACGACGACTGAACGCTAGCATTGTGTCGTTCACGGTTGTGGAACATTGGTAATTAGTTTTTAATGTGATGCAGTTTGTGGTTAATGTCTTCTAATGGGGTACTCGAATGAGAAGGTGGAGGCGTGGGATTCCGTGGGCTTGTCTACCTGCGATTGAGTTTCTGGGCGCGTTATTACCTCTGGCATGTTTGAGGCACGCCTGAACTGTAAAACAAAAAAGCAAACCAGGTTGGTAGCTCCAAGTGGTTTTTGATTCACTAAGCCATTTCACTAAAATACGTACAGTGATCACAACCACCTTATAGGTAGACAAGTCTGGTATTGTTGCGTCCTCAATAATTATTATCCGTAGAAAATTTACCTAAAATGGGCCACCAACTCGACTTCAACGAACTCTTCAAACTTTCCATTTTTTAATATTTTTCTGGGAGACCTATTAAGCTTTATAAACTTAAATTAGTTTGACACTTTCGAAAGGCACGCGCTTCACGCGGTTGTCACTTCTTTCAGATTATTTTTCAACACCTCCGAAATCGCGGCTCAAATTTCTTCTATTCGAGCCCCGTAACAAACCACGACCACATCCATCTTAAAGCTCAGTATCAGGTATCTAAACTAGATGATTTGGTCAAGTGACCTGTAAGCATTTGGGTCAACCTAGATACCTTCATTCTTTCAAATCGTCGAGTAGGCTACTGCGGGTCACCGAATAGGGAGGTGATCTAAATCGCACGTTTTAGCAGTCACCTATTTAATTCAAAATAATAGCCTACCTATTAATAAAAAAAAATTAATTTAATCCTATCAACTGACCAATTCTTGGCTAAGCTTTAATTTTAAAAATATTAGGTAACCTATAGGTATAATTGAAAAAAATAAAAATAAAGAAAAAGCACTTGATTGAATGCTCAATACTGTAGAACACAAATTTTGTGTTCTTGTATCTCAATACAAGCTGTCCTGTTCCCGATATTTTTTTGTAATGAGTCTCAGTATTGTTGTCTCCAACTGACTGCGATGGTCCTAAGTGAGATGACCCCATTTGGTTGGGAAGTTTCACAGAAAGGGTAATATTCTTCTTCTTGATAGCAGCGAAGTCGACCTCACATTTTCTCCCTCTAATGCAGAGCTTCTAACCGCATTCCTATCAACTTGAGGGGGAGGACTAATACACAACCTGCACTGAAAACAGGCTTTGCCAGCCCACGGGGAACCTGCCGTTTGCCCATAAGCTACAGGCGATCACACCGTTCCACCGATTCGTCACGCCCGGGCTCCAAAGGGCGGAGGTGAAGGGGCTCTCTCTTGGGCACAAATTGTTTTAAAATGACAGCTCGCCCTCACATTAGTTTAACTTGGTACTCCATGACTCCCAGAGAGAAGGAGTACTTTCTCCTCCTCTTAGTTGAACAATAGAGTGCGTCTTTTACTTTTTTTTCAGGGCTTCATTAGCAGTGGGGCTCACCTTGCCCGCTTCACTCTTTGGGAGGATCAAATCCAACGCTTTATTGATACTTGAATTATTTTTATAATTTTCCCCTTAACTTACATTAGTTAGCTCGATTATACCCCCGCTGTATCAAATTCATAGAGGCTGAATGTTCGTCTCCCGAATAACAATAGCTTCACTACTAACTATGACGAAGTCGGCTGTAGTTACAAGTTGTAGCTGTTGTTACAATGTGAGGGCTAGGTTAGCAACTGGAGAGCATGAATTACACTATTGGTCTGCAAAAAAAAGTGACCTGCGAGTTGCAGGCTTCTTTTCACTTTTTCCGAAAATGATAGCCGTTTTGGTTTATTATTCTTGGAATGATACACCTGTTTTCGCGACGGAGGTCGACGACTCGGATCGGCCTCAAAATTTGACATTATCCGTTTCAGAGGTCTAGATTCTAAATCCGAAATGTCCGTCCGGGCCGTTTTGAGCAGTAGGAATTTTTTTTTTTTTAAATCTGAAATTTTGACAAAATACTCGATTTACCATCTAGTTGTGCCCGCATGGTTTTCAGCCCGATCGCCCAAACCCGTGGAGCGCTATGGGGCTAAAATGGGGCTACGGGAGGCGTTTTTGAAGGGTTTTGGCTATGGGATCGAGTCAGGTGTCGTTTTCGAAGTATTTTTGAACGTAAAATCCAGTTTTGGGGGTCCCGGAACGATCCGATTTCACTGTTGCGATCTATAGGGCTTCCATGGGATTTTTGAAGGATCCCAGGAGGTCAATTATTTTTCAAGTAAAAAACAAACAATTTTTGAAAAAAAAATTAAACACTTTTTTGAAGAATAAAAATTCACAAAAAGTTTTTCTTTTTCTAAAATTTTTGTATTGAAACAAAATTAAATTCCTGCACAAGTAACCTATATCAAAGAATAATAAACCCTAGTGTAAAATTTGCAACGTTTTTTCCTGGACTTATCCCACCTAATAAAAACCGAGAAATGTATGTCTGTTTCCCTTTTCACGCCTGAACGGAATGACCGATTCGCGTGCCGTTTATTGCGACCTGTTCCAAAAACCAGCTCGATGGTCATAGGCTACCTTGATTTTTCCTCCCTCATCCCCTTCATCGGTTTTCGGGTGCTCCTTCGCGACGAGAGACGGGTCAAATAGCGTCGTTACTAGGGATCGCTAGGAAAATTTTCGAAACGCGGAAACCCGATACAACTTTTGGCGTCGGTTTTGAACGAAACTACGTTTGTTAAAACGAGCTTTTCGCCCTGATTTCAACGAGCACAAAACGATTTCTGTGCGATAACCCGTTCGCAAGTTATTCGAACATCGTCGGTAGGTGGGTACGAGTATTTTTTTGCAAGCCTTCGATTAGTTTTAATGCGGCATTTAATTGCGGGCATCTAGTATGTAATAATATTCCTCTCTCTACGTTTTTCAACCTTTTTTTTTCCGTATATTACCTACCTATGTGGAAAAAAAAGTTGAATAACGCTATTTTTGCTCATTTGTCTGCGTTTTTTGAGGGTTTTGACGGTTTGAAAAGTTTTTATACTAATTGTAAGTATATTTTCGGAATCTACAGTAAATTTGCTATAGGATGATTACTCGAACCAACTAAAAACCGGCTATCACTTTCGGATTCAGCACCTACGAAAACTCCTAGAAAAAGTGAAAAGAAGCCGGCAACTCTCAGGTCACTTTTTTCTTTTGTAGACCAGTGTTATAGTTCTTCAGGCACATGAGATAGACGTATGATGCCATTGATTTATATACCTTCTAAAACCATCAAGGAATTGGTGTTTGGGGGAGTGGCACCCGTTTACACATAGTTGAGAAAACCAACAGGCTTATGTGTATTTGTTGTTCGGTAAACGGCTTGTTTAGTAATAGAATATCCTGACTCCCGCTCGCCTAAAGAGTTCTTGCTTAGAAAGGAGAAACCACGGAGTTTAGAACAAACTAGCGAACAGATGAAGTATCGGGACTAAGGTGATTGTTAACAAATACGAAATATTCGGGCTCCACGCCGGGGGCACTACATGGGATGAATGGTCTGGCTCATTATGTCCATATAGGCTTGGAGCTCGTCTCAAACGTTACATCGCGTTGTAATGGTAAGGGTAACATCGAGCTGTAATGGTTAGCCATATAAGGGTCCCGGAGAGCACCCCGGCTTACGTAAAGCGCACCATATCATCTCCTGCTCCGGATAGCGATCTCGCGATATAGTGCCTGGGGTTTCGTATTGGTTCAACAAGTTGTTTGCCTCTTCGTGATCCCTCTCCTTCAAACGTACCCAATTGCTGCTCGACTTCATTTTGTGAGAGATTCGCTATCGTACATTTGTTCGTCCCAAATTAGTTATTATTTATTATTAGGAAGGTAACATGTTTAATGAGGCATGCACTCATGGAAAAAAAAAACAAAAAAAAACTGCACATTTTACCAAAGAAATGATCTTCTGTATAAACTGTGCAAACATTTGGTTTTGTGGGATAAAACAAAATTAAAAAAGAACAATCTAAATTAACCGGATATCTTTTTTATACTTCTAAGACAGATAATATCATAGCATATTATGCTCATAGATTCCACAAAAATGGATTTCGCGCACTTCGAAAAGCACTTCTCTAATGATTTTCTCAGAGTCGGATGAGCCTGAGACCCCCATAAGTGGACTCCATGTCCAACAAAAAGACAAAAACGCTGCAAATTTTACACAAGGGTTAATTATTCTATGATACCTATAGGTTACTTGCCCAGAAATTTAATTCTGTTAATGAAAAAAATTAAAAAATTTTTTTGGTGATTTTTTGTTTCAAAAATTCTTTATTTTTTACTCGAAAATATTTAACCTCCTGGGATCCTTAAAATATCCCATTTTTAGCCTCATGAAACCCCTGTAGATCGCCACAGTGAAATCGGATCGTACTGGGACCCCAGAAAATGGATTCTACGTCCAAAAATACTTCGAAAACGACACCTAACTCGATCCCATAGCTAAAAGCCTTCAAAAAACCCCTCCCACAGCCCCATTTTAGCCTCATAGCGCCCCACGGGTTTGGGGGATCGGACTGAAAACCTTGCGGGCACAACTAGATGGAAACCGAGTATTTTGTCAAAATTTCAGATTAAAAAAAAATCCTACTGCCCAAAACGGCCCGGACGGCGGACGGACATATCGTTTTTGGAATCTAAACCTCTTGAAACGGTTGTATCAACCATCAACATGAACCAGATTTTCACAAAGTTACTTCTCTTGCTAAAGAACCCATTACCTTCAAACGCCGGATTTATGAAAATATCCACATCCTCAAACACCCTAACACTATGAATATAAAAAATGACATCCAGCACCTAGGTACCCAATTTATCCCGTTATTTGCTAATAATAACTAAACATAGTACAACCGCTCTACCCAAATAAGAACGTATACAATATAACTTTGTAATCCCCACCCCTACTTCGATCATCGGCCATAGCCATCGCCAGGGTACAGATAAAACACCTCCGTAACCTCCCCTCATAAATTATGAGTCAAAATTAATCGCAGTCGCCCCCCTCCTCCCCCAAGCCAACAACTCCCCACCGCAATTTTAGTTAAATTTCAAGTAATTCTGTGCAAATCAAACTCTATTTACCCCCTCCCACACATCAAAACAACCACCTGGAACCTCAACAACAACCGGCAATAACCATTATAATAATACCCACCAATCTGATACCCAGGTAAACACAACCTCATGGCCATAAATTTAAATTCCATTAAAATCCACTTGTAAACCACCATTTAACACGCGATCCATTTTTAGTACAATGACAGCGACAGATTAAAACATGACATCCACCTACCCAGGGAGTTTTTGCAAATTTACCCTGGCGCTCTGGCATGTGGTCGACGTCTGGGACGGAGGAACTGAAATGTAACAACGCACTGTAACTTAAGGTTTGTAACATTTATACTCTAAGAATCACTGTGCAGCTTAATGATATCTGGACCCTAACGGCAGGTTTGTTCCTTTGTAGAGCCCTGAAGATGGTTAATTATAACCCGAAAGCTTGGCCACCAAAGAACGTCTAGTCATTTCATACACCTCCTATTACCCCACAACACCCTGAAGGCCAGATAAGCCACGGAGGAAAGAACAACATGTCAACCAATAAATTCTTTATTTTTTACTCGAAAATATTTAACCTCCTGGGATCCTTAAAAAATCCCATTTTTAGCCTCATGAAACCCCTGTAGATCGCCACAGTGAAATCGGATCGTACTGGGACCCCAGAAAATGGATTCTACGTCCAAAAATACTTCGAAAACGACACCTAACTCGATCCCATAGCTAAAAGCCTTC
Organism: Pilophorus perplexus; assembly: GCA_955831195.1. Taxonomy (NCBI): domain Eukaryota; kingdom Metazoa; phylum Arthropoda; class Insecta; order Hemiptera; family Miridae; genus Pilophorus; species Pilophorus perplexus. The sequence continues at coordinate 29,910,032 of OY037011.1, forward strand.
AAAAAACCCCTCCCACAGCCCCATTTTAGCCTCATAGCGCCCCACGGGTTTGGGGGATCGGACTGAAAACCTTGCGGGCACAACTAGATGGAAACCGAGTATTTTGTCAAAATTTCAGATTTAAAAAAAATCCTACTGCCCAAAACGGCCCGGACGGCGGACGGACATATCGTTTTTGGAATCTAAACCTCTTGAAACGGATAATGTCAAATTTTGAGGCCGATCGGAGTCGTCGACCGCCGTCGCGAAAACATAGGTGTATTGTTCCAAGAATAATAAACCAAAAGTGGCTTACCCCCAGCTGTAACACATGTCCATGTTCAAGTGATCACAGCAGACCTGCTGGTTACCTGTAACCAACTAAAAATGCTCAAGTAGGCCAATTCAAGTACCTCAATTCAATTTGCGTTTATGCCTAGTTATTAGTGCAAATAAAGTGTCAACCCTTTAGTACTGAGCAATCACCAATGGGAAAAGTAACACGTCGGCCTCAAAGAAATTTAAAACCTTCTGCCCTTGGCGTTTATGTGAGTGTTGACCGTAATGAGCAAACACTATTATGAGCCCGCAAATGGACGGGTGTTCTACTGAAACCTGTACTTATGCTAAATTCATGCTAATAAGTGCCTTAGTGGGGATGGCAAGCTCTGATAAAACAGAGCGAAACCGCGGAGGGAAAGAAGAGACTTTGTCACGATTGTGTCAACCCTCTCACGCGAGTCGGAGCGTGATGTCATATTATCGGAGGTAGATAGCACCTTAAGGTGGGAAATGACCGTCGAGTACCCTCTTCCCCCAATCAAATACTAAAATCCGCACTAAAATGTCCTCATAAGGAGGCCGAGCATTACCCCAGAACTATTTTCGACGTCAGGAGTTGCATTTACGGATGAAATCTTACGCTGACCTCTTTTGGCAAAGGTCAGGATAAGGAACAGTTTAACGGGTTCAACACTCTTTCAATAGTTCCGTAGACTTAGTATCGGTAAAAGCAAGGAGTAGTTATCACCAATAGGGACCGTAATTGATGTTATCGAGTGACGTGGAGAGTAGAAGGAATAAGAGTAGGTTTCCTAAAGAGTAAGAGTAAGAGTAAGTTTCCTAAACCACGCCTTGTACCCATGGAAACAAGTTGACAAATATCGGTGTACAGTCAATGCCGTAGAGTGGGGGGGGGGGATACGAATCAGTTTTTGAAGGTTTTTTGGGCATACCTAACTTCCCCAATTTTTGAGCTGTATGGTCACGACCTCAAATAATATTATATATTATACATATAATTGACTCCTCAGCTACACATTGACCTCCTTGGAACCCCAAAAAAGTCCAAATAAACATGATTTTTAAAATTTAAACGGTTCATTCTCAGGAAAAAGTGGTAAACGAAGAAAAAAATTATTTTAAAATAATATCAAAAATGGAAATTGAAGTATGTAGTGTGTTGGTTACTCATCAACAAACACAGGAAGAATATCGGTCGAGTTTTTAAAGCTATTTTTACAAGTTTCACAAGTAATAATGTCCCTGGAGTTGACAGTCTCCGGAGTGGACGAATTTTTGTTTTTACCCAATAAACACGACACCTTCTAATTGAAAACTGGTTTTCAAAGCTTCAATGCCTCATCACCTCCAACTAAACAACACGCAAGATGAAAACATCATTTAAATGAACATAAGTAGGTACTAAGTAAGTACTAAGTCTTATCAAAATTTGAGGTGAGACGGAATTGAACAGAGAACTCGACGAAGCATGCAGTGTTACTCCATGGAGTGACACTAACTAACCAGCTTTATTTTCCGGTTGCTTTTATAACCAAATGAAGAGGCTACATAATATGTACAGGGTATGTATATGTAAGAGGGTACAGAATACTATTCATCTTCCACTTTCACCTTTCGTGAAGAACACAGAACGGCATTTTGAATATTTTTTCTCCATGATCTTTAAATGTCCGCGGAGTGGAAAAAAAGCAGGGACAGACTTTCCGCCCAAATTTTTCATTATTGTTTTCGGAAAATGACATTTTATACATGCCGTTACTAGTGTTGTCAATTCCTACCACACTGGATGTCGCGATTTTTTCATTCCAAAATTGAGGTTCTGCAGAAGTATTTCCTCTGTGTACAAAGGAAAAGGACGTCGACGGAGTGGACATTCGGTGCCTGAATCTGGGTACCTATAACGTCTGCTAAATATCAGTTTTTGTATGTACTTGGTGCCAAATGTTTATCAACCTTTCCTGAAGCCGCCACACAATTTTGAACGTCTAATAAATTTTCCTTCCCAGGTAAAATTCTTGGGGACAGCGTTTACCACTTTTTCCTGAGAATGACCCAAACATCGATTAGCTCCACCCGATTTTTCGGGGTGAAGCTGTTCACCTCCTAAAATCAACGTAAAAACAGTTTCTGACGCTTCCTGGGGCGATACCGATCAGCAGATAATATCAGCAGATTCTGACATATTATGTCAAAATAACTTCAAAGTTGTAGGAAATTGAGATTTATGGTCTATATCGCAGCTCGTAAACGACAAGGTAACTTAGCTGCCAATGACTATAAATAAAATACAATTCTACTCAATAAAATGAGCATTGTTAATAATAATGTTACTATAAATAGTAGTATACTTGAGTAAATTTACTCAAATATGAAATAAGACGTACAGTAGCAACTAACCTCATATAGAATAGATTGACTTATAGCGTGAAGAATAAGTTTAGAAGCAATGGTAACAAAAAACACTTGTTGCTTGAGTTCAGGTTCTGGTAGCACGTAGCGCAGAATAGATCGCGGCTTGAGCCAGAAGGCTTTCTACGTGCAGGGTCAAGCCCTCATCCATACGTATGTTTTTTAATTAACTGTTGTGGAGATATCTTACCTAGCCGGACGGTTGGGATGTTGTACGCCTGCAACACGTAACTCTTCCTTGTAATACAGGTGGTAATTTCAATCGTGGGATTGCTACCTTAGGTTGAATCTTGTAGGAACCTCATTTCCAGCTAATCATCCCAAATACTACCGAGGTTAAATTATTAAGTAGAGGTCATGAACGAGCTTAATTTGACAAGCCCACCTGTTCTCATCTTCGTTTTTTTAATTTACGACGTGTAAAACTTCGATTAATTAGTTTCTTTCGGAGGAAACCTCGCTCGATTAAATCTAACCTTTCCAAGTCTGGGAAACCTCAAGTGGGCTTATTTCTTGCAGACTTCTCGTTCTTTTTAAAACTAGCCCTATTCCCCTGAAGAACATCAATATCCAATATCACTTTCGAGTATTTGCGTCTTAGGCATTATCTTTCCACGGGTTGAATGATCGTGAAATCCCCGCATATTTTAGCAGTCGGATTTTGCCAACCGTTCAAACGCCGACCTGCGGTTTTGGTTTCAAGAGTCAAGAGTTTCTGATGGTCCAGACGCAAAACAACAGGTGTGCCTTTTGAGGGCACTACCTTCACGAGGGGAACGCGTATTTATTGCCACCAACTTCTTCGATCCTCATCTTCGAGACAGGTGGTTTTCTTCTTTCTTTTTTTTCTCGAACGCTCGTGAATACATTATCCACCTGTTGATTTTTTTCTTGGTTTGTTTCGGAGGTCCGGGTCGTCACCTTATCGGTCATCTTGATTTGTTTTACACGCAGTTAATGTTGGTAAAATAAATACCACCTATTCTTTTGTTAGTATAAACAATTCCAATATTATTTAGGTTTAAGTTTTAAAGACTGAATACCGTAAAATAGTGTGAAACTAATCATACGGGGTGATACCAATCACAATGACGAATTTTTCAATTTTCATCATTAGGAAATAATCATTCTTCGTAGAATAGCGCCAGTCTCTTAACGATCGAAAAGGGATTTTCCCTCTGGTATTCATATCAAAGTAACTTTAGTTGCCACCTGTTGGCAAAACCTGGTTTCGTTATTTCCTCTAGTGAAGGGGAAGTATAAAAAAAAAGCTCGTTGCTCAGGAATCCCGATCAAGTGGATTCAGTGATATCTCTAGCCTACAACCAGCGCCTTGAACTCGTTCAATCACAATAAAACCGCTCTCACGACAATATTTTCAGCCATTCTGGCAATGAAGAGGACGCGCTCAAGTCACAGGCCTTTTGCCTTTATTGGAAAAGATTGCGCTAAAAAGTACCAAGCATCCAAAATCAGACCCATATTCCAAGGAAACGACGAAAGATTTCAGGGTTTCAGTCATCGTGTCGAAATTTTGGACTCGTCTCTCGCTTGTTTTCCCCAATATTACACGACGAGAGGTCAACGCTCGCAGTTTTTTTTTTTTTTTTTGTTCCTCAACTCTTTACGACCGGAGGGAGCGAAAGGAATTTGAAGTACACTGCGAGATGACCGGAGTGTGAGGGTGAAGGACCACCTGTGTGATCCTTGAAATTTTAGCACCAACTTGAAGAGTTCTGAGAGGCTGAGAGCTCTTGAAACAACAAAAAACGCGGCATCGTGTCTCATCTTTCTAACCCCACAGAAATATTGCCGAAACTCATAGGCTAATCATGTAGAAAGTACCTACTATTATTATAATAATCAAAAATTTAATTAGCCAGATCCCAAGGATATGTTGAAACTAGTAGCAGGCGATGTGTTCTTCCAGTTGGTGTTGGCTTGTCCAGTTGTCCTGATCCAACTAGGCCAGACTGGATACGGCTTTACCCTTAGTATTATAATACTGTAAAATAACAAGATGGTTATAACATTCATAATTATGAATGCATGTGTAATTTAATTACATTAGTACATTAAACAAATTTTGTTGAAATGAATGTCTGGCCTGAAATTGAACATGACAGAACATGATGTCAATTAGGAATGGACGTGTTTCTGGATTAGGTATTATTGGCGCGGTTTCCCATGGACTATCTTCACTGAGGGTTACATCTCATGGAGTTCAACTATCACTGAATTGACCAATTCCCTTCCATTATCGGAGTGAAGGATAGCAGGCGCCCCGAACGTGGTGTAGATGTCCACAAGTTGAAAAGCCACTTCTTCTGCCCGCTTGGTCTTCAAAGCTCGAATGAGCACGAATTTGGCGATGAAGCGGTAGTCGTTGAAGTTTTGAGCTTGCATATCAATGAGATCAATTTGTGCTCTAGAACCGAAAGCAGAATGAAAAATAGGTTTCGTAACTCAACCTCGTTTGAGCAAAGCGCTTTTTTTCTGACATGAAATGCACAAGTTCAGGAAAGCCATAACAGTCTGTTTCTCGAGTAGGGGAAGACCTCCTACCTTGGTCACTTTTTTTTTAACCTTCAACAAATCATACCTAGGATGGTTTTTTGGACCTCTGATGTATGGATCTTGATAGTAACACTATTCGGCTGTTGAATGGACGAAGAACTAATCATTTTAGTAACACTAATTAATTGTGGAGACCGTTTTTCCAAACCCTTCCAAACTGACCAAGGTAGGAACCGTGCTCCTCCCTTGGTCAGGTCTGGCTCCTCCCTTGGTCAACTGTCTGACAGAAGATGTTTTTGATCAGAAATAATTGGTTTATTGGCCATTTATGCCCTTTATATCACAAAATGTTTATTAAAATGATTATTTACCAAAGGATACCTAATAATATTATATATCATATTATGATTATCACTTTTGACTTTCGAAGGTGACCAAGGTAGGGACGATATCGTAATATTTACCTGACCAAGGAAGGGTCAACTCCCGAAAATCTTCAACAGGCTCTAAAATAATTAATTCGATTATTTTTTATGCCATTTACATCACAAAATATTTATTAAAGTGGTTATTTACGAAAAGATACCTAATATGATTTTCACTTACGATTTACGAAGTTGACCAAGGTAGGAACGACCTGCCTGACCAAGGTAGGGTCAACTCCCAAAAATCTTCAACAGTCTCCAGAATAATTAATTCGACATGAACTTGCGAAATTATGCGTGCATTTCATACATCGAGACTAGAATTCAACGATAAACCAAAAAGATTTACCGAAATTTACGTACTTTCTTCGTCAGCTGTCGAAAACTATGTTGTCAAAATCGACATCACAACTAGGGATTGCAATCCCGAACGTTTTTCTGAATCCCGGGATCCCGGGATTTTTCTGAGGCAATCCCGGGATCCCGGGATTAATCCCGGGATTGATGATTTTTGTTTGAACGTGAAAAAATTGATTAAAAACGACGAAAAACTTGTTTATTTACATTAATTGTAAATTATATAAAATATTACTTCTCTCATGAAGGAAAAATTTCACTTATGTACTCAAAAAATGTGCTTTTAGAAATCATAATGTTGGATCTTAGAAAGCACTCAAAGTTGGATCAGCCAATTTGCTTCTTAGCTTTGTCGAAAATAGTCCTGCTACTCAAAAGGCCCGCTCAGCTTCTACGGAGGTCTGTGGGATAGTCCTACGTGTTCTGGTTGTGCTTAAATTGAAGCTGAATCACTGCTCCACAATTTCATTCCTCATAACTCTCCTCGTGGGATGAATACTATAGCCGATATTCCGTACTGAAGAAGGATAAAACCACGATTTCTAACATTTGGGGGAAAATGGTCAATGTTTGAAGAGGGTTAATCTCGGGGCCCATTGGTCCTAGAAAGCTGCCGTTGCGCTCAAATGGTAGCAAATCTTGTCTACTTGAGAATAGTATACAGTGACTTTTTCGTTAGGGCGCACATTTTTGAAACTAAAAGCCAAGAACTGAAAAAAAAAAAAAAAAAAAATCCGAAAATTTTGCGGTTTTTCGAGCATCCAGCATTTAGCACAAGGGTTTCGAAGCTGGTACCGTCCCTGACAACATTTAAAAAAAATTAGAACGTGTCTATTTTTCCGTTCTAAGCCCCCTTTTTTTTTGTATACTAAATCCAAATGGTGGCCTCGGCTGCCTCCATTTTTGAACAGGCTCGTTTCTTTTTTAATTGTGGTCGATAAATCTTTTCGTATTTTCGGCACCGGCACCGGCTGGTTCATAGATTTCCGAGTCCTTTCTTCAGGGGACTTCACAGTTTTCATCTTAGAGCACTTTCACTTAGCCTTCGAATTATTGTCCGTTGTTAAAAGATTTTTCCCGACAAGACTTGAGCAATTTACGTGCGAGGTGCAATTAATTCTCGAACCCCGGGATCCCGGGATTGACTCCACGAATCCCGGGATTTCAAATTGGCAAAAATCGACCGGGATCCCGGGATTTCGGGATCCCGGGATCCCGGGATTGCAATCCCTAATCACAACGCCTCGAAAACTTTGATAACCAAATAAAGCTTATCAGGGCTAGAAAAGCGGGAAAACACTTTTGACGCAGTGTTGCCTTGACTTACACAAAACATTAAAAATTTAGGACAAAATATTTCCCTCGTGTATACCACCCAAACTATCAACTGACCAAGGTTGGGACCTGACCAAGGGAGGAGGTCTTCCCCTAATGTTACAGTACTTGCGATGAAGTTCCTCCATCATCCGGTTCCGCCCTCCATGCCAATGTCCAAATGAGTGCTGCGTGAAATGTCGAACAGTTCATTTTGATGTACCAAGTACAAAGACCGGTTTTGAATCGTCTGTAATGTTGACGACGTCAAACCGTTCCGTGAGCCAATAGTGCGCAGGGAGTTTCTTTTTATTTTTGCTGCTCAAAACATTTTGGGCTTCTTTGACAGCACTCACTCTTTCCTCCTACTGTTGGGGAGTAAGAAAAGTACTGTTATATTTTTTTCTTGCACGAGATGAGGTGAAGAACTAAGATTTTATTGACAACAACTGTCGTTGACGATACGTTCTAGCTCATACCGATCTACGTCCATTGAACTGCTTTCGAGCTCCACCTATTCACGAGGATGTGCACTTAAAACTTACACACATTGCCCAACGAAGAGTGGGCATTTTATGCACGGGTGATGAATGAAATAAGTTCGTACCTATTAAAATTTAATAGTTCACTCAAAAGAAGAACTATATAGAACTATTTAATAGTTCACCCAAAAAGTTGGACATTCTACAGAATGCACACCTTAGATGCCTTGCCCGTAACATATACCTACATCTGCTCATAATATGATTCATATATGAATAATATATTATGAATTCATATTATGAATCTGTCATAATGGGCGGAATATTCTCTCAAGGAAAACGTTGAGCGTTTTGAGCGTTCTGTTCGTGCAGCGTCAAGAGAGTCGTCGTTTTCGACAGCACTAGTCGGCTCCCGAAGAGGTGGCTGCCATTGTCCTGGATTAGCATTGGTGAGGTCAATTTGGACATTCTACAGAATGCCCCGGTCATTCTGCAGAATGCCGACCTTAGATACCTTGTCCCTAACATAATGTTATTATACATCTGCTCATCTGAATCTGTCATAATGGGCGGAATATTCTCCCGACGAACGCTCACTTTGAGGCACAACGACGGACATTCCTTCTTTTTCCCCATTCATTACTCCCCATTCTTTTCTCTGCACAAAATTTAATGGTACGGCGACAATTAGCTTCCAGTCGCTTATACAGTAACTAGTCTCTCTGGCTCGCTTCGCTCGCTCCCCTAGTGGGGTGCGTAGCATCGATGGACACGTTCATAACCCTGCATCAAGGTCAACTGCTCCTTCAACATCAACCCCCCTGGCTGATAAAATGATCGGCCGAGTGAAGGAAGTGCCCCCACCCCTGTCAAAGTGCTAGTGAAATCAAATTTCAAAACTCCACCTTCAATAATAATAGAACTACCTATGTGGGTGGCCGAGCAAAGCGAGCACCCTCTGGCCGATAAAATGACTGGCCGAGCGAAGTAAGGCCCCCCTGTCACAGTGCTAGTGAAATCAAATTTGAAAAGCCTTCCCTCGATAATAATAGAACTACCTATGTGGGTGGCCGAGCAAAGCGAGCCCCCTGGCCAAGCAAATGATCGGCCGAGCGAAGCAAGGCCCCCCCTGTCAAAGTGCTAATGAAATCAAATCAAATTTGAAAACTCACAGGAAAAACCCTTGGGGCGCTATGGGGCTAAAATGGGGCTGCGGGAGGGGTTTTTTGATGGGGCTGTGGGATCGAGTGAGGTGTCGTTTTCGAAGCCATTTATGCAATAGGAAATGCATTTTTCTATAATATTCGCTGCACTCCGTTCATCACTGGGCGACGTGATGCACCCGTGGCAACGACGCTATTTGACCCGGGCGTCACTACCAAGTGACAATGCGTTCAACTTCCGGCTATGCGACTTCAAGGGCCTTCATAATAAGATTAGTTTCCAAGTCTGAAGTTGGATGGGTTGGTATCTGCCTCAGATCCTTTTTGGGCCAAAACTCCAAGAAACTCCTCTAACAATCCGTCCCTTTTCTTGAGCAAGACGTCGGGCTTCTGAAAGGCAATCCTGAAGATCATCCTCGACTGTGTGGAGTAGAGATGCGGCAATCCTGAAGATCATCCTCGACTATTTGGAGTCGAGGTGCGAACCCCCTTCAAATCATCCACGCGGTCCTTTTCCTCTTCCAACAGCTTCAATCTAGACTCTAACGTTACGGTTACTATGGATGCAAATTCTGACGAAAACTGTTCTAAGCAACTGTTGCTGCGCCGACGTCGGTACGATTTGAGCATTCAAACCCCATTTGAAATTTTCTTCAGATAGTCACAGCCTTTAGCTGCTCAGAGAGCGTTTGACCCATCTGCTTGCAGTTGGTGATGGCAGTGTTTGAAGTCTCCGTCTGGAGTATCACTGACTGTGTTGAATTTCATGATGGTGATGAAGCTTGAAGATTTCCATAATATTCGATTCTCCGACGCTTCGCCAAAGAGGGAACATCGGGTATTGACTTAGAAGACTTGCTACAATGAATCCAAAGAAACTGAAGATTTTCAGACACTAACTGCTTAGAGGGTCTTTATCCCTATTGAGGTGTGTGGATTTGAAGGAGCTTTTATCAAGAAATCAGCCACTCCCCTTCGGGCATCTTCGTGGTACTGCACTGGCACCTTGAAATGCACGTTTCCGAAATGCTGAGACTGAATAATGGTCCAGACGTTATGAATCGTGAACCATAATGTAAGTTCATTATATGAATACATTGAATGATCAGCAAACACAACATTAAATGTTGTGAAATTGAATGTTTAACAGCATTAAATGCTGATGAAATTTTCATCAGCATCATGGAAAATAACAAGATGGTTATGAATGCGGTCACATGTGGTCACATTGTGACGTCCATTGCTACGTTTGTAGATGTCTCAGAAACCCCCGGCTGGCGCCATCAGGACAACACATCCCTGAAAGGTACGGATTATAAATAGGATAGGTAATTTCAATTCCAAAGCGTGTACTATAAACTGTCTTAACCTCTTGTTCAAAGACACCGTTTGAAGAATGCAAATGGATTCTGTCCATCACGTTTAATTCTGGGGACGGATGAATGAGACCGCAGCTGAAGAAAAAAAATCACAGACCAGGTTCCACGCCACGCACAATATAAGACAGTCGATTTATTTAGACGAATACTTTTCACTATCTATCCATCGAGTTCACACACGTCACGGAATATAATATTTCTCAAGACACGCTATTTAGCGTTCAAAATTAAGTATACGCATTTCAACTAAATGCGGTAGTTTGGCTGGGGTTTCTAGTATACCCTTACAGTTTCTAAGTTGTAAAGGATAGAACATTATAGCCATAGAGGATGTGAGACATCCATTCAACCGCTTTCTTTCCTTTTTCACAGGTCCATTGGGATCATTAAATTAGTCCTTTTTGGTGCTGAGCATGGCGGTTGGTCCTACATTAAACTTTAGTTAGGGAGACAGTTGGGATGGTTAATAAACATATTTATAGCATTTCAGGTGGGGCTTTGTAGAAGCGCTTTATAAATTTTTATTCCTCTTAGGAAGCCCCCAGACATCTCGCGTTCATTTCTTTGTGTTCCTACTTTGGGAACCAGTTTAGTGAGGATTCGGACTCTTTCTAAAACATTATATGAGGCAGGTTGATGTCAGCTTCCCAAAATCTTGTTAGTAAGACAGCACGAGTCAAGAAAATCCTGGCAGGCCCACAGAAAAAAAAAAATGCCTCCGCAGAAAACCGTATAATATCTTTGAGGATGACTAAGATGTCCCAAAGCTGACATTATGTAAGTTAGATTATAGCGTTTTTATCCGATAATTCGACGAAATTGACGCCAAAAAAAATCAAAACTATAGTTGCTATTTTATGTTATGAGGAGAAAGAAAAAAAATTAACGTATCGCTGAGTGACCCGGTACGTCTGAAAATATAACAAACGCCTCGACGAGTGAGATGGTGAAAATAGATTACCCGAGAAAATAATGTGCCCCGGCGAACAGCTTGATACGACCCATAAATATCTCGGCATCTATTCGTTTACCTGCGTAAAAAGTAAGGTCACTACGATTGGATAATCATTTCCATATTTCGAAATGAAGCACGAACATAAATAACTTATTTGACAGAGTGACACAGGCCATACAATTTCCCCGGACTGTCCGTAGGCGATATTCAAAGGACCGATGACATTGAAACTTGTTCTAGCCAAATAAATGCAAAGCAGGTTTTGACTAATCCCCCAATTCTGATACGATTGAACCACGTATTTTTGTATTGCGACGCTTCATCATGAAAAGGTCTGACACTGAGGATTAGGAAAAACCTTTCACATCTTTGCACTGTTGAGAAGTTGGCTGAGCCAGCAAAACCTCCGCATTTGTAAACAGTATACTAAGCTATGATATAATCACTTGGGGAGGAGAGAATTTTATTAAGCTAAACGTCGTGACTAGTACTGTGTTAAGAATAGCAACCAAATTGCCCAGAAGATTCGCTAAAACAATCCTCTATGAGGTATATGATGTTCTTCCTCCACGAATGACCTATGTTTATAGATTAGCATTACCTACATGTTCACAAAATTTGTAATACCTCGAAACCTATGGAAAAATCCCAAATCGTCACCACCCACCAGAGCAAATCTCACGAGTAGATATTGTGATGGCAACCATCACATGGTTGTGGATTTGATTCTAGAAAAATAGTTGTGGCATACGAATATACACGTTGTTGGTCATTGTTAGAAAGTGTTTTGTTACAATTGGCGCCCAACGTGCGATTGGAATCCCTCATGTCTCGGTCCCAGGCGCCGAGGAGGACGATGGCTACTCGTCGTACGCCAGCCGATGTTGACGCGGTTCCACAACTTCCTGAGCCCGAGGCTTCAACGGCGCAGTCGACTCGTCGCACAGCTTCTGCTGTTGGCGACGTTCCCCCGGCTTCGACGACGCGTTCAACAGCGCGTTCCCGCCGGGTGGTAGTGACAGCACCAAACCACGACGTTCGCGGCAACGACGATCCCGCAGTGACGCAACGTTTGTCTACAGTTGAAGCGTCGTTAAACACCGTGGAACAGCAGCTATGTCAACTGTTAGCTTTGGTCAACACGCAAACGTTGAGTGGCTTAGCCACCCCAAGGCTGCCTCTCTCTGGACCTTCGCACCGGGTGAACTCGCCGGCGCGTTCTGTGAGTACGCTTCGACCATACAGGGCACAAGAACGTGAGGCTGAGTTGTCACTTCATGCGGCTATACCGGAGCACACGCCAGTGGAATCTGAAGAATCTGAGGAATGGTTTCAAGCCGAGGAAACGACCCGTGTCCCTCAACCCACCAAACTGACGCAAGCCGAGTAAGCAAGGGATGCCCCTCCACAAGGTGCCAAAGGCAGTAACTGTCCTAACGCCCATTTCGAGGAGGTAACCTTGAATGATTTTCAAAGTTCATGCATGCTGTTAGTTGACACAGGAGCCACTCTCGGTTCCGTATGTGTTTTCTCTTCGGAAGCACATGCAGGAAACCAGAGAGTGTGCTACAAGAATCATGGGAGTCCAGATGCGGCAGCAGAAGGAGCGTTTCGACCGTCGAGCCCAGCAGAAGGAACTCAAGCCTGGGGACTGGGTTTGGCTGCATGACCCAAAACGAACGGTGGAGCGCTGCCCGAAACTCCAGCCGCAATGGACGGGCCCATGGGTCGTGATGGAGAAGAAGAACGACGTGCTCTACCGGATTCGGCTCGGGAAAGCGAAGAAAATGGTCCACGTCAACCGGCTGGCTCTCGCCGACGTGAAGAGGGGGGTAGTGTGATGGCAACCATCACATGGTTGTGGATTTGATTCTAGAAAAATAGTTGTGGCATACGAATATACACGTTGTTGGTCATTGTTAGAAAGTGTTTTGTTACAATATACTAACAATAATTCGCCCTAAAAAGGACTTCTAGTTGAGACAGCTACCTTGGCTAGAACCGTAGATATTTGAACATTTAACGCCCTTAATAAAAACTAAAACCCGGCCAAAATTGTCTGACCGTCCGCTCATGGTGCGACACAATGGTGCCATCTCATCGCCCTTCATTGCCACCTCTGGTGTCCAACAAGGATCTCACCTCGGTCCTTTGCTTTTTAACTTAGTTATGAATGGGGTGTGCGTGTGCTTGTCTTCGCCGATGATGTGAAGCTTTTTAGCTGCATTCAGGCGGATTCGGACCGAGTTGTGCTTCAGGACAGTTGTGTACGAAAGGAAACTGCTATGAGACCGATAGGCCTATCAACAGGTCCCCCGAAGGGGACTCCACCGCACGGGGTCTTAGCCTTCCGTGGGCTCCACTCTCTAGCGGCCCCACGACCCCGTCGAGACCAACCCGAAAGCCGGGGGGGGGGGGGGGGGGGGAGGACCCGGGGATGACCCCCGAACCCAGGACCGCGGGCTCCCCCCCGCCAGAGGTACCGGAGAGAAGGAGTTGCTCCAAGCCGTTAAATGTTAATTGCGTGATTGTTATTGGGAGCAACTCCTCCACATTAAGGACACTCCGGTCGGTGGCCCGAGAGCCCGGAGGCTCCCTACCGCTTTACATGCCCCTAACATCCCGGCGTTAACTGGGATATCAGCCTGAACATTATAGGGGTGGACATGAGGGTCAAGAGCCGAGTCCGCCAGTGAGCTGTAGCACACTAGCATCAACCTACGGCCCCCGGAACGGTCCCCGAGTGCTTCAGGACAGCCTCGACGACTTCGTTGGCTGGTGCGCGGGCATTTCACTAAACCCAGCCAAGTGTGCAGTTTCTTCATACTACCGTTCCCATTCGCCACCGCTCTTCAACTACACCATCTGCCGTGTGATGAACGCTAATTACCGTCAAACATTAATGTTTGAAGTAATGATCATTAGGACTAATTCGTAGTATAGATAATGACCAGGTGCAATACAGAGGGCGTTCTACCCACTCGAATGGCCGAGCGAAGCGAGGATGGCTCCAATAGGATGGCTCGTAATTATACTAAGTACTGTGGCACGAGGACACATAAACATTGTTCAATGTTAATACTTAATTTAATAAATAAAATTACATGTATCCTAACAGTGCAATGGGTAATTGCTGATCCCAATCCCGTTGATTCTCGTCGACCAGCTTTGTTAGATGGTCCCAAACTGTCTGGTTCAGGCGTTCGACCATCCCGTCACTCTGGGGATGCAGGGGGGTTGCCCGAGTCTTGTGTACACCCAACAACTTGCAAACCTCTTGAAACACTAGGGCTTCAAACGATCGGCCTTGGTCGGAATGGATAACTCTTGAAACCCCAAACCTACTGATTAAAATTTTCCACCAAGGCCTTTGCAACTGTTTCTGCTGTGCCGTCCGGAATGGCAATGGCCTCCGGCCACTTGGTGAAGTAATCTTGCACAGTCAAGATGAACCTATTTCATCGTTATGTCTGTGGTAATGGCCCCATCTAGTAAATTCTCAGCCTTTCGAAAGGTGCCCCTGTAAACTCAGCAGTCATTGGTCCCCTGCGGTGTTTCTGCGTGCGCTGACCACAAACCATGCACCATTTGTACCAATTTCGAACATCCCGGTGTACCCTACCCAGTAATACCGCTGACGTACCATGAAGCTTGTTTTCTTTCCCCAAAATGGCCAACATCATGTATCAGCTGCCACACTGGCTACAGGTAATACAATCGGAGCTTTTCATATTAAGAAAAAAAGTAATTGGTCCACTTGGTCCAAGTGGATACATTTATGGATTTACTTATTTCCATAAAAAGTATAAAAAGTAATTACCAATAATTGCTAAGTACGTATGTAAATTATTTTAGCGAGTCTTGATTTGTGCGTTCATTACCGTCTTAAGCTTCGACGCAGACATTATATTGGGGGAATACAAAAAGGTATATCTACCAGTGGGAAGTGAACATCATGAATCGGCGCCGACTATCCTCTCCAGCTGGCGAGAGTGGGTGCGTTGGAACTACAGGAACTTCAGGACTAAATGATATCTATGTTAAAATTGACTGTAAGCACCGCATTCGCTATACTACTAGCCGAAGCAGCAAAACATTTCACTCCAACAATGGACAATAAAGGCGCTCAATGCTGCTCACTCGCTGTTAATATTACAATAAATACCTTGTGAAACACTATCCAGTGTGACACCTTGTGCCATAACACTTCATCACTGTCAGTATCAAACCTCTCCAGCACTTGTTCCGCTCGCACCGCCACTCTCACTGGAAATCCGACTATTTTATGAAATCATCCTGCCGTCAAGAAGTTGACCACAATAATTTCTCGTGACGTATAGAAGAAAAACAAATCCAGATTATTAAATAATTCTGTCTCTAGACAAAACAAAGTTGCGAAGGTCTTCGGCGGAAGGTGTCATTAAATCAAGGCCCTCAGGGAGAGTATTATATTAGTTGTTAAGAGCCACTCCAGGCCTCCGATTTAACGGGTTCCGCTTTAGAAAAGCCGCACAGGTGTACAGCAGCCACCGGATAACCCTCATTTTAAATTAACGGGTTCCCTTTAAGAACCATCCCGTCACATTAATTCTCAATACTGGTGTAGACTTTACGTGAAAAGAGATCTCCAGTGACTTTATTCTTCGGCCTGCATTTGATGCATTTTGGTTTATTATTCTTGGAGTAATATTTTCGCGACAGAGGTCGATGACTCCGATCGGCCTCGAAATTTGACATTATCCGTTTCAAAAGGTCTACATTCTAAATCCGAAATGTCCGTCCGCCGTCCGGGCCGTTTTGGGCAGCAGGAATTTTTTACCATCTTTACCAGTTAGAGTTGACCATCTAGTTGTGCCCGAAAGGTTTTCAGCCCGATCGCCCAAACCCGTGGAGCGCTATGGGGCTAAAATGGGGCTGCGGGAGGGTTTTGTTAAAAGGCTTTTGGCTATGGGATCAAGTTAGGTGTCATTTTCGAAGTATTTTTGGACGCAGAATCCATTTTTGGGGGTCCCGGAACGATCGAATCGGATCGCACTGTGGCAATCGATAGGGCTTTCATGGGGCTAAAAATGGGATTTTTGAAGGAGGTTAAATATTTTTCCGAGTAGGTAAGTAAAAACAAAGAATTAAAAAAAAAACGCTGCAAATTTTACACAAGGGTTTATTATTCTTTGATGTACGTTCCTTGTGCAGAAATTTAATTCTGTCGATGAAAAAATAAAAATTTTTTTTTTTGGGATTTTTATCTCAAAAAAGTTTTTATGGGGATTTTTTTTGTTCAAAAATGTGTTTTTTCAAAAATTCTGTATTTTTTACTCGAAAAATATTTAACATCCTGGGATCCTTCAAAAATCCCATTTTTAGCCCCATGAAAGCCCTAGAGATCGCCCCAATGAAATCGGATCGTTCCGGGACCCCAAAAAATGGATTCTACGTCCAAAAATACTTCGAAAACGACACCTAACTCGATCCCATAGCCAAAAGCTTTAAAAAACGCCTCCCGTAGCCCCATTTTAGCCCCATAGCGCCCCACGGGTTTGGGCGATTGGACTGAAAACCATGCGGGCACAACTAGATGGTAAACTGAGTATTTTCTCAAAATTTCAGATTTAAATAAATTCCTACCTACTGCCCAAAACGGCCTGGACGGCGGACGGACATTTCGGATTTAGAATGTAGACCTCTTGAAACGGATAATGTCAAATTTTGAGCCCTATCGGAGTCGTCGACCCCCGTCGCGAAAACATAGGTGTATTATTCCAAGAATAATAAACCAAAATTGAAAACAAATCTTAAAATTCTTTTTTCAAATTTTTTTCATTGACAGAATTAAATTTTTGCACTAGTACCCTATCAAAGAATAATAACCCCTTCTGTAAAATTTGCAGCGTTTTTTATTACGTAAAATCTGTCGGTTAAATAAACTAATAAACTTCACAAGCTAACATTTTAACTTCCGGAAACGCGGTTTCAGTGGGAATGACGTAATAAGTGACCCGAACTTCGTATCCCGAACTGTGCTCAAACGTTATTTCAGGAAACGCTTCTCGATTCACATGTTTTAAGACCGCTGACAACTTCGACTTGAACCCGACAGCCACCAGCTATATTGGGACAACCTCTTTTGGGCAGGGCAGGATACAAAAGGCAGACCAATAAATAAGTAAGCTGGGCCCCCCTAAACTTACACCATTGGCGAGTTCCTTTGGTTTCAAAGCAACTATTTTGGCTCGGCACATGTCCGGATGATGATTCCCCGATAGGAAAGAAGTTTTACTATTTCTCGGTCTACTGTGGAAGGTGACACCGGAGAGATTAACGTTCTCTTTTAGAGCTGATTCAAAAACCTCCTGTGTTAGTCTAAATTTGGTCTTGGGGATATATAAATCATGCGAACGATCTATTGAGCTACTATGAGCGGTTAAGCTCGAAAGGGCAGTCAATTTTGATTCGAAATTTCCCTTCGTATTAAATTTTAACAATTTTAACATCTGCATGGCACATGAGACGAAAAAAGTGCATCAAAGTCAATCTCATCCACCAATTGGCTGCCCTTTTCCCAAGTGTTCGAGTGGGAAGCCAGACACCTGCGGCGTCAGGTTGATAACGCCGTAAAAACGTTTAATTAGGTAACGGGTAACTTTTCAGGGCCGAAAAAAAAAAAAAAAAAAAAAACGCGTCAAGCGGCCACTTATGTTATTTTGAACCTTACGTGGTAAAATACGCTATCTGTTTATCCTTAAAGCCTCGATACGATCTCTGAAAAAAGTTGGGCGTTCGGTTTAACCCTATTTAACGAAGTAGTGTCAATCGGATTAATGTCAAAAGGCTCCAATTTCAAGCAGTCCGTCTTTTTCATGCCTCATTAATCCTCAATCTTGATTTTGTGAGGTAAAGGTCGAAAGACGGCAAAAAAAAAAAAAAAAAAAAAAAAAAAAAAAAAAAAAAAAAATCTGAGCGAAAGGCGTGCCGACTAGAAGTCACTTGAGGGACCCGGAGTGTATAAGAGCCAGAAGCCCGAAATTTTAGATGGGAAATTATTTTTAGGCCTCGCTATTTACGAAGTGCAAAAGCGCCCATCAAGTTCTCTTTTTTCGATAGGTACCTAAATTACCCCAAAAACCTTTTTCTTCTAAGGAAAGATGATTCGATTACACTACTGTACAGAATTTAGAGGCGATCCTGCATCCGGCCGGAGCTTGTCGGTTTCTTAAGTTATTTGGTCTGCTGAATCCGAATCCGAGGTCCGTTTTTGGTTTATTATTCTTGGAATGACTCGAGATCGGCCTCAAAATTTGACATTATCCGTTTCAAGAAGTCCAGATTCTAAATCCGAAATGTCCGTCCGCCGTCCCGTTGTACAGAGCTTCTTAGGTTGTACCTAAGGCCATTTCTGGCCCATGACAACCTTTCTCGTCCCCCGACCACAGTCTGGGCTGTTTTGGGCAGTAGGAATTTTTTTTAAAATCTGAAATTTTGACAAAATACTTGGTTTACCATCTAGTTGTGGCCACGAGGTTTTCAGCCCGATCGTCCACACCCGTGGGGCGCTATGGGGCTAAAATGGGGCTATGAAAGGGGCTTTTTGAAGGCTTTTGGCTATGTGATCGAGTCAGGTGTCGTTGTCGAAGTATTTTTGGACGTAGAATCCATTTTTAGGGGTCCCGCGACGATCCGATTTCACTGTTGCGATCTACAGGGCTTTCATGGGACTACAAATGAGATTTTTGATGGATCCCAGGAGGTAAAATATTTTTCAAGTAAAAACAAAAAATGTTGAAAAAAAATTTTTTTTGAGAAAAAAAATTTACAAATAAATGTTTTTTGGAAAATAAAAATAAAAATTTTTAAAAAAATTCTTTTCATTGACAGAATTAAGTTTCTGCACAAGTAACCTATATCAAAGAATAATAATACGATGGCGTCAAATGATAACCTCGTATCTCAGAAAAACCAAATTTTCAAGAGAGACAAAAAACTCATTATGACGTCAGAAATGTTGATTTTTAATGCATCAACCGTCCATGTACCTCAATGAACTACCGTCTCGAAGTATTTTAAGCTCCTAGTAGCCATAGAAACTAGACCAAATATGGAAAACTAGAATAAATTTCGTAGTTACGAGGTTATCATTTTAGAACAACCAAATATATGATAACCACGTATCTCTGGTTGTTCTAAAAATGATAACCTCGTAACTACGGAAAATTGGTTATCAAAAAGGGCGCTAGAGGGCAGAAAAATGCATTTACGCCAAAATTCAAGTACTGGCCGATGAGATACGAGGATTTCATTCAGAAAATTCAATAAAACAAAAAGGGCCAAAAATTGAGATAGGTTATCATATGACGCCATCGCTGCAGCTTTTTTTTTTTCTAAATCTCGTCTTTCCATGATATAGGTAGCTTGTTTTCACTTTTTTTGTGCACAGACATTTCAGGATTTTTCATTGAACACACTTCTAAATTAAATGCCTTCCATAGTTGCCTAACTTACGTACAATTTATCGCTGAGTCCGAATACCATAATTTTTTCATTGCACCGCTTCCAAACCCCCCCCCCCCCCCCCCCGTTTTCACAAAAAAAACTTGCTAAAAGTGTGGAAAATTTTCAATTTTTCGTCATTTTTTCCACACATCTCATGATCCAAGATAGAAAATTAGGGCTGGAAAAATTCTTTTGCGCCTGCATCTTGTCGAGGACATCCGTCCGCATCGAATGAGACCGCGCATTTTTAGGCCTGAAAATCACGGAGGTGCGATTTATTTTGTCAGACACTACAATATCACGACCCTCGACGAAACCGAGTTCAAAACATTTAATCACAAATCTTAAGTTTTCGGGTCCCGCATCTGAAATGTTGAAAAAAATACTCGGTTTACCATCTAGTTGTGCCCGCAAGATTTTCAGTCCGATCGCACAAACCCGTGGGGCGCTATGGGGCTAAAATGGGGCTGCAGGAGGCGTTTTTAAGGCTTTTGGCTATGGGATCGAGTCAGGTGTCGTTTTCGAAGTATTTTTGGACGTAGAATCCATTTTTTGGGGTCCCGCAACGATTTCACTGTTGCGATCGATAGGGCTTTCATGGGGCTACAAACGGGATTTTTGAAGGATCCGAGGAGGCCAAATATTTTCCGAGAGAAAAAGTTCGTGTCCCGTTTAATTAGCTGCTTATCGGTCATTGTTGTTGAACAATAGCAGCTGGAAGAAAGACGAAAGAAACTAGCATTTCACAAGAAAGCCTGTTTGTTTTCTGCACCGCTCAGTTGCACAAGCGAGAAAAGATAATATAAGAAAACGGTTCGATCGGAACAATTGGTTGCAGCGCAGGAATTCCGATCAGTGCACGGCGCCGGGAAAGGTCAACAGGTTCAGGAAGAAGAAAATACCGAAATGTCGAAAAAAAAGAAGGAAGGTCCTCAGAGGAAAGAGGGAGCGAGAAACAAGGTGGAAGAGTCGAAGCGGTTGTAATTCGGTATGCGCCCTTGAAAGACGTCCGTGATCCCGCGCCCTTGGCACTGGGGACACTATGCCGGCGATGGTATCGCTCAGGGCAAGCCCCATCTGACAAGATTCGTACGGAACGCCTCCCCGGTATAAAATTACGTCGAATCCCTCCCACCTGTTTGTACTAATGCGAGGTTGTTGCCGATCTCATATCGTGTGTAGCCGAGGAATATAAGATAAACAAGAACGACTAAAACGTCGAAATTGAATCATGAAACGAATGAGGCAAAGATGAAAGAAGGTCCTTGAAAGAGATCAACGCTGAACTACGAACCTCCAAACGAGATATTAGGTGGGGCCAGGATCCGTGTGGCTGTCGATCCACGTTTCCCTTTTATAGACATCAATTTCACCTGTTCTGTCCGACTTATAAGCACTAAGTACCTCATATCTTCACGGGTTAGAGAAGTTAACACTAGAACGCACCGGAATTAGGGCTCGGATTCGAGCATATTAGCTTTTGTTTCCTGTGTAGTAAACGTAGAAAACCTTTTAGTAGTATTTTCACCTCCCTGGGACCAACAGAATTTAAATTTATCGAGCATATAAATTCAAAAAACAGCAGTCTTCAGAATAAACGCATATAAATGTATACTCTAGTTATCGTCTAAATACCTACCTAGTTTGTTTTTCATCAAATTTGCCCAGAATTCGGGCTTCGGTTGGAAGGTTTGAAACGCGCATGTCGAGGGGTGTTTCCTGAATTAGTGGGAAATTCGTGTTTGAAAATTCAGTGTTAGGTAGGCATCAAATCTATGCATCAAATCCTACTGAAAAAAAAAAAAAAAAAAAAAAACCCTGTTTTTTGGTCACACATGCAAGATGACTCCCCTAGTGGTAGGTTTGAAAGGGAAATAATTAAGTTTCAAAAATCCATGACTTTGGAAAAATAATTTTCGACAATTATTTTCGTCTTCTTTTGTTCTGGAAGACGGTCAACAAAAAATCATTTTCAAACAAATTATAAATTCAAAAAGAATTTTGAAATTTTACATTTACGTACCTATCTACTTGTGTAGTGTTGTAAGCAGATAAAAGGTCAAAATGTGACCTTTTAATGGATTCTACGCCCAAAACAACACTGAAAACGACGCTTCATACGACCTATTGAGTCAATAGATCAATAGACACAGATATATTAATGTCTCGTTATTGGAGATTCTTCTCGTTAATGTGGAGCCCAGTGAGCTATAAATTTATTAAATAAATAAATAAACATTTTACTGCAGACGTATAAATAAATATACATAACAAGCCCTCATTGGAAATGGAGAAAATACATTCAAAATGGAAAAGGAGAAACACATTTATGTCCACGTTGCAATTAAGACTTCTTCAAATGTGTATGGTGCGACCTCAATGAGTTTCGCCTTCACTGCCTCCAAAAATGCGCCATCAGGAAGGTTCTTCAACGGGCATGAGGTTGAAGACCATCTATACTAGGGGAGAGTTGGGTAAATTGGGGTGCTTGGGGTCCGAGTTCCACAACTCCCACAATTATGCTTCAAATGAACCCAAATGTTTATGGCATCTAGCCTAATTGGGTGGCCTAATAGCCCAATGTATCTTTTTGGAAGACCATTTTTGAACGCGTTTTTCAACACTGCTAAAACGTTTTGAACCTCACCAAACAAATTTGTGGCAACCATGACATCTCCAAACACGAAAACGATAAAAGAAAGTTGTTACAACAGCCACAGGTTTGATAAGAATTCGATAAGCGAGAGCGCCTCCCAAGATGGACCACAGAGCATCTAAGGTAAGTTTCGGTCATGATTTTAATTCATATTTTCACGTATGGGCGATATGTCTTTTTAAATCTTGTTGGAAAACCATCTAAGATTGAGTGGAATAAAAGATCTTTGCATGACATGCGTTCAGTAACTTGGGATAGTCCTTTTTTTCTATGTATCTTTTTGGATACATTGGGATGAGGGGGGTCTTGGCCATGTTGGATTCGGATTCCAAAAAGACACTTTGGGAAAAGGGGGGTCTATCAGCACATAGGAAATTGTGCTTGTCGTGTTCCAAAAACGAGGATTTGGATTGAATTCAAACGTATTTACATGTTTTTTGTTTGTTTTTTTACAGGTAGCAAAGCACCCAATACTCGCTTGTCCCAAAGTTGGGAATTTATCCGATGGTGAGGAGATGATTCTGATGATGGGAAGGAGGTAGAGGAAGAAGATTTTCAGAAGTTAGCGCAATATTTTGATGTGGTAGAAGAAATTTTGAGAGATGATATCGAAACTGAGATGGTGGAAGATGAATTATTTAGGATGTCGGGATGGAAGATGATGCTACAGAAGAAGGTAATGAAGACTGAGTTTGTAGTATGTGAAGCAGTCCGGAAAACAGATCTTGATGACCAAGATGCTTCTCAACAAGGAAGCTCTATCAGCAACCTCCAGTTCCCTCTCAAGTCCAGCCTGTCAGAAAATAAAGTACCTAGTCACGCGATCAGGAAAAATAAGGAACTCTCGGCGACCACACCCCCAAACGTCCCACAGAATTCAAAATTGCCAAAATCTTTAGACGCTGCCAAGTCCCAGCCCTCCACGTCAACTCAGGCTCCAACAAGGTGTGCCCTTCACTTCTTCAAGAAGAAAAACCAGCCAAGCCTGCCAAGAAAAAATCGGAATTCCGGTAAGAATTGCACTGTCATGATGACGTTGAATAGCGCTTGGCGAATTCATTCATTCCTTTTCAGTTTAGCTAGGAGTTTATTTCAGGTTGATTGTTTCTTGGGTCTCATGAATTTATAGATATTTTTCCTTATTTTTAGCTGGAAGAAAATAATATTTTCCAAAGAAGTATATCTACCAGAAATGGAGGCAAATTCTGGTAGGTAGATCAAGACAGACTCCTCAAGGTGGACCTGTCACCTACTTCCAGAAGTTCTTCACGGACCAGCTCATCGACTACATCGTGGAACAGAGCAAGCTCTATTCCGTCCAGGAAGCTGCACAATGTGTAGAGCTAAACCGTAGGGGTATACAAGATTTTCTGGCAGCACACATTTACATGGGGCTTGCAAGAATGAACTTAGCTACTCAGGTTCATGGAACCAACTTGTTCTTGGGACGAAATATTCTAAGCACAGTAACATGATTTATTTTGCCAAAGTGATAAATTTTATCGTTTTGTGATGAATGTGAATACTATGTGATAATTTTGATAAATTGACTGATTTGCACGGTTGATGGGTTGGGATTTGGTTTGGGGGGGGGGGGGAGGGGGTGTTCTTGGGGTTTGGATTGTTGTTTAATACTAAGTATTATTAATAATAAGTCTTATTAAAGGAATTTTGAATGTTACTTGCAAGTTTCGATGGACCCCTCGTATCCCAGTGTGTCTTTTTGGATCTGAAGGAGGAACCAGATTGAGGCCCCCCGATCCCAATGTATCCAAAAAGATACAGTTTTAATTTTCAATATTACTGGCAAGCTATTGTTTCCATTTTTTTTTCATTATTTTTTACGTACATTGGGAACCCCAATGTATTAGATATTAGAATTTGAACAGAAACTTGAACGGTGAAGAAATTTTTTTTGCTTGGGCTATTAAGGGTTTCGCCTTCACTGCCTCCAAAAATGCGCCATCAGGAAGGTTCTTCAACGGGCATGAGGTTGAAGACCATCTATACTAGGGGAGAGTTGGGTAAATTGGGGTGCTTGGGGTCCGAGTTCCACAACTCCCACAATTATGCTTCAAATGAACCCAAATGTTTATGGCATCTAGCCTAATTGGGTGGCATATAAAGTCGGGTACTCTCTGGTATGTGCCACAGAAAGTCCGTGATTATGCTTCAATCGCATCAGAATTTTTATGGTAGTTAGGCTAACAGGTGATTAAACTGGGTACCAATTTGGACATATTTGAGGCATAATCAACTGATCCATGGGGTAAATACAAGAGAGTACCCCACTTCATACGCAACCCCACTTACCCTCCTCTTTTTTTTTTTATAGAATCGACATTTTGGAAAACAAACCTTTTAATCTTAAATTTTCAAAATAATACCTACCTAACGTTTTTTCTGCTTAAATTGTTAAAAATAACGAATGAATGGTTAGTCTTAGAACTGCACCACATTCTGGTTTGTAACTGCATCACTTTTCAATCACAATTGTAAAATTTATAAAAAGAAAACAGTCAAAACTATGTTTAAAATAATTTTATTGGTCTTATTGGTCTCATACACACTTTAAGGCGCGTTTACAAAATCCAGATGACTTAGTATCAGGTACGACTGAAAAATGAAGAAACATTGATCTCCAAAAAATCACGTCTCAATTACAAACGGTTACTTTAAAATATGACCCTTTCTAGGGTTGTGTGTGGGACTTTTAAGTGATCACTTCCCCTCTTGTAGCCCATTTCACCAGGTGCTGCGAGCACCGAGCTGACCGACTCCTCTCCATAATATGGAGGATATTATCCTCTTCATTCCTCTTCTGGAGCTTCCTTGTCTTAGGTTGGTCAGTCATTTCTGCAATGGAATACCTTCAAAGTGAAAAAATATTAATTTCTGGCGCATTTAATTAATAAAACAAAGAAAAATTAATTGATTGTGAAATATCTGTATAGGAGGTTTTCCAATAAAAAAATCCTATGAAGTGGGGTAGTATCCCACTTTACCCGCACCCAGGTACCCCAATATATGGGACTGTCGATTTTGTGAAAAAAATTGTGTCACCCCTACCTACTGATTCTAAAACGATACTGGGGATCATGGACTCCTAATGATCAGCATGCACCTTTTTATTGAAGTCCAACATTTTTCAAAATAGCATGAAAAACTTCAAAATCGTCTCTTACCTGTCAACGTGATGTTATATCTTGAAGGTCGAAGCTGGACTAAAGGATGACCTTGTAGACTGTACCATGGAAATCTCTAGATAGCAGCACCTGCCCGGACAATAGAAGGGGTACCGCACTTTACAGGCAACCCCACTATACCCTCTCCCCTACTGCTCATGAGCATAAAAATATGTATTTCGAGCTTATTTGGTGATTTTATCGAGCATATCAATCCCAGTCCTCCTAATAATGATTGATTGTACGGTGAAAGGGCCCTAGCGTGATTCTTACAGTATAAACTATCTGTTAATAACCTGAGTTACCAGCTCGTACATTTATGAATCATTCTCACTGAAACTAAAATTCTCAGATAATTAAGGGACCTTCGAACAAGACTCAATAGCGAAAAGCTTCAATCAGTCTTTCCGAAGCTTTTGTCATCATTTTTAAGTCCTGTTCGACCGCCTTCCACCATTAAAACCACGTAACAGGTACGTTATGGGTTCCCCGCCGGATCATGAGAACCCCAGAGAACTCCCCTTGATTGCTGTCGGCGCCTACGCAGCCGAGTTCTTTTTAACTGCTTCAAAATTATAAAGGTTAGAGCACCGAAGGAATGGCACAGACTCATAACAATAAAGTAACCTTGCGTGTTCGGATCCAGTAAGGCGATTAATTTGTTCGAAAAGAATCTTGTTAACTACTATCTCCTTTTTTTTACGCCGAACGAATGATTTTATGGAGCAAAAACTGCGCATAATCGTATTGCATTTCCTGCCACAAAGCATGGCGGGTCTTTGAGAACGATCGCCTTTACGACCGTCCGGTTGACGGGTTTTAAGGATTTCTGAATCGCGAGACTAATTTTGGGAAGGATACATAAATGATGAGTCGTTTATTGGGTAGGTTGTTCTGCTAAAATTTGTCGACAAATTGATTAAGTCAGAGCAATGATTGCTCTCATGCAATTTCACAGTTCTTTCTCAAAATCTCATCTCTTCTCCTTCACTGGTTAGAAATTACAACACAACCACACCCATGCCGTCACGTTTGACCCATGTTGTCGAGCGGGTGCTTCATGTTTTGAGTTCGACTCTCCCCTGCTTAGCATGAAACTTGAAAACTAAGGCCTTTGTACCGTGAAGACACTTGCAAGGTGGGCGTAACCAAATGAGAAACCCCACTTGCTAATCATGCTTTCTCATTATACCCGCCCTGGGCACTGAAAAGTTATGATGAGAGCCCGAAAAGGTTTTTTCACAGGTAGGTAGGTAATGTATAACTATTAACGCTTAATAACGCGTGCATTTAACACTATCAACGCCGTGGATTCAGTAAATATGGAGGCGAGCCGTCTAAAAACTGAAATTAAAACTCACGAGATTATTTGACACGATCCACCTAAACGCTGGGTGTGTCATTATCTCCGGGCGAGAAGAGGAAGGTAGAATCACGAGAGAAAAAAAAACTTCCGGTGGATCGCGCTAATTACTCATAAAACCAGGACAAGCCACGACAGGCGGAGGTGCAGCGGATATTCACGTATCGGGGCGGGTAATCCAACTCCGCTCACCACAGACACTTACACGGCAGTGGCAGATTTTTTTTTCGCATAATATTCATTTTGCCAAAGGACTCCTTCCCCGCTCTTTCTCTGGCAGCTCAACACCGCGCCTTCTTTCTTTTTTCAACCGCTGATTTTTCAGATGGGCAATTTCACCATATTAAAACTACTCCGGTTACCATGGGAACGGGACAGGTGGAACAGGTTTCTAGAACGGATTATCCGTTTGATCGCTTGATCACGTCTTCGTTTAATACCTAATATGCACAAGATTCTCTGATGGATAGCGAATAGGTCAGGACTGAATCCCAATATGATTTGTTATTTAAAACCACCGAATTCAATTCCATTCTGGTCGTATGCACATATAAAACATTGCTAGATTTTGCATTGTGCACCTCACAGCAACTGCTAACAGGTGTTGAACTGCCGTATTCCTCTGATTGCCTCGTCCAGAAGTGTAAGTGCTATGTATTCCTGTGTAGCCAGCGCTCGCTCCTGGTTCACTGGCTACAATGGCCACCCTCTCCCGCATGCGGGCACGTTCCACTGGTTGCTAATTGACAGGTGCGTAGTCAAATGAGTTTTAGTCTCGATGTTGAAGCAGGTTCTTTACAACACACGCGTACAGGTGTCCGTGGAAGTTTGGCACTCCGCAGAGCGTCTCAACTGCAACCGTTTTCGACTTCTCAACCACAAATTTACCTGTACATTTCGTCTCACCCTTGTACATATCCCCTAATCAGCCGTATCTCCGTTGCCTGATTCTGGTTTATTATTCGTGGAATAATACACCTTTGTAATCGCGACGAAGGTTGACGAATCCGATCGGCCTCAAAATTTGACATTATCCGTTTCAAGATTCCAAAACCGAAATATCCGCCGTCAGGGCCGTTTTGGGCAGTAGGAATTTTTTTTAAATCTGAAGTTTTGACAAAATACTCAGTTTACCATCTAGTTGTGCCCGCAAGATTTTCAGCCCGATCGCCCAAACCCGTGGGGCAGTATGGGCCTAAAATGGGGCTGCAGGAGGGTTTTTTGAAGGATTTTAGCTATGGGATCGAGTTAGATGTCGTTTTCGAAGTATTTTTGAACGTAAATTCATTGGTGGGGTCCCGGAACGATCCGATTTCACAGTGGCGATCTATATGGCTTTCATGGGGCTAAAAATGGGATTTTGAAGGATCCCAGCAGGTTAAATATTTTTCGAGTAAAGACAAAAAATTATAATTTTTTTTTAATAAAAAAAAAACCGCTGGAAATTTTACACAAAGGTTTATTATTCTTTGATACAGGTTAGTAGTCCGAAAATTAATTCTGTGTCAATAAAATAAATTTAAAAAAAAAAAGATTTCTGTCAATTTTTTTTTACTCAGACAATATTTGACTGTCAAATTTGGAGGCCGATCGGAGTCGTCGACCTCCGTCGTGATTACATAGCTGTATTATTCCAAGAATAATAAACCAAAAAACGCTGCAAAATTTACACTATGGTTTATTATTCTTTGATATAGGTTACTCGTGCAGAAATTAAATTCTGTAAATAAAAAGAAATTTAAAAAAATTTTGTTTTTGGATTTTTATAGCTCAAAAAAAGTTTTTTGGATTTTTATTTTTATTTCAAAAATGTTTTTTTCTAAGACTATTTAGGTTTTACTCGAAAAATATTTAACCTCCTGGGATCCTTCAAAAATCCCATTTTTAGCCCCATGAAAGCCCTATAGATCGCCACAGTGAAATTGGATCGTTTCGGGACCCCAAAAAATGGATTCTACGTCCAAAAATACTTCGAAAACGACACCTAACTCGATCCCATAGCCAAAAGCCTTCAAAAACCCCCTCCTGTAGCCCCATTTTAGCCCCATAGCGCCCCACGGGTTAGAGCGATCGGACTGAAAACCTTGCGGGCACAACT
This sequence comes from Pilophorus perplexus, assembly GCA_955831195.1. Lineage (NCBI taxonomy): Eukaryota > Metazoa > Arthropoda > Insecta > Hemiptera > Miridae > Pilophorus > Pilophorus perplexus. Next base: position 29,939,104 of record OY037011.1, read on the forward strand.
AGGTGGTAAAACAATTATTTTGCCCAAATTTAAGATTAAAAAAAAAAAAAAAAAAAAAAAAAATCCTACTGCCCAAAACGGCCCGGACGGTGGTTTCGGATTTTGAATGTCGACCTCTTGAAACGGATAGTGTCAAATTTTGAGGCCGATCGGAGTCGTCGACCCCCGTCGTGAAAACAGGTGTATTATTCCGAGAATAATAAAAGGCTTTTTTTTAATGGCTTTTGGCTATGGGATCGAGTGAGGTGTCGTTTTCGACGTTTTTTGGACATAGAATCCATTTTTGGGGGTTCCCGGAAGGATCACATTTCACTGTTGCGATCTATACGGCTTTCATGGGGCTACAAATGGGATTTTTTAAGGATCCCAGGAGGTCAAAATTTGACATTTAATATTTTTCAAGTAAAAAAAGAAAAGTTTTTGAAAAAAAAAAAAAAAATCCTAACAAATCTTTTTTTCTAAATTTTTTTTTTTTTTTTCATTGACTCAGAATTAAATTTCTGCACAAGTAACCTATATCGAAGAATAATAAACCCTAGTGTAAAATTTGCAGCGTTTCTCTTTATGTTTAGCAGTAACATTCAATTCTACAGAGGACCGCAATTTTACAGTAGTTTACCGGCTCACATTTTTCTGTAGCACCTCTACATACGAAGCATTCGGGTGTGGGGTATTCTGTTCAATTTATTTCATGAGCAACCCTTCATGACTGGCCGTAGATCAAAATTCTTGACTCACTTTACGAAGCATTGGTTCGCGTGAGACCCTCTTAGTTGATGGCAGGCCATCAATAGTAGGTATTATGACGTAGCGCCACTGCACAATAGATAGGTTCGCGGCGTCTCTCTTTATTCCTTGAACTTCAAGTTATGCTCGCCAGAAATTGACGTCACCCTTCAACCTGTAATTGGTCCTGATCAACTGTCGTTAAAATCAGATCTGGGGGCCTTGGCATTTCACCGTTTCATTAACATTCTTCTCGGTGTTTGGAGACGGCTGCAGAGTCGTTGAATTAGTAGGGTTGGGGTTATAAGAACGGTTTCATGTAAATCAGCCGCAAGTTGCGCTTTGTACTCTACTTCTCCGACTCTTCGAAGATTTAGCATGCGATCTCCCGGGTTGTCTCGCTATGACTTACCCCTTTTTATGGTATGCTGACGAAAGGTGGGTAACAGTTGTGAGACGCCAATGAACGCCAGTAGATTGAGGTCATTATCTCTGGCATTTACCTCAAGTTTACTCACCAATAACTTGTTCGATTTTGGTTTATTATTCTTAGAATAATACAAAGTGGTATTATTCTATGTAGTCACGATGGGAGTCGGAATTCCTGATTCACCTCAATATTAAAATTTCTTCTTGGAATAATACACCTATGTTTTCGCGACGGAGGTCGACGACTCAAATTTAATTTGACATTATCCGTTTCAAAAGGTCTACAATGTAGACTCTACATTCTAAATCCGAAATATCCGTCCGCCGTTCGGGCCGTTTTGGGCAGTAAGAATTTTTTTTTTTAAATCTGAAATTAGGACAAAATACTCGGTTTACCATCTAGTTGTGCCCGCAAGGTTTTCAGCCTGATCGCCCAAACCCGTGGGGCGCTATGGGGCTAAAATGGGGCAACGGGAGGGGTTTTTTTGAAGGTTTTTGACCGTGGGATTGAGTTAGGTGTCGTTTTCGAAGTATTTTTGGACGAAGAATCCATTAATGTATTGTTGGGGGTCCCGGAACGACCCGATTTCACTGTGGCGATCTATAGGGCTACAAAAGGGATTTTTGAACGATCCCAGGTTGTACAGCTTGGGAACGTAGACGGGGTACGGCTTGTCCACTGGTATTATCTCCACCTGTCAAATCGGAAGATATAAATAGAGGATACTCATGAAGCCTCGTTTAGATTCAAACAACATGATTTATATAATAGTAGCCATTATTACAGAATTCAGGTATTTTTGTTGATCTCATGTTTATTGTTACCTCGTCTATTGAGGTAACATTATAGGTATTAGCTCCTTCATTTCTCCATTATTACAACACTCTGATGAAAAATAGTAAATCATTAAATGAAGAAAAAAAAAAAACCGCTGCAAATTTTACACAAGGTTTTATTGTTCTTTGATATAGGTTACTTGTACAGAAATTTAATTCTGTCAATGAAGAAAAATTCTTTTTTGGATTTTTATATTTCAAAAAAAAAAATTTTTTTTGGGGGATTTTTTCAAAAATGATGTATTTTTTACTCGAAAAACATTTAACCTCCTGGGATTCTTCAAAAATCCCATTTTTAGCCCCATGAAAGCCCTATAGATCGCGACAGTGAAATCGGATCGTTCCGGGACCCCAAAAAATGGATTCTACGTCCAAGAATACTTCGAAAACGACACCTGATCCATAGCCAAAAGCCTTAAAAAAAAAACCTCCCGTAGCCCCATTTTAGCCCCACAGCGCCCCACGGGTTTGGACGATCGGGCTGAAAACCTTGCGGGCACAACTAGATGTTAAACCGAGTATTTTGTCCAAATTTCAGATTGAAAAGAAAAAAAAAAAATTCCTACTGCCCAAAACGGGCCGGACGGTGGATATTTCGGTTTTGGAATCTAAACCTCTTCAAACGGATAACGTCAAATTTTGAGGCCGATCGGAGTCGTCGACCTCCGTCGCGATTACAAAGGCGTAAATTCACCTGTTTCATATCTTATATGTACACCAGTAGTGTGTACATATAAGCAGCCTAATTCAAAGCATCTTACGGCATTTGTTATTTCCGCGGATTAGGCACTAGAGAGGGTTGATTGAAAGTACAATGTCATACAAACGCAAAATGACACATTATTATACACCTTCTTCATCCCACAGGTTCACATCGTGAAACAAGTTACACCCACCATATGGTGACTCACATATCTTCAATTAGATTCTCCTTTATAAGTAAGCACTAAACGACCATGCGCACAATGAATAACGGCTCATGAAACAAAGAACACTGAATAGATTTCTCTGAATAACATTAGTGCAAAATCGAAACGACTAGTTCTGATTTATCAAATTAATTTTGATAATATCAAGATGTATTAAATATGTATCAAGAAACGAATAGTTCTGATCTATCAAATCAATTTTGATAATATCAAGATGTATTTCGACCATGCGGGATATTTTTAAATGCGCGTGTCTCTTATTTGCCATGTCTCTTATTTGCCAACCTTCCCCTATCACAAATTTTGGTAATAGTTAAAAGGTTATAAATTTTATAAGGTTATCATTGTTGATTACATCATTAATATACTATATTATTAGGTAACGTAGGGTCCTACTACATTTTATCAGAACTTCAAAACAACATTAAATGTTGTTTTGAAGTTTGCAAATTTTGTAATGCAACCTAAACGACACAGCTGTAAATTGAATCACTAATATAAACTGGACTAATACAATGTATTGTCGGGCATCAGAGCGGTAAAACGGGAGGAGTCGATGAAGGGTTGAAGTGCTTGGATAAGCGAAATCTGCGCTGTACGGAGCAGGATGACAATAAACAACAATCAGTGGTGTTCGATTCAGCTCGCGGAGATATACTTCCCAATCCAAGGCAAAGAGGTTGGCATCTCTTCTCGTAAAAAGACGAGTAATTAAATATTAGTCTGCGACGCCTCTCTTGAACAAACCTACCTCGAGTTCCTTTGAGAGCCAGCACGTAATTCAGATTATAGCCGGCCTTTTTTCTACCACTATCCTTTCAAGCATTCTCACCACCTCTTCGGTGGCTGGTGTACTGTTTTTGCTGCACGATGAGACACTAATTACGTCTGAAGGACCTCGTTGAGCAAGACCGAGAAATCGCAACATGTTGAAAAAGAGGACGTTATATCACCCGAGTCACGACCCATTTACGAAAAGAGGAAATTATCTTATTGCGTTTAGCTCAACGTTCAGAAACAGTACAATTTAGGTTTTTAAAAGCAATTGCAGAAATTGATGGTTGAAGAACCGACCGGGATTCAAAGAGAGCGACCTAATAATGGTCAGTGAAGCGGTATAAATGCATTATGTGTCCTCACGCCCTGTTCGGCAACGGACCCGTATCTGCGAACGGAAGGAAACTCCTGACGATCGACAAGCAATCTACGGATCGGATCGTTAGAAAACGTTGTCCCGCATGCTGGAGCCGCCGCATATGCGGGTTGTCACCTGTACGCTTATTGGGTCAGGAGTGTTAGGGTCAGCAATATCGCGGTCATCATACAGCTTCACGAGACCTAGAAAATATTTAAACGATGGACACTAATGGAACGATGACAAAATGGCGAACCAATAAATGCGTTTATAAGGAAAGAATCCATGGATTCTTCATCATAACCTGAGCCTTACTCCAAGCCACCGAAAAAATGGAAACATTTGAGTGCTAATTCACTTGCCAAGCAAGTTCGCGATCAAGATCGATCGGGCTTCGATTAGGAAGTGCACCTGCTGCCAACCTGTTAAGCGGTGTAGGTCGCACCTGCTGTTTGCTTTCAAAAGTCCTTTCCTTTCCCGGCTCCTGTCGATAATTGAAGGAGCTCCTAATCTCAGGTGGTTTCCGTATTTTATACTATAAAGTCACTATCTATTCAAGGGGGATTCCCTTAAATTTAAAACGGAGATTTTACATGAAGTCAACACAAATCTCCAGCTTAGCATTAAATCTCAGTTATAGTCCTTAATGAAGTTACATAACTGTGGTTCAAAAACGACTATCTGCCTTTTTTTTTTCAATTCCGGATGAATAACCTTTCTATGAGGACTTTTCGCGAGAAATCCGTTTCTGATGGTCTTTTGAGTCAAAACCGAATCTGTCCTTCAATTCCTTCCTATCTTTCCGTCCTATTAATGAAATCGCATCTAAAAATCACGTTTTGCTTCAAAAGCAACTTTCTACATCGGCCATTGTGATTCAATTCAGCTTTTCTCCACCAATAACAGCGCTCTACTGCTGTTATCTCCGTGAAAGGTTATGTCAAAGCCGGTAATGTCCGCGATTGTTTATTTTTTAGATATTTTCGAGCTTTTGAGCTTTTCACAAAGATTAAAAAACCGTATATTTTCGAATATATTTTTTTTATGGCGAGTTTCATTTGTAATTAATAATGAATTGAAATTCATAAGAAAACGCTGCAAATTTTACACAAGGAATTATTATTCTTTGACAAAGGTTACTTGTACGAAATTAAATGTGAGCCAATACAAAAATTTTGGAAAGAACATTTTTTCAAAAAACTTTTTTTTTTCACTAAATCCAAATCCTACCTTCCTTCCTTTTTTCACATTAGATCCAAAATTTTGGAAAATATTTGTCCTCCTGGGATCCTTCAAAAATCCCATTGGTAGCCCCATGAACGCTCTATAGATGCCCACGGTGAAATCGGATGGTCCGGGACCCCCAAAAATGGATTCTACGTCCAAAAATACTTCGAAAACGACACTTTACTCGACCCCATAGCTGAAAACCTCAATAAACGCTGCAAATTTTACACATGGGTTTATTAATAATTAATATCCTGTCAAAAAAAAAAAAAAAAAAATGAAAAAACCTTTTATACTTTTTTTTCAAAACAATTTTTTTTTATTCCGAAAATATTTGACCTCCATGGATTTTTCAAAAATCCCATTTTTAGCCCCATGAAAGCCCCATAGATCCCCACAGTGAAATCGCAGCGTTCTGGGATCCCAAAAAATGGATTCTAAGTCCAAAAATACTTCGAAAACGACACCTAACTCGATCCCATATCCAAAAACCTCAAAAAAAACCCTCCCGCAGCCCCATATTAGCCCCATAGCGCCCCAAGGGTTTGAGCGATCAGGCTGAAAACCATGCGGGCACAACGAGATGGTAAACCGAGTATTTTTTCCAAATTTCAGATTTAAAAAAAAATTCCTACTGCCCAAAACGGCCCGGACGACGTACGGCGGAAGGACATTTCGGATATAGAATTTAGACCTCTTGAAACGGATAATGTCAAATTTTGAGGCCGATCGGAGTCGCCGACCTCCGTCGCGATTACATAGGTATATTAGTCCAAGAATAATAATAATTAAAAAAAATAAAATAAAATAAAAAAAACGAATCAAGTTGGGTCAAAACGACAATTATCCATATTTCTGTTGCATTTTCCAAGAGTAGGAGGAACATTCGTACTACAATAGAATGATTTGAAATCTCTTATGCGACTGACGAAGGGCACTCAAATACGCATTTACAAAAAACAATTAAGTAGTTCTCTAACGATGCAGAGTTAAACCTTAGAAAACGTTTTTTCCGACTTCCCGAAATTCCGTCCCATGGGAGAACAGAGTGTTGAGTCCAGTCGATGAACACGTATATCATTGGCCATAATGGTCTAACTTTCAAAGGAATCATTTTCATACCATTGACACCAGGTTAGTGTGAATTATTAATTATTATTTACAGTGAATGTTTAAATTTCTTGAAAAAATAATAGTTTTGGCCCGTCAAAACTCCTGTGTCAATAAGAAGTTGCCAACTCATCTTTGCCAACTACGCTCATTCAACGGCGAGACTTTCACCCGCAACGCAAGGTGGCACTGTAGTGCTCCCAAGTTCACCATAACTTTCTACTTCGCATCGTGGAAACGTAAAAACTGTCTTGGTCCGCTCCATTCATGCATAAGAAAATTAAGAAGTAAGGTGGTATTCTAGTGAACGTGGTCATGAAGTACTTTCATGCCTTGAGTTTTATACCTTTTGATGCACACAGCTTAGGTCCGGGATTAGCTTTGTAAGGTCAGGTTAATAAAACTTGAACGTAACTTTGGTTCATCTGGATCGCCAGCATTCACTTGCAATTGGGCAGGTGATATCAAGTAGACTTGACAGCTCGGTAATTTCTCATTTCTACGACTCCGTGCACGAGATAATTGTTTAAATCGAACCCAAATATCAGCGGACGGACGACCTTTCAAACCGGAGGTGTGTAATATAAAATCACCTCGGGACGGTCCGCTCCAAGTCACTGCCATTTAGAAAGGTAGGAAAAAAAAAAAAAAAAAAAAAGGATGATACGAGAGCGAATAAAGAATAAAAAGGTCTGGAAACTTGAGTTGTGGGAACCACACATTTCCAGAACAGGTCGGCGAAGAAACTTCCAAATGTAATCTATTTATGAGAAGTTAGTGAACCCTGATTGTCATGCTTCACCCACGCTTCGACTCTTATCCTGTATTTTATTATCAACTAGCAAGGGGATAAAAGCGGTAGAGTATCGATCCCAACATCACCCCACAGGTGAGGAGCTTCCACAGAAATGATGATATAATACCTAATTCTGTGATACTACCTTATATGTAAAGATTACATTGTATTACTACATATCCATATAATTATAGGTAACTAGTCTCTCTGGCTCGCTTCGCTCGCTCCCCTAGTGGGGTGTATTGCCGCCTGTGGGGTGTATTGCCGCCTATGGGGTGCGTAGCATCGATGGACACGTTCAAACCCCTACTCAGACATAAGGCCTCGCTCCGCTCGGCCCCTCCTATTCGTAGCAGAGACGATAGAAAAAATCGGCGTATTTTTAGGGCTTACCGTTTAGGAAATTATTATTTTTAATTCAATTCAACTTTTTTTAAATAAAGGCCTCTCCATCTATCAAAGTTCCCTGGACCCTCCGTTTTCTAAGATCCCTGGCCCCGCGCGAATTAAAACGATCCAATTGTCTTCTCACCGTGAAATCGCCCCCTCCCCCTCGGTTTTTTTGAAATCCGACTTCGGAATCGGATTGGCCATATTTTGGCGCGCATTTGGCTCGCGGATACCATACCCAAAAAATGGCTCCTTACTGGGTATTTTTGAACCCGAAAAAACGTGGGACAAACGCGAGAAAGACGATTTTTCGACGAATTTCCGGCGAATTTCCCGGGCGAATTTCCGAATTACGATTTTACCGACGTCTTCCACCAGGTCTGATCTATACGGCTCGTATTTTTTCGTAATTTTTTCGACCCCCTAAACGGCCAGCGAGCGGAAAGTGAAAAAACTCATTCGGGAACGCGTTATCCCGTACCAACAAACCACACGGCCGTCTACCACACGGCTACCGTCGGCCAACACAATTTTATATTATTGTATGATATGATATGATGATATTATTATGGGATTTTTAAACGTAAAATTGAAAACCTTGATGACCAATTTTACGTTAAAATGAATACCAAATATCGTAAGCTTTCAATTTTTTCATAATAACCCTAAAACTTACATGCTGTTATGAAGAATTCCACCTCGTTTGATCATTGCTAGTATGGATGAGCATTCAAGCAATGAAAGGCAATAAGCGCAGGATGCAACAACCTTAACCCCTCCGCCAGGTTTCGACGGCACAATGGTCCATCGGATTTGGGAGCGGTCTTTTCTTCTCCGAGAATATTATTCACTGTCAACTAAGGAGTCCCTGTCGTTGGATATTTATGTTCCATCTCTAAATCTCACTACGTATTGAGAGGCGAAAGACCAACGAACCGCAGGTTGCATGAATTAAAAAATCTGAAAAAAAAAAAAAAAAAACGGCGAAATTATAACAATTCCAAAATCGTACACTTCAATCTACGGGAGGCGCCACTTCCGACGGCGCGGGTAGGAAGTCCAACTTCTCTCGTTAACAAGGAACATTTCCTCTCTGTTACTCTGTGACAAGGAAGCTGTTAATTACCCGGACTCCCCGATCAGGCCGCCGGCAGTACCTACCGTTTCACTGACCGTCATTCTGATATATTTTTATTAGAATAGAATATCTCATCACATCGCATTTTGGTTTATTATTCCTGGAATAATACAGCTGTTTTCGCGGCAGAGGTCGACAGCTCCGATCGGCCTCAAAATTTGACATTATCCGTTTCAAGAGGTCTACATTCTAAATCCGAAATGTCCGTCCGCCGTCCGGGCCGTTTTGGGCAGTAGGATTTTTTTTTTTTTTAAATCTGAAATTTTGACATAATACTCGGCTTACCATCTAGTTGTGTTCACAAGGTTTTCAGCCCAATCGCTCAAACCCGTGGGGCGCTATAGGGCTAAAATGGGGCTATAGGAGGGTTTTTTTGAAGGCTTTTGGCTGTGGGATCGAGTTAGGTGTCGTTTTCGAAGTATTTTTAGACGTAGAATCAATTTTTGGGGGTCCCGGAACGATGCGATTTCACTGTGGGGACTTATTGGGCTTTCATGGGGCTTCAAATGGGATTTTTGAAGAATCCCAGGACGTCTATTATTTTCCGAGTAAAAAAAAAATTTTTTGAGAAAAATTAATTTTTTTTTTTTTATTTTCCAAAACTTTTTTCATTCACACAGAATTAATTTTCGCACTTGTAACCTGTATCAAAGAATATAAAGCCTTGTGTAAAAATTTGCTGCGATTTTGATTGAGTCTGAGGACCGGGCCAGGTCAGCGGACTCAATATTTTCGCGCGAACCTGTTGCCCGGGCAGCTGTTGTGGACTCTGCAACCGCCGGGAGCTCAGATTTTCGTAAGAAGAAGTCAGCGGTCCCGGCCTCCTTTGGCGACAGATTGTCAGAGGAGGTTCAGCCCGGAGATCATACATTCATCCATGGATCCACATTTATCATATCAAATGTGGATCCAGGACGAGTTAATACTGATGCTGACCTCTCAGCTTCAATATTGCAATCCCCTGGACTCCCATCAAGGAAATCCACGCATTAACAAATTACCAAAACACTTCCTACCGATCTGGAGATAGCGGATTTTCCCTCAATGCCTCAGTAGGTACCCCCTCCTAGGATAGCAGATCGCGCATTATGCCCTAGAAAGGGATATTCATGAAGAAGAAGAAGAAGAAGAAGAAGATTTATTTGTGGTAACAAGTTTGTTTTCACAAGAGTTCGTCAATTTATGCTAAGAAAGAAAAAACAAATTGATTAATTACGAAGAAAAAAAAACGCTGACCTTGAGAGAGTGCAATCACAAAGTTCCCCTCTTTGTGAATACACACTACTGCTTTTTAGGAGAAGAACCCTTCGTTTATTATAAAAGCTCTCTGCCCCAATACCGTCTGGAGGAAGCACACAACGCTATTCGTCCAGCCTTCATCATCCAAACACATCTTTAAAATGATCTCCGAGACATCCAACAGAGGAGCACCAAAAAAAATCTGCTGCGCTCATAGTTGAAAACGAGCCAAGACGAGAGCAAGTGAAGAAGTGACTGTGGTGATTGAGAATTGCAGATGGAACAAGGGTTACTTACATCAAAGCGATTGATAGTTCTGTGCAGCACAATATGGCAGAAAGGAGGAGTTGGCACAGCTTACTTGAGCCAAAAGTTTCTTGGTGTACAGGGGAGCCGAACGAGTCAAATAGGGAGCACATTCGCCAATCCCAAACAGTGCGCTCCTTCTACACAAATCCAGTGAGCAAGTGGCTGTCCTGTTCAGGTCAGCTTCTCGTAAACGCTTCTGGTTCGCCTCCAAGGAACACTCTTTCTTCTCCCTAGGGAGTCCTCTTCTTCTCTTCCCTTGCCATTAGCTAATGGCAAGCGGATCCCTACACAACCAGAAATGGCCTAAACCAGGCTTGTCCAGCAGCTCCCTCAACTGCAAAGCCCAGTTGAACTTGACCTCGGTAAAGTGAATGGAGAGTTCACACAGCCTTTCGAAACAGATCCTTGGGAGCCTGTCTGACGGCATGGCCATGAGCTTGAGCCACCAGCCAAACCTACCAAGAACTCCGAGTGCACGAGACCCAGCTCAGCTCTCACCAGACAATCCGGTGTGTTGAATGCCAAGCTCAAGAGTGCCTTAAAAGCTCTAACCTGCACTCTTACAACAAGCCCTGCATAATTGAACGACCAAACCAAACCTCAGAAACGTAAAAAGTAGTGCTCAGCACCGCCCCTGAAAACAGGACATACCAGGCCTACCAAGAACTCCACCTGAGACCTTAAAACGACAGACCATACATTTTTAAAGGCGGCGGTATCCTTCTTCACAGCATTTTGAGGAGATTCATGAATGGTGGAGGACTTCCCCCAAACACACAACACAAATATTGATATAGGTAAATAAATTAAATTTAGGAGCTCAATTTGTGCACGTACGCACACGTCCAACACCCCTTAAATTGGCGAACCTACAGGGGCAATAAAGTGTGAACTTTAAAATGAATGTTGGCTAAGATTTCCCCATGGACTAAACTAATTCTTGCTGTGTTCAAAAGTAGGTTACTTACCTACTTACATGTTTTCTACTGGAGCAATTTTGTTAGTTAGGTACAAAGCTTTGTACGCATACTAATGTTGGTTACGTATAAACGCCAAAAATGTAAAAAAATACACATTTCTACTGAATCGTTGCACGAGTGTTCGGGGCGGAAAGGTGTCGGATTTCTGTTTCCGAGCTTCGTTTGTCGCGATTAGTGATACAGTTGAGTCCGCTCCAACCTCATTTATCCTTTTATGTTCTGACCATTCTTCATCTGGATTCGAAGTATCTTAATTTTAAATGTCATTTGCCCCCCGGCTTAAACTTGTTTCCAAAACGAGTTTTTCTTCTCTTTACCCCGTTTGGCATCACCGATGCATGCTACATATGGAATTTCAATTAGTCTCCGTTCTCCCTAGCTTTTGCGGAGGGAGACAGTTGCGCAACCTAATCTGCTTCCATGTCTGCAATTTGTTCTCACGACAGGGGTTTGGCAGCCGGTGTCAACGCTGAAAGAAGGCAGGTTTGGAAAACTTCATTAAATTGTTAAAGTAACGAAGGGGCAAGTGAGCCATTTATTTTATTAATTTCCTGCGATTCTTCATCAGGACGAAAAGTTCGAACGATGTCTTATAGAGCAAGTTGAAATACCACGATTCCGTTATTTCGATTCGAGGTTAATCCTATCGATCTGAGCCCAATTGATACGGTTATACGATAAACTATGCATCTGACGATCCCTCACCATCTCAGTTAACTTTTCAGACAATCAACATAATATTGCAGTGTGAATGACATTTTAGATTCAACTCCAATTTTTGATCATACGGCCTACACATTGAAATGAAGATGGTGTAAGAATCTTCGTATTAAATAGCTATTGGTATTGGAAATTGGTTCACTCTCCCGTCTGAGTCGTGTTAACAGCTCAATCTACTGTGGCTGAGCTTCAAGTAGGAAGGGAAAGGTCAGTCGTGTTACATGACGGGGCAGATAATTTGAAAACGGAAAAAATACAAGACTAAATACTTTCACGCGGGCTTGAGCCCCTTTCACGGAGTGTGATCCCCAGGGAGATCGTTGTGTGAATCATGATCCGGCTCATTAGGCCCGGTATACCCTCTCGGCTTCAATGGCGTTAGAACTAATCGCCTGAGAGCTGACTGTCACACGATTCTTGACTTGGACGTCTGTGGTGTTCACATAGTGAGTTCCGTTCCCTCCAAGTGCTACAAGCACTGGTTACAGAATATTACAAATACATGTCACCTCAGTCAGCTGGTGGGGAGCGATGATTATAAAAGAATGGTAAGCGATGATTATAGAAGAAGACATTAAAACATGTTCCAAGTTTTTCTATTCGGTTTTTGTATCCAAATTCATTTCCGGCAAATTTTGCGGGAATTCGATTGTGTTTGTTGTTGACTTGTTAATTCGTATTCATGCATTTAGGCCAGTCATTACATGCATCAGATTGTGCAAAAGGAGACGTTGTAAATTTTATTTTTGGTACTTGTAGGTATGTTTACTAGGAAGTAAATATCAAATGACATGAAAAATGTCGAGAGAACTTTTGGCAGCCTAAAAACCTCGAAATTTTGGGACTTTTTTTAGTTTTTCTTCGGTAATATCTATACGATGCTTCCTAGCGAAAATGTTACTATGTACAAACTTGAAGAGCATTAAATTGTGCATCGAATGAGCACCATAACTTTATAAATCGGTTTAGTGGTATGGTCAAAAACCACGGTCAAGAAATTGCGTTTTCCAACTTTGCCAAAAAGCGGCTATCAGCGTATTTTAAAAGTATTTAGGTTGACAACGGGTCCTCCGATACAAAAAACTCATGGAATGAAAGTTGTAGAGAATCTAATTCTACGTTCAAGGACAACAAAAGACAACAACTCAAAACTTCAAAACACAGAACAAAACTCAAAACAAAAACAAAAACCAAAACACAAAAAACAAAACTTCAAACACAAAAACAAACAAAACAAAACAAAACTAAAAACTAAAGAAAAAACATAAACCAACAAAAAAAAAAAAAAAACTTCAAATTCAAAACTTCACATCAAAACTTCAAAACAAAACAAAACCAAAACTCAGAACAAAACAAAAACGCTGCAAATTTTACACAAGGGTTTATTATTCTTTGATAGGTTAGTAGCGCAAAAATTATTTCTGTGTCAAAAGAAAAAATGCTGGAAAAACAAATTTTTGGATTTTTTTTTTTGGATTCGCGACAGTGAAATCGGATCGTTCCGGGACCCCAAAAATGGATTCTACGTTCAAAAATACTTCGAAAACGACACCTAACTCGATCCCATACCCCAAAGCCTTCAAAAACCCCCTTCTCTAGCCCCATTTTAGCCCCATAGCGCCCCACGAGTTTAGGCGATCGGACTGAAAACCTTGCGGGCACAACTAGATGGTAAACCGAGTATTTTGTCAAAATTTCAGATTTTAAAAAAAATTCCTACTGCCCAAAACAGCCTGGACGGCGGACGGACATTTCGGATTTAGAATGTAGACCACTTGAAACGGATAATGTCAAATTTTGAGGCCGATCGGAGTCGTCGACCCCCTTCGCGAAAACATAGGTGTATTATTCCAAGAATAATAAACCAAAACTCAAAACTTTTAAATTCGCTCAAGTAGACTTCTCAAAATTTGCATTCTCCCAAATCGGTTGTCATTACCTACTTGCCGGATGTTATTGTTTCAATCTTCAAGCTTCACCCAAGAACCTTTCATTTTTTGACATCGTTGTTATGGGTCTGAGCAACAAAATATCAAAAATGGTAGTGAAAGTTTTGCTGGGAGAACTTTTGGTGGCCAAAAAACCTCGATTTTGTCGGACCTTTTCCCGTTTTCCACCTCCTCACCAACTCAAAAACTAAGGGTCGCAGAAAAAACCTTTCTGACAAGAACAAAGTTAAAGTATTATAACAGGGATTTGATGGGATGAGCGCAAGAAAAAGTCCGCTTGCTTTTTGCTGGTTTACTGGTGACAAGCTTTCGGCCTCACTGTGCCATCTTCAGGTCTACAACATTAATTACGCCAGGGGTTAAACAATATGACTAGGGGAACTTATACTCATTTCACACAAAGATACGTACTATAAAAGGTATACCTTTTATGCAGAGTATAGGTGCTACTCTGCATCCCCTCGCTCTTCGGAAACCATTTTCATTAATTAAAATATAAAATCTTCAATTTTGAAATTTCTCATCCAACAATGTTTTCATTCTGTTGTAAGCCATTTTATTAGCTCATTTATAGAATACTATAATAAGCTACTGATGAAAATGTTTTTTAGATGGACTCCATTTTGGACCTTTTGGAACCAGTTTAAATTGAATTATTAAGTTTTGAGAAAACTCGGTCTTGCTCCACTTGGGACCACTGCGCCATATAAACTTCCATATTATGTACCTTGTCGAATCCTTAAAAAGAGAGCCTTCGCGATTTCCGAATAGACCACAGCGGGCATCCAATGTACAACACCGGTTTCGAACGAATTCATAATTCTCTGGGAGAAAGATAGGATAATATACCGGGGGTTCAAAAAGCATGCGCCACCAAGGCCATTAGCGGCTATAAATCTCCCATCTGGACATCAACTTGATCGTATTCCTCTTAGGGAAGAGCGGTCGGGATCGCTCGGAATGTCCCGAGAACATCTTCTTGAAAAACTAACCGCCTTCTTTGATCTCTTGATCTGAGTATAGCCTTGAAGAGAGGTAATTGGCCGCATTTACGACCCTTTAGGTTTTTCTTTGCAGCTCACTTACCTTTCAATAACTTCTTTATTAAAAGGACTCCGAGCTAGGCGACAGTGCGCATAATACATGAAGTGATTTCGCTTCTTCTTCCGGAGTTTTCATTTCACCGGCGGTTGTTTCTTGTTTCTTCTCACGTACCTACTAAACAGGACATGTTTGTCAAGTTCTTGAAAATGGGAACCATCGTAGTGGATGTCAAGCCACGTAATTCTCGACTCAGAACTGAAGCGAACACTCCGAACAACTGTTGGGTATATCTTTTCTTAAACAAATACAAAAACGAATTTATTTATTCATTTGTTCGAGGGCATAGTGCAATATACATACATTTGTTTTAATAGTTATTTCCTTGATATCGTATGTCTAAATTATTCGAATGGTCCTGGCCTGTGGGTGAGTGACCCGTCCAGACCTTTGCCTCTGTCGACCTTTATCCACTATCAGATCAATATAATATTATGCGATGACAACACTTAGGTATTATGGCAGTGATAGTGTTCGCAAGAGTTCTTATTCATCATTTGGCGTGAAATTATTTTTCCGAATACCCCCTCGTAAAAGGCAAATCCACGTCAAAGCGTTTTGAAAAACTTATTTGATTCACACAAATAGGTCTATATCATAGACATTATGGTATAATGCCTATAATATAGGCATAATAATAGGTCTATAATATTATAGGCCTATACCAAATGGGGCTCACTTGTGCGAAAGATGGTGTAGTAAATTTTATTTTTGGTACTTGTGCTCGAAAGTAAATATCAAAAATGGTGACACGAAAAATGTCGGGAGAACTTGCCATTATTTTGCCATGCTCAAGATTTTATAAGCTCTATAAATCTACTTCTATTTGAAACGGGTCGCTTCTTAATTACATTAGGAAACCTACTAGCTACAACTTCCAACAGCCTAAGACAAGGCCTGTACGGAAGTCCTCAATTGTGCAATCCGGCACCTGCCTCCCACGCGCTGACCTTTTGTACAGGCTTTCTTAAGCCCTCAAGAGATTCATGCGATGTTATTTTCTTTCTCAGGTGCACGAGCGGTGTTCGCGGTTGCACAAGAGCAAATAGCCATATACTAAAGCAATGGTCTTTTAGAATGAGCAAAACTAACAATAAATTGTCAATCAGTGTAAGAGCGTGTGTCACCATTGGTTTATTATTCTTGGAATAAGTACCTACTAACGACGGGGTTCGAAGAGTTTGATATGCCTCAAAGTTTGTCATAAAACGTCGTTTTAAAGTGAGTAGATTCCAAAAATGAAATGCCTGTTCGCCGTCGGCCGTTTTGGGCAGTAGGATTTTTTATTTATTTTTTTAAACTGATATTTTGACGGCATCTAAGCCCACAAGGTTTTCAGCGACGGGAGGAGTATTTGAAGGTTTTCATCTATGAGTCATAGACTACGACTAGCACTCCGACAGGATACATCGGAAACGCCGACTCAATCGGACAGTGAACAACGAAGATAGGGATAGTTGCGCGAATTTGCGCTCATCGAAAATTGCGCTCAATGGGCTTATCAGACTTAAAATTGGCCGGGGAATCCGAATTCGCCAAAACATTTAGGGGTTCCCATTTAAAATAACAAACTTGGGCGCAAATGCGCGTATTTGCGCGCATCTTATGACATAATCTGCCGGATAGATAGTCAGCCACAGACATGGTGAGAATTAGGTAGAGGTATAGATATTGAATGGGGGGTTGCTTTCAAGATATTCTAAGATGTATACCTAATTAATTTTTCGGGGTTCCAGAACAATGCTTACGCCGTAAGAATCTGTGGGGTTTTCATGAGGCATTAAATGGGATTTTTGAAGGATATCAGGAGGTCGAATAAGGTGTCGTTTTCCGAGAAATTTGGGACGTAGAGTCCACGCAACCGTCCGAACACTTTAAAAGAAAATACAAAAATTGAACAAGTCATCAAAATAATTGTTTATTATTATAGAATTAATTGGTGAACAATATATTCAAAATTTGACATTCGTTTCAAGAGGTCAAATTTTCAAATTTTCAAGATTCCAAAACCGAAATGTCCGTACGCCGCACAGTGGGGCCAATGACCTCAAAAGGTGGCGGAAATTATTCTTGGCAAATAAGTGACTGAAAAATGTGTATTTGGCATAGAAAAACACAAGCACAAAAAATACAAATAATGCCTCAATATGCCTCAAATTGCCTGATATGCCTGATTGACTGATTGCCTGATATGCCTCAAAGATGAAATCATGGGGGTCTGAATTGATAGGTGGTTCAAAATTTTATAAGTGGTCGAAAGTTATGGCGGTTACGAGCTATGACAGACAAAACTAATAAAAAACCTAATAAACTAAAAATAAAAAAAATTCAGTAAAAAATTCATAAACGAATAATTGGCAAAAATTGGCAGGATTTAATTTTTTTGTACACATTCTGCAGTTCCCCCAGAATACGAGAAAAATAATGGCGTTGCTGGTTCATGTTGGGTCAAGGGTCGTTTTCACCTATATATATTTACGTTTAACGTTTTTCTCCAGTTTATGTACGAGTACAATAAAAGGAAGCAATACTGATAGGTAAATAAAATATTTTTGTATAGTAAGCACTTACCTGAAGCACTTTCAGTCATCGTTGAAAAATTAAACGCTTGCAGTGACCAGTGGAAAAAGGGAACTGCACAAGTAGATCCCGGCAGAAGACGAAGAGAGATAAGAATTGACTCCCTCCACTAACCCCCAGACAGCCTTCAGCAGCAAAATAATAAGGGGCATTGTCCACCTACATATTAGCTACCAACCCACGAAGAAACCTGCCGCCAGGCGCGACTTTTGGTTTATTATTCTTGGAATAATACACCTATGTTTTCGCGACGGGGGTCGACGACTCCGATCGGGCTCAAAATTTGACATTATCCGTTTCAAGAGGTCTACATTCTAAATCCGAAATGTCCGTCCGCCGTCCGCCGTACGCCGTACGCAGTCCGCCGTCCGCCGTCCAGGCCGTTTTGGGCAGTAGGAATTTTTTTTAAAATCTGAAATTTCGGCAAAATACTTGGTTTACCATCTAGTTGTGCCCGCAAGGTTTTCAGTTCGATCGCCCAAACCCGTGGGGCGCTATGGGGCTATAATGGGGCTACGGGAGGGTTTTATTTAAGGCTTTTAGCTATGGGATCGAGTTAGGTGTCGTTTTCGAAGTATTTTTGGACGTAGAATCCATTTTTTGGGGTCCCGGAACGATCCGATTTCACTGGGGCGATGTTTAGGGCATTCGTGGGGCTACAAATGGGATTTTTGAAGGATCCCAGGATGTTAAATATTTTTCGAGTAAAAAATACAGAGTTTTTGAAAAAAACACATTTTTGAACAAAAAAAAAAAACAAAAACAAATTTTTTGAGATAAAAATCCAAAAAAAAATTTTTTTTAATTTTTTCATTGAAAGAATTAAATTTCTGCACAAGTAACGTATATCAAAGAATAATAAACCCTTGTGTAAAATTTGCAACGTTATTTTTTCGGACTTTCCGCCACCTTTTGAGCTCATCACTGTGCGCCGTCCGGGCCGTTTTGGGCAGTAGGAATCTTTTTAAAAATCGGAAATTTTGACAAAATACTCGGTTTACCATCTAGTTGTGCCCGCAAGGTTTTCAGCCGGATCGCTCAAACCCGTGGGGCGCTATGGGGCTACGGGAGGGGTTTTTGAAGGCTTTTGGCTATGGGATTGATTTAGGTGTCGTTTTCGAAGTATTTTTGGACGTTGAATCAATTTTTTGGGGTCCCGCAACGATCCGATTTCACTCTTGCGATCTATAGGGCTTCCATAGGGCTTAAAATGAGATTTTTTAAGGATCCCATGAGGTTAAATATTTAAATATTATTATTATTATTATTTTTTTTTTATTGACAGAATTAAATTTTTGCACAAGTATCCTATATCAAAGAATAATAAACCCCAGTGTAAAATTTGCAGCGTTTTTGTTAACATAATTTCACGCGATTTTCATAGGCGTTGCGATGTTATGAATATGGGGTAACTACGTAACAATCAATATTCGAATATATAGGTAATACATATTATCATATATTGTTGAAGTATTAGTCACCTGTAGAATAAGAATATTGTCCAAAATGATATTCTCGTAAGCTAATACTTGATGTAGCTGATGGAGTATTCAGTTAGGTATTGATGTAGAATTGTTGTTAGTATTAAACTTAAACAGTGACCGAAAATATTCGTCTGAAGGTTGGTGATGTCCCATGATGACGGTGCTGAACCGAATTGGAATATATTACACTGAAGAAGAAGACTGATGATATCGCGTCAGCTCTACTAGAGATGATCCTCAAGAGACGGCCGTGGGAGAGGTCGATCGGAAGCCGTGAGCTGAGGCTTAGCAGCGTGGAAGTCATGTTCTACCGTCGAGCAATCATAGAGCAGCTTCCAGAAAGGAGCTGCGGCAATATCACGAATATTCGATCAAAAGTTCAACCAGCTTGTACGCATTTGTTGGCTGGTGGTAAGGGGGGATTGTTCGTACGACCTACTCTTGAAGCACTGGGCCAAAAACACGCTCTTCGGGAACGGGATCGATATGTTGAGGGGAAAACCATCTCTGTAGCAGGTTTGGATATACATCGTATATGTATCCTGCTTGTTTTAAAAAAAAACCGTAACCTACTTTTTTAACAACGACTACAGTTAGCTACAATTATGAAGTGTTGGCGAATAAATTCCAACATGACACAATATGAGTAAATACAAGTTTGCGAACACCGACCGAGTGTCGATTTCTTACCGCCTTTCAGTGTCGGTGGGAATGGGTGGACTTCATTTCTTAAAACCTCCGCGGATCTGTAACCCTTTTAGAAGCCGTGTTTGACAATTAATTTGAGTCCGCCCCGGAGGACCCGTCAATTATGAGCTGGCCTCGTATCTAAAGCGGGTGGCCCCCCGACTGCGAGCAACACAGCTTCTGTTTTTGAGAGATGGAGCGTTTTGGAACTGGAACCCGTGGCTCGTTTTGGACACGCTTGTCCATCCATTCCGGGCCCCCTGTCAGTAAATATAAAGACCTGGGTATGCAATCAGAATTCAAATCAGAGTTGATGCTCGGCATTAGTCACATCCGATCCAACTAAACATAACAAACGACCACGCCTGAACCCGTTACTTTATAATTTTCTAACTGTAATGGTAGTTCAATAATATTTCTCATGGTTCACGCGTTTCCTACCTACATCACCGGTAATATTCCCCTCGGGGGAAATTTTGTGACAAGTTGAAAGACTCGGTTATTGTTATGAGCGTTTCAGAACATAACGATGAAACCTACGTGATACTAGCGAGTGATAACCCAACTTCCCACAGTACCAAATCAATTAAAAGGAGTGGAACCGCTGTTAGAGGGCAATAAAACGTCTTAGTGTAATCGGTTAGCTGGAATCAATCATGTACCTACATGTATGTGTACACGTTTATATGACGGCCTAATAACCGTTAGTTTCGTACCCTTCACTACGTATCTGTGATGTCTTCAAAACCGTAGTGATTGAAAGTGACGATCAAACTACTTTTCCCAGCAGGGGACGGACGATCGACTCCCGCGGGAACTAAAAAAAGCGGGAAAATCTCCAGCAGACTCGACTCCCTGATTCGCCGACCTTTGAGCGAAATTAAAACGCTGCAAATTTTACGCTAGGGTTCCCAAAATCTGTCAACAAAAAAAAATTTTTTGGGGGGGAATTTTTATATTTCAATTTTTTTTTAAACATTTTTTTCGACTTTTGGTTTATTATTCTTGGAATAATACACCTACGTTTTCGCGACGGGGGTCGACGACTCCGATCGGGCTCAAAATTTGACATTATCCGTTTCAAGTGGTCTACATTCTAAATCCGAAATGTCCGTCCGCCGTACGCCGTACCCCGTACGCCGTCCAGGCCGTTTTGGGCAGTAGGAAATTTTTAAAAAATCTGAAATTTCGACAAAATACTTGGTTTACCATCTAGTTGTGTCCGCAAGGTTTTCAGTCCGATCGCCCAAACCCGTGGGGCGCTCTGGGGCTATAATGGGGCTACGGGAGGGGTTTTTTGAAGGCTTTTAGCTATGGGATCGAGTTAGGTGTCGTTTTCGAAGTATTTTTGGACGTAGAATCCATTTTTTGGGGTCCGGGAACGATCCGATTTCACTGTGCCGATCTATAGGGCTCTCATGGGGCTAAAAATGGGATTTTTGAAGGATCCCAGGATGTTAAATATTTTTGGAGTAAAAAATACGGAATTTTTGAAAAAAACACATTTTTGAACAAAAAAATCCAAAAAAATTTTTTTTGAAATAAAAATCCAAAAAAAAAAAATTTTTTTTAAATTTGTTCATTGACAGAATTAAATTTCTGCACAAGTAATGTATATCAAAGAATAATAAACCCTTGTGTAAAATTTGCAGCGTTTTTTTTTGTTTTTTTTTGTTGAAAAAATATTTGATCTCCTGGGATCCATCAAAAATCCCAATTGTTGCCCCATGAAAGCCCTATCGATCCCCACAGTGAAATCGGATCGTTCCGGGATCCCAAAAAATGGATTCTACGTCCAAAATACTTCGAAAACGACACCTAACTCGATCCCATAGCCCAAATCCTTCAAATGACCCCTCCCGTAGCCCCATTTCAGCCCCATAGCGCCCCAAGTGTTTGGGCGATCGGGCTGAAAACCTTGCGGGCACAACAAGATGGTAAACCGAGTATTTTGTTAAAATTTCAGATTTAAAAAAAAATCCCTACTGCCCAAAACGGCCCGGACGGCGGACGGCGTTAGAATGTAGACCTCTTGAAACGGATAATGTCAAATTTTGAGGCCGATCCGAGTCGTCAACTTCCGTCGCGAAAACATAGGTGTATTATTCCAAGAATAATGAACCAAAAACTACTCAATCAACTTGGTACTACAGGATGTGCCTGATGCAACAGGTTGTTATTCCCCCTTTCAAAAATTAGTGGACAATGGGGTTTGTTGTGCTGGGCCTTTTCTTGTGGGCGGGTATCCGGATCCTCAGGCTTGGGAAGTAACCTGGAATAGCTCACCATATTTTTCACGGAACGCTCCCGATCGTTAAAAAATAAATAGCATCCCGTAAAAAAATCAAGCCAACCTGTATTTTCGTATTGGTCAGTCCGAGTTCGGGGTTCGGATTCCTTCTCCGAATCTGAGAGCATAAATCCGTCAAAAGCCCCCAAGGAGGGGGGCCAGCGGTGGTCTCGAATATTTTTATGGCGACAGTAACTCGTTTAAGAAGAAATTACACGTTGTAAAATGTGGGAGAAGTGGGGAGGTAACCTTAGGTGGGCCTATGCATGGTTCCTCGTTCACAATAATATTTTATTATCAAGGTTATATTATCATGGTTATAAAAAGTATAAAACACAAAACGTTAGCAGTATTATAATTATATACTGTAATGGGTTATCATCATTCTCTATTAGAACATGTCCCAAGGCATCAACAGATATTAGAGTCACAATATTACTTCGATATCATTCAAGTTTTCTAAGGACAAAAAATTCAATAGAAATTACAGTTACATTTTCCACGCCCTCCGCCACACCAATATTTGAAACAATCGTCATCACGTTATCAGATGCATACATTTGTGTTCTCTCCTGCGGACTTCTCAAGAGCAATATTCATGGTCAAGTGTTCTGCAACACCTTTTTCCCTTGATTTATACCAGCGGCCCAGGCAATTCAGTCGGACAATAGCGTGTTATGTAAATAAGATGGCTTTTAAAAGGTGGTCCTAAAGTGGGGAAAAAAAAGGTTGAAAATAAAGAGACAGTTCGCTGAAATATCAGGAGGAGGATTTTTCGACCTCTTTGAAAACTCCCATCGAGTTCTTACTGTGGTCGCATTATCCTTTTTAGAAAATGCGAAGGCCGAAATTCTATTCATGACAGGTTTGTAGAAAAATGTGTCTAAAGCAGGGGTTCCCAACCTTTTTTTACCTCGCCCCCCCTAGGTTGGTGTGAACCCCATTGCGCCCCCCCCCCCCCCTTCACCCTTTTGTTCTATGTAAGTATGTATACTCTCCCCCTCCTCAAAAATGCTAAGTATAAGTATAATTATGGTATAATTTAATGAGTAAATTCAAATTCAAACGGAACATTTTATTAACAGTAGGTAGGTAGGTACCTAATTAAAATATTGAATTTCATGGCTCATTCAATTTTTTTTTTTTTTTTTTTAAGCTTAATGTGACATTTGACTTTGTTTTTCGGTGACTAATTTCACAATGTTTGGAGGAATTTTCGACAGCGCGCACCTTAGATCACTTTCGACATTAAGGCGGTTTCGGGATTTAGGTTTCAATGCCAGTAAGTGTGAAAATCCCGATTCACATAGATAGGTAGTAACTCAACTTGTTGAGAATTGCACAAGAATTTTCAACGCCACCGTAGAAATATTTGGATAGGTAGGAAGGTATTCTATCCAGAATTTCTCCAACTCTGCTGCTTCGAAGATCATCTTCGCAGTCGAATCGCTCTGCAAATCTATCGCTTCTTCCTGAATTTCGACTGGAAGTGACTCCACATTAACAGTGAACGGCGAGGTTGTCAACATGGTTTGCCAGCCAGCTGTGTTTATTTCAGGAAAATAGCGCTGAAGTTCATCTTGCAGAAATCTCGATGGGCTGCAAGATGAACTTCATGCAAAGAAACCATACTTAATATGTGAACATCTCGATGGGCTGCAAGATGAACTTCATGCAAAGAATCCATAATATTATTAATATTATGTTATTATGGTTTCTTTGCATTCCAGGAATAATTGGTGGGGTGGTTTACCATCCAAAAGTTCATTCAGACGACGGAATGACGAGAAATTGGGCGTGGAGCCTTGCAGGCGTTGTTTCCACAAACGGATCTTTCCCAAAAAACCTTAAAAATTAATTAAATTAACTTATTAATATTTATAAGTATTCATTAAAATTCATTCATAGATTAAAATTTATTTTGGCCCTTTGGTCCCAAAAGGCTTCAATTGTTGTCAGTTTATGGGCCCCGATCGCGCCTCCCCTGGAGACCCTTCACGCCCCCCAGGTTGGGAATCCCTGGTCTAAAGGATCGTTAGTAGGTATAATTTTTTTAAAAATAATCCTATCCTTATGGCAGTGATCTACCTGTCAGTTTGGAGGCTGTGGCAGCGGTAGCGGTACCATTTTATAGCTATATGAAGCATATTATGTTGGGAAAAGTCCTGACAGTTCTCACCTTCTCGTAAGTTGCAAAATGCCTAAGCTTTAAAATGGTCAAAAATGAGGATCAAACTCCTCTTTCTAATCAAAAGGGGTTGGAATTTGTATATATACAAATTTGTATACAAATTCCTATTGTATACACGTTCCTATAGGAATAAAACCTAAAATAAGCTTGATATCAAGAAGAGCGCCTCAGTTGTAGGACTGCAAAGTAGAAAACCCAAGTTCTTCGTTTAAGACCTCACCTAGGGGGCTTTGATGTTGGTTTGTTTAGGTTTGCGACAAAGCCTCGTTGAAATTAAGCCATTTTACTCTAACGTCGATGGGATCAGAATTGGGGTGAGATTCTTGGCGTCTCGGAGGCGTTTTACCGCCAATAGTCCAGGAGCCAGGTAGTTCGAGGTGGAAAGTATTTTGAAGTTTTTGACATTTTCACACGTCACTAAGGGGTCCTCTGGTATGTCAATGCTAAGTTTTCGACCTCGTAGACCCTGTGCTAACTTGTGGAAGGGGGAAAACCGGATTTTTTTTTGTTTTTTTGTGAATATCTCGAAAACTATTGCTCGTAAGGAACTTTTGTTATTACACCATTAAAAAGTACATTAAATTTCCTTTCGATTGCACTACCTACGTTTTTATTTTGGTCCAGTAGGTACCAAATTATGGCATTCTGAAAAATCCCACATTTTTCAAAACGTAGATGTTCGCGGAAAAAGGGCATAAAATACACTAATCATCATTAATAGAGTATTCAACGTATCTACGTATACCCGTGGACCAGGGCCCAAGATGCCACATTTGAATTGATCTGCCAAAGCGACGTCGATCGTCACTTTGGGATCAATTCAATTGTGGTTCTCGATGGGTATCGTGCTGGTATCAACAACCAGAGCACGAAAGCTGCTGAACGCCATCGACGATCATTGCTGTATTCTTCTGTAAAGTTCATATTCTCCAAGACAACCACTGTCCACATAATGTCTCAGTCAAAATTTCTCGCCAATGATGACAACAAAAAGAACATGAATGCTCGGTAGGACCTCAGCTCCTACAAGTTTTCTCCTTCCGTTCCATAATACAACCCCATTTCCCTTCGCATTTTATCAGTAGATTTAGGACAGGATACTACTGAACATTCACGGTATGCTCCAGCTGTCAGAAAATTTGAAAAAATATTGAAACGAGCTAACGGGTGGTTATTTTTGAAGTTACGTTTGACCAAAAGTAATATTATTTGTGCTCCCTGAACGCAGAATTAGATGCTCTACAACTTCTATTCTATGCGATTTTACTTAGGAGTGACCATTTTTGAGCAGCAGGCATTCGAACTTTAACGAAATTGTTATCTTGCATTTTCGCAAAGTTGGAAAAAATCGACATTTTTTTACGGCCCGTCGCGCCCTTACGACTGAGTCAATTTTAACTTTAAGGTAGCTCATTCGACGCAGAATTTTGTGCTCTTTGATTTGCTATATGGAAAAGTTTCACTCATAACGCACCCTTTCAAAGTTATCCGTGAAAAACCAACATAAGTGCCGAAATTTCGAGGTTTTTTGCGATTTTGACGGTGATCGTCCCAGAAATTTGGTTGGGAAGCTTCGGATTCGTGTTCAGCACCCCAAAAAACATATAAAGCTGTTGAGAAAACTTCTACACCACGCTTTGCATCGAACATCCCTTCTGAGGCACCCGGTGACTGTTCTAGTAGTCAATGACTAGGTACTGATTCTCTGGAGGGGAAGGGAACCAATTCGGACCTCACACTGTGGAACGTATTCGAACAAGAAATATTTCCCCGGGAACTGAAACGGCTACACCGAGAAGGCCAAAAGGCGAATCGAGACAAAAATCTGAAATTGCTTTAGCTGCAGTGGATCCAAGGGTGGCCAACAAAATAAGACGTCCAACTTTTGGAAACCCCGGACGAGTTTAATCCCATTAGGTAGTTGTCAGACCTGAGGTTGGTCTTCTATCACAGCGATAAGGGGCGAGAAACAAGCGAATAAACGCGCTATCTCGGAGGATTTGTTGCCCACATTTATGCAGACATACTTACTGATATATCTCCTCGTTCCGGAGGTTGGGCATCGATCCCCATTCATGGATTCACGGTAAGGATCATAACCCATCGAAATATAAATCACAGAGGAGTGCGCCATCAAACACGGAGGGGTTCCAGTGGGGACCACATTAGACAAATGGAGTCAATTGAGATGTGGAGGCTTTCTGTTCAGTCGATAGTGAAGGCTGAAAGATAACAGGATAAACAATAGCTTGTTTCCATTACGATTCCATCGTTTTACATATCGCTGTGTAGCCCATATACCAGGCACATTTCGTAGTGGAATGATTTTCTCAGCCCACGCAAACCTGGCTTTCCAGTTCCTAAAGAAGACGAATATTTTATCATTTAAGTGTTGTATAATTGTTTTTGATGTTATTTTATTTTTTGGAGAAATTATCCGTTAGTACAAATAATAGTATAACAAGTGACATTTGGAGTCCTAAGAGTTGTAAATCATTTCTTCGTGAGTAAAATACGAAGAGTATTTTACTTCACCTTTCCTCCAACATCCGTTAATAAGGTTAACAAAAACGTCTCTGATTTCAAAAACATTTCTTCGGCTTTAACTAACCTATTGCAGAGATCCTATGACCTGACATTTAACGATTTGCGAGCGGGAAGAAAAGAGGCAATTGGGGCCAACTCAATTGAGATCTGTCCGAGAGAATGTAGGAGTGAGAAGACAAACGCTTCTGTAGCCACACTAATCCCCTTGCCAGGCTGATTTGCTTCGAAGTGATGTAAGTAAGCCCTAACCACAACTACCGAGCTAATACCGACTTCGTGTTCTTCCCAAGAAAAATTTCCTGTCGCAAAACGGGTTATCGGTTTTTTATGCTGTGTAATTTTTTTTTTCAAACTGATGTACATCAACGAAAACTGCTTTGTCATCCCCCCTGAATCCTCAAACTGAGAACAAATTTGCTAGAAAGAAGGCTAATAATTGGCCTTGAATTATTCAACACTCCCTTTCAATGTAGAGTGTAGTTGCCCATTAATGCGGGTGTTGAGCGTGTACCTACATGTGCAAATTGAGTTCCTAAATTATAATTAGTCCTATCAATTTAAGTGTTGTGTGTTTGTGGGAAGGCCTCCAGCGTTACTGGGATTTGCCCTCGGTGTCTTTGGAGGAAGGTGAAGGGAGTACCTGAATACCCCTATCTAGGGCGTGAATTGTCGCGATCTGCTCTCCTAGGAGGTGATATCGAGGCAATAAGGGAAAACCCGCGATCTCCAGACTGACGGGGAGTGTGGTGGTAGTCTGGAATGCGTTGTTTTCAGATGGGAGTCCAGTCAAAAGAGGCCGGGCCCGCTGAGTGTGTCTAACAAAAGCTCAATCTCCCCGCGGCTGCAGAGGAATTGTCCCTGAACAAAAATCTAAGCCTTGGGCAGGTCTGGAAAACTTGGGCCTAATTCCCGGGACCATGTCGGCAAGCCTTGGAACTTTGTACGCCTTGGGCAGGTCTGGAAAGCTCGGGGACCATCTCGGCAAGCCTTGGAAACCCTTAGCCAGCGTGGCACCAACGTTTTAAGCCTTGGACAAGTCTGGAAAGCTTAGGGCGATCTCAGAAAGCCTTGGAGTCCCTTATCCAGCTTGGCATATTGGCATGTCTACAAAATCCTTAGGTAGCTTGGGACTTGGGGTTGTGGTATTGGGTGTGCAGTGGTCCTGAATTATCTGGAATCTTCGATAATGATGAAAAGACTAACGTTTCTGTATAGTTTCCCTTATATTATGAAGAATGTTGACTTTGATGTTGACTAATATAGATGACAAATAAATATAGCTGAAATTGAACTCGTCGTTCACGGGTGTGCTCACGTCCTGTCTGTCTGGGGGTACTGAGGTCATGTGGGTGTACTCACGGAGTTTTTGTCTGGGTGTACTCATGTCATGTCCTGCCTTTCACCGCTTGGGCGTACTCTTGCGTTTTCCGAGTGTCCCTAACAGCTGCCCGGGCAATGAGCTCACGTGAAATAATTGGGTCTGCTGACCAGGCTCCCCAGACGAAAGTCTTGCCAGGGGAGGCCCAGTCTTCGATCCAATAGAAAATATTTGTCAGTTATATGATAAATTTGACGACGAGATCAGATAATTATGAGCTATCTCATTAGCGAGAGAATTAGAGCTTCCTGGTCGCGCCGTCAGAATTGGTGCTTCCCGTGGACCACGAGTGAACGAGGGAAACATTGAGACGAACAAATTTGGTAAACTCTAGGAGTCATGTTCAAGCCCAATTTCATCAAAATCTGTTGAATATTGTTAATTCATAATATTCAACCAAAAACTCAAAATTGTAGGCGAGATCCTTAAGAAGCCATGCCTGCAGTACATGACGTTTTTCCACGTATTACGTGGTCCACTTTCAAAATAGTACGACGTATAAACTGGTTCATTCATCTTTCAAATGCGGGGCCCTCGTTTTGTTTTTTTGTTTAATTTATTTGATTTATTTAATTGTTTTTTTATTTAATTTATTGTATCACACAAAATTTGTTGACGACCTTTACCTTTTCTTAATGAAGTTATCATTCTAAATTATTCAGCTTTAAATACTAATTTTTATCAGTTAAAAATTATACAACCGATCTTCGAAGGTTCGACCAACCTTCACTTCTGATCCGGAGATTTTCTCCTCTCATCATCGCTCAAGAGGTTGAGCAGGTTAATCCTATCAAGTGTGATGGAACGGGATGCAGGGTGTGGGTGCCATATGGCGGGGGAACCGTTTCGGACCCAATTCGTCCGTGACCGCAACCTGCCCGTCATTTCTTTATTACCCAACCTACCTGTTTAGAGTCTTGTCCTTTGTGCGTGCTTGAAAACGATGAAGGGGAAACACGAAAGAATACCCGGAGAAATATTAATAATTAATAATTATTAATAATTATTATTATTTCTGAAATATGCTCAAAAGTGAAATTTTATTCTCTTTCAAGCTTATTTCAGTATTATTTCACCATGAACTTTATTAAATATTTATTATTGAAATGGTTTGTATAATTTTTAAAACCAACCTGGTTTCCTACCTAATAACCTAATAACCTGTAGTCCCAGGATATGGGTGATTCCACGAAAACTGGAAATTTTAGGTCTTTCAAACACGATGGCTCTCCTATGTGATTAAAAAAAAAAAAAAAAAAATTTGGGCTTAAGGGAGAAAACGATAGCTTTAATTCGAATCAAGTTTCATCCCTTTCCGTGAAAACTTAGGCATGAAATTTCAAATTTGAAGTTCGATATCCTCATTCTCTCACGTGTCCCTTTCTCAGAGTTTCCAACTTCAACAACTACTGACGATGAACCAAGTAGATTTTCGCCAAAATCCAATGTATCGTTATTTTCACCTGCTCTTCACCTTCAACTTTTTAGAGAATACGGATTTTAACAGTGAACCGTGTTGAGTAAGGACAACATCATGTGGCTGTCACGGAGCTAGTCACCTCATTCTCTCACATTATTTTGAGAAAGTCGTGTGTCCGCCATGCCCCCAGTAGGACCGGAAAAATGGGTCAGCAACACTTCCACACATCGCGTCTGCACATCGAGAAATCGTCATTGTCAAAATATCCTCCCTCTTCAGTCGGTGTCCTGTTTTGTGGGAGAATTTTATCTTTCGGCACTTGAATTCTCATTCTCTCATCTTTCATAAACTAGTTGCGGTAAGTTTCAGAATTTTGATTATCAGTCACATAGTGAGCGTTGCCAAGTGCTTGTGCCATGTGATTTTTGAAAATTGCAGTAATTACAATGTGTGCAATAGCATCCTATTTTGAAGCCAAAAACCTCATTCTCTCATTCTCATTCTCTCACGTTAATCATAGGTAAATGAGAGAATGAGGTTCGGAATGAGAGAATGAGGATGATCCTACATTCTTACGATTTTATTATATTACCTAAATATATTTCCTATTTTTCATTAATTGAGTAGACCAACGCAATGTACGCTAGAGTCAATTTATTATACATTCAAAATCAATCTGGCGTCTCATTTTATTTGTTTTCCTCATTCTCATACCTACCTCATTCCCTCATCTTACGAATTTACAAAATTTTCTATTCTTGCTAAACGGAGCACTTGTATGATTGAATTTGTTGCTAAACTTCATCTGAACCACCTTCAAAGTAAGCCTAATCAGAAAAATCTATAAACAAAGAAAGAATTTTTCACTCATATTTGGACATCAAAAATTTCCAGTTTTCGTGGAATCACCCATATCTTTCTTTGAAGAGTGAGATGTGAAACCAATCAGCGCAAACTGGTCGTGGTCTGGTAATGTTGGTATGGGATGGGGGGGGACTGCCCCTCCTTGAACTTGGATAATCTATCTATCTGTACTTCGATTAATCGAATTTCTGTGTGCGGGTGTGTGTCTGTCGTGTCTTACAAGCGCCTGAACGGCTGAACGGATTTCGACTATTTTTTTTGTTAACGATCACGGGTGCTATTGCGCACAATATAATATATATATAATGTATACTATATTCAAATACCGAGCGCAACCGTGCGCAACATCGTTTTTTGAACCGATTTTTGGAATTTTTATTCCGGATTCGGATTCTACGTCTGAAACACACGTCGCGCGTTATCCGAGCAGAGTGCAAACGTGGGCAAATCCGCGAAACTCTTGCTATCTTCGTTGTTTATAGCCTGATTGAGTCGGCGTTTCCTCTGTATCCTACCTGGAAATCAAAATTCAAATACTTCATCCCCTGGGCGAGCGAAGCGAACCCCGTGCCCGAGAAAGTGGTCGGCCGAGCGAAGCGAGGCCCCCCCCCCCCCCCCAGGCTGATAAAATGGTCTGCCGAACGAAACGAGGTCCCCCCTGCCAGTCAAAATGGTCGGCCGAGCGAAGCGAGGCCCCCCAGTCAGGACGGCTAGTTCTTCTATAAAGTTAGGTTTCTGTCATGTCTTATAGGCGCCTAAACGGCTGAACGGATTTCAAAGATTTTCTTTGTAAATGATTCTGGGACAATATTGGCTACCAATACCTATTAAAATCCCGCGAGACCTACCTAACCTGCCCCATTGCCCGCAACTTCGATTTTGGTTTATTATTCTTGGAATAATACACCTATGTTTTCGCGACGGGGGTCGACGACTCCGATCGGCCTCAAAATTTGACATTATCCGTTTCAAGTGGTCTAGATTCCAAAACCGAAATGTCCGTCCGCCGTACGCCGTCCGCCGTCCGGGCCGTTTTGGGCAGTAGGAATTTTTTTTAAATCTGAAATTTTGAGAAAATACTCGGTTTACCATCTAGTTGTGCCCGCAAGGTTTTCAGCCCGATCGCCCAAACCCGTGGGGCGCTATGGGGCTAAAATGGGGCTACAGATGGGGGTTTTTGAAGGCTTTCGGCTATGGGATCGAGTTAGGTGTCGTTTTCGAAGTATTTTTGGACGTAGAATTCATTTTTTGGGGTCCCGCAGCGATCCGATTTCACTGTTGCGATCTATAGGGCTTTCATGGGGCTACAAATGGGATTTTTGAAAGATCCCAGGAGGTCAAATATTTTTCAAGTAAAAAAACAAAACAAAATTTTTTTGAAAAAACTAGGAAATTTTTTTTTTTTTTTCAAATTTTTTCATTAACACAGAAATAAATTTCGGTACTTTTCCGTTATCCCCCCCCCCCCCCCCCCCCACGCGATTTCGTGTTTCATACACACCCCTCCCGATGGCTTTAAGGCACCCAAATTCGAGTACTTTTCCGTTTTAACACCCATCCCCCCCCCCCCCCCCCCCCCGCCATTTCGTGTTTCATACACACCCCTCCCGATGGCTTTAAGGCACCCAAAGCCAACCAAAATCGTGAGGGGGGGGGGGGGGGGGGGGGATAACGGAAAAGTACCTAAATCTCTGTAGAACCTGTAAGAATATATCTCTTAACCTATATCAAAGAATAATAAACCCTTGTGTAAAATTTGCAGCGTTTTCCCACTGATGACCCCCCTTTTTTTTCTTCTTTTTAATCGTGGATTCGGATTCTACGACAAATTCTACATCCCAAACACCCATTCGCGTTGTCCGCGCAGAGCGCAAACGTGCTAAAATCTGCGCAACACTTCCTATCTTCGTTGTTTACAGTCCGATTGGGTCGGCGTTTCCTCTGAATCCTACCTGAAGATCCAAATTTTAAAACTTAATCCCCTGGGCGAGCGAAGCGAGGCCCCCCAGTGGGAACGGCTAGTTATATATACTTAGATATCATTAATTATATTATCATTACGCTTATTACAATCTTTAGCTATTCACTATGTAAATATTTGTTGTGTAATAATAGGTACCTACTCTTATTTATGTTGCAAATTATTAATTAAAAGATATATAATGAGTTTATTGTAACACACGATATAAATCATAAATGCCTGGTTTATCTTTCGTTCGGTGAACAAGGTAAGCGAAATGGTCGTTGGCGTTGCGTTGGTCACGCGCGCAAGTTCGTGTCAGGTGTGGGTGCGGAGCAAGTGGTCCGAATCATCCGACTCACCAGTTGGTCATCACCCCAACCATGAAAATAATTCCGCCACGAGACCGTCATATGTCGCTCAATGCTGGTGTTCCAAGTGCGCTTAATGAAGCAGGTACGGGGCCGGTGGCTACAACAACCTTTAGTTTCCGGCTTGATGAATCGCCGCGTCTTGATGACAAGGATGGACGGCTCATCAGAAGAAGAAGAAAAAAGAGATTTATTTGGAATAAAAGCATAAAATAACACCAAATTCAAAATAAACAATGTGGCAATGGTTCTAAACCGTCTGCCGGAGGTTCGGGCCAAGGACTGCTCATCACGGAATAATCGAGACATAATTTAGAGCGAACCACTAGGTACCTAAATTCATGCTTTGGGACCACCTTTCGGGCTACGTAGCCGAAAAACTACTGAACACATTCGCATACTAACAATGTATGAAACTTGTCATGCTCTATAACCTAAGTGATGTCGTCTCTGAACATTCCCACCGAACCACGCCTTGAAACTGTCCAACACTATTGACATAAATAGGTCTTTCACGAGAGGGGTATTGGGGAAAACTCGAAAGCGTCACACTACTCAACTTCACGGTCAAAATCATTTAAAAATTTTACCTCCTACACGAAAAAAAAAATCAATGCTTGAATACGTCTTTTGGCATATTAGGTAATTCACATTTTCAACATACGCCACATTTCAGTATTAATAAGTTATTTGCACAAATAATGGATACGTCGCACAGTGCGTCAAGGGTTGGACAAAAGTTGAAAAATCGTTCACCATTAAATGGTGAACGATTTTTCAACTTTTGTCCAACCCTTGACGCACGAAAATTTTTCTGACCTGGAAATGACGTGGATCCACCTTCAGATAATTAGTGAACCCATAACAAAAGAGTTTCTGATGAATCAGGCATTTTTTGAACCTTTATCTCATCGACGAACTTGAAATTTGTTTACGCTTGCAAATCTTCCGATATCGCCCAGTGATGTTCGTGACTTCGGATCGACCTGGTCTCCATGTTTTGAACTACTTAGAGGACGGTAAGAATGATTCAAATAATAATTTAGTTCAAAGAAATATTTATGGGATCACTTTTAATAATATTGTATTTTCCATAACGAATTATGAAACTTTGATGGACCCATTCTCAAAATGTTCAAAAGTGGTTTCCCCTAAACTTTGAGGGTTCATTTCTGAGGTATCCAAGAAGGATAAACCACTTCGATCAGGTACGGTAGTCTTCGGCTTCGAGGGTTATAACAATTTTTCTATTTCAAGGCGCAGAAGATGAACTCAAAGGATGTAGTTTCAAACGTTTTTCCCGAGGGTTTTTTGGTTAGAGAGCTAAATTCACTGGTTTCTACGTCTAAAAATGCTTAAAACTGTAAAAAAAAAAAAAAAAAGGTTTTTGTGAAAAAAATCGGTCAAGTTCAGGTCTGCAACCCCTAACGTGGGGTATATTCGTGATCAGCGAGAATTTCCTATAGGAATCAGCGGAAATCAGAATTTTGTCCAATGCGACCATACAACTGACGCTGCCATTTTGTAAAAACCTAGTTTTTTCACAAAACACCGCCTTATGGTTTAGCCTATTATTCTTGGAATAATACACCTAAGTAATCGCGACGGAGGTCGACGACTCCGATCGGCATCAAAATTTGACATTATCCGTTTCAAGAGGTCTAGATTCCAAAACCGAAATGGCCGTCCTGGTCGTTTTGGGCAGTAGGAATTTTTCTAAAAATCTGAAATTTAGACAAAATGATATTTTGTACATATTATGTACATTATACTCGGCTTACCATCTAGTTGTGCCCGCAAGGGTTTCAGACTGATCGCCCAAACCCTTGGGGCTATGGGGGGGGGGGGGGGGGGGGGGGTTGAAGGCTTTTAGCTATGGGATCGAGTTAGGTGTCGTTTTCGAAGTATTTTTGGACGTAGAATAAATTTTTTGGGGTCCCGGAACGATCCGAGGTCACTGTGGCGATCAATAGGGCTTTCTTGGGGCTAAATATGGAATTTTTGAAGGATCCCAGGAGGTCCAATATTTTTCGAGTAGAAACCGAATTAAAAAAAAAAATTCTTAAAAAAAAAAAAAACCATAAAAATATTTTCCAAACTTTTTTCTATTGACACAGAATTAAGTTTTTGCACAAGTAACCTATATCAAAGAATAATAAACCCTTGAGTAAAAATCGGCCTCAAAATTAGACATTATCCGTTTCAAGACGGATTAAAGATTCCAGAGCCGTTTTGGGGAGTAGGAATTTTTTTTTTTAATCTGAAATTATGACAAAATACTCGGTTTACCTTCTAGTTGTGCCCGCAAGGTTTTCGCCCAACCCCGTGGGGCGCTATGGGGCTAAAATGGGGCTTCGGGAGGGTTTTTTGAAGGCTATTGGCTATGGGAGCGAGTTAGGTGTCGTTTTCGAAGTATTTTTGACCTAGAATCCATTTTTGGGAGTCTCGGAACGATCTGATTTCACTGCGGCGAGCTTTAGTGGGGCTACAGAACTGCTAGAACTGATTTTCATTTCGAAACTCATTTTTAATTCAACTTTGGTATTTTTTTCAATTCAATTGGTTTTTTTTCCCCGAAACGTCGTAGGAAGTAGAGATTTTTCCAAATATCCCCTTCCAAAACTTCTCAGTTTTGGAAGGGGATACCTAGGTACTTGGAAAAATCTCATTAGTTCACATTTCATCGTAAATTTTTTTTAATCGAACAATTCAACCGCAAAACGCAGTACAGGACGATTCTAGAGGTCATCAACTATGGAAATAGTGCATAAGCTCAATGAAAAAGTGACTTTGGAAAATTGACTGAATTGCGAATCGATTGTTCGATTGAAAATATCCTCTCGACTTGAAGAACACGGAATAACCGTTTAATGCGTGTAACCGACCAAACGAATAAAATCGTTGATTGCCTTTTTGCTGAGTACAAACTCAAACGAAACTATTCTATCGCCGCTCTCAACAGTGTGTTTGCCGAGGATGGACGTCTTTTTTAAATAGTCGACTACCCAGACGAGGTATGAATCTGTTCGAACTGTTTTCCACAACCGAATTCTCGACAATTATCGCAGCCCATCGACACAATGCGTTTATGTGGATACTGTTTGGAAACGACCGCCATTCGGTTAAGTGCCAGGTGCTGCATGTGACACCTTGCGCCAGGTTTCTCTCTCCCCCTTTTTTTTTTTCCTCCATTCAACTCGGCAGCCGCAACTGAACAATACCGGCTCAGCTTGCTCTTGATCCCCCTACCAGTTCAACCTGATTTTTCATAACGTTCCGCAAAGTGGAGCCTGATTCGTCCGGTTCGATATTTCTTATCCTGAATTTCGTCGATAGATAAATAATTCAATAATTAGAATAATTGTCTGCTGAGCTCGTCGAACTTTTCCGTGAAAATTTATTTAGAATCTTCTCTTAACTTGTTTTAATTCATTCATTATCAATAGCCCTTAATATCAATTCATTAATTTGAGAAAACATTTACCCACTACGGAAATCCAGATAGCAGAAATTGTGTCATCCATTCTATTTCAGGCTTGTCAAACTTATTAATGAGAAGGTACTGTTTTTATTAACAATCTATGTTGATATTTCAAGTTGGAATATGTGTGACAAATAACCAATATACGTCATTTCTTTATCTAGAGACGGAATATTTCTTTACAGTTGAACGGATTTAAAAGCGTCAGTTTCCATTGAATGAACCCTAAGTTATATCACAAATGTGAGTCGAGGATAAGATAAAAATTGAAACAATTCATGGGAAAATATCATGTATTAAAACGTTATGCAAATATGCAATATAATATAAACTCTTTCAAGGAACGGACAATACTCAGTACTATCTAAGGCACTAAGTCATGAGTTATTTACAACCAATCCAAGTTTTCAACAACTGATAAAATATTTACAGCAATCAGATTCGAAGATTTCCCATTTTGAGAAGAAAAAAAAAATCGTGACTAGAACTAAAATGGCTAAAAGATAATAAATAACCTACTCAAGAA
This sequence comes from Pilophorus perplexus, assembly GCA_955831195.1. Taxonomy (NCBI): domain Eukaryota; kingdom Metazoa; phylum Arthropoda; class Insecta; order Hemiptera; family Miridae; genus Pilophorus; species Pilophorus perplexus. The sequence goes on from OY037011.1 coordinate 29,975,898, forward strand.
GCAAAAATAATCTATAAAAAATGACCATAATGGCACATTACATGGGCCACAACCTAATTTTATAAACAAATCCTCTGAGGTGCAAATCACCCGAAAGTAATAGGAAAGAATAATTAGAGTACTTCCAACACGTCAGCAGACCAAAATTTGAACACAACTACGAATCATGGCATCTAGGGAATTTCAATAATTTAGACGGGGGACATCAGTCTTTGTTTGGTTCTTAAGGCACTAGTAATATACAAACATAAATTATTCTTATCCAATGAGAAATATTCAAGAGAAAACAATGATAGAACGAATTTGACTGAACTTATTGTCTCACGAGGTGGACAGAAATGTGTATTTACATAGAGTACATGACTTAGGAATATTACGGTGCGCACCATTTCAAAGGGTACCTATTTACAAGTTCACGAGGAGTTGTACGAATGTTCCTGCTGGTAGCCATCATCACTCATGGGCGATTGATATCCCGGGCAGCCTCCTTCTGTGTGTTTGGTGAGGAGAGACATGCGAGAGAACGTCTTCGAGCAGGTTGGACAGGAGTATTTTTTGACGTCTGAGTGCGTTTGGAGATGTGCCCGCAGATTAGATCTGTCAGCGAAGGCGCGGTTGCAATGGGGGCACGTGAAGGGCTTTTCACCGGTGTGGGTTCGAATGTGGCCTTGAAGGAGCCAAGGGCGGGAAAACGCTTTTCCGCAAAGTTTGCATTTGCAGGGTAGCGTGTGGGTTCGGATGTGCATTTTCAGGGCGCCCAGGCTGACGTAGACTTTGTCGCAGTCCTTGCAGGAGAAGGTTTTCTTCGCGGAGGCGGAGTCCTCGTTGGCCTGACAATGGAACTGCTGGTGTTTGGACAAGCCGGAGTACGTGGAGTAGGATTTGCTGCAAAAAGGGCACTGGTACCTTGGAGAGCTGTCTTTCCTCGTTTTACGGGGCGGGCTGCATCCTCCACTGCTTCCGACGCTTCCAGGGGACGAGAGGTCTTCAGGCGTTCCGGGAGGGTGAGAGTACAACCCGTGGGACAGCGAAGACGTCGACGACGTCGGCGAGAGACCGCAATCAGGCGCGTACGGCATGTAGATCGGCTTGGGCTGCGGTATTGACGGAACGTACGTCTGGTGAGGAGGAGACGGAGACGGCGCGTATTTTTCACCATAATAATGGTACATCTGAGGAGGATAAGGGTAGTTCAAAGGAAGGTAATGAGGTGGGTAATAAGGTCTCGGCCACGCCGGGAGCTCAGGTTGGGTGTTTAGGTTCAGAGGTTCCAGAGGGCCAGCAGTTTTCCCCATAAAATGACCCGTCTGGAGAAGAGAGTTGGAGACGTGAGATTCTTCAATGATCCTTTCAGATGGTGTGTCAGGCTCTTTTTTGGACGATATCAGGGCGATACCCAACGGAGGCGTGATGGACTTGCACGTGAGATCCTCTGGTTTTGTACTCAAATTTTCAGGCTCTGAATTGTCATCACTGGCATCTGAAACAACAAAATTTAAAAAATCGATTAATTAATGACTCACTGAATTAAGTATTTCGTACAGTTTAAATTTAATCAATGAAGCACTTTGATGGAGTTTTGAGCTGTGTATTTGCGGTAAAATGAACATGGATTTTGATGGAATTAGGTCATATTTTTCAAAACAACTCAATATATTTTTGTAAATACGGAAAAAAGGAGGAAAAGGATTTCTCCAGGAGGAAAATTTTAGTGACCCTTGAATTTAAATAACACAAGAAATCAATGTATTTCCGAATACAGCGATAAAACAGTAATTAAAAACCTCGAAATATGATAATGACAAGCTTCATTCTTGTGAACTAATTTCTCCTAGTTAGTCGAGCCGGCTAAATTGATCTTTTCATTACCTATTACATTAAAATAAGAGTTTGTGCGGTAGTTTGACTTTACAAGGTATAAATAAAAATAATCACGCAGAAAATATTCCCAAGTTTGTTCTAGGAATCACGTTAACAATGGAATTGGCGTGATCAATTTATTAGAAAGAATGGTAGCAAGTACATAGAGAAAAGCATGAAATCGTCGATACATTGGACACTTTCAGGCTCCACTTTTACTCTAAACAATACTGGAGTACTTGAGTGGTACTCACCATTCATGTGATCGAGTTCTTCCTTGATGATAACAGTGACCGGCCGTTTCTTCAGGGGGCAGTGAGAATAGTTGCCCTTCTTGAAGAAGCTCATGGTCCTGGGCATGGTCGGCTCCTCATTGACGATATGCATTTCGGCCGAAGTAAACTCGCGAAATTCAAAACTGTTCGTTCGGCGCACGTAGAAAAAAAAAAAAACACTTTCTCTCGTCGAAAAAGTTCGATCGTGTCAACACTGAAAGTACGTAATCCAAAAGAGGGCGGCGGCAGGCATCAGCTTCGGAAGGAGACTGACAGACTTGGTGTGATGTTGGCTTAGGGAAGTGGGAGATATTTATAGAGTCCCCACCCCTAGTGGCCCCCACCCCTGTGGAAACGGGACGGTGAACTACCGGTGTCTCTGTGAACAGCTGCCGAGTCAGGTGGTCCTATGAAGTGGGGGGAGGAGCACGTGCCTCTCAGCCAATCAGGTTCCACTTGGGGTTCCCTCCCTGCTCAGCTAGCGGTACTCCGTACATGAGTCTCGGTTCAACAGGTGCCTGAGATCAACTTACCTCTCAGTCTGATGCTGACCTGATAATCTGCAGACACTGGACCAGCATCCAACCACCCACAATTTTCAGAGGAGTCACTATGAATAGAAAATGGATCCTGTATTTCTTTGAGTAGTAATATGGACATCTTCATGAAGGCCTCAATTTATGTACACTACCGATCTAAGTTTTTGACAAAAACAAATATAGATAAACATTAGATAATTATTGATGGTGCATATAATTAAATTTCAAAATTTACATATTTTATCCAAACTACTTTGGATAACGTAACAAACTGGGATGAGTGTTGCAGCGCTGCTGCGAAAGCAGAAATTGACTTGGAGAAAGTTGCTATAAACAAACCATTACGGTAGGGTTTGTAATGAAGTACCTACTGGGGGGGTTTGTTATCGTAGCTGTTAATTCGTTTGGGTAGCGATAAGTTTTTTGGGCTCATGACAAGAAATAAGGGTAGAACAGTGGTAGAAGGAGGGTCAGAGGCAGATCAGTGTAAAAAGGGGGAGAGTCAAAGTACCTAAATAGAGTACCTTCCTCTTTCTTTTTTTTTTTTTTTTTTTTTTTCAAACCTAAACCTTTCTTCACCTTCAAACGGTACCCTTTCTTTGATTCGGACCTTCCGTCTCCTTTCCCAGTAATTTCAAATATCTCACATCCTTCCCTTTTTCCCCGGTTTTCAAGTCATATTACCAAACTAGACTCTTGGGAGATTTTGATGCCAACCTAAACTCATTTTCGAAAAAAAGTGGCATTCCCCTTTCTTTCCATGTAATTTTTGAAAGGTTTTTTTTTGGGGGGGGGGGGGGGGGGGCAATCCGGCAATTGCGCTATGTGAATTCAAGGTTTCCGAAGCGCTCCACATTGGTTCGAATCGCTTATCTGGCGAGTCAAAGGTCCTCAATTTTAATTGGTAGGTCGTCAGATCATGAGGGGGAGGGTCCCTGAGGACTAAGCAGGACCAGAGAGGACTTGATAAAATTGTTGAATGGAGATTTTGTACTTTATTCGTGGACGAGGGCCCCAGGCGGAAGCTAATTACCGCGTAATGCATCTGAGCTTTGTCTCTCAATAAACCCCCCCCCCCCCCCGTCTGGTGAATACTGCTTTTTTCTCTCCGAATTTCTTGTCATGTGGATGTGCAAAGTGAAGGTAAAACAATACTATAATAATTATTTGACTAGGTAATACTGATGAAAATCGGAGTACTTTTGCACATTAAAACTAGAGTCAAGTACAAAAATCAATTTTTAGAATGCTAGGAATTCTACGGAACTTAGTAGAACCGGGAACCGGCTATATATTCGTAAATTACTAGTTACATAGAACATATTTTTGTTAATTTCAGCTGCAAATATTTGCAATTTCAAGAAATTTGATTTTCTTTTGTTTTCAGGTCTAAACATTTCTATTGAGAGAAGAGCATTTTCAAAATCTTAAAAGATGCAAGCTTTAATTTTGAAAACCTCAATAAATGCCTACATAGCCAGGTTACACCCCAAACCTGCTCGAAGACGACTCGTTCAAAGTGAAAATGACCAATTTTTTTTTGAAAATATTCAAACGGATTTGGGATCGATGCCATCGATCTCAATCGTTTCTTCCAGTCAAGCACCCGAAATGGTTGAATGGAAGGCAGTTTTGTTTTTTCTTCAAAAACTAGGAGTGTAGAAACTACTGAGGGGGTGGAAACCTCAGAAAACTCTTCAAGAATGCTAGTAAATCCACCGAAAATACTATTTACTATATTGGTAACTGTTACTGAACAAGTCGAGGAAAATTCGTTGGATGAACGAATTTAAATTAGGCTAGGGGGGGAAAAGAGATGCAGCATCTCTTGGGAGATTTGATGGTCTCACCATAGCGCGCTACTAAATTTAAAAATTCAGTCAGGAGAAATATCAAAAGAGTTCCGTCAGCTATATTTTCAGGTATTTTTTCCTGTAAAACCGCGAATATTTTTTTCTTTAGTTCTTAACATGCATAGAAGGTTTAAATCACGTCTCGTGCGACCTAAACTATATTATGGTAGGTATCATTAGGAAATAGTTTTCTTCATTCCGCTTGGTATTCCCACTTTTAGGTACTTATATTTCCTGAAAGGCTCAACACAGCCCAAATTCAATTTCACCATCGGATTCAGCGTTAAAAAACCAAGCTAGAGATCTATTCAAAGGGTGTCAAAATTAAATCCTGGGACTCCTTAACATTTTTGATTTGCTAGATAAGCGATTTGGACCAATGTGCGCTCCTTGCGATTGGAAAGGAAACCAGAAACATTCGTTAAATTTGGGTCTTTTACCAACGTGGGGGGTTAACGATGGTGAGTGTGCAACGTCCTTGTCATAGCGGGGAGGACGAAAGGTGGCACTATACGTTCCTTTTTTGACTGCACCGTGACCGAGAGCGACGTCGTCCAAACGCTCCACGTCAAGGTGTTCCTTTTTCCATCTGCTCTTCAGACCACTCAATCTGTAACAGAGCACATGCCCTAAACACAATCCTCTTCCTGAAGCACATGCCCTCGCCATTGTCACCTCCCAATAGTCATCGTTTATTTACCCATTCAAAGTACCTACCGTTTCCACTCTGATGAACTTCCCAAAAGCTATTAAAGAAGGACTTTAATAAACCAGGTAGAAAGAGGCCGAACTTTAAAGAAGTCAGTTATTACCTACAATGACGTCAAAGGGTTGTTAAGTCATTTTTTGTCAATTAATCAATAGAATAGATTGGTAAATTTACCTATAATTTACCTATTTAACTAAACATTTCTGTCCGCTATGCATTACACAAAGGTACAAAGTACTCATGTGATTGTACTTTTGTTATGTATAGCAAAACCCTCCAAAATTCGAAGCAAATCCTTTTTCAAGTTTCAACATATCATAATATTAACATAATATGTTAATATAATATTATTATTAATATAAAATTTATATGATAAAATATTAATTCACCACCATGTGGTGTGCTCGAGCGAAGCTACTGTCAATCCCCTGACTGGATCAATCTAACAAATCAAACAAAATGAGATTATAGCTCATTTCTCACCGAGAAAAATGTAGTTTTAAAATGATGCGCAGAATACCAAGAATTAGTATATTAATGAAAAAGTACAATTGAAAGCGTATTGTCAAGTAAAACGTATAGAAAAAATAGAACAAGCGAGAGCACAGCGTTAGCTAGAACGGCAAAAGTCAGACAATGTTAACAACTATCAATTTGGTGAGGTGACACAGAGTAAAATGTTCAGAAAATAAAGGGAAGGTCTGAGCATCGATAGCCACAAGGTTTTAGTTCATGACATAAAATTTACGAAAAATTTGATCGGCCTCAAAATAGGACATTACTCTTTTCATGATGTGTAGACACCAAAAATCCCAACAATCCCACGACTAGACCCCGACACGACGATGAAGACTCCGAGTGGAGAAGGAAAAAGCTATGCATATTGGGCTCCGATAATAGGAAGCCGGGACCCCCAAAAATGGATTCTACGTCCAAAAATACTTCGAAAACGACCCCTGACTCGATCCCATAGCCTTCAAAAAACCCCTCCCGTAGCCCAATTTTAGCCCCATAGCGCCCCACGGGTTTGGGCGATGGGCAGAACACCTTGCGAGCACAACTAGATGGTAAACCGAGTATTTTGTCAAAATGTAAGATTTTGCTTTATGTATTATTCTTGGAATAATACACCTAGGTGATCGCGACGGAGTTCGACGACTCCGATCGGCCTCAAAATTTGACATTATCCGTTTCAAGAGGTCCAGATTCCAAATCCGAAATGTCCGTCCGCCGTCCGGGCCGGTTTGGAAGATAGGAATTTTTTTTAAATCTGAAATTTAGAAAAAAATACTTGGTTTACCATCTAGTTGTGCCCGAAAGGTTTTCAGCCCGATCGGCCAAACCCGTGGGGCGCTATGGGGCTAAGATGGGGCTACGGGAGGCGTATTTTGAAGGCTTTTGGCTATGGGATCGAGTTAGGTGTCGTTTTCGAAGTATTTTTGAATGTAGAATCCCTTTTTGGGGAGTCCCGGAACGACCCGATTTCACTGTGGGGATCTATAGGTCTTTCATGCGGCTACAAATGGGACTTTTGAAGGATCCCAGGAGGTCAAAATTTACATGTTGAATGGGTCAAAAATTGAAAGTGAATATTTAATATTTTTCAAGTTATAACAAAAAAATCTTTGAAAACAAAATTTTGAAAAAAAAAAAATAATAAAATTGCAGCGTTTTTCAATAAAACTTACCGACAGGTATTTTACGAAGAATAACAATTCCATTTGTAAAATTGGTGGTGTTTTCTATTTTGTCACCTGAACATGAAACCACCTGTGATTGCCAACGAGAAAAGATGTGCATAGGGGCAAACCTGAAACGTTTTTAGAAACCCCGAGGGGAGCTTCGATCAACGACAAATATCACCAATTTTCACACACCAGGTGGTGCAACATGTTCTAAAACCCACCCCTCCGTTCTTTCTCCAGATTCACGGGATTTTTCCTCGACAAGCCCCCTCTCGAAGTCATTGTCAACAGCCCCATTTTACGTTCACTTCCTTCTTTTTGGCTGTCCAACGGAAGATTATTTCTCTTCTAGAGAACTTTGAATAGAATGAAACTCGTTGAAGTTTCTCTTTTTGCACCTTTTGCGCAGTTATAAAAAAAAACTAATCTCATCGATCAGTCTTTCTTTTAACGGTTTTCATCTCTGGATGCAGAGAATTACTGACCCTTCAGGAATAAAAAATCACCGTAATGTGATCAGGTTCGAATCAGTTTCTCAGTCAACACGCGGCCATGATCCTCGTGGTTTCATGTCTCACACAGACGTAAACGGCGTGAACGCTAAGATCAGTAACTGTTCAGGCTTGAGAAGAGAACAATGAGACTTGAAGTAGTTGTCCTAGAAGAGCCGAGATAGAATCTTGAGCAGTGCACGAGATAGTCGGGCCGGCCAGCGGGTGGCGATCGTAGACTCTCCAAACGGCGTCATTTCGATTGCTACAGGGGGTTTTCCTTCTCCGACAAAAGTGGTCAACAGAAATAACTGTTCACTCACTGGGGAAATAGCGAAATAGAATCTTCACGTGCAAGAGATTGTGAGTACCTGCCTGATCGAGATAATGCATCTGAATAAATGAACCATGAATGAACATTACCATTTCGATCTTGGTGCACAGGTAGCCTCCATGACTAACATTGTTACAGTTTTCGAGTTATCTCGCTTTGAATCTCACGTTCTAGGAATAACCATGCACGTTTCGAATCTCTAGACGGATTACACCCTCTTCTTATTCTTGTTTTGCATAAAATCCTTTGGCAGACCCCCGTCTCTATTCAAGGCGGAAAGACTTCACCGATCTTCAATGTCTCTTGGAAGCAATGAATCACCCAACAGTTCCATTACAATCGCTTCCGACCGATTTTGGTTGTTCCATGAAAATCTGCCCCACGGCACGACAGTTCTCAGGTGAGATTCACTGAGGATCTTCGAAGGGATGAATTGCGAGGTCTACCACCTGTAGCGTCTGAATGAACAGATTCTGGTTGCATAATTGCGTAATTAATTATGCATTCCCGAAACTCATTCACAACGAGAGAAACCGGGTCGGAGGCGCCGGATGTTTCGAGGAAAAGGAGCACCTGGACGGATGCTCAAGAGATCCACCACGCCCGGAGGATCTTGTCTCAAACTTCCGATCTGCGCAGGATATTGAATTTCAAAGACTCTCGCGAACAGGTTTCAACTTTATGTACTCAAATTTAACCACCAGTGAAATATACGGAATTAGGTCAAACATATTGATCGATTCATGAGGAAGTTTTCTTTGTTTGAAAAAGTTTCGATCAATTTGAGGTTTAAGTTTCCTCATTCACCTAAGTTTTTTCATATTTCATTGGATTTGAAACCTCATCATAAAGGTGTGGTGTTTGCCGACGGTGCAGAGGTCTAATCCAATGAGGTGTTGTATCACCATAAAGGTTTTGTATCTGTATACAGAAACAACATGTAAGGTACATGTATGTAAGGTACATACATGTACCTTACATGACATGTAAGGTACACATTGTGTCCGAGTGATTTACATGTCAAAAAAAAAATAAAAAATAAAAAAATCAGCAATTTTCATGTGATGATCTTACGCGTCAAAAATTACTCGGAAAACGACACCTTATTAGGTCTCCTGGGATCCTTCAAAAATCCCATTTTTAGCCCCATGAAAGCCTCATAAAGCCTTAGATCCCCACAGTGAAATCGGATCGTTCCGGGACCCCAAAAATGGATTCTGCGTCCAAAAATACTGCGAAAACCACACCCCACTTGAGCTTATAGCAGCGATCGCACTGAAACGGTACAGGAAAAAAACAATGACAGTCACAAATTCTTCTTCTCGAGAAAAGCTAATTTTCAAGTTTGAAATATTGGGAAAATTGCAAAATTAAGTATTTTTAAACTATTGACATTTCCTTAGATCCACAGGTATTTTTAGAGGTGGATTACAACTGGATTGTTAAAAATTAAGATTATTACACCAATAAAAGTAGTCAATTTCCATAGCAACTATGAATTTACAGGAATAAAAAATACTAGGAAAACGACACCCCACTTGACGTAGGTTTACAGTGCGACCGCTGCTATAAGCTCCGAAATTCAAATATTCCTAATAATTATTATTAATCATGTAAAAAATCAAACAATTTCTTTCTTTTTTTGACATTTTCATGTCTTTACTTTGGCACACAACCAAAAAAGCGTTACTTTTTAGCATCACGAAATTTGTAACTAAGTAGCGTCTCCTGGTCAACAACAAACACAATAAGGTGAATAATATGGAAGACGAAGACATGAAAATGGTCTCCTGTGGTTGCAGACGAGTCTGATTATGTATACATCCCACCCCGAGCGAGCAAAGCGAGTTTTCTTGCTCATTGCTGTTTTTTTTTTTTTTTTTTTTTTCTTTCTTCAAATTTTCAGGCTAAACCTGCCTCTTCTGAGAGCCTACATTTAAAACTTCTAGCCCTCAAGTAAAACTAATTACACTACTATTTTTACACACCATCGCGGTTTCCGCGCGACTTTCCTTACAAGAGATTCCTTGTTACATGCTCAAAACTAACTCCTAAATCCAAAATATTTTCTCGTTTTGTACATAAAAGTTACATTACTTTAAGGATAATTAACCAGAACTATTCAACACATGAAAACTACAGTTCTTTACTAGTAGCTGTGATAGTGGAGATTATCACCACCGAACACAGTATGCTAATTCAAGAGAAAATCAAAATGAACTCAATCAAATTAACTTATACGCAGTGGGCAACTCATAGCAAATACGATTTACTTTGGTTTGAGGGTCGATTGGGCCACAAGACGATGTCCTTGGAGTGTTAGGGGAACAATTTTCACTTGACACAAAGGGGGTTTTATAATAAAAGCAGTGCAATATAAGGGTTGACTAGCCTCCCTCCTTTCTTACGAAATCCAGAGCCAACCGGCTTGAAAACAGGTATGCTTTTCTAGGGCTCTTGAAAAGAGCTCATGTTTTTCAAAGACCGGTAACATTTACATTGCGACAGAGAGCACAGGTCGACAGGTCGCTTCTTGAAGGGAGATATCTCCCATCCTCGAAGAGTTTCACAAGTAGATATCCTTCCGGTCAGACCTGTTCCATTCACGCTTTTTTTTTAAGTAGCGCAAGTTGCCCTACGATGAAATTTCCAGAGCAGGAGACCATAAGGACCGCACTGTAATATTGAGAGGACTACTAACGAATTGAGAGGATTATAGCAGCCCTATTCCCCGCTCAAGTAGGCTCCGCTAATAAGCTCAATATAGGCTCAATCCTTAGAATATGTAAAAAATAAAAAATAAAAATAATAATAGAATAAAAAGAATAAAAATAAAATAAATTGATAAAAAAAAAATAATAATAATAATAAATGAATAAATAAAAAAGATGAGTCAAAAACTAAAATTAATTCAAACATTTTGAAAAATCTTTTGCTACATAACATAATATTATTATGTTATATTATATTGTATTATAAATATTTAAATAAATAAGTAGGAACTGATTGGTTTTTTTTTTTTTTTTTCAAATTCAGATTTGTCGCTGCATTTGAGGAGCATGACAAATTGTTCTCATTCGCTGCTCCGATACTCTTACAGGCTTACTTACTTGGTTTAGAGTATTCTTTAATCTTTCTTCTAATGTCCGTCCGCCGTCCAGGCCGTTTTGGGCAGTAGGAATTTTTTTTAAAATCTGCAATTTTCAGAAAATACTCGGTTCACCATCTAGTTGTGCCCGCAAGGTTTTCAGCCCGATCGCCCTAACCCGTGGGGCGCTATGGGGCTAAAATGGGGCTACAGAAGGGGTTTTTTTTTAAGGCTTTTGGCTATGGGATCGAGTCAGGTGTCGTTTTCGAAGTATTTTTGGACGTAGAATCCATTTTTTGGGGTCCCGCAGCGATCCTATTTCACTGTTGCGATCTATAGGGCTTTCATGGGGCTAAAAATGGGATTTTTGAAGGATCCCAGGAGGTTAAATATTTTTCGAGTAAAGAATAAAGAATTTTTGAAAAAACAATTTAAAAAGAATTTTCTGATGGAAGGTCAGAGGACCCAAAATGAAAGGTACTTCTGAAGTAGGAACATGGTTAGTGGGCCCTATAGGCGATTTTGTCGGACATGAACGTACAAAAATACGTAAAAAAAATTCGTAGCAACAAAACGCTTGCATACAAGTCTGCAACGCATTAGGACATTTCATGCCAAATTTCAGCTATAATCATATAGGTACCTACCTACCTCACTTCTACGAATCATAATAATCATTGAGCATATTTCGTTACGTAACGTAACGTGACATAACGAAAATTTGGTTGTGTGCCATAGCAAAGACATGAAATGTCAAAAAAAAAAAATCCAAAAAAAAATTTTTTTGAAAAAAAAATCCAAAAATTTTTTTAAATTTTTTCATTGACAGAATTAAATTTCTGCACAAGTAACGTATATCAAAGAATAATAAACCCTTGTGTAAAAGTTGCAGCGTTTTTCAAAAGATCTGAAATTTTGACAAAGTACTCGGTTTGTGCCCGCAAGGTTTTCCACTCACTCTCTCGGTGCGGCGGATTTGTCCTCGTCAGCAGCATCGTGCTCTGTGTTGCTGAGTGCGCGATACACAACCACAGAGTAACAGAGAGCAAACTGTACGATTACAACACAGAGTACACAACTGTACGATTGTTGTAGGGCTTTCACGGCGATGCTCTGTACTGGATAATCTGCGCGGGAGATGGAAAGAAGTTCTCGCTGGTGTTTGCGGGTTTAAATAAAGTTGTCGTGACGTTTTCCCAGACGTCCCCGCTTAATATTGATTACCTGATACCTCGTACCAGTTAAGTCATAGTGCGGGTAGGATCACGTTGTGATTGTCGTGATAATGGTTTTGAAACAACCATCTCGGGATCAGGTTTGAGATATTTACTTGCGGGATTTCACATTCTTTCACGAATCTCTTAATATCATTGTTTGCCTGAGCTTTTAGCACTCACGAGATCTCGGTTTTATCGGTTGCCCCAGTGTTTCTCAACAACAGCTCCTGATGAAACATCGATATTATTTCCCCCAGCAGGTTGGCGTTTCTTTCAGGTAAAACTGAGATTTAAAAAAAAATATATCGGTCATGATTTTATCGATTTGTACTACCTAGCACAATAATGTTCAACCCTTGTTAGTTTTCAGGCGTTCATATTTCCCCAACAAGGACTCGGCATTGCCTTGCAAACAATAATTGTTATTCGTCAAGCCACTGATCGATCTTTCGTAGTTTGGGAGCCCAATGAAAAATTGCATTACCAACATGGCGTTGCTTCAGATGGTATTTTGCTTCGTCAATAAAGGTCCCTCATTTTGTACTTTACCTCCTCTTCAATGAACCATAACCAGGTCAGAAGATGGTGCCGATTGTGTAATAGAGATCGGTAATAGGATTCCTCATTATCGGTGAAGGCTGGACCTATCAAAAGAGGTTAACAAGCCGGTGCTCAACCTTACGAACTTCCATTGAAACGACGGGTCTTGACCGGGTCGGTACGGACGCTTGTGATTCCCGGTTACTTCCGAATGAAACCCATTAAGTATTGCTCCAAGTTGTATAAAATGGCTCAATCAGATGCTGGGCCCCCCCGACCACTAACTGCCCATGAAATACTTTTCATCAACAAAACAATCTGTTGATCAAGTCAGCCATGACTCCTGGGCCCTCCCCTTCGGGGTACCACAATAGTTTGATTGTTAACAACGCTGATGTCGTCACTAAGGAGGGGAACAGGTCGTAATAGAAGTTCCCAAGAGAATGTTTTACGGTCGGGTAAACCTCGATGATCCCCAACATAAACGGCCCGTATTTTTTAGGAATGTAAGTAGGCATTTCTGGAGAAGGTAAACAAAAGAAATGATCTTCCAGAAGGGGTTGGGGCATTTCAAATAAAATATTCCGTACGAGCAAACTATTTTCTAGGGGGAAAAGGGTCATTTTATTTCAACTTCGGTACCCCCTTTGAGCCCTCCTCCGCCGTTACCGCATTTTCAAAATGCGCTTAGCTCTAGAAAATTCGCTGCACATTTAATAATTATGTGAATAATTACTGTACACGTATTTATTGCTGTTAATGATAGAGAACTTCATTGTGATGTGTTTTGAAAACCTGGGACCAACCATCAACTTGTTCTCAAACCGCTGCAAATGATATAAAACGGTTTATTATTTTTTGATACTGGTTAAAATTGCGCAAAAATTTATTCTGTGTATTTAGAAAATTTTTCTAAATACACAGAATTAATATTTACTAATATTTTGGAAAAAAATAAAAAAATAAAAAAATTTTCTGTACGTATGTGAGACCTCAAAAAATGGATTTTGCGTCCAACTCGGAAAACGACAATTTATTTGACCGCCTGGGATCCTTAAAAAATCCCATTTGTAGCCCCATGAAAGCCCTGTAGATCGCAACAGTGAATCAGATCGTTCCAGGACCCCAAAATATGAATTCTACGTCCACAAATACTTCGAAAACGACACCTAATTCGATTACATAGCTCAAACCCTTAAAAAAACGCTGCAAATTTTACGCTTGTGTTAAGTTACCTATATCAAAGAATAATAAACCATTGTAAGGGTTTGTTATTCTTTGATATAGGTTACTTGTGCATAAAGTATTTCTGTCAACGGAAAAAAGTTTGGAAAAAAAAAATATTTTTGAATTTTTTTTTTTTTCAAAAATTCTTTATTTTTTGCTCGAAAAATATTACACCTTCTGGGATCCTTCAAAAATCCCATTTTTAGCCCCATGAAAGCCCTATAGATCGCAACAGTGAAATCAGATCGTTCCGGGACCCCAAAATATGAATTCTACGTCCAAAAAATACCTCGAAAACGACACCTAACTCGATCCCATAGCCAAAAGCCTAAAAAAAAAAAAAAAAACCCTCCCGTAGCCCCATTTTAGCCCCATAGCGTCCCACGAGTTTGGACGATCGGGTTGAAAACCTTGCGGGCACAACTAGATGGTAAACCAAGTATTTTGTCAAAATTTCAGATTTAAAAAAAAAATCCTATTTTCCAAACCGGCCCGGACGGCGCAAAGAAATTACGTTAAGAGGTGGCGGAAAATATTCAAGGTGAAAAACTGATTGGTAAAGATGGGTTTATCATACAAAATACAAAATATAAATGTTTACTTGTTTATAATCATTTTTCATTAAAAAATAAAATTTAAAATAAATGTTTTCCTCTTTTTTCCATTTTTTGAATTCATCTAGAGGAAATTCTTAGAAAATGAACAGCTTTATCTTCAGGATAATACGTCCTAAATAATTACCTCGTCATAAACAATTTTGAACCTCGAACAATTCAAGCCAAAGCGCATTTTTGCCGTGGCGCAATAGTACAAAAAGTGAAAAATAATGAGAAAGCGCACACTTCCGCACGATCTGACTTTTGAATCACATTCTGGGGTCTCATGTGAACACACGCATAAAAAAAAAAAAAACTCCATGTATACACGTGTATACAACCAATATTTTTTATCGATTTTCTGATTTTTACAGCATTTTTGATTTGTAAAATCGGTAAGGGCCAATTTAATGAAGAGAATATTTTTAACGTCTTCGTATGAACCGCCTGAATACAAATCAGTAGTGGTTTAAGGCTTAATTAATATATGGGGCCCGCTCCAACTTTCCGCCCATCTGCTCTCCTCCAGATAGCTCGAAGCGACAAAACCAATATTGTTCTTTGTTCATATATATAATATATGATATTATCAGCTAAAGAATTAATATCAAACCGATCGGTCAGATGCGTTTTTAATTTTTCGAATTTCCGTCACCTTTTAGCGTCATCGGTCCCTCTGTGCGGCGGTCGGCGTACGGCGTACCTACAGCGTACGGCGGACGGACATATCGTTTTTGGAATCTAGACCTCTTGAAACGGATAATGACACATTTTGAGGCCGATCGGAGTCATCGACCTCCGTCACGATTACAAAGTGTGTATCCAAGAATAATAAACACAACGAACAAAAGTTGACTGTAACACGATCGTGAAGTTCACCGACAGCTTCCTGAATGCTAAAAGTTTTACAGTTTATTTATTAATATTTATTAAAATTATTAATTTACAAAAGTAATTGCAAAGCTTCATCCCCTAAGGGCTCCATGAAACAAGTGGGCACACAGAAAGTCGCCATACGTTCGTCAGATACCAACATCAAGTTCTACCTTTCGCGCAAATAATCTCGCGATATGGAAACTGAACAAACGAATAGTGCGAGAGTAACGTGAAAAGTGTTCTCATACATCATACAGTGCGCATCTTTGTCAGGAGGTTTCGACACTTGTGTCAAGGTTCTCCGCCCCCATCATTTTCCGGAACGTTCAACAGGCATCTCTCTGTTCATTTGATCTTATTTGATCAGATGTTCCGTCGGATGGGCACGTAGGATATTTACATTGGCTTTTGAGCTGGTACTACGTTAAAAAAAAATGGTGCCGCAAGGTTGCTCAACTTCAATCGCAATGCAGGGAACTAAATCGACAAAGAATAAGATAATCTGAAAAAGTTTAAAAGTGCACTTCTTCACTAGCGCACCATAAGGGAACAGACAATTTGAGGGTTTACACACAAACATGAGTTGGTTCTGGCCCCCCTTGTATAAAAGCACAAGTTCCACCCTGTCTCACCTTGTGCGGTAGTTCCCCTTCCGTGTGGTTGAAAATAGCGTCAATCAGAAACCCCAGTAAGGTATATTTAGAATTCAACCCCTGGTTGAAAGGGGACACTGTATAGATTCGGCACTTCTTACATCATGGCTTGAAAACGTCTACTAAGGGATTCTCTATTCAGTATTATGTAAAGGGTTTAGCAAATTATGGCTCACAGACAAGTGATTTGTGTGCCTGGCAATGTTTTCAAGTTCTACTTAATTGCTATATTCGTCTCAAACTACGTATCGTGACATTGCTGAGAGTCGAACTCGTCCACACCTTCAATTTCCTTCGTAGAATCGCGTGCAGTGTTGACTGATTATCAAGGCATTATGAAAGGGCAAGAATAATTAGTGAGGACGTGGCCAAGCCCTCGATGGGGACAGAAAACAATGGACTTATGTTACACTTGAGATGAGACGCTCCCTTCAGGAGGATCAAGGGCCATTAGTTGAGTTAATACCTGCATCTTACTTAGTCATACGCCACGGTTCACGGGACCAGAAGAGTCACACGGTCGGTGCCTGGCCGCAGCGTCTTCTCGTCAGACAAACGGCACCGGGGAATGTTCGGAGATCGAATCATTCCGTGAAGGCTTTTAGATTGAATATTTCCAAGGGGAGGGGGATACAGGCAAATTTAGAATGGATTTTCAACGGGTCTGAAATTTGGTTTATTATTCTTGAAATAATGCACCTATATTTTGGCGACGGAGGTCAACGAGTCCGATCGGCCTCAAAATTTGACATTATCCGTTTCAAGAGGTCCAAATTCCAAAACCGAAAGGTCCGTCCGCCGTCCGGGCCGCTTTGGGCAGTAGGAATTTTTTTTAAATCTGAAATTTTGACCAAATTACCGGTTTGCCGTCCAGTTGTGCCCGCAAGGTTTCAGCCTGATCGCCCAAACCTGTGGGGCGCTATGGGGCTAAAATGGGGCTACGGGAGGGTTTTATTTAAGGCTTTTGGCAATGGGATCGACTTAGGTGTCGTTTGCGAAGTATTTTTGGACGGAGAATCCATTTTTTGGGGTCCTGGAACGATCCTTTTTCACTGATGCGATCTATGGGGCTTTCATGGGGCTACAAATGGGATTTTTTAAGGCTCCCAGGAGGTCTAATATTAAAAATTTACTTTGAAAAATATTTTCAAGTAAAAAAGACAAATTTTGGAAAACAATTTTTTGCAAAAAAAAAAAAAAAAAATCGGAAAATGTATAAAAAATACATTTTTTTCTATTTTTTTTTAAAAATTTCCACAGAATTAAATTTTTGCTCAAGCTTTTGCTCACTCTTTTGACTCTTGGAAGCTGAAAATCAAACTCGAATATCAGCTTTCCTCGAAAAGAGTATTAAATACAAATTTTGTGACTATCCCTGTTTTTTCCCCTGTACCTGCAGGTTGTTGGTTTATTCCCTATTAATACTGGTTGTTGGTTTTATGGGAGACCGATTTCAAATTTGGATTCAGCGGGAGAAATTGTAAGAGAAATCGGTAACGAAAAATGTAAGAAAATAAATTTGAGTGTCGTAAATTGCAATAAACGAAGAATTTTGAGGTGATTTTCCCAATTTTAATTTTTTTTCTATCTCTCACTCTTTTGACTCTTTTAGAAGCAGATTAGAAAAATCCGATTAAAGATTCAGATTTCTCATTAAAAAAAAAAATTTCGAGGACCCCCCCCCCCCCCCCCCCCCCCAATAAAACTGCCTTCTGGTTGGTTCAATTTCAATCCTAAGTTTGGTATACGAGATTTGTAGATTCTTCCATTTTCCGCGAACTTTCTAAACTCACATAGGGTGGTGGAAACAGTCTCATACGCCCACCCAGTATCATACACTTGCATCTTCAACTTCAAATAATAAGAGTTGATGGCGGTCTATTTGCTTCCCTCTGAGCTAGGAAGTTTCCAGTGGGTCTATCTAACGGCCCTCATGAGAACTTGAAGCACTGAGGAAGGTTTTTTTTGTTTTTGTTATTTGGTGTTTACCAAGGATACCTCGTGGTTCATTCGTTCGCCGTAGCATTTTGGATAAGACGGTAAGCTCTACTTACTTTCACTTTACCACACATTTTTATCTTACTGTAATCCTGTAGGGGCGATTTTTCATGTATTTGGACTCGTAGAATTCATTTCCGTAGATAATATTGTCAAAAGAATAGGTTTTCACTTGATATGAGAGGGTGTATGATACTGGGGACCTGATAACCTCCAATTCTCCAGTATCATACTCAGGTGTATGATACTGGGGAAACCCGAAACTTTCAAAAAATCGCATTTTTGTTGTTATTTTAGTTAGTTAGGACTTGAAATTTATCTCACAACCTTTGCTGGGCATTGCAATCACAATGACCAGTATCTTTCAGGGGGTGTACGACACTCGAACCTGTGGAATCTGATCCTTAAATTTCAACTAAAACGGATTTTTAAATGTTTTATGAGATGTGTATGAAACTGGTTCCGAAGCGTGTATGACACTGGTGACACCCACTTTTCACCCTGTATGACTCTGGTGAAAAAACCTACTTTCGAAATAAATTAATTGTAGGAATTAATAAATTAATTGTAGGAATCCTAATTCATAGGAACCAAATTTTGACATTTTCTTGGTTTCTAGATTTTCTTAAAGAGTTGGTATAACGATATCAACCTCTACAAAGCTCGTCAGACGACATCAGACCAAAATATTGAGTAAAAACTGGAGATCTTCCACTAATGTGTACGATACTGGTTCCACCACACTACACCAAACTGAGCTACTTTTTGGTGGATTGGGAATTCTCCTACTAGGCTAAGTGCGTGGCCCTATGCCCGCCGAGACAATTATTTTCGTTTTTTCTCATGGATATCCATAATATGGACCTAATATTATTTTGTTTTTGGTTTAGGGTTCAGGCTGAAGATCGCGACAACAACATATAAGTAAACCTCCGACATTTCATGGAAGTCATTAATAATTAATTATTATGAATGGAAATACTATCATAATTATATTCAGAAGTTTCAAAAGCACAGGTTGAATAGTCCCACAAGCCGACCACTTCGACACACTGAACTCGTGGAATCGATCTAGGATTAGCGCGCCCGGCTTCAAGGTAATCCTGGAGATAAAGATCCATAGCGTAAATTGTCGGTTTTGATTGAATGTAAATTCATCACACGCCATAATTAGTATTGTATTCACAATAACGAAAGTATCCTCGAGAGGACAAGATGGGTTATAATAGGGAATGTTTCGCAAGGGGCCAACCTGGGAAATGTGACGATAGTGGGTGTGAGACAATCATATATTCAACCGTGAATTCATAAATACGTCAACGGGACAACAGTAACGGTGTGCGATCCAACATGTGGTGTTATCGATAAATAGCCAGCTGAGCCTATAAACATTTCGAAATATGTGGCTTGAGTTTCAAGTAGGCACTGTGGTCGTCACCATTGGCGCGGCAAGAGGGGGTGGGGTCGCACTCGAGGTCAGCTTGGACGGTATTGTAATAGTAGATGTTATCGTCCGTTGTTTGTACTCTAAGACCATAACTTCTGACCGCAAATTAATTCTTGAGAGCACAAAAACTCCGGATGAGGCTGAGGATCTACTGTAGAATACACATTGTGCGGTGTACAGTTAACAAATCTCAACGATACTTAAAAATGAAGCACAAAGAGGTCGCAACCCCGATGGGAACGACGTAATAGAGCAGTGCCGTACATAAAACCATCCCATCTCTTACTACCGCGCTGAAATCCCAACTTCCTTTAATTCTTCGAATGAATGGCCTACCTGACGAACACAAGGCGAGCTGATACTGAGCAGCCCCAGTGAATGAGATTCCTCTTTCCACACAAGGTTCATCCGAATCCTCGAGATCTTTTGAAGAGTCACGAAGTGGGAAGTTTAACGATTAGCCCTATGATTCCTTCGAATGACAACGACATCTCCGCCGTGTTCTTTAGCTCCACAACTAACTTCAAAGGTTAGAACGGTTTGCGTTTTACAATTTTTGTTAACAAACGAACGGAAAAATCAACGCTCTAATGTATTTTATTTCAAACTAGCGCTCTGACAGGGGGGCCTCGCTTCGCTCGGTCGGCTGGGGGGGGGGGGGGGGGGGGGGGGGGGCTCGCTTCGTCATTTGAATAATAGGTCAGGACTTGACATCACTTAGTGATTGGGTAGGAAACGCCGAATCAATAGGGCTGTAAACAACGATAGGAGGAGTTGCGCAGATTTGCGCGCGTCGAAAATTTCGCTCAACGCGCTTATTGGACGCAACATTGGCCGGGGAATCCAACTTCGCCAAAAAATTAGGGGTTGGCATTTAAAATAAGAGAGTTGCGCGCAAATGCGCCAATTTGCGCGCATTTAGGGAGGAGGGTCACTGAAACGATAGAAAAACGGTGCAAATTTTACACAAGGGTTTATTAGTCTCTGATATAGGTAACTTGTGCAGAAATTAATTCAGTGTCAATGAAAAAATATGATGATGAATACACAAAAATTCATAGAATTTTCTATGAATTTCAAGAAATTCATATTTATTTGTTATAAATTTCTCAAAATTCACATTTCTTATTCATAAATTTTTCAAAATTCACGATTTTTTGTCATGAATTTTGTCAAAATTCACATTATTATCTATGTTTGTCCGTATTCACAATTTTTTCCTGTGAATGTCTCAAAATTCACTAAAGTAGAAAAAGATAGAATTTGGAGAAATTCATATCTTTTTCTATAAATTTCTCCGTAGGTATTCACTATTTTGTGAATTTCTCCGTATTTACGCAATACACGCCGCAATTTCGGGCCTATCGACTTGAAATTTGGAGGGTAGACTCCTTAGATGCCCAGAATATGCTGTATAGCTTTTTGGTGTCGCTGCAACACGTCGTGGAGCAGCAGCAGGACTTGTATTGCGTAAATACGGAGAAATTCACAAAAAAGGTGAATAAGGACAAATTCATAGATAATAATGTGAATTTTGTCAACATTCATGATAAAAAATTGGGAATTTTGAAAAATTCATGATAAAAAAATTTGTGAATTTTGAAAAATTTATGAATAAGAAATGTGAATTTTGAGAAATTTGTAACAAATTAATTTGAATTTCTTGAAAGCGAGCGTTTTTTGTATTCATATTCATATTCACAAATCCTCACCCAGTGAATTTATTCATATTCATGAATATGAATTTGCCCATCAAAAAAAGACGATTTCAGACGAAGTAGTCTAAAAGTCGTCAGTAGTCTGATGATGGTTTAGTAAACCGAAACGCGTCTACAAGTTGTTATTTTTATTTATCGTGGAAATAGACTACTTCGTCTGAAATCGTCTTTTTATAGGATGGATTCCCACTATCTCGCCGCATCTACCTTGCGTTAATTTGCCCATCTCTGATCGGCAAATTTTTATCACTTACCGTTTAGGCTTGTGTCATACTCTGTTAGATAGCCAGCCATAGACACGGTGAGAATTAGTGGTATAGATAAGTGTTTTTATGTTTATTGCCCCGGTAGTTTCAATCACTACACTGATCAACCACGGTCGTTATAAGTCAATCAGATAAAATGTATTTAAGAACCGCTATAATTAACCAACAAGGATGAACAATTTATACAGGAATTAGAGATATCAATACGATTCGCCGAGACAAATAAAACACGTAAGCACTTCATACCAATGCTTTTCACAAGTCTCTCGTCACGTTTTACCATTGGAAGGCATCAACATAACGTGAGGTGAATGGACGGGTAAGTCATAGTCCCGAGCCCAGGCCGGGAAGTCTTCAAAAGAACTTGGTACAAATCCCTCGCAAGAATCTCGTTGAGCAATTTATCTCCCGGGAGAGGATAGGTCGGTGCAATTATAACAAGTTAATGGACATAATGAGTGATCGTGCTGGACTCGAGTCACGATCCATTTCATTTGGCCCAATCCCTCCTCCCCTGTACCCGGGGGCCTCCTTGTCATTTGGTCCTCAGGTGGTGGTCTCAGAATCAGTTAAATAACGTAGCCGGTCGATTGTGAAGGGTCACGGAAACAACATTTAGAAATAAACATGGGCCAGTAAAACGGTTTCATTTTTGCTGAACACCAGACGTCGGCAAGCAAGTAGGTATAAAGAATAACAACAATGTAGGTATAATCACTTCATCACTAATATCTTATTTCACTGTTTGGTTGTAGTCTACAGGAATTAAATCACCAAGATTTCATCCTACATGTAATGCAGATTATAATGAGTTTGTTTCAAGGAATTCGTTCCCCGTGAGGTTCCCATACTGCGCGGCGATGTGGAACAATTTTCCGGTCACAAAAACTTAATTACTGCATAATTCATTCAAGGTGTAAAATGTTCGTTACAGCTGAGAGGGGAAAAGGCATAAAGAATCCGTCCCTTTGAGAAGACCCGTCGGGAACCTTGCAGTGGAACAGGTTCACGTCTCAAGATAGGGTCATATGTGAAAAAAACAGCCTCAACACTTGTTTGAATTAATAAGACCCCAAACATAAAGTTAGCATAAAAAGGTGAGCCACTTCTCGTCTTCCAGTTCTTCGCATACATAATTCATTTTCACATTTAAGAGCTGGGTCACTTTTTATCCTTCGGGTAATACAGAAGACTTATTACAACCGTTCATAGCTGAAAGCTTCTGGGAAGGGACGGTTAAAAACGGCGCTTCGCGCCTCGCGTAGAGTGCATCACTTTCAAAATTCAGAGGGACGAAAGTCCAAAAACGACCATAATTAATCCTACGTGGAAGATCGTTTCAATGTTAACCAGGCACCTGCAGGTAATAGAACGAAAACAGCGAAATTATTGGAAAATCCAAGTGGGAGAAACACAACTTGCTAATGGATGTCCTCGCCGGGTTCACATCCATGCGGCAAGGCGGTATTGCATCATTCCGGCATTGCGTTCGGTCCGCTGATTGGCCGATATCAGCGGGCCAGCGGTCGGGAAGAAGTTAGTTTTGCCGGAGAAGCACTTTCGAAGCTGACTGAACATATCCGAAAAATCAGATCTTTTACCGGATGCCGCATTGATAACAGCGATAACCTGCGCATCCAGGTTGTTGTGGTCGCCATAGCAACATCAACAAAACACAAGTAACGCGGGAATGAACAGCCTTAAAGGCTGTTTGCATCATCGGCAATTCACAAATAAACGCGGGAAGAACAGCCGTGTGCACCTGAATCAGAAAATTTTCCAGACGCTTGTGAACGCCTGCCCGGCATGCCGGAATCCCCCTCCACTGCTCCCCGCTGCGTACGCGTTCACGCATTAACGGAAATTAATAAAATGTTAATACATTACATAATAGTTATATTCGGAGATTTTATTAGTACATAAAATATTAATAAAATATTTAATTGATTAAATATTAATTAATAATTAACTAACCACTTTGATTATTATTTCATCATTTTTATTATATTATGATACATATAATTATATATTATTAGATTTTATAATTAATATATATAATATATACATAGGTATTACAATATTCGCAATATTTGTGATGAACTCTAATTCTCCATTGACTTTTTGACGGACTCGGTAATCAGTAAAATAAAATAATTTCAATAGATATTATTGTAGCAGATGCTACAGTAAAGGTTATAGTTCTCTGGTAGATACGATAAATGTTAATATTTACAAGATGCTTTCCTCTGAACGACTGACTTAGGACTGGCCCACTAACAGTTAGCGAGTGAGTCGCAAACAATGTTGTTTACCAAGTCGGTGACAATGTTGTAACGCTCGGTAATTGGATATACCACAGCATTTTACGGCCTGAAGCGAGAACAATACGGTTGAGGTTGCTGGAAGCTTTCTAACTACCACATAGCTACATCATAGTAAGAGATTATGATCTGTGAAATGAGCGCAGACGCCGCGATCGTTAGATTTTTCAATCGTCAAGCAACAAATCATAAACATAACTACCAACCTGTTGAACCATTTTATTACTTACTACATGGTATACATGCGTGTCCATATAAGACGTACCTGTACCGAATAATAAGGGTGCAGTCACCATGGATGTAATACAATTTATCGTAATATTTAATATAAAAGAATGGAGCTGGGTGTCAGATACAAAAACAGAAAACATCTTAATCTTGGTAATATCAGATTTTAAAAAAAGAAGTAATTTTTAAAATGACATTCCAATATCATAAGTTACTGCGATAAAAACTAGCTTTCTCCGGTCCAACCAAATTGAATTTTTCGATGGAATTCAATAGTTGAAGCCAAATTATTTTTCATCAACACGACATGCTATTGTACAGCTTCATGTAACGT
This sequence comes from Pilophorus perplexus, assembly GCA_955831195.1. Classification (NCBI taxonomy): domain Eukaryota; kingdom Metazoa; phylum Arthropoda; class Insecta; order Hemiptera; family Miridae; genus Pilophorus; species Pilophorus perplexus. The sequence continues at coordinate 30,000,153 of OY037011.1, forward strand.
TATGCCGTGAATATTATTACGCATAACTCTGAGAACTTGACAACAATTTTTATTTTGTAATAGTAGTGCGTATTTTACGAAAAACCCCGGTGAAATACTGTTATATCGCCAATTTTAATGGCCGGCGAAGCCGAGCAACGAAGACACGAACCCCCTCAGGCGTTGGTTTCATACCATAAAGTTTCGAAGGTTAATTACGATGTTACTTCATAGCGGAACATCATCTAAGTTAGCAGTCAATGATTTCGGGCCACCACGCGATATCCCAATAAGTGTGAGTTTCTCGTCGGCCGCTGGATTCAGTGGCGATTGCCATCTCCGAACAAACAATGGTCAAACGACGGCCGAAAGAATAGGTTGAGAAAGATTGAGGCATATTGAGTGCGTATCATGTACCGTACGTTGTTGGTATAGAGTAAATTAGGTAGACTATACAGGTACAGGGAAAAACCGAGCTATGTCACTTTTTTTCGAAAATGAGTTTGACACATCATTGGAATTAGAATGAACAGAAATTTGACACGGTCTATCCAAACAAGAAAAAACCACTCAAAGTTTCCCTATACAGGGAAAGAAGCAGCTAGGTCAACGATACAAGGTCAACAGATGGTGCTTTCTTTGTATCGGATGACCTAGCTGCTTCTTTCCCTGGTATACCATAGCGTTGTTTTCGCGATCCACTGGGTATCCTGTGTTTCATAGAAGAATAACGTGAAACCCAGAGACCTTCGGACATCGTCATTTCTCAGTTCCCCCAGTTTCGTTCAGTTTCTGATTAGGAAGTCTCAATAGCTGCTATTTTTGTGCGCTAGCAGAAATGTCGGCCGATTCGGAACAGGATGTTCGACCGCGGGTCTCAAAGAAAAACGTAGCCCCATGAAAGCCCTATAGATCCCCACAGTGGAATCTCATCGTTCAGGGACCCCCAAAAATGGATTCCACGTCCAAAAATACTTCGAAAACGACACCTAAAAAAGTTGCCAATTTTACACAAGGGTTTATTATTCTCAGATATAGGTTACTTGTGCGAAAATGAATTCTGTGACAATAAAAATACAAATTATAAAATATTGGAAATGGGGCTAAAATGGGGCTACGGAAATGGTTTTTTTGAAGGCTTTTGGCTAGGGGATCGAGTTAGGTGTCGTTTTCGAGGTATTTTTGGACGTAGAATCCATGTTTTGGGGTCCCGGAACGATCCGATTTCACTGTTGCGATCTATAGGGCTTTCATGGGGGCTACAAATGGGATTTTTGAAGGATCCCGGGAGGACAAATATTTTTCAAGTAAAAAACGAAAAATTTGTTTAAACAAACTTTTTTGAAAAAAAAAAAATAATAATAAAAAAAAAAACTTTTTTCTAAAAATTTTTTATTGACAGAATTAGGTAAATTTCTGCACAAGTAACCTATATCAAAGATTTTGATTTGCCTTCAGTGGACAGACACGGACAGGTGAAATAAAATTCTTAATGAACCCATCCTGCACCTCTCTGCATCTTGTTATCAATTACCCACAGAGTTTATTCACTGTAATGAGAACCTAAAAGGGTAATTGTATTATTTACCATAGAACATCTTCCGTTGAAGCTTTTAGCACTTTAGGTGCGCGGGCTTTATCCCGTAAACTTGTTCCCTGTCTCATGAACTTGTTAGACCATAAGTAGCGGAGGCGCCTTGTTAACGGGCCGAGATGATCTGAGACCTCCCTTAGGATACCAAGAAGCACGTGAAGGTCTCGTAGCTTAATTAAAATGGACGAGATCTGCCTGTGGGGTACAGTACCTACATAGGAGGTTTCGTCATCTGGCCAGGTCGGGCCTGAAGTTAGGGTCACGTTATACAAATTAGAAGCAAAGCGTTTAAAGCATAATGGGATGAAAAATTACGTGTGAAACGTTTACTAGTTAATACCAGCCGTGGATACTAAATCGAGACAAATCCGGCCACTCCGAGTTTCAACTAAATCTTGTTGGTCGCTAGTAGATACTAGTGTCTTTGTTCCCCTTCATTCGTCTCACAAATTTACTGTTTTCAATCATTTAAATATTTCATGTACGAATAAAAGGCCGTCGTGCTCCTCCACACAGACGAAGTGATTTGCGGCCAAGTTTCTCCCAAAGCATCCTTTGGGGGGAAATTATGAGTTGTAAATCTGAAGAGGAGAGGTAAGGGATTCAGATGATACCAATTAGGGGCGGATCTTACGACTTGTGTCGTGTCGCACGGCGCGGGAGGGTCGTCGTTGACCGGCAACATGGTCCTCTCTGCTCTCGACAATAAAAGCCTAACCCAAGCCGTGAGCGCCAATATTCCGTTCGGAATCCCCTTCCGGGTAGAGCAAAGTTCACAGGGTCGCACAAGCTAGAGAGCTTTCATTATACTTACGACGCAAAGGGATGACATTCCCGTTCTAGTTTGTGCAGCGCGCATTGGACACGGCGTAGTGACATGCGGGACGATTTCACATCTGGTAGATCTTTCTCCTCTCAACGGTGAGACGTTCGACCGTTCCACTCGACCATTTTCTCAACCCGACCTGCGTCAACTTATTAAGGGTTTAAGTTAATAAGTTTACAAATTTTTAAACCCTTAAGGGTTTAAGTTTAATAAGTTTACAAATTTTGTAAATGTACGATACCTACTGTTTTTTTTTTTTTCAAAAAAAAAAATTTTTTTAAACAAATTTTTCAATTTTTTATTTGAAAAATATTTTACCTCCTGGGATTCTTCAACAATCCCATTTGTAGCCCCATGAAAGCCCTACAGATCGCAACAGTGAATTCCGATCGTTCCGGGATCTCCAAAAATGGATTCTACGTCCAAAAATAGGTACTTCGAAAACGACACCTAACTCGATCCCATAGCAAAAAGCCTTTAAAAAACCCTCCTGTAGCCCCATTTTATCCCCATAGCGCCCCACGAGTTTGAGCGATCGGGCTGAAAACCTATCGGGCACAACTAGATGGTAAACCGAGTATTTTGTCAGAATTTCAGATTTAAAAAAAAAATCCTACTGCCCAAAACGGCCCGGACGGCGGACGGACATTTCGGTTTAGGAATCTACACCTCTTGAAACGGATAATGTCAAATTTTGAGGCCGATCGGAGTCATCGACCTCCGTCGCGAAAACATAGTTTTATTATTCCAAGAATAATAAACCAAAATTTAAAAACATTTCGTTAAAACGGTGATCACAGAGTCCCACGAACAGGTCAAGGATTCGTTGAGGAACGAAACAAGTGCACCTACAAGCCTGTGGGCAGAGGCCTGACCGGTCCTGAGAGTTGAGACTTGTGCCCCACCAGTTTCGGCGGTCGTGGGCGGAAGAACTGCATTCACTTAGCTGATTCATTTCAGGGGCACCAATACTCGATATAATAACCAGCACAGCCACTTCTTAGGCTACGAGGTCCTGACCGGTATATGGCTGCAGGACGCCAAGAGATCACATTCTACTGTCGTCGTTATTAGTGCCCTTTGGTTCCGTCACGACTCATACATGAGGATCAAATTTAATCCTTATCACCCACGTTGGACAAAAAGATTAGGCGCCAGACTACGAGCGAATCGAAATCTAGTCCTTTAAAAATGATCTTTTCGTGGAACTCACGTTCATGACCGCGGAACAGGAAAAAAGGCGAAGGAGCACTATAATATTCCCTCATTAGCGTCTGGAGGCCGTCACACGGCGACACGGCCGAGTTTTTGAACGTCTCCGCGGATAGATATAGGTTCAATTTCCTATATGTAAATTCCAGAAATTATTGCGACGCCAACCCGTCGCAAAATAATCGCAATCAAAACATGTTGTAGTTGCACCTCTGCCGTCACCAGACTCCTCTCCTCCCTTCAACGACCCCCCCCCTTATTTAGGTGTCGTTTTCGAAGTATTTTTGGACGTAGAATCCATTTTTTGCGGTACCGGAACGATCTGATCTATGGCCATTTCTGGCCCATGACAACCTTTCTCGTCTGCCGTCCACCGTCCAGGCCGTTTTGGGCAGTAGGATATTTTATTAAATCTGAAATTTTGACAAAATACTCTGTTTACCATCTAGTTGTGCCCGCAAGGGTTTCAGCCCGATCGCCCAAACCCGTGGGGCGCCATGGGGCTATAATGGCGCTAAGGGAGGTTTTTTTTTTAGGCTTTTGGCTATGGGATCGAGTTAGGTGTCGTTTTCGAAGTATTTTTGGACGTAGAATCCATTTTTTGGGGTACAGGAACGATCCGAATTCACTGTTGCGATCTATAGGGCCTTCTTGGGGCTACAAATAGGATTTTTGAAGGATCCCAGGAGGTTTTCAAGTAAAAAAACAAAAAATTTCGAAAAAAAATTTGCAGCGTTCTATTTATATAGAAAAACAATCAAATAAAGAATATGAAAAGGCGTTGATTAACCTTTATTTGTGGTCGATAACTCTTTCAATCCAATGCAAAGCTCGATGGCAATGAGGCTATCGTGTTGGCAGGTACTTGAAGGTTCCAACAGGTTCTTATCGAATATTGTCACCACGTTTCAAACATTCACTTCCTCGCTATCTATATAATGGACGACGTGCAGCTGAACTTCGGAAAACAATTTCATTCGCTCCTCTAACAGCACTTGGAGACCCATCTCGAAACGCAATAATTAATGCTGCGGAGATAAACCCACCAGTATATCTTCATTAAGGAAGTCATTTTAATGAATACTCTGAGCCTGAGCTGAAATATCATCGGCTTCGCCCCCGTTGCTGATAATTTAAGAAAGGTTTCGCATTGCGAGCGAATTAAATACCTATATAAATTACCAGATCATGCGAGCTAATCAGGTTGAAAGGGTCGTTAACTTGGCGGCGAGTTAACGGCGCGGAGGTGACGCAGAGATGGCGTTTCATACTCATCCAACAGTTTACGGGACCGTAAACACCAATCACAATTTCATAATTGTTTCAAAGGTTAACAATCGCACTAGAAAGCGCGAGGTCGGATTAGACGCACCTTTCGCGAGGAGGAACAAATATGGCCCAGCCCTTAAGAGCCATCAACTCGCAAGAGCTATTCCAAATCATGAGCTTGAGCCTAGGAGGCATTTCAGTAACAATGGCCGTATGCAGTAACTGTGATTATGAGGCATACGTATCTTACTCAGCATATTTACCCCCCTCTCATTAAACGAACATTAACCTTGCGTGCTCCTTGACAATGATCAGTTGTCCCCAGACTCCGTCCATAGAATGTTTTGAGCCTACGATCTTCATTGTGGCATTAGTTGGTGATTTAGAATTGAATTCTACGTGGTTCATTTTTTAAACCGTTTAAAATACTACCAAAAAATATTATTCATTTTTGATTCGAACGAAATCAGTCTCAAAACATTCGAGAATATATTCTATGGCTATAGCCATCCAGCCAGTCTCAGCATTTCGAGCTGTTATACCCTCATGCGTCTCTCGTATCCATGTGGACTCTCACTCCGATCCAGATCAACATTCACGTATCAAACGCCCCGAGCCACAAGAAATTCTGCTCAAGGACACCGGAGACCTTCTTATCGCTATGCAACAACCGGGTTCAACAAAAACCAAGACGTGCCTTAATAAACAAAACTCAAGAAAAAAGGCGTAAAAAAAGCCCCCGCTCTCGATTTCTTCTTATGCCTTTACATATACAAAGGGGACTATTAAAACGTAACCCTGATTTATCGTGTCAAAGACAAGATAAGAACATGGGTTGTGCAATCCTTGGAAACTCCTCCCACAGCTGGACTATGGAATGAGACTTTCGTATCGAACGGGAGTATTACTTAGAGGTGGTAATCCCTAAAATAAAATTGGGGGAATGCGATAGCCATATTGAAGAACTTGATCACCGAAGAAAAACGCTGCAAATTTTACTCAAGGGTCTATTTATCCTTTGATATTAGTTACTTGTGCAAAATTAATTCTGTCAATAGCAAAATGTAGGCAGGCCTACATAAAATTTTAATATAGGCCTATATTAAAAAAAAAAATCGATTTCATGCTTTACAAGGTCTGATAGTGGTCCTGGGGGTTTTCGAGGGTGCTGAATCGGAATTCGAGGTCCGTTTTGCCCCTAGACGCAGAGGTCCCGCTGTACAGTACCAAAATGTTAAAAAAAAAAAAAACTCCAAGAACTCCAACTTCATCATTTTTCTACGCCCATAATATACATGTACGTATATTATACATGTTGATGGGTCTAAAGTGCCCATATACATGTTGATGGGTCTAAAATGCTTCATTCGTGTGTTTTGAACATTTCGGTATACCGTAAAACGGGGTTACTTTGCCCACCCGCGGGATACTTTGCCCCAAAAATGTAACAAGTTTTATTTCAAACCATTGGAACAGTTCTTGTCCGAGGAACTTGTTACTGGGTGGAATCTGAAGTAGACATGTGAAACTAACAACCACAAGTCGAAAAAGTATAAATAGAAGGTTACAGGTAGGTTACCAACATTTTTCTCCAGGACCTTCGAACACGTTGATTTTTTGCTCCCGAAAAAGTTCTCGCTGGTGGAGTCAGTAGGCATCCAATCAAGTAAGTTCAAGTACTAACTTGTTCGAAATTTTCCGCTGATCAAGAATCTTTTTGAAAATCTTAATTATGTCGATTTTTGTGGTGTCAGTGAACAGAATTCACCGGTGGGGTAACTTTGCACCGAAAAATGGAGAGTCTTGGCCCCACAACAAAGTGGAGCAAAGTTACCCCATCATAAAACTATTATTTCCTAATAAGTATTCCTTTTAGCAGAATATTTTCTGCACCAATTAGTCTGAAACAATAATTGGCAATAAACAAAGAATTTCAATTATTGAAATTCTTTGTTTATTGCGTGCTTTCCTTGTTTTAGGATGCCCAGGAAGTACCATGGGAAGGTTGGTTCGAGAAGATAGCAAGACTACGACGAAGAAACGCTGCAAAAGTGTCTCTCTTCTATTCGTTCCTCGCAGATGGATTTTAGCTCTCTTTTTTAAGATTTTTTAACCAATCAGTTGCTGTGATTGGGCTCTTAACACTTAAGAAATTTTGTTGAGTCTTTTTGTAGGGTCGACTGTAATTTTCATATAATTATTAGTATCTAATCAGTTGCTGTGATTATCCTCTTGAGACCTTATGAGTCAAGTAATTTTTGTAGTCTTGAAGGGTCGACTGTAATTTTCTTTTCTAATCAGCTGCTGAGAAGTCAATATTTTAAGTTGAAAAAGTTAGTAAAGTTCAGATTTCAACACCTATTTGATGTTAATAAAAAGATTTTTTTTTAATTTTCTGGAGATTTTTCAATTTTTGTATACCCCGTATGCTTGTGAAGTAGTTTAATTTGCTCCAGGAATAAAAACAGGCTGTTTTGTAGGGAAATCCGAAAGTGGTCCAAAGTATGCATAGGTACGCGCGGGGAACTTTGCCCCAAATTTAAATTCATCAGGAATCGCATGTAAAATTTTGCCATCGAATCTACGCTCCATGCACATCAAGTACAACCTCAAGTACAAACCCAGGTACTGTACAGCGGAACCACTGCGTCTAGGGGAAAAACGGACCTCGGGTTCGGATTCAGCACCCTCGAAAACACCCAGGACCACAATCAGACCTCGAGAAGCATGAGATCGATTTTTTTTTTTTTTTTGTAAAGCAGTGTTATGCGTCCAAAATTACTCGGAAAATATTTGACCTCCTGGGCTTCTTCAAAAATCCCATTTGTGAGCCCACAAAAATTTTTTCCCAAAAATCCCATGAGAGCCCACGGTGAAATCAAAACGTTCTGAGACCTCCAAAAAATGGATTCTACGTCCAAAAATATTTTGAAAACGACTCCTAACTCGATTCCACAGTCAAAACCCTTTTTAAAAACCCCTCCCGTAGCCCCATTTTAGCCCCAAAGAGCCCCACGGGTTTAGGCGATCAGACTGAAAACCTTGCGGGAACAACTAGACGGTAAACTGAGTTTGTCAAAATTTCAAGATTTGTAATGATTTTAAAAAAATTCCTACTGCCCAAAACGGCTCGGACGGCGGACGGACATTCGATTTTGATTAAAGACATATTGAAACGGTTAGATAATTTTTGGACCGATCTGAACCTCCGTCGCGATTACCTACATCGGTGCATTATTCGCTAATAGGTATATTAGAAGAACTACCTACTTTTGTCATGATACGAACACCAAGTTAGGCGGACGACGTATTCTTGAACGTCAATTTGGTATGGTATTAAAAACGGTCGTCAGGAGCAGTTATAACTGCTCCTGACGACCGTTTTTAATACCATACGTTTTTAATACTTATAGGCACTGTTTATGGATCCGTCTTTCGATACCAATTTAATTACATTTTCTACACAGACCAACTTATGCACCCTCCACGAGAGCAGCTCTGCAACAGCCAACAAGGTCTTCGACCAGAACAAACACACCCCCAGTTATCGTTTATTCCCTTCCCCATTAAACCCCTCCAATTATTCGCACTTAAAAACCCTCAAAACAGCATCCCCAACTTGCTTACCTAATTTTGTTGAAATTGGTTGGGCGGAATGGTAGAAGTGATTGTTTAAAGCCGAGAAGAAAGAAAGAACGTGCCACAACATGTACTTTGATGACCCTTGTTTCTTTTTTAGTATAAAAGGTCCCTCACTCATTCGGTATAATTCGACTCACACCAGCTATGGAAAAACCGAAGGGAGGAGGCTGAAGTTGGCCTGTTCTTTTAGATGGATACTTACAGTTATAGTGCTAGCCGTCCTGTTCCTGTCGTGAAAGAAGTTAACATTGAAAGAAAGTTTAAGCATTGAAAGAAAACTTGTTTTACGGTTGCGATTTCAGTAGGCGTTTCTAGCGACAGAGGTGCAAACGTACCAACCGATATGAGATGCATGACCATCGATCTCTGAATTTTACGACGGATTCCTTCACCTCGAATGCGGCGAGCCTCATTTACATGCAAATTTCAACATAGGAGCCGGATTCACCCGGGATGTCTCTCCGGCCCACAACATTGTGTCGGTCGTTTCCCCGGAACGAACAAGTGGACGGTGTCAAATGCCACGTGTTCTATGCCACCCAGGTGTGATATTCACCTCCTCTCGCTCGGCCGTCGAAGTGAGATTTTCAGGATTTGAAAGCGCCCAATAAAATAACCGGAGCGGTGGTTTATGGCTGGTGGAGCGCACAAAATTACAATAAGCAGGATCGGCTGGAATAAGTTTCCGGTAGGTATTTCGAATTCAAGGTCGCAAGGGCGATAAATTAGTTCTTGAAAATATTTGCTGTTTGAGGCAGCGGTTAGGCAAACGGGTGCATTACGAATTAGGAAATGAAAAATGTACTTCGGGACATGTCGAACCGTACCAAGACGAATGGTGAAGTTTTCTACGTACAGACCCCGTTCTATTGAAAAATACGGCATAAACGTTAGTGCGGGTTTAAAAATAAAGGGTAAAAGTTGATTGTAGAGGAACTTATAAGTTTTAGAATAGAACTATAAATAGAGGAGCCTGTGTCAAATATCTGGTCTATAACAGTCCATTCAAAGCGTTTCAGGACGTGGAAAAAATATATGGTTGGATTTGTTGGTTTTATTCTAAGTTTCTTGGGGTGCTGAATTCGAATCTGAAGAGATCTAATAAAATTTTATAAATAAATAAAATTATATAAAAATAAAATATTTAATATATGTTATGTATTTTGAAATATTCGCAAAAACCCCAAACTTTTGGCACTTTTGTCAGTTTTTTGATAATAACTCCGAAACTATGCGTCCTACGGCAAAGGTCATTATTATCAAAGTGAAAGAGCATTAAATTTCCTACAACAATCACTGGTCTAAGTTGATTTTAGACCCAATAGTTCAGTTAGAGCGATTAGAAACGGCGATTTTTTACAAGTTTGTCGAAAAGTCACTTTTTCGTACGTCAAACAGCTGAACCTTCAAATGGGGCCATCCTATCGAGAAATGCTACCCAATGAAAGTTGTAGAGCGTTAAACTTCCTATAAGATTGGCACCCGAAGTTCGTCGAAAAGTGCCTATTGTACGAATGGCGGGCAAAGTTGTAACATCAATCGGACCAATAATTTCTGAGCTACAGCCAAAAAGGAGGAAATTATTGGTCCGATTCAAATTTCATTTTTTCCGCTTCAAAATTATTAAATTTCCTATCACACCTGATGTGTGACATTTGGATGCGGGATTCCATCACGTAGGGACATGCAGGACAAGAAAATGTGCGTTTTTGAAAGCAACTCCGAAAATTTTATTTTAGTTTTTTAAATCTGAAATTTAAAAAAAATTGAAATTTTGACAAAATACTTGGTTTACCATCTAGTTGTGCTCGCAAGGTTTTCAGCCCGATCGCTCAAACCCGTTGGGCGCCTTGGGGCTACAGGTGCGTTTTTTAAAGGTTTTCACCTATGGGTGTCGAGTTAGGTGTCGTTTTCGAAGTATTTTTGAACGTAGAATCCATTTTTGGGGGGGTCCCTGAACGATCAGATTTCACGGTGGGGATCTATAGAGCTTTCATGGGGCTACAAAAAGGGATTTTTGAAGGATCCCATGAGATCAAATAGATTTTTTAGCACTCGGAAATTTTTTTTAATACATATATAGATATGTTTGTATATATTTATATTATTTTTACAAAATTGAAAAAATATTTTTTCCAAATTTCTTTTGTTGACACATTTAATTTTCTTACAAGAGAGTTATATCAATGATTAAACCCTTGTGTAAAATTGGCAGCGTTTTCCGCTTGTTGCCTACCATACGAATGGCGGGCAGAGTTGTAACAATGTTTTATTGGGTGGGACCCATCGTGTATCGCACCCTGACTGCGTTAGACAAAGTTCGAACACCATCATCTCATAGGCACCTCCTCGTCCAGCCGTTAACGTCACCCTGTTGTCAATATCAGGGTCACCGCCTCGTCGGCGCGCGGACACGGAGCCCGTCAACCTGTTCGCTCAAATTCCTACCGCGTATAATTACTCATTTTCAAATTACGCTATAACCCACGCTCGGTTTTTGTTCCCACTAAATTGACCCAGGCCAGTTCGAGACAAGGTCGCCGCCGGGTGCCAGGAAAACGGCATCCCAACCCAAGACCGCTTATGCTAATTGAATCCCCGATAAATTTCTTAATGGGCCTGTACGGCTTCGGACCGATTCCAGTATCATGAGCCCGTACCAGAAGCGGTCGTTATGGTTTAAGACAAGGTTTTAGACTAGTCATTAATAGTTATAATGAGGCTTAATACTCCAGAACAGCAGTGAAACCATGTTGGCTTCTTCCTCATCCCGAGGCTTCAAGCCTAAATAATAGCCTCACTTCCTTCACCCCCGCCAAACTCTGATTTACAGCAACTTCTCTTCTCAATTACTCGTGTATTACCGAGAACCTGATTCGGCAAATTTATTGTTTCATGGAAGGTTTTGCTTTTGAACGAGACCGCTGTCGCCCAACTCTGTGAACTTAAGCGGCCGATAATAGTGTTTCATGTAGGTAAACCTCTCGGCTGTCACTTTGCTTGAAATTACTGCATTACCCGCGCTGTTAAGAAGGCTGTAAAATATTCAACTGCTCGTGAAATTCATCGCCTTTTGAACATGACCTTATGAAACTGAAGCAGTTCAATGCAACGAGTCACGCGAAGAGTGCATTTTTGAGCTGCAACAACAACTGAATAATTTAGTTGTTAATAAATTATTAATTAAATTGTTAAATAATTAATTATTAATATAAAGCCTTTCTCCACTCAAGCACTTAGGTACAATTCAGTAAGTTAGGTCAGAAAATGAGCTAAATTCAAATTTCGTGTAGGTACTACCTCCTGAAATGTACATATAAACGCTGTAAATTTTGCACTTGGGTAATCTCTGGGATAGGATACTTGTGCAAACATAAATTCTATGTCAATGAAGAAAAATTGTTGGAAAAAAAAAAACAAAACGACATTGTCCGGACAGAATCTGATGTGGGGACCTACGTCCAAAATTACTCGGAAAATATTTGACCACCCGTTTAGTATCAAAACCAGTTTGACCACCGTTTAGTATCAAAACCAGCTCGTTCCACAAATTTCCGAAAATCACTTTTTATTTTTTTTTCCAAGTCCAACACCCGTTTTACAACCCCCTAGAACGGTTTCCACCAAATCCAGCTCCTTTCCATTGAAAAACGAAGTTCCCGTCAAACCCAGCTCGTTCCAAGCTTAGATGAACTACCGCTAGTGGCGCAACAGGTTGCGGTTGAGTGATATCCGCCTGGCTGTTGTCGAGAATTATTTTTTAGAATTCCAATATTGAACAAAACGATTGTCAGTTAAAAAAATAAAATCCTCATTTTTTGTAATGAATGTGTTCCACTTTATGCCCTTCTCGTGCAAAAATAGTACCTACCTACCTATTTTTGTCATGACTGTGATATTTAAAAAGCAAGTGGATACTTCTTGCAAGCAACACACTGCACAAATAGCAGTTTTTCATCTGAAAACACTGATTTCTAGGTCGAAATTTGGAAAAAACCACCCGCATCACAACAAAACCAGCTCGTTCCAAGATTCAATTTGAAATTAAAATTTGTACAAAGCCTTATTTCCAATGAAATGTATTGTAGAGCAATCTTAGGCATCCATTCTTTTTAAAAAAAAGCCTAATCCATTCATCTAAATCAAGATGCATAGACTTCAGACGTTTTTCGTCTCTCCTGTAAAATTTTCAAAAATGGAACCAGCTGGTATTGATACTAGACGCCTCACTTGTGCAAACATTAATTCTACGTCAATAAGGAAAAATTGTTGAAAAAAAAAGGACATTGTCCGGACAGAATCTGATGTGGGGACCTACGTCCAAAATTACTCGGAAAATATTTGACCACCCGGGATACTTCAAAAATCCCATTTGTAGCCCCATGAACGCCCTATAGGGGTTTCGAAAACGACACCTAACTCGATCCCATAGCCAAAAGCCTTCAAAAAAACTCCTCCCGTAGCCCCATTTTAGCCCCATAGCGCCCCACGGGTTTGAGCGATCGGGCTGAAAACCTTGCGGCCACAACTAGATGGTAAACCGCCTATTTTGTCGACATTTCGGATTTCTTGAAAAATTCCTACTGCCCTTAACGACCCGGACGGCGTAAAGCGGACGGACATTTCGTTTTTGGAATCTAGACCTCTTGAAACGATCCGGTAATGACTAATTTTGAGGCCGGTCTGAATTTTAGACCCCCTCGCGAATACATAGGTGTGTTATTCCAAAAATAATAAACCAAAAGCTTCAAGCGACGATGACGAGGATATTAGCTTCATATAAATCAACGCCGAATAAGCTGCTTCCAGATTGATTTCTTTGTTTCTTTATTTTCGTATTCGAGAGGCGAGGCGCTTTGCGCAGCACTGGAGGCGACAGAACAAGCTGCAAAGAGCGGCAGGGGTCGTCCACTGCAAGCGCCTTCGCCCGTCACGTTCGTTTTCAATTTAAAAAAACAAATTCCAGGAGTTACTATATCAGCAGAGGAGTCATCATTCTTCCTTATCTCCACATCTGTTGTCAGCAGTGTTTCCTATGCTTACGAGAACAACAGTGTTCCATAACTCAGTGTCATCTCATAATTCTATGTATTCATATACCATTCCATGCTTCAATATTGAGTAAAATACAATTTAGAAGGAAAAAAACCAGCGTTATTGGGCGTTTTTGCCATTTTGGGAAATTTAGCCCATCTTTGAACGTTCATAACTCGATACCTATTGGGTCAAAAATTACATTCAAGTAGTGCAAAATGTTCAGACTTTTGTGCTCTACAACGTTAACAGAGGGCTCCGTTTCGATATAAACGATAGAAAAAAAGTTACGGTCAAAAAACTGAAAAAAAGTCCGAAAAAATCGCGGTTTTTTGGCCCCCATGAACTTAGCTTACGCTTAATCAGTGCGAATTTTTTAGTGTAGACCCTCTATATAGCCAAACCCCCCTACAGTTTCGGAAAGTTCGGAATTTTTCCAAACCCGAAAAGATATAATGATTGGACTATTTCGGGTGTCTCAAGATTTTGAAAATGACGAACCGGGAGGCTCGACCGTGAAGATTCGTTTCGGTTTATTAATCTTGGAATAAAACACCATCATGAACATACCTTTGATCGGCCTCATAATTTGATCTTTTATGTCTCAAGATGTGTAGATTTCAAAAATGTTTTGTGACAGAATACGCGGCCCACCCTTGCAGGCACCACCATCTGGTTGTGCCTGCAAGGGTTTCAGCCAGATCGCCCAAACCCGTGGGGCTAAAAAGGGGCTGAGGGAGGGGTATTTGAAGGGTTTCAGCAATGGGGTTGAAATTGGTGTTGTTTTCGAAGTATTTTTGGATGTAGAATCAATTTTTTGGGGTCCCCCATTTGTTAAAAGACTGTACAAAAAATTCTTTTTAAACTTTTTTTATTGAGTGGGTAATTTGTTATTGTCATAAATTTGATTTTTACTTTTAAACATTTTATAAGAAAGAATGAAAAACACTACACTCTACTGTGGTAGGACAACTGGTATTGAGCGAGTGGCTACGAGCGTAGTTCCAACTTTTTGTTGGATCTGTCGCTCGAAGCGCGTCGCCGCTCGTGTACGCACATATATATTATATCGTACAATTAAATCGAACAATGTATTATATCGTACAATTAAAATCGTATTACAACGTTTGCAAATTTCCTGACTTCACGTCTGGTGTACCTACTTGTTTGGACAGAGGCGATTAGAAGACCGTTACAAACCTTAACTCCCTCCATTTTTCCATAAAGACCCTTCAAAGGCGAAGGGCGGATAGGACAATGTAGTTCGGTGCCCCATGCACAATACATCCAAGCCCAGGCAGCTGCTGGGCACGCGACATCTGCCATCGCTCTCGACACCTGAAAAGCTGACTGATGTATGAACACATCCTCCGGTTTTGATTTCCACTTTTGCCTCCGCCGAACACCATTAATTAAAACCTGATTCAAACCTCTTCAGAACGGAGGGCCGATGAAGCGTCTTTGAAAAAACCGATAGAAGTATAGAATTTTTCTATAATCTTAGACCCTTAACGGCCCTCACAGAATCTCCTGATCAGGTGGTATTTGGATCATTCATGTCGCTCCCCCCTCGAAAAACTTCCAACGGTCACTTTTAGAAGAGAAGGTGTACTTATCCAGCACCAAACAATAGAAATGGTAATGCCACGCGGAAGAGGAAAGAATCGTCCCTTTCCTATCCGTGCGGTTTTTCTCCTCCCCAAATCTAGAAGTGAAATGATCAAAAAGTGCTCGCCTAGCCCCCAATGCTGAATCCAAGTCCATAATTTATGCCGTGGGAAAGAGAGTGCCTCGTCTGCTTGCCTACTTCAGGTTACGAGGTTTCACTTCGGTATTTAATGACGACTGAACTCGTAAAATACAAGTAGCTACCAAAAACTTCTGCGCTTGCATAACAATGGTCCAGCCGGCGAATGCTCTCCTTCTCACGCATTCCCTAATTCCCGAAAAAGGTTAATTTCCCGATGATGAGTGTGAGAACGGACATAACTGGTAAATCCTATGGGAGTGAGTCCCCTATTTTCAAATGTTCGAAGTGATTCATGCCACCATTAGATACCGAACCATTTCTTACCAGATTTACGAATATTCGGGCATCATTATCTACCAAGATTCGGTTAGGTGTCCGTCCCCCGTCCGGGCCGTTTTGGGCAGTAGGAATTTAAAAAATAAATCTGAAATATCGACAAAATACTCGGTTTACCACCTAGTTGTGCCCGCAAGGTGTTCAGCCCGATCGCCCAAACCCGTGGGGCGCTATGGAGCTAAAATGGGGCTACGGGAGGGTTTTTTAAATGCTTTTAGCTATGAGATCGAGTTAGGTGTCGTTTTCGAAGTATTTTTGGACGTAGAATCCATTTTTTGGGGTCCCGGAACGATCTGATTTCACTGTTGCGATCTATAGGGCTTTCATTGGGCTACAAATGGGATTTTTGAAGGATCCCAGGAGGTCAAATATTTTTCAAGTGAAAAAGAAAAATTTTTGAAAAAAAAAGTTTTTGAAGAAAAAAATCCCCAAAAAATTATTTTTTCTAAAATTTTTTTCATTCACACAGAATTAAATTTCGGCACAAGTAAACTATATCAAAATATAATAAACCCTAGCGTAAAATTTGCTGCGTTTTGGTTTATTATTCTTGGAATAATAGGTAACTACACCTATATGATCGCGACGGAGGTAGACGACTTCGATCGGCCTCAAAATTTAACATTATCCGTTTCAAGAGGTCAACATTCTAGATTCGAAATTTCCGTCCGAGCCGTTTTGGGCAGTAGACATTTTTTTTTTAAGTCTGAAATTTTGACAAAATACTCGGTTTACCATCTAGTTGTGCCCGCAAGGTTTTCAGCCCGATCGCCCAAACCCGTGGGGCGCAATGGGCAAAAATTGGGGCTGTCGGAGGGTTTTTTGAAGGCTTTTGGCTATGGGCTCGAGTTACGTGTCGTTTTCGAAGTATTTTTGGACGTAGAATCCATTTTTGGGGGTCCCGGAACGATCCGATTTCACTGTGACGATCTATAGGGCTTTCATGGGGCTATAAATGGGATTTTTAAGGATCCCAGGAGGTCAAATATTTTTGAATTTTTTTTTTTTCCATTGGCCACTGCCGCATTTTTTTCCATTTTCACACTGCCGCATAGGTACAAAAGACTGATCTTCCATACGATTCTACGCCAGAAGGAAGCACCTGAATGGATGACGTTGGGGCGCACCACACTTATTCCCAAGGTGACTAGACCAGTGAGGCCTGATCAATATCGACCGATCACTGTCCCGTCGGTGATGTTGAGGCACCT
The DNA here is from genome assembly GCA_955831195.1 of Pilophorus perplexus. Lineage (NCBI taxonomy): Eukaryota > Metazoa > Arthropoda > Insecta > Hemiptera > Miridae > Pilophorus > Pilophorus perplexus. The sequence continues at coordinate 30,017,006 of OY037011.1, forward strand.
ACACAAGATCTTGGCAGCCAGGTTGATGCAGAATGTCCGGCATTGTCGGGACCAACGGGGCTTGATCAGTAACGTCGACGGTATTGGCCAAAACGTAACTCTTAAAGGGACCATATTGGCGGAAGCAAAACGGAAATTTAGGGAGCTGCACCTGGTGGTGGTCGACGTGGCCAAGGCCTTTGATTCTGTTAGCCACGACGCAATTAGAGCTGTGATGGTGGCACGAGGGTGGTCTCCGTCTTTGGTCCACTATATTATGAAGTTGTATGGATCTTCCAGCACCATCTTGGGCGGACAACGTATACGGTGCCAAGCTGGAGTTCGGCAGGGAGACCCGCTCTCTGGCACTCTTTTCAACGCAGTCATGGATCATGCCCTGATGTCGCTACCTAGCAGAATTGGCTTCACTTGCCGTGGGAAACGATGGCGATCGATTGCGTTCGCAGACGACGCGTGTTTGTTGGCGGCATCGGCCGCTGGGATACGGGTGCTCATCAGAAGTTTCCGCGAAGCTCTACAACACTGCGGGTTGTCGATCAACGCCGGCAAGTCTCTCTATGTGCCATTGGTTCCTAGGAAGGGTAAGTTGGCTGTGACTGCCAGTCTGGGTGACCTAGATGATATACCGGTAGCTCGCTCGAATGCCGTATGGAACTACCTCGGCGTAACATTTAATCCCTATGGCCCAGTCAGACCGGATCCCAACAAAGCTATCACGGATTTAGGCAAGATAATTCGGTCGACTCTTGGACCCCTGACGAAGTTAGAGGCAATCAGAACCCACTGGCAACCGTCGCTTGTGCATGGACTTGTTTTAACTGCACACACGAAGAAACAGCTCCAATGGCTTGACATACGAGTGCGAGGAATTTTACGATCATTCCTAAGGCTGCCCAGAGATGTTCCCAATGCGTTCTTCTACGCCCCCGTGGCGGATGGAGGGCTGGGTTTGATGTGCTTTTTAGCGCTTATCCCCTTGCTACGGAAGAAGCGTGTCAGCGAGGCCCGTAATACTTTGTTCCGTGAAGACAACAGTGGCATTGAATCATCGACACTTGACAGGCGCCGCGAGCGGGCAGCTGCATGGCATAACACTGTCGACGGAGCAGACATGAAAATTGCTCGGGATGTTCCCCAGTCAACAGCCTGGATGCGTAACACCAACGAATGGGTGCCCGTGTGGCGGACCCTGGCGGCGATCAAGACATACGCAGCTGCTATACCGCTGCGGGCACGGATGACTAGAGGCCGGGCAGGTTCGGCAGCATGTCGTGAAGGATGCCCCCAACGCGAGACGCCGAACCATGTGCTGCAAGTTTGTCCATCTATGCGTGAAGCACGTTGCAAACGACATAACGCTGTCTGTGCCCTGTTTGGTGAATATGCTCGGCGGAAGGGTTGGAATGTGTGGACGGAGACCCTGATTAGGACCGACGAACAAGCCATTCGACCCGACGTCATAATCAAGAAAGATGACACTGCTTATGTCGTCGAGGTGGCCATCTCGACAAACTCTCCGGCCTTTCCCTTGCGCACCCTCCTGAATAGGAAGAAATCTAAGTACGGGACTCCGGTAGCGATGCAAGCCGTCAGGGAGCTCACGGATTCGACGGTGGTGGAGGTACTTCCGGCTATTCTCCAATGGCGTGGACTCTGGGACGCACACGCAGCGAGGGGGCTCCGAAGGATCTTTCCGCCGTTCATATTGGAGTGGGCTGCCAGGAGAACGTTGGACGGTAGTGGCTTTATATGGGCTGCCTTTAGACGCAGACACCTAGCGGGGGCTCATTGAGCCCCCCCAAGGTCAGTATTCCCGTCCCTTATATTTTCTCCCGGTATTGATGCACCTTCTGATGCGCTACCTGTATTTGTTTCCGATGGACACGGCGAGGGACACAACGCCTCCCTGGGGAGACACCACGTCCCCCTATCCCCCCGGTGCAGCTACCTGGACCCCAAGGACCACGGCGACAAGAAGAGTTTATTACATGAATCATTTAAAATTGTATTGAAGTAGTATAAACCAATAAATATTTGTTAATGGACGTAGAATCCATTTTTGGGGGTCCCGGAACGATCCGATTTCACTGTGACGATCTATAGGGCTTTCATGGGGCTATAAATGGGATTTTTAAGGATCCCAGGAGGTCAAATATTTTTGAATTTTTTTTTTTTCCATTGGCACGGAATTAAATTTCTGCACAAGTAACCTATATCAAAGAATAATAAACCCTAGTGTAAAATTTGCAGCGTTTTTCTACTATCTCGAGATCCCTCTTGTCTTAAGGGGGGGGGGGGGGGGGGGAGATCCCCTCAAATGCGCAAAAAAAAGGCGCATTTGCGCCCAACTTTCTCCTTTTAAAGGGGATATTTTTATTTATTTTTTTTTTTTTTGAAACTTGGATTCCCGGCCAATTTTATGTCCGATAAGCGCATTGAGCGCAATTTTCGATGTGCGCGCAAATATCCGCAACTTCGTCGTTTATCCTCCGGTTGACACGGCGTTTCCTCTGTATCCAACCTAGCGATACCTATTGAATCCCGAAAGAACGAATAGCCGATTTTTGGCGACTGTTTAAAGTTGAAAACTGGGAATTTCTAAACTAGGTCTAAACTGGGGATTTGGTGTTTTGGCCGATTTGGGTTTAAACTTTAAACAGACGCCAATAATCGGCTATTGCACTTACCGAGGTTCGGTTGGTTGCATTCGACGCAGAAATGTACCAAGTGTAATATACATATTATGGCGAAATTTTGTTGGTGCGGCTAAGTATTGTAGGTTTTGCAGAATCGCCAGACTAGTGAACAAAAATCTTCAAGATTGATGAAAAACCACGTTTTTTGGTAGTTTTTCGGTAAAAAAAACACACGAAGGAAGCATTTTAGACTCATCAACATGCATATGGGCTTGTTCAGCGTTAGATTTCCTGTAGGAATAGCACCTGCACATGGGAAAATAATGAAGTTGGAAATTAAGTGAGTTTTTTTTTTAACATTTGGGTACTGTACAGCGGTACCTCTCCGTCTAGGAGCAAAACGGACTTTGGATTCGGATTCAGCACCCTCGAAAACCCTCAGGACCACAATCAAGCATGAGATCGATTTTTTTTTTTTTTTTTTTTTTTTTGTAGAGCAGTGTTATCCAAATGGGAAAGCTATTATTCAAATCTGCGCAACTTTTCCAATCTTCGATGATTACAGTTCGAAAGAGTCGGCGTTTCCACTGTATCCTACCCCGTCATTTGAACTAATATTCGCCTATATGGGCGAGCGTAGCGAGGCCCTCCTGTCCAAAAAAGTGGTAAGCCGAGCAAAGCGAGACCCCCCCCCCCCCCTCGGTCAGATTACTAGTAAAGTTGAATCTTCCAGTTAACTACAGAAAGCTTGGGCTCTGGCGCAGGTGCTGAAGGGGAATGCGTTTGCAACTTAATGTTACGCCGCACTTCTTATTTCCACCGCCCATAATTCACCGGGGCGCCTATCCCGCCCTGTGTTTAGCGAATGGGTCATCATGCAGCCGTTTTTACGGATGATTTTTTGTGTTTGTGGGAAGTCAGGCAATTTTGGCGTCGACTTTAGCACCTTGTTATCAGAAAAAGGCACCTGGGGCTACTACATCCCCTTTCATTGCTACCCTTTCTTCAATCACTACCCTCAGAGCTATTAGATGGGTATAACACCGTAGGAACCGTTTTGAGGCTCCGGAGAACAGACGACCTCACACTCTCACTCCCATCAAGAAAAAGATATTCACCTATACCTACGGCATCAAAGGCGTGAGGGTTTAGAATAAGAAGAAATGTTAACATTTGAGTTACTAAACCACACAATCTTATTTCGCAAGGCATTTTCGTCGTTTGTAAATAGATGCCATTTATTACCGAAACAAAAATACAACTCGTGAAAAAGTCCAAGAGATGCGAGGGTGGATTTATGCGCAACCTTTCGAAAGCCCGAGAGGGGGTACACACCCCGGAACGAGGAAGTTGAATGCCGAATGAAACGCAACGCCGCTCGTTTTCGTCAACCCGTAACAAGACGATGAAAAATGGTCGTGGAGTCAAATTTCAATGAAACAATTAAAATTGGGTGGTTGAGTGGGATATTCTCAAAGGTCCCTTTGAGATAGCATCTAAAACTGGCTGGGAGTATCCAATGAATATGTAATGTGACGGTAAAGATAGATTGAGGGACCCCAAGCGGAGAGACCGCATCAAGTGGACTCGAGAAAGGAAACAAAGTCACAACCACAATTACAACCTGAAGTAATTACTTTTGAGTCGGCTTGTCACGATATTATATTGATGGACACTGCTTGTACTTCTAATGATGTTCCGTACCGCATCTCAAGAGTATTTTTTTCGGGATTCGAATATTAATCATTCAGGTTTTAAAAACAGCCTATTCTTCGACCTCTTGTCATCACCATGAAGTACCTATTGGACAAGTACAGTTGTTTGCAGACCCGTGTTCTGTGATTGGGTCATTCTCAAGAAAAAGTGGTAAACGAATTCAAAAAAAAAAAAAAAAAAAAATTTCAAATAATAAAAAAAGGAAATTAAAGGTAGGTGTGTTGGTTGCTCATCAACAAACACAGGAAGAATAGTGGTCGAGTTTTAGCATGGAATATGCTTTAGCCTTGAGCTAACTGCCTGAAAACGTGACGCGAGATGGCTGACTAGAAGTGTCACACGAGTATTAGGAGGTTAGGAGAACAAAGGAGCTATTTTTTATCAAACAATTGCCAATTGTTGATTTCTTTCTGCTTGGCAACGTTACTAGGCAAAGCATGTTCCATGTTTCTTGAATTTTAGCCAACAGTGTCTAAGCAGTACCATGTGGGTTTTTTTAAAGCTATTTTTACAAGTTTCACGTGTCCCTGGAGTTGACAGTCTCCGGAGTGGACGAATTTTTGTTTATACCCAATAAACACGACACCTTCTAATTGAAAACTGGTTTTCAAAGCTTCAATGCCTCATAACCTCCAACTAAACAACACGCAAGATGAAATGATCAGTTAAATGAACATACTTACCTAAATTTGAGGTGAGACGGAGTTGAACAGTGAACGCGACGAAGCATGGAACTGAACACAAAATTACTCCATTTAATGGAGTACTTAACACGATTTTTTTTTTTTTTTTTAAATCTGAAATTTTGACAAAATACTTGGTTTACCATCTAGTTGTGCCCGCAAGGTTTTCAGTTCGATCGCCCAAACCCGTGGGGCGCTATGGGGCTAAAATGGGGCTATGGGAGGTTTTTTTAAGGCCTTTGGCTATGGGATCGAGATGGGTGTCGTTTTCGAAGAATTTTTGCACGTAGAATCAATTTTTTGGGGTCCCGGAACGATCCAATTTCACTGTTGCGATCTATAGGGCTTTCATGGGGCTAAAAATGGGATTTTTGAAGGATCCGAGGAGGTTAAATATTTTTCGAGTAAAAAATAAAGAATTTTTGAAAAAATGAAAAAAAAAAAAATCCAAAAAAATTCAAAAATAAAAAACGCTGCAAATTTTACACAAGGGTTTATTATTCTGTGATATAGGTTACTTGTACAGACATTTAATTCTGTCAATAAAAAAAAATTAAGAAAAAATTTTTGGATTTTTATATTTCAAAAAAAATTTTTTGGGGGGATTTTTTTCTTCAAAAATGTGTTTTTTCAAAAATTCTTTAATTTTTACTCAAAAAATATTTAACTTCTTGGGATCCTTCAAAAATCCCATTTTTAGCCCCATGAAAGCCCTATAGAACGCCACAGTGAAATCGGATCGTTCCGGGACCCCAAAAAATGGATTCTACGTCCAAAAATACTTCGAAAACGACACCTAACTCGATCCCATAGCTAAAAGCCTTCAAAACACCCCTCCTGTAGCCCCATTTTAGCCCCATAGCGCCCCACGGGTTTGGGCGATCGGACTGAAAACCTTGCGGGCACAACTAGATGGTAAACCAAGTATTTTGCCAAAATTTCAGATTTTTAAAAAAATTCCTACTGCCCAAAACGGCCTGGACGGCGGACGGCGGACGGCGGACGGACATTTCGGATTTTGAATGTAGACCTCTTGAAACGGATAATGTCAAATTTTGAGGCCGATCGGAGTCGTCGACCCGCGTCGCGAAAACATAGGTGTATTATTCCAAGAATAATAAACCAAAATAAAGAAAAAATTGTTTTCCAACATTTTTGTCTTTTGACACAGACTTACATTTCTGCACAAGTAACCTATATCAATATCAAAGAATAATAAACCCTTGTGTAAAATTTGCAGCCTTTTCCTGAGAATGACCCGATTGAGGAAATAAAATAATGTAGCTCTTAAACTGCTTGGTTTGGATGGCTCTTCCAGGCTAATAAGCATTGCCTAATGTTGTGATCATTATCGAGTTGTATGAAATACTTATTACCAAATTGTAGTTATTCCTAATTATGGTTCGAATTCGAGCATATTAGCATGTTTTTTTTGTTGTTTTTTTTCCTTTATAGGAAACATTGAACGAAGCATCTCAATGTTCGTTTTCGTTAAAATATAGACCACTCGAGGTCACCTAGTACCATCAAGATCAAGACTAAGACCAAGATGGTCAGGCGGAGGATGAATGCTGAGAAGTGCGCCTCCACTACACACATGAACTGGTCATCACCTGAAGTGCTGCTAATAACTTTTGCTTTTACTGTTCTATACTATCTGTCGCTTGCTGAACGTTGTGTTGCTGTGATTTTGCTCAAATAAACTCCGACACAAGTAGATGTCATCTACTTCGTTCGAAAAGGTAAAACAGAATCACGTAGTGATGATATTGTCATATTTCGTGTTCACTCAAAAGGGATTGAAGCCGATAATTTAGCGGTTTTTTTTTTTTTTTTTTCGTGGTTGTTGGCCCCTGTTCGGAAATGAACGGACAGGAAATTAGGATTTATGGGTTTATTTATGGGTTTCAAAGAAAAATAGGATAGGAAATACCTTGTACGGACGGCTCGTCTGACGATCTGGGCCCAGACGATGAAGTTCTCGCTGTCGTGTTCGACGAGTCCTCAGAACGACTAAGAATTGGTAGGAGTCTACTAGGCAGTGAAATTCAATGGACAATGTCCGGATTAAATTGGTGAATAGGATAATAAATTTTATGGTTTTATATGGAGCCAGGAAAAAAGGGGATTAGGGCCGCACAAAATCTCAACGTGGTCTCGCTCAGAGCCGATAGCTGTCATTCCACGCTCCCCATTTCAGTGTCACCAGCGTTTGGGCGGAGTGAACATTTTAGAACGTAGGCGAGTATGGGAATTTGAATCACTACCCGAACAGGTAGTATTTTCACCTCTCTGGGACCAACAGAATTTGAACTTATCGAGAATATAAAAATGCATAAAACATCGTTCATCAGAATAAAAGCATACACTTAATTGCATAATATGCTACAATATTATTGTAGTGGTTTTCGTCAAAATAGATAAAGGTTAGAAACACGCTTATCGAGGGGTGTTTTCTTAATTAGTGGGAAATTCGAGTTTGAAAATTCAGTGTTATCCATTAGAGCCAGGTGAATTCAGAAAAATACATGCTTTTTATGTCACTCGCGTACTAAACACGTTCCGATAATGTTGCGTTTTGATTCATTTTACACCGCATAAAAACCAAAAAGCTGCCCCCTATTATAATACTGGACTTGGGTAGGTCTAGGAAATGCCAATTGGAGACTCAAGTAATAAGAAACCCTTGAGTAAAATTTGCAGCGTTTTTCGTTTCACCTTCCTTTCTGTACATTTTCACTCTGTTTTCGAGCATATTTATGAGCTTATAATGGGTTTTTCGAGCATATCTATTGGCCATAAATCAGACGTTTTTCGAGCATATTTGCTGATTTTATCTAGAATATCAATCCTATGATAATTATAGGATTATCATAATTATTATTATTACTGCTAATCACGATATTCGTCATAACTAGCTCTCTCGAGATCGCTAACTTCACCACATAAGTAAACGTGTTGATGAAATATTCCGGTAAATATTTGAACACTTGAAGTCAATTACCAACCGCAGTGTACACAACTCGGTAATTACTTTCACTGAAGCGAAAGAAAAAAAACTCGCGACAGCCGCCATAAAATCCGTAGCTCATAGGTTGAGTTTTAATGTTCAACACAAACCTATCATCTGCTAGTTCGGCGAACATGCTTCATACACCTTGCCCGTCGACATCTGCCGCACACAGCCTCCCGGGGCACATGGCAATCCGTCGGCACAAGCTCTGTTTACCATAAGCAAAACCTCGGAGCCAGCGGATCCTTCGGGAAAATGAGTAATTCCGTCTCGCGAACATGTCACATCTGCTTTCGAGGCGGAGTTCGTGTCGCATTTGCCCGGCGGCTCCTGCATGTGGTTACGGCCCAAACGCGTGACAAAGATAGCGCTCGGAAATGTTCAGTGAGACGTCAGGTAGGATCAGGCGAATTTAGGAAAATATTTCCCCGGTGAGGTCCTCGTGGAAAAATTTCCCCGACCGATACGAGCCGAACCCGCGGAAAATATTTCCCCAACCGGGATCTCGTGTGATGAGAACGCAGCGTTGGGAACGCTGTAGCTGGAAATGGGCGTTATTGCTATTTTTCAGTTGTTTCGTTTGGTTTCTTCGGAATTTTTTCAAAATTTTTGTCAAGTCTAGTTTTGTCAAGTAACAGCCAGAGAGTGGGTGTTGACTTTCCGTTCTAGTTAGAACGTTGTTGCTTCTGTCGATTTTTCTCGAATTCCTCTCTCCCGAAATTCAAATCTTACGTCCAGCAGGGAGGTACTTTTGCCTGGACAGAATCATTCCCCATCGCAGCTATTCCGTGTGAAGTTTTGATTTGAGCTTTGATAAGGGAGGGGTGGGCACGGCAAAAAAGTGGCAAATTGTGAATAAAACATGATTAAATTTTATATAAGTAATGGCACATTGCATGTCTATTGAAACAACAAAAGTGCCGTTAGTATTCGTCGGAAAGTGTGGAAACAAGAAATTTGACCATCTACGATCACGTTTTTCAGAACATTTTCTTCTGTCCCCCCCTTATCAAAGCTCAAATCAAAATTTCACACGGAATAGCTGCGATGGGAGATTTAATCAGATTTCACGAGAAAACATTTAAGTTTAAAGTTGCTAAGTTAAAACGTCCTACAGTACAACGAATTTGAACCTAGATAGGACGTTTTAACTTTGGACGGCTTTGGACGTTTTAACTTTGGTTGCAGTGCAACCGTTGCACTCATGAATTTTTTAAATTGCTCTACAGAATGGGATTCAACTGAACAAAACGCTTGCATACAAGTCTGCAACGCATTAGGACATTTCATGTCTTTCCCCTCCCTCCTTCTTCCCTTCCATCTTCTAGCAATCTTGTCTTCCTCTGTGAATTACATTTTTTTCAATATAAAGAAAACAAAAATTAAACTCACAAAGACAAATTTCACCTTCCTAAGGTTGATAGGAAAGAAGTTAGCTTCAGTAGCCACTCAGCTGATCAAGACCCTGTACAACTTATTGTTCACGTCCTAAGGAGGCTACCAGCCAAATTTCAGCTTCCTACGGTTGATAGGGAAGAAGTTAGCTTCAGGAGCCACTCTGCTGATCAAGACCCTGTACACCTTATTGTTCATGTCCTAAGGAGGCTACCAGCCAAATTTCAGCTTTCCACAGTTGATAGGAAAGAAGTTAGCTTCAGGAGCCACTCAGTTGATCAAAAACCTCTGCGCCTTATTGTTCACGTCCTAAGGAGGCTACCAGCCAAATTTCAGTTTCCTACGGTTGATAGGAAAAAAGTTAGCTTCAAGAGCCACTCAGCTGATCAAAACCCTGTGCACCATATTGTTCACGGTTTTTAGCACCAATTGGAGGCTACCAGCCAAATTTCAGCTTCCTAGGGTTGATAGGAAAGAAGTTAGCTTCAGGAGCCACTCAGCTGATCAAAACCCTGTGCACCTTATTGTTCACGTCCTAAGGAGTCTACCAGCCAAATTTCAGCTTCCTACGGTTGATAGGGAAGAAGTTAGCTTCAGGAGCCACTCTGCTGATCAAGACCCTGTACACCTTATTGTTCATGTCCTAAGGAGGCTTCATGTCCAAATTTCAGCTTTCCACAGTTGATAGGAAAGAAGTTAGCTTCAGGAGCCACTCAGTTGATCAAAACCCTCTGCGCCTTATTGTTCACGTCCTAAGGAGGCTACCAGCCAAATTTCAGTTTCCTACGGTTGATAGGAAAGAAGTTAGCTTCAAGAGCCACTCAGCTGATCAAAACCCTGTGCACCATATTGTTCACGGTTTTTAGCACGTGAACCATTGATTGCGTAGACAACAATAAACTAGTTTCATATTTTGATGCCCCGGTAGCATTGATTACCTAGGTAACACTGCTAATCATTGAGCATATTTCGTTACGTAACGTAACGTGACATAACGAAAATTTGGTTGTGTGCCATAGCAAAGACATGAAATGTCAAAAATAAATTTAGAATTGGACCAATAGTTTCTGAGGACCTCCTCCGGGGAAATGGCGTAGTTATGATTTTCAAATGATTTAATGACTTTTAGTTCATTATTCTAGGAATAATACACCAATATAATCGCGACGAAGGTAGAAAATTCTGATTGGCCGCAAAATTTGACATAATATAACTATAGTTACGTTTCAAGGTGTCTAGATTTTAAGGCAGTAGGATTTTTTTAAAGACTCAGAAATTTTTACAAAATACTCGGTTTACCATCTAGTTGTGCCCGCAAGGTTTTCAGCCCGATCGCACAAACCCGTGGGGCGCTATGGGAGGAGTTTTGAATGTTTTCGGTTATGGGGTCGAGTTAGGTGTCGTTTTCGAGGTATTTTTGGACGTAGAATCCATTTTTGGGGGCCCCGGAACGATCCGATTATAGTTGGGGGATCTATAGAGCTGTCATGTGGCTGGAAATGGGATTGTTGAAGGATCCCAGGAGGTCAAATAAGGTGTCGTTTTCCGAGTAATTTTGGACGCGAAATCCGTTTTTCGAGGTCCCACATCTGTCCAAACATCTTACAGAAAAAAAAAATTCTTTCTACTTTTCATTCAGCTTGTCATTACTTCCCACCTCAGTATTAATCGAGGTTGTGGAGTAATGACGAATGAAGTAATAAAGAACTGTTGATTTATGAAACAATGTTGTCATATTTTCTAATGGCTAAAGTTCCATACTTGAAATTTAATATAAGTTATCCTCACACTAGAGTGTTCTCTTCTCCCTGGGTTTACTCTACTGTCACATCTGGCAACCCTACGTGAACTATTAAAAAAACAGGCAAAATTAGTGCACATAAAAAATGGCGAATGTTATTAATAAATAATTACCTAGTGGAACGCCATTTCCTCCAACTCCGAGTTTAAATCGGGTTGGTGAAACGCACAATCACAAGATTCAACGATGAAATCGCGTCTGAACGCAATTAGCTACTGTGCTCCTACAACTTAATTAGGCGTCCATCAATGAACCAGGCCAAAGATGATGAATGAAGTCTTCTCTGATATCACGAGGCGCATTTTGTGTTTGATAAATTGTCGAGTCAATTAGGAGAAAAAGTTCTTGTTCCTTCCTCTATTTATTATGGGTTACAAATGACTGATACGTCTATCTGATCGTTGATCAATCATTAAAGAAATACTTTTAACCCTTTTAAATGGAGAACATACACTGTGACGTTCAAGGTTATGGCCTTATGTCCTACTTAGGATCTACTTACATCTTGAGAAGATTTCCAACAGTGCCATCACGATCAATACAATGAATCATGCGGTTAGTTGTAATTTTCCTACTATGGGGCTTCGAATGCTCAAACGCTCAAACCACTATATATAGCTCACGTGAGAAATATATATATTTCTCACGTGAGCTAAAATGAATAATATCAATAAATATTATGTTATCCATATTCCAATGCCTCAAGTAGGTACAATTAGAGTTGGCGTGCAGTTTCATGTCTAGGATTTTTTTGTGAAACAACTTTTTTAAGGTCCGTGAGCGTGAACTGCGAATTTGTTTCGTTAAAATTGGGGGTTTCATTGCGATTGGATGAACATTAAAATCGATTACGAATTACCGAAATTTGGAAAAAAACTCCGATTCCATGCTCTCAGAATACATCTCAAAGACAATCAATTTTACTTCTAGTAGATTTACATACCAGGCATTTACAATTACAGTTGTGTAAGAACCAAACAGGAGAAGAAGTAATTGCAGCATTAAAACGATATCAATACGCATGGGTTTTATGACATGTTTTCAGTCAGACAATGGCACGTGTTTTAAAAACCAAGCGGTAAGTCAATATTTAAAAGATGCGGGTATAAAACAAATTTTCTCAAGTCCGTACCATCCTGCCTCTCAGGGGGCCACTGAGAGAAGGGTAGGGTCACTCAGGCAATTCGTCAAATTCAACAAAAAGACCCACATTGGGAACCTTATCTCAAGCGAATTGAATTTAACCTTAACAACCAGTATTGTAAACGGATAAAAATGACGCCCTTTTATGCTATGTTAGGTAGGGAACCGCGAATCCCAGATGCAATAGGCTTTCATGCACTACAGAAAAATGAAAAACGATCTAGGGAGAGCAAAATGTGAGCCGGTAGAGATACCATTGATGAATAATGGTATCTCTGGAACATGATAAGCAAATTCATATTCTGATTGAGCAATGAAGTCTTAAATCGTTATTCTTCGGCACCCAGTATTGTTCGACAATGAGTTCTTGAACCCACGTAACCAATGTAATCCTGAGCATTCGGATCCGGTTGAATTTCTAACGTACTTTTTATATTTGGCTGAATCTCAAAACGCAGGTAACTTCGGTCGTGAAGTTTTTGTGGGGGGTGCCTTATGGAGAATCCTTGGCTACGAGGGAACGTGCCTCACACCTGCTCAAGCACGCGACCAGCTGCTTCACTTACCCCTCGATTTTAAATAGCCGGCTCTGATTTACTCTTCGAGCTTTATGTCACATCTTCTAGTTTCACTCACTCAGCCTTGTAGTTACAGGTTTTTGTCAGAACAAAGAGATGTTATCTGGTACGGAAATATCGGATGATTATTTTATCTCCTTTTCATCGTCAAGTATCCAGTTACTGCAAAATCTGTTTTTCGGTTCTATATCATTCAACATTCCTAATTTCAAATTTTTGGGACCCTTAACTTGAGCGTGTACGGTTTAAGAATATTTTCACACCAAGTATTGACTTATTCGGGTGCCTCAGATGGGATGTTCGATGCAAAGCGTGGTGTAGAAGTTTTCTCGACGGTTTTATGTGTTTTTCGGGGTGCTGAAAACGAATCCGAAGCTTCCCAACATAATTTCTGGGACGTTCACCGTCAAAATCGCAAAAAAACTCGAAATTTCGGCGCTTTTTGGGGTTTTCACGGATAACTTTGAAAGGATGATTTACAGGTGAAAATGTTCTATATTATAGTAAATTGAAGAGCTCAAAATTCCGCGTCCAATGAGCTACCTTAAAGTTACAATTGACCCAGCCTTAAGGGCGCGACTGGCCGTCAGAAAATTTCGATTTTTGTCCAACTGCGGAAAATCAAGATAAGTAACTTCAAGTTTGGATGTCATTCCATGGAAGTTTTAGAGCATCAGAACGTAATTTTAAAACTGAATAAATGTTCGGAAACACTCCTGAGCAAGCGGCTGCTTGTCCAAACCTACAACCTTACACAAAAAAGATCGACCTAGAGCATTAATTGAGGTAGTAGCCATAATATGGCTACATTACATAATATTATTACATATTATGTAATAATATTATGTTGTTAGGACCCCTGCAGGCATCAGCAGTATTGCCTATACTGTCAACGCATACATTGACTGAACAGAACATGGTTACATCAACTGACTCATATACTGCTAGTACCTACCCTAACCATATTGGGTACACTGCTAGTGCGTGCATCAGCAGTATTGAGGGATACTGCTAAAGTACACTTCAACCGACTTGGATAAGGTCAAAGAGGGTATTAACCGTATAATACATACTGTTAACGAATGCATCAGCAGTATTGAGCGATGCTGCTAAAAGCAAACTTCAGCAGAATTGAATGCGGTCAATGAAGGTATTAACAGAACAAGAAATATGGTTAGGCAGGCTTTTACCGCATTATGTATCTATAGGTATGGCCTATAGGCTACTGTTAATGTTGGCTTCAACCGCTTCAAGCTTCAACATACTGTCAATGCTGCATCCATGCACCTCTGCAATAACTGACTTTTTTTTACAGAGTAATACGGTTGGCAGAGTAACTTAACGGTTAACTTCAACAGTGTTTTAGGCCGTTTTTTCTCTCAGTGTGGGAGTAAGAATGCAGATTTGCGAGTACGAAAAACGTGTGGAAGCGGCAGGGTAGTTTTTGTTTTTTTGCGCTGTTTTTGCTTTTTTGATAATACCTCAATACGTAACCGGTTTTTCGAAGAGACCACCAATACACTTTTTAAAGTAAGTAGATGAAATTTGCGACATTTTTAGCTCGAACCGAGCTCTGTCCGATAATTTGTTTCCGAGATACAGCCTGGTTTTGGATCCTCCAGCGCTCGGTAGGCGGGAAACCACGTTTTTCAGAACGTTTTCGGCTGTAGCTCAGAAACTATTGGCCCGATCCGATTTTGTCCTCGTGAAACCTGATTAAATTCCCCATTGCAGATCGCTCAGGAGTGTTTCACATTCAAACTTGAAGTTATCTTGATTTTTCGCAAAGTTGGAAAAACTCGACATTTTTTGACGGCCCGTCGCGCCATTACGGCTCTGCCAATTTTAACTTTAAGGTAGCTCATTCGACGCAGAATTTTGTGCTCTTTAATTTGCTATATGAAACATTTTCATTTATAACGCACCCTTTCAAAGTTATCCATTAAAAACCAAAAACGTGCCGAAATATCGATGTTTTTTTGCGATTTTGACGGTTATCGTCCCATTAATTTGGTTGGGAAGCTTCGGATTCGTGTTCAGCAACATAAAAAAACTACTGAGAAAACTTCTATCCCACGGTTTTCGCATCGATGACAAGTCATAGTCCATTCATCCCATTAGTCCCTGACGATTGGAAAATAAAACTTCTGAAACGCCAGCATATTCACCGTATTCTTTGCTCCAACCTCAACGAATTCATTATATGGAACGGTTTTCTCTCCCCTCCCAGGT
This sequence comes from Pilophorus perplexus, assembly GCA_955831195.1. NCBI lineage: Eukaryota > Metazoa > Arthropoda > Insecta > Hemiptera > Miridae > Pilophorus > Pilophorus perplexus. Next base: position 30,032,203 of record OY037011.1, read on the forward strand.
TGTCGATTGTATAACTTTGTTAGAGTGATGCGTACCATGTGAAGACCTCGTTAATGATTAACAAGAACAGTTATCGAATCTTACCTGCTTACGATCTTACCAACCCTTCGTAGAGCTGTGAAAAGGGCTACTTAGAGCAGAATAAAATCATCAATTAAATGGGTAAGAAAACGGGTAAACCACAAGGCACACTTCTCGATCCCGTCGTTCATAACGGGCCCTTGAGGCGATGCCGAGGAGAGAGAAAAAAATTAATAGGTAGTGGTGGGTGTTTACAAGTGAAACCATCTGCCGACGTGATTCTCGGTAGCATCTGCAGCAGCTTGGAGAAAAGGGAGTGCGAGGGAGACGGTTCGAATGCCCGGGTGTTGTATTATTATAGAGAGGTAGGCAGCACCAGTACGACCTCCTTACTTCCGACGAGGAAGTGTGTCTTAACCCTCCCTTCAGCAGCAGTTCCTTCCCGAAAATGCGGGGATGTAACTAGAGACGCCACGTGTACGTACTTGCCGAAGGGGAGTTTCGGAGCCCGGAGTGATTCAATGATAAAGAGGAAATTATATGGGCTGGATTCAAATGACACTCAAGTGGCCGTCAAGATGTTTTCAGGCATCGTGCGTGTAAAAGATTTTTCCGTTACTCACTTCTTGGGCGGGGACTGAGGATAATGGAAGTCAACGAATTCATCGTAAAAGTTTAGGTCAAATAATGCTACGAGCACGCTTCCTGACATCACAAAGTAATACTATGTTATTTGATAACACTGATAGATCTACAAAAAAAGTAGGAGCAGGGGAGCTACAATTTTTCATTTTGGCTACTAAGAATCGGGAACTTGATTCTCTTAACAGACTTTCCCTCCAGCGACTATACCAAGAGGAAAATCAACTTGAAATTTTCATCGGACCTCTTCCTCATCAACTTATGCCTCACTAAAATTGCAAGGCGATTGGATCGGTTGAACAAGTCGGAGTGGATGCGTCCACGATCCTCGTAGTTTCTTGTTGGTCAGGAAGAAAAACTAGCTCAGGTAAATTAGCAGATAATTTTAGCAATTTTTAGAGAACGTGCAAGCGCCTTTTTTATTTTTCTGGAACGTTTCATTTCTTATCAGGTTAAAACTGCTTCGCCCCGCGTGACTGATTTTTAGCCCCTGATTTATTATATTGAAGTATTTCTCAGCAGAGAACCTGAGGGTGTCAGTGATTTCTCCCTACAGTGCTTCTAAGTGCCACAAAAAACGACGAAAATCCGAAAAAACATCGCTTTTGGTTTATTATTCTTGGAATAATACAGCTATGTAATCGCGACGGTGGTCGACGACTCCGATCGGCCTCAAAATGTGACATTATCCTTTACAAGAGGTCTACATTCCAAAACCAAAATTTCCGTCCGCCGTCCGGGCCGTTTTGGGCAGCAGGAATGTTTTTAAATCTGAAATTTTGACAGAATACTCGGTTTACCTTCTAGTTGAGCCCGCAAGGTTTTCAACCCGATCGCCCAAACCCGTGGGGCGACAGGAGGTTTTGTTTTAAGGTTTTCGGCAATGGGGGTCGAGTTAGGTGTCGTTTTCGAAGTATTTTTGAATGTAGAATCTATTTTTGGGGGTTCCTGAACGACCAGGTTTCACTGTGGGGATCTGTAGAGCTATGTGGCTTCAAATGGTATTTTTGAAGGATCCCAGAATAGAAGGTCAAATATTTTTCAAAAAGTTTTGAAAAAACAATTTTTTCGATAATTTTTTATTGATTCAGATTAAAGTTTTGTACAACTAACCTATATAAAAGAAAAATGAACCATTGTGTAAAATTTGCCGCGTTTTTTTTTTTTTTTTTTTCCATCAAATACTTTCTGAAATAATTTATAGAATCATTTGAATTCCAACAATTATTGTTGAAACAAATTTTTCCTCTACATCAGCTTCAACCTCAAATGTCCAGCTATCGATAGGTACAGTTTATTACTTTTAGATTTTATCTCTCGTATTCTCAATAAAATCAGATTCACATCGGAAGTGAATTTAATTTTGTGAATTCGATTTTAAGGTTCTTTTATTCGTATCACATATATAAATATCTGCATTAAATTAACAAAAGGTCCCAGTTACTCTGCAAGACTTTCATCCTGACCACCCAGAGACTACAAGCTTGTTTGCATGCAAACGAATGTGGAAGATACAAACTTTGATGAACATCCTGAACCTACAATGTTATAAGAAAATTTTTCTTTATTTGGATTCCGAGCAATTTACATTGTAGGTACCTCGTAATAACCCTACATCTGATATCTATAATTATTATCTACGATATCTATAATTCTGATAGATTTCTAAACAAATTTTTTTTTTAACAATGCCGAGGCGTTTGGCCTTGGGACACATCTTCAGAAGAAAACCATTGTTTTAAGGCGTAAATAAGTTGCTGAAAACACAAAACCTACTCCTTTAAAGTCGACAAAACGAATTAAAATAGAGAGAGAACTGATCGAGAACACTTTCATCAAAAGGATAAAAACATATACAAGAACGATGAACTGGATCGTGACTTAGGTACCTACTGAATTAGGTTAGAGTTGCACATGACTCAAACCTAAGCAGCTTGAGCCAAAATCATAGCTACAATAAACCTCAACTAGACACTGTAGAGTTCAGGAGCAACCTAGAAATGGTAAGAAAAGAACGCTCATCTAGCTGCGTTTTTTAATAATTAAAATTGTAATTATTATTACGAAGCTGACACGCGAGCCTGACATGCAATCGCAGCGGTAGGTCCAGGTTCTACTCCAATGGTTTCCTTCCCCGAGTCGTGAACAGAGGTTTGATACACCTCCCACATCAGACTCCTATTTCGGCCTTAATCCTCCTGGTCACCCGGTCAAACGGTAGTGTGCGGACGGCAGCTGTTTCATTTTTCCAGTAAGTGCAGGTTGAGGGCCTCGGCAATCGTCTTTCATCCTCTCGGCAGGGGTTCCATTTACCCCTTGTTCTATCGAATGCCGTACAAAAGGTGTGTCGGGCCTAATTTCCGAGTTCATTGAATAAAGAGTAGTCATAAAATTTATCTTAAATTATGCAGGTAGTCCATTTTCGGTGAGTTGGGTTTGAAGAGAATTTGGACGATGCATCGTCTAAATTCTCTTCAAACCCAACTCACCGAAAATGGACTACTAAATCTCATGAGATTTTGACATTTTCTAGCTCTGAAAGTATGGGTTCTGTTTGCATTTCAAGTTATAAAATTATAATTATTTAATAATTATGACTTCGAATCACATTTCAATGATTATAATAATAATTATAATTAAGTATAATTATTGTAACGCTATTGAAAGAGCTGTTCAGAAAGAACCAAATTATAATAATTATTATAAATAATAACCAAATTTGGTTCTTTCTGAACAGCTGCTGTTCTTTCAATAGCGTTCAGGAAAAATCAAATTTTTGTCATTCATGGAATAATACACCTTTGTAATCGCGACGGAGGTCGACGACTCCGATCGGCCTCATAATTTCACATAATCCTTTTCATGAGATCTAGATTCCAAAACCGAAATATCCGTCCGCCGTTCGGGCCGTTTTGGGCAGTAGGAATGTTTTTAAAAATCTGAAATTTAGAAAAATACTTGGTTTACCATCTAGTTGTGCCCGCAAGGTTTTCAGCCCGAACGCCCAAACCCGTGGGGCGCTATGGGGCTAAAATGGGGCTACGGGAGGGGTTTTTGAAGGTTTTCGGCTTTGCGGGTCGAGTCAGGTGTCGTTTTCGAAGTATTTTTGGACGTGGAATCCATTTTTGGGGGTTCCAGAACGATTCGAATTCACCGTGGGGATGTATTGGGCTCTCATGGGGCTACAAATGGTATTTTTGAAGGAACCCAGGATCTCAAATATTTTCCTAATAGTTTGGACGCATAAATCATTTTTCACGGCCCCACATCAGATGTGGTACCTACCTTGAAAAATGATTAATGCGTCCAAAATTCTGTTCAAACAATGTACTTAGGTAGCGATTTTTTTTTTTTTTTTTTTTTCAAAACAATTTTTTTATTGACACAAAATTAATTTTTGAACAAACTTCATCAAAGAATAATAACCCTTGGGTAAAATTTGCAGCGTTTGTATTATTAGAACAATTATCTGAAAGAATAAAAGCACTCCCAGTCTCAGTTGGAGTGCTGCTGTTTGTAGTATATTATACGGAAATTATAATATAATTTAGTAGGTATATTATACCTACTACATATCGCTGGCCTAATTCAAGACCGCCTTAAGTGCGAATTTTGCGCTTTTCGGTATTTGAGTCAGTCTTGCACAATTTTTCGAGGTCTTTCTAATGGTATAAGCGTTTTTTTTTCTAACTGTACCCAATCGCCGCCAGAGCGCACTTGAGACATTCCGCACTGAACGCAATCTCTCTAAACCCCAATGCAATAGGTACTGCATTACGTAAATCCGTTAACGTTAATAATTATTATCGTCTTAAACAGGTCTTCGGGCTAATATGCTTTACTCAGCCATGATACGTAGTAATTAGAATGGTGTATAAAAATAATTTTTTATTATTATGAAGACTACGGGAGTAGTAAAATATTAAAAATTATAAATTATCTAGATTGAGGTTTAGATCGCGTCGAGCAGAATGTAAAAGCGAGCCATAGGTGTTCCAAGAGCGCCAGGTGTGGACTGGCACGCGGCACCAGGGACCAGTCTTTTGTCAACCATACGCACAATACCGTACCAAAGGGACGAAGGGAGTCTGAATGGGGAAGGGGCTGCTATTGTAGTCGCAGGTTGACGCAGATATACGTTAGAATGCATTCCGTGCAGGTGTCCATTTCTGTCGATATTTCGGATTAGCAATAGACAAGAGGGTTTCGGAGACGAGATTTCTTGGAAGAGCTGAGGGAATCAAGATAGCTCCGGCAAAGTTAAAGGGGATGACAATGGTGTGGGTGAGGATCCGAATTTAGCCATAGGTGAATAATTCTTTTAGAGATCCAAAGAAATGGATTCTTCACGTTATCGCGCTTAACTATTAGCTCATTGATAATTTTAAAAGTCAATTATTTTAAGGTTTGGAAAGCAATTCGCTGTCGTATACTGAACGGTAAATGAAAAGAAATGGGTGCACGAAATGAGAACGTCCTTGAAACCACGAGAAATAACGTACCAACCTCCACCCTGCGGTAAGCTGAGATCCAAGGGTGAAATCTGGGTTGACTCAAAGAGAACAACCCCCGACCCGCCCCCTTTCCCGCATTTATGCCACGTCTCAGAAAACCCCCCTTTTCAAGGTACATTTTTTTTCGGAAGGTATAAAAGTGCACCTGAAAGTTACGCAGTTCCATCACCCGTGAGCGCCCAGGTGTGCGCTTTGTGCCACATTGGCTCAGGTAGCTGTGGAGCTTCTGCTTTAGAAATCTTTCTTCATTAATATCTGCCCGGGGCCCGAACCTATAACGTTCACTGAACGTTGCCTGAGCCTCGCTCTTGAATATTCATGTCAAGGTTAGGTGAAATGGGGATTCATATTTGTTTACAAAGGCAGAGTAAAAAATTCATTCAATGAGGCAGGTCGAACCAGACCATTTAATACGAAGAATAGCTACCAGTTCATTAGTGTGCATGCATACATTATGTATGTACACAAATGTTACTCACCTGAAATGCAAATTTTAAGTTGACCGGCTAATGTCAATTGAATCCTAAATTAAACCTGCCCAGAAGACGTTATCAGATACTATCAGATTGGTACGATATTAAATATTTGTATGACAAATTTTGTAGGACATATCAAATCGATTAGTTGCATCGAAATGCGGTCCTGAGAGTGAGAGCAGTTTTAAAACGCTGCAAATTTTACACAAGGGTTTATTTTTCTTTGACATAGGTTACTTGTGCAGAAATTTAATTCTGTGTCAATAAAAAAAATGTTGGAACTTTTTTGGATTTTTTTTTTTTTTTTTTTTCAAATATTTTTGTCATTTTTCAAAAATTGTTTTGTCAAAAAATTTTTATTTTTTATTTGAAAAATATTTGACCTCCTGGGATCATTAAAAAATCCCATTTGTAGCCCCATGAAAGCCCTATAGATCGCAACAGTGAAATCGGATCGTTCCGGGACCCCCAAAAATGGATTCTACGTCCAAAAATACCCACTTCGTAAACTACACCTAACTCGATTCCATAGCCAATAGCCTTCAAAAACCCCTCCCGTAGCCCCATTTTAGCCCTTTTTTGAAGGCTTTTAGCTATGGGATCGAATTTGGTGTCGTTTTCGAAGTATTTATGGACGTAGAATCCATTTTTGGGGATCCCGGAACGATCCGATTTCAATGTGGCGATTTATAGGACTTTCATTGGGCTAAAAATTAGGATGTTTGAAGGATCCCAGGATGTTAAATATTTTTCGAGTAAAAAAATAAAGAATTTTCGAAAAAAAATTTTTAAATATAAAACTCCCCACAAAAAAATTTTTTTTTAATTTTTTTCATTGACAGAATTAAATTCCTGCACAAGTAACCTATATCAAAGAATACTAAACCCATGTGTAAAATATGCATCATTTTTTTTTTTTCACTCGGAAAATATTTGACCTCATGGGATTATTCAAAAATCCCATTTGTAACCCCATGAAAGCTCTATAGACCCCCACAGTGGAATTGGAACGTTCCAGGACCCCCTAATACGGATTCTACTCCCCAACAATACTTCGAAAACGACACCTAACCTATCTAGACACCTTGAAGCGTAACTATAATGTCAAATTTTGAGCCCACTTGGACTGGTCGACCTTAGTTGCGATACAAAGATGACATACATTGTATTATTCCAAGAATAATAAACCAAAAACGTCGTCTGGAAGAGTTTATGAACTCAAATGGTAATGGCGCTTGCATCAGATTCGAGTGGGTAAGCGAAAGTCCGTCTGAGAGTACTCAGCAATGCCTTTGGGCATATGAAAAAGACGCTTGGTAGCGGGTTACCAATCTTTCTATATGGTTCACTGAACAATCATCTGGATGCACCGTTTAGCATAACCGGTAGAGGAGGGCCCCTCCCGCCGCAGAACGTGCAGGATGTAATTATGGTTGGGACAATGAGATGGTTGATATCGCTTCCTTCGCGCACGACGTCTTCCCTTTCCTCCCGCAGACGACCATATCTCACCAATAAGAGGCGGCTGTGATTAGCAGCTGTTTCCTCCGCGTCCTGATGTCCAAAATCCGTGACATCTGCACAGGGGAGTTGCCCTAACTTCCGGCGGTCAAGAGCAGCCTTAGGTCTCCGGGTCTCCCACCTTCCTAATCACCTCATGTGTTTCGTCCACTTGTCCCTCATTCGGCGCGTGGGCTACCAATTCACCCGTCAAAACAGGGGGTGCTGTCTGGGCTATTTCGGGTCCTTGGAGGCGATTCGGGAAGTGGCTTATTTATTTGATATTTCCGATGATTAGTTCCAGACGGCATAAGGTACATCTGCTTTCTAGATTTCGTCCCAAAAGGGAAGGTGCAACTCTGGAGGTACGTTTTGAAACAAACAACATCTTTTAATAATTTCTCAAATTTTGAAAACGTGCTTATTCTATTATAGTTTCTTTCGAATCAGAAGACCACCCACAGGATTTCGTCTTCTGCATAAAAAAAAATTGTGAAATTTTCAGTAAACGTGCTACCTGTTCGCCGTATCTGTCAAAACAGCATGTTCTTTGACAATGGGCGAAACATCTTTCAGTGAGAAACGACTCAGGTTATGCACACAAAGAATAGACAGAAATCGGAATCGGGGAAAAATTTTTCGAACCTCCTTTTTTGCCGTTTCGATGGTGGAGGGGGGGGGGGATATTAAAGCTTCGAGAAAGTGAGGATTCGTTGCCCTTGGGTTACCTCATTGCTGTTCAACAATACTGGTCTACCTGGGGGATATCAAAGCCTAAGTTACGACCTTGGGTGTTGCTGGGAGCATCCTAACCGTCTTTCTGGATTGGAGAGATCCCTCGGAGTCGTAAACGTCAATACCACCTGGCGAAAATCTTATGAAGAACTTATGGTTTCAAGTTGATGGTTGCCCTTTCTGAATATCCCCAGGAGCGTATTTGAGTCCCCCCTTTAGCCTTGGATATTTTATACTGATATCTATCGTATCCATTTTTGGTTCATTATTCTCAGAAACACAAATTTTGATCGGCCTTAAAATTTGTCCATCTTGTACCTACATAATATTATGAGAGGATATTTCTTTAAAAATCTGGAATTTCGGCAAAATACCAAGTTCCCTATCTAGCTGGGTTTTCAGGCCGATCGCTCAAACCTGTGAGGCTCTGTAGAGCTAAAAAGGAGCTACGAGAGGGGTGTTGTACGTTTTTGGATATAGGCCGAGTCGGGTGTCGTTTTCGAAGTATTTTTAATAGTAAACTAAATTTTTTGAGGAGCCAGAACCATCCGATTTTACTGTAGGGATCTATGGTGCTTTCTAGGGGCACCTTATCGACATCTGAAGTAGTTAATGTCCCTCGCAGAGACTGGGAGAGTAGGTAACGCATTATCGACCCGAATCAGTCGAGATTGAGGAAGATCTCATAGACCTCGCATGCGCACCTATAAGGTCGAAGACACACGCCAGCCGAATGCACGCCCCCCAACGAACACGGCACAGACTTCACAGCCTGCAAGCACTCCGGACCCAGTTATGTTTATTAAGAATCGTTCAAATTAAACTCGCCGTCTAAATTCGTTCATTCGGGAATTGCTGGTACTAAAGTTTGGATCTCTATGTAGGATACCGAGGAAACGCCAACTCAATTGAAATGATAGAAATTTCATTCGTGGTTAACCACGAAGATCGAAAGAGTTGCGCGGATTTGCGCCCATCGAAAGTTCTGCTCAATGTAGGTACTTATCTGACGTAAAATTGGCTCCGGAATCCAAATTCGAGAAAAAAATAAACAAGGGGTTCACATTTAAAACTTAGAGGTTGTAGTCCAGGCAAAGAAGACATAAAAGCGCCCTGAGGTAGAAATAAATAGAACTCAAACCAAAAATGGCACAGACGTAGGGCGGTGGGGGGGGGGGGGGGGGATCCTAATTAACATACTCAAAGTCCTGGGGGGTGGGGAATGAGCTCTAGGGGGGTCCCTGAAGGCCCCTTATTGTGGTTTTTCGTGAATATCTCGAAAACGGTGCATTTTTTTATATACCATGCATTAAAGTAAATGAAAGATAAAATTCTCTAAAACTTTGATTACATACGTTTTATGGAAATTCCGAACCAATACAGAGATACTTACATGCATTGAAAAATGGAGAAATTATGAAAATTAGGTTATTAGCTCACGTTTTTCGGATAACTTGGTTGATTAGCGTCCAAACGGTTGATCCGAGAAAAAGGTTCTCTTAGAGAAAGTTGTAGAGCATCAAATTTCCTTGAAGAATAATATTATGTGGCTGATTGCCAATTTATCGTTGACCCATCAAAAATTACGCCAATTTTTTTCATTTTTACTCGAATGTTGTCAGGCCACTTTTCTGTGTCCTCGAGCTTCAATCATCCTTCTTTATGTCATCTGTCGTCATTTAATAATTAAATACCAAGATATATAATTATTATATATCTTGGTATTTCTTTGCAGGTCCAACAGTGGCTGGGGAACAACTTACCACCAAGTAGCCTAGGATGGGCCATGGGGGAGGATGGACTACTCTATCCAGTAGCGCCTGAAGAAGTCCTGAACTCCAAATTCTGTCGGTGCACAACCGGATGTGGCACTCGCTGCGGCTGTCGAAAAGCAGGCATCGCCTGCGCCGGGTGCCACGGCCCCTACTGAAGCAATCGCCATGAGCGACGAAGAAGACGTCGATTTATGAACACTCTTCTGAATATCTATACTAAGTATAGATATTAATAAGTCTTATTAACAACTTTTTTCACTTTTTTACATCATCTCATCTCACCCCCCCGGGATCTATTGGTATGTAATTCTGGGTTAGTGTGGACGTATATATAGACTTAAATGACGACAGATGACAGAAAGAAGGACGATTGAAGCTCCAGGACACAGAAAAGTGGCCTGACAACATTAAATGTTGTCAAATTTTGAGTAAAAATGACAAAAATTGGCAAAATTTTGAAATTGGCGTAATTTTTGATTGGTCAAGGATAAATTGGCAATCAGCCACATATTCTTCAAGGAAATTTGATGCTCTACAACTTTTTCTAAGAGAACGTTCTTCTCAGATCAACCGCTTGGACGCAAATCAACCAAGTTATCCGAAAAACATGAGCTAAAAACATAATTTTCATAATTTCTCCATTTTTCGATGCATATATCTCTGTAACGGTAAGGAATTTTGATAAAACGTATGTCATAAAAGTTGTAGAGAATTTTATCTTTCATTTACTATTATGCATGTTATATAAAAAAATGCACCTTTTTCGAGATATTCACGAAAACCACAAAAAGGGACCTTCAGCCCCCCCCCCTCCAAGAGCTCATACCCCACCCCCCCCCCAGGACTTTGAGTATGTTAATTAGGACCCCCTACGTCTGTGCCAATTTTGGTTTGGGTTCTATTTATTTCTACCTCAAAACTTCGTTTCCTGGACTATTGGGCTCAAGTGCGCCCATTTGCACAAGCCCAGACGATAGAAAAAATGGGCGTATTTTTATCGCTTACCGTTTCAGAGGAGAAGGCTTGTGACAACATAGTCAGCCACAGACACAGTGCTATAGATTTGAGTATTGGCCATTGTCATTACCTAGGTATTGACCATTACGTATAATATTGGTAAATCTCACCAACAACGTGCATATTCAATCGGCTTTTATTGACTGGTAGGTATTATACAAATATAAGGTCCATAACAAACTTAACTTTAATTGAGAGACGTCTCAAGCCACCAACAGCAAACAAATTTTGACTACAAAAGGCATCATAATTTTGTTTTGGTTGAGTCAGTATTGGCTGTATCACTTTGTTTGACTATGGCATAAATTTGCAATTATCCGGTCATCTACATAGATCATAAGGTGGGTCCAAGGCTGAGGTTCAGATTTGACGTGTGTGGCCGCGCAGTCGATTGTGAAAGTAGACCGCACAGGTGCTCCTTCAACAATAGAGTTAGAAATTGAGTGGCTTCGGCGGCTATGCGATCTAATATATTATCATGTAGAGGAGTGGTAAATTGTGAGATAGTGAACGGAGTTATAATTCACGTCATATAATGGGGTCGGGTTTGTACATCCGATAACCGGTTGATGCTGAGAAAATGATAGAAACTGTGAAATGGTTTTGAGTAGTTGGCACAAAATCTTGGTATATATAGAGCACATCTTCCGGTTTGGCCGCGATTGAAATCCGGAAGCCCTTTTCAGGATGTGATCGAGACGGCATGGAGTGGAAGCGTACTTTCATTTCCAAGGTGGCAAAGGAAGAAGTGAGAGGGAGGTGAGGAATAAGGGATGCAGTCGCGTGCCCTTTTGTGCTCCTCACCCTCTGATAGTGCAGGTGGGGGCGGCCACCTGGAGTCTTCTTGAGTTCTATGTGTGCCCTAACCGATTACTTTTCATAAAGGGAGACGTTCGCGTTCGGAAGATGGTCTTTGTCCAGAGGCGGTACCGACGTCGGCAGAAGCCATACACTTCCTGGTGTCCTTTGATTTCACGAATGTAATTCTTAGAGAGACATCTGGCACGTTCCAAATCCAAACAATCTCTCGGTAGGTTTGAATAATCTTTCATCGGCTAAGATACACAACGAGCGATTTCACTTTACGGATGGACTTACAATCTCATGGTGATCATCAACGGCAATATATGGGAATGAAGTCGACTCCAAGCCTGTTTGATGTATTATTAAAATATTTACCTTCACAAAATATCTCCCACTCCCCAATATCAATATTTCTCAAAGTGGAATTCTGTTGCGAAGTTGGTAAAATATGTAGACTCCAAAGTTCCTCGCTTCACATTTGGTTGAACTTTACCCTAATTTCCTAACACCTACCCACTTCTTCAGATGAATCCAAGCCCTGATCAGAACAGGCTTCCGAAATCAATAACCTCGATCGACGTTCGAAAAATTGGGGGTTCAATTAAGAATTTAACGTTGGATACTATCGCTCTCGTGAAAGAAACCAATAAAATCATGTTTTGAGCTTGACCTCGATAATCTCAATAAAGTTCAGGTCAATCTGAACCCCTGGAGGACCTGCTCCAAATCAACTAATCTCGCTACTTCCATTAATAAGACGTCGGTGCGTATAGCCAAGATTGCACTATACACATTCCTCTGTAAATAAAGAGATCGAAAGAGTAAGATAACATTTTGTAATTATCGTCAGAGCAGTAGTTTCACAAGGTGTTCTGGTTCCCTGGACGACTCGAGCAGGTCCACCGAATGAACTCTGTCGCAATCGAGGGTCAACCAATAATGTCGACCGCTGGATTACTGAAAATTATAAGCCTCTCTGGCCCCTGGCGCTCTTACGTGGAGCCTCAAAATGTGAGATATTTAAATGTGACAGTTTTTTCCCCTTAGGGTTTCCAGGGATCCAAGTAAATCATCGTAACGGAAATTGTTTCGGCTGAGCTTTTTCTTTTCAATAAAAATAATGATTATTATTGAATAGAAGATATTATTGAAAAGAAAAAGCTCAGCCGATAATAATCATTATTATCGCATAGGTACTTGCTTAAAAATATATATATAGTTTAATTATTGGTTTCCGAATTTGATATACAATAGCAAGTTACAATAATAATTATGTATAATATTATTTATACAATTATTGTATAAATAATATTATTTAAAATTCATTATTAATAATTAAAATCGCTGAAACTTTTACTCAAGGGTTTATCATTCTTGATATAGGTTACTTGTGAAAAAGTTATTTCTGTGTCAATGTAAACAATTTTTTTTTTTTGATTTTTTATTTTTTCAAAAAAATTATTATTTTTTTTATTTTTATTTTTTTCTTCAAAAATTCTTAATTTTTTACTCGAAAAATATTTAACCTCCTGGGATCTTTCAAAGATCCCATTTTTAGCCCCATTTTAGCCTGATAGCGCCCCACGGGTTTGGGCGATCGGACTGAAAACCTTGCGGGCACAACTAGATGGTAAACCGAGTATTTTGTCCAAATTTCAGATTTTTAAAAAAATGCCTACTGCCCAAAAAGGCCCGGACAAAATTGAAATTTTAGTCCAAAATTACTGCATAAGCGATACCTCATCCGACCTCCAAGCATCCTTCAATAATTGAAGGAAGGAAGCTTTTAATTATTAAAAGCTCCATTTGTAGCCCCGGTTTGAAGTCGGTAAGGTAATTTTGTTCTCTCCTCGGTAATTTTGGGTATGTAAAAATGGGCTTTTCGATACTTTCAACACACCAAAGTTCGGATTAGAATCCATCTGTATACTACCCAATCACCCTATTATTCAAACGGCCGAGCGAAGCGAGGCCCCCCTTGTAACATTTAATTTTGAGGTTCTTACATCCGATGCCCTTTGGCTCAGCGATTTCAAGGAGAGCAAGGTCAGGCGTTCTGTTTTTGATAGGTAGGCAGTCTAAACAATGATTTGATCGCAATGGTCAGTAAAGTGAAGTTACCTTTACAATAATTACCCGGAGTGAGTTTCACAATCACTTCGGATATCTGGAAGGCCCGGTAAGTCACTCAAGGCCAAAAGGGGCCCCCATTAGGAGGGCCTGACTTTATCTAAGCCGTCCTATCTGCTCTACATTTATTACAAACAATCAAACCCCCGAGTCCAGAAAGAACCGGTTGCACAACACACACGCCCTCGCGCCTTGGACGGTTCCGCAACCACCCCCAAGAACCTATCTGCTCCGGACCTATCGCACTCGCGTTGCATCAGTGGCGCTCCGATGACAGCAATGCCGATAAACCATCGATGGTGCTGTACTAGAATTAGGTTTGTTCGGAGTGGACTAGTTCCATACGGCTTCTCAACCTTTACCTCGTTTAAGATCTAATGGCCAAGGTCCTTTTTCTACCGATGGTTGCTTCCCACAACCTGCTCAATTTCTTTTTTTCTTCTTTCCAGCCAACTAAATCACATTTCATAGCCTGAGTTAAAACCGCTTCTTTTACATTAAATTAATTATGTATTACAGTTTTAAAACCTGAGTGACAACTATTTAATAAGAAAATCCTCAATTTTGAGTATTAAAAAGAACTTTAAATCTCGATATCAGCTGTGCTTCATCTTGAGGGCATCCTCGACACCCCGTGCATCTTGGTCCCTTTCCAACCTTGTCTTCCCAAAAGATCCAACATTGTTACATCTTCCCTCCAACGGTTTTCTCCTTTAAAAGGGCCCTCAATTGTGAGGGAATTTTTTCCTCCTCCTTTTCCCTCTTGGATGTTTTGGGATTGTGCAACTTGAAAAGGCAACCCCCCCCCCCCCTTCCCGTTCTTCCAAAGTCTAAAATAAGGCACCGCGAAGGAAATCTACCCCTCGCACTCCGCAGGTAGATCCCCTCCGTCTTTGTGGCGGAAGAGCCGATGTTTACAGTCTGCGAGGACATTATCCGTGCAGCCTCCCTGATGCTTGACAAAAGCCTGTGGCCCGTGGGTCTCAGGTGCAAGAGGGAAGCATCAGCTGGCCCGTCACCACTGCCAGGCCTGCTCATCAACGAACTTCATTCACCCAATGAAGTAACATAGTAACTCAATGATTGGAAAATATAATATAATATTATATATTTTATACGTTACAATCATTAAATTAATTTCATGAATGTTAGTTCCAAGTGACTGCTGGAAATCCTAATAGATCAAAATCCCAATAGCCCTTCGACTTATTCAAGAATGTAATGGAAAATAGGTTTGGCTATGGTGCCGTAAAATTTGCGATATGTCAGCATTTGGGGAAACACGTGAACAAAAAAAGCCTGTGAGCGCCGAAATCCTAATACCTACTTCATGAGCATGATTGCCCTCGAAATTGGCCATTTTCAGCAAAGGGTTAAATAGGCCCTACTTACGTCTGAATCTATAGATTTCTTCTTTCTATACTCTACAGTTGTGAATATGAATATGAATACACAAAAATTCATGGAATTTTTTATGAATTTCAAGAAATTCATATGAATTTGTTATAATTTTCTCAAAATTCACATATCTTATTCATAAATTTTTCAAAATTATCAATTTTTTATCATGAATTTTGACAAAATTCACATTATTATCTATGAATTTGTCCATATTCACAGTTTTTCCTGTGACTTTCTCTAAATAATTTTTGTGAATTATTCACAAAAATAACATTTCTCCAAATTCATATCCTTTTCTATGACTTTGAATATAAGAAATGTGAATTTTGAGAAATTCATAACAAATTAATATGAATTTTGAGAAATTCATAAAAATTCGATGAATTTTTGTGTACCTATTCATATTCAAATTCAAAACTGTATTCATATTCATATTCACAAATCCACCCCCCCATACGAAAATTCATATTCATATTCATGAATATGAATTTTCCCATCTCTGCACACACGAATACATTAAATACTTGGCCCTCATGCATGTATAGATGTTAGCATAAGTTCTGGAGCTCTGGGAGTGAAATTTCAGCATCATGTAACTGAGAAGTTTTTAAAGGGTTCAAGGTACATTTTAGATATACTTTAATTTTCAAACATAGTGAATATAGGAAGAAGAAATCTATAGATTTAGACGTAAGTATTTAACCCTTTGCTGAAAATGGCCAATTTCGAGGTCAATCATGCTCATGAAGTATTAGGATTTCGGCGATCGCAGGCTTTTTTTGTTCAAGTGTTTCCCCAAATGCTGACATATCGCAAATTTTACGGCGCCATAGCCAAACCAATTCCAAGCTTGGCTATAAATTTGTTTTATTGACTACATAATCTTCATTAAAAACCATTTTTCAACTTAGATCATAATTTTAGTAATGGGGTTTCTTTAAGGAATCTGGTCTTGAAAAAACTAATTTATGAACACATTATATTTTCTCCATCAGCGGCTAAGATACAGTAGGAAATATTTCTCCCCCGGAATGTTACGTGAAATGCATCCTGTCGTGAATATCGCTCCGATCTAAGGGCATACACCGAACCATTTCCATTTTTATTACACCTGTCCTGATCTCAATCGATGAACGCAGTGCTGATACTTGTAGGTTGCAGGTATATACGAGAAATACATACAACCTACACTTAGGTCAGATATCAGATCGCTATCTAAATCCTCAATGTGGAGCAATGTTTATTGGTAACACGACTTGAACATGGATTAAATAAAATAAACGTGGAGGTTCACGTAGTGTCGATTACACGGGTGTACTCAATGAAATAGCAACTCGAGCCAAGTGAAATACCGCGGCATTTCGCATGCACTATCAAGCTGTAACCTTGCGGTCTATATCCGCTTTTATAGATAGAATCTTTTATTTGAAAGCTTCACAACTCACTCGCATGTTCCCATTCTCCCTTCGTTATCGCTCACAGCACTTCGTGGAAACGATATACAAATTTGAAGCTATTTGTGCAACAATGCCCAGAATATTATTGGGATTTTGGTTTATTATTCTTGGAATCATACACGTATGTGATCGCGACGGAGGCCGACGACTCGGATCGGCCTCAAAATTTGACATTATCCGTTTCAACAGGTCTAGATTCCAAAAACGGAATGTCCAGTAGGAATTAGAAGAAATATCTGAAATTTCGACAAAATACTCGGTTTGCCATCTAGATGATCCCACAAGGTTTTCAGCCCGATCGCCCAAACCAGTGGGGCGCTATGGGGCTAAAATGGGGCAACGGGAGGGTTTTTTAAAAAGGCATTTGGCTATGGGATCGAGTTAGGTGTCGTTTTCGAAGTATTGTTGGGCGTAGAATCCTTTTTTGGGGTCCCGGAACGATCCGGTGTCACTGTTGTGATCTAAAGGGCATTCATGGGGCTACAAATGAGATTTTTGAAGGATCCCAGAAGGTCAAATATTTTTCAAGTAAAACGCTGCAAATTTTACACAAGGGTTTATTATTCTTTGATATAGTGCGAAAATTGTGCGAAAATTTAATTCTGTCAATGAAAAAAAAATTAAAAAATTTTATTATGGAATTTTATATAGGTAGGTACTTATTTCAACAACAAAAAAGTATTATTATTATTATTTTTTATTTTTTTCAAAAAACTTTTTTCAATTTTTTTTTCTGTTTTTTACTTACTTACTTGAAAAATATTTGTCCTCTTGGGATCCATCGAAAATCTCATTTGCAGCCCCATGAAAGCCCTATAGATCGCAACAGTGAATTCGAATCGTCTTGGAACCCCCAAAAAATGGATTCTACGTCCGAAAATACTTCGAAAACGACATCTGACTCGATCCCATAGCTAAAAGCCTCCAAAAACCCCTTCCGTAGCCCCATTTTAGCCCCATAGCGCCTCACGGGTTTGGGTTATCGGGCTGAAAACCATGCGAGCAGAACTAGATGGTAAACCAAGTATTTTCTCAAAATTCCAGATTAAAAAAAAAAAGCCTACTGCCCAACACGGCAAAAACCAAACCAAAATTAAAGATTATCTTGCAAGATATACATGTGTATCTTGTTGTAAGAGGTATTTAATAATAATTATTATTACATGTAATTATTACATACCTCTTAGAAATGATTTCTGACTGAAATACTAGAAAACAGCAGTAGGTAACAATTTAGTGTGCGAATTGGGGTTGTGCTCCCAGCTGTACTTACATGTTCCTTCATTCATATGAATGAGGACCCCAGAAAAATGACACAGCGAAAGCCCTACAGGTAGTTCAGATTCAATACGGCGTTCGGTTCCCTGAGGTGGAAGTCGTGATCCCTAATTGATATTTGAATAGAGTCAAGAGATATGACAACTATATTTCACCAATGGAGCTCCTCAATGGTCTTGAAAGGATCGGCTTATTATCATAGTATAATCAATGTACCTTCCCTCCCTTTTAGAGTAGTCTCCACTTCTAGTGACGCACAATATAGAATATTCATGTCGTCAGCTCAATGTGCGGTTGAATTTATTACTCTTGATTTAGTAAGCAGTTTTTCAATGAAACTGATTTACGGGGTAATATTTAGTTATTTTAAAATATAATAATATTGTGGAAAAACGATGAATGCCGCTCAAACTAATATTAATCTAAGAATAAAACTTCTTTCAATAATTATTTTCAAGTGGACTCGGTCGAGTGTCGCGGAAAGGTGAGAATCTATTAAAAGGTATTGGTCATCCAGTATTGTCTGTTGCTCAGAAACAGGTAGGTTTGACCCGCCCACTCGTATACCCTCCCATAGTCTGTATGATACATAATCTATATTACAACACCAACAGTCGATAGGGGGCAGAAGGATTTCGTAATGTCCATGAAACTATCAACCGCTCAAGGGTGTATAAATTAACCCGCAAGTATTGTTCGTTATGTTC
Source organism: Pilophorus perplexus (assembly GCA_955831195.1). NCBI lineage: Eukaryota > Metazoa > Arthropoda > Insecta > Hemiptera > Miridae > Pilophorus > Pilophorus perplexus. Next base: position 30,050,660 of record OY037011.1, read on the forward strand.
GTCCCCCTGCCGTACACAACCGTCTTTCTTGCAGGGGTTAACGGCCCGTGTCGTATCGTGCCTGCAACTTGTTGAAATCGCAATCAACTCCAATAATTCAGGGCGCCTAGTGAAACGCGGAGTTAGGAACTGTAGAAGCACTGTTCTATGAGTAATACCTACTCGTGGGCGTTTGTTAATTAACAAATGCACTAGTTACTGTGTAGTAAAGATTTTATCGGGTGTCTTTTAATCAAATAACTCGGCTGTTGAATACTCATTACTAGGGCTCGGATTGAAGTGCCCGATAAAATCAACAAACATGCACGAAAAACACAGGATTCTACGTCCAAAAATACTTCGAAAATGACACCTAACTCGATCCTATAGCCCAAAGCCTTCAAAAACCCTCCCTTAGCCCCGTTTTAGCCCCATAGCGTCCCACGGGTTTAGGTGATCGGGCTGAAAACCTCGCGGGCACAACTAGATGGTAAACCAAGTATTTTGTCAAAATTTCAGATTAAAAAAGAAAATTCCTACTGCCCAAAACGGCCCGGCCGGCGGACGGACATTTCGGTTTTAGAATCTAGTCCTCTCGAAACGGATAATGTCAAATTTTGAGGCCAATCGGAGTCGTCAAGCTCCGTAGCGATTACAAAGGTGTATAATTCCAAGAATAATAAACCTAAATCTACAACTAAAGGGGCTATAAATAGGGTTTTTGAAGAAATTGGGCCTGAAAGTCGAATGAGGTGTCATTTTCGAAGTAATTTTGGGAGTAGACTCAATTTATTAGGGGTCTCAAACCTATCCAGTACACCGTGGGGCTCTGTGGAGCTAAATAAAACGGCACGATGAGGTCTTTGGCCAAGGAGTCGAGTGGGGAGTCGTTTTCGAAGTATTTTTGGACGTAGAGTCCATATATGGCGGTATCAGGCCCATCGGACCGCACCGTAGATGTGCGTGGATTCTATAGGGCCATACGTAACTTTTGAAGGATGTAAGGAGGTCGATTGAAGCGTCGTTTTCTGAGTAATGTTGTGCATAGAATTCATTAAACGAATCAAATTTTGTAGGGTCTCTTAACCATCCAAACGCTACGCAGGCATCCATTTTGTGAATTTCTGTATAATTTTTTTTTTTTTTTTTTTTTTTTTTTTTAGGTAGGTTTTTGGTACCTATATGATTTTGGTTTATTATTCTTGGAATTAACACCGTTGCAATCGCGACGGAGGTAGACGACATCGATCGGCCTCGAAATTTGACATTATCCATTTCAACAGGTCTAGATTCCAAAACCGAATGTCCGTCCGCCGTACGCCGTCCGCCGTCCGGGCCGTTTTGGGCAGTAGGAATTTGAAGAAAAATCGGCAGTTTTGACAAGATACCTACTTGGTTTACCATCTAGTTGTGCCCGCAAGGTTTTCAGTCCGATCGCCCAAACCCGTGGGGCACTATGGGGCTAAAATGGGGCTAGAGGAAGGGTTATTTGAAGGCTTTCGGCTATGGGATCGAGTCAGGTGTCGTTATCGCAGTATTTTTGGACGTAGAATCCATTTTAGGGGGTACCGGAATGATCCGATTTCACGGTGGCGATCAATAGGGCTTTCATGGGGCTATAAATGTGGTTTTTGAAGGATCCCAGGAGGCCAAATATTTTCCGAATGAAAAAAAAAAAAAGTTTTTATTGACACCGTTTTCATTTTCGTGCAAGTTACCTTACATCAAAGAATAATAAACCCTTTCGTAAAATTTGCAGCTTTTTCATTGACCGACTTCCAAAACCAGACATGTCACTGCAGTGACGGCGATTTGTCCGAAGTCGCAGATTTTTGAAACTCAATTACGAGTACCTATTCCCCTTTTGGTTTATTATTCTTGGAATAATACACCTATGTTTTCGCGACGCGGGTCGACGACTCCGATCGGCCTCAAAATTTGACATTATCCGTTCCAAGAGGTCTACATTCAAAATCCGAAATGTCCGTCCGCCGTACGCCGTCCGCCGTACGCCGTCCGCCGTCCGGGCCGTTTTGGGCAGTAGGAATTTTTTTAAAAATCTGAAATTTTGGCAAAATACTTGGTTTACCATCTAGTTGTGCCCGCAAGGTTTTCAGTCCGATCGCCCAAACTCGTGGGGCGCTATGGGGCTAAAATGGGGCTACAGGAGGGGTGTTTTGAAGGCTTTTAGCTATGGGATCGAGTTAGGTGTCGTTTTCGAAGTATTTTTGGACGTAGAATCCATTTTTGGGGGTCCCGGAACGATGCGATTTCACTGTGGCGTTCTATAGGGCTTTCATGGGGCAAAAAATGGGATTTTTGAAGGATCCCAAGAAGTTAAATATTTTTCGAGTAAAAATTAAAGAATTTTTGAAAAAACACATTTTTGAAAAAAAAAATCCCCCCAAAAAATTTTTTTTGAAATATAAAAATCCAAAAAAAAAATTTTTTTAATTTTTTTTATTGACAGAATTAAATGTCTGTACAAGTAACCTATATCACAGAATAATAAACCCTTGTGTAAAATTTGCAGCGTTTTGACTTACACTGGGGGTGTCATTCTGCCTTAATTTTTTTGATGCTGAAAAATGTGCTCAAAAATTACTCGAGTTCCCAATCGGCATTTCCTAGTACCTACCCAAGTCCATTAGAAAAAAAAAAAACCTTAGTCGAGGTCCAAATTCTTGGGAAAGGTGAGGCAGAACTAACTATTCAAACGAAACCCACTATATCATAGGGATGGGCGTTTCGGTTTCTTTTAAGAAATGAAACGAAACAGTTTTTTCGTAGAATGAAACTGTTTCGGGGAAACTGTTTCAAAATAACAGTTTCAGCGTCAATGCGTTTCGAAAGAACTGAAGCAGGCTTGCACAACAATAACAGAAACAGAAACCGAAACGGTTTCGTCGCGCCTCAGACTGCTTCCTGTTTCGGGGAAACTGTTTCAAAATAACAGTTTCAGCGTCAATGCGTTTCGAAATAACTGAAGCAGGCTTACACAACAATAACAGAAACAGAAACCGAAACCGTTTCGGTTTCTGTTTCTGTTATTGTTGTGCAATGTGTTTCGGCGAAACGGTTTCGTCGCGCCTCAGACTGCTTCTTGTTCTCCTCAGCTCAAGCTGTTGCGAAACAGTTTCGTTTTCTAAGGGGGTTTCTTTTCATTTCGTCTGGGTCTATTTTTAGTATTTTTATTTATTCTTTGTGGGCGTTTCAAGAACTTTGGAGAACAGAAAGATTACCTACCGTAATATGGTAGTTTATACCTAATTTAAAAAAAGAAAAGAATTGGGAGTAGGTACCTAGGTAACGAAAATAAAACTCCTGATCAGTCTCATTCAATTTATTTAAACACAGCACTTTTTCAAATTTAGGCATTATTCTCTCTATCAATATGACGGAATGGTTCTCGACTAGACAGAATAGAAAAATTTAATAGTGTTCTTTCTTTCTTTCAAAAATTAGGTATAATAGAAAATTAGAAATAGAATAAACGTGAAAAAAAAAAATCTCTTAAATTGAATATTTATATTCACTATAAATGTTTCATCAACGTATTATCGCAGCAATTCTGATGCGACTTAATTTACGACTATCTATGGTAGCACCATAAAAATCACAGCTGTTTCATGAAGCTGAATATCACAGCCAAAAATATTAGGAAGGTGAAGATAGACTAAAGAATAATTATTAGAGAACAATCTTTCACATCACCACTATTCATTAGGTATTTTGACGACAGTACACCGTCGGATCGTATAAATTTTCGTTTTAACTTTCCGAGTCAATGATAACGATTTAACATGATAAGCTCAAGCTCGGGCAGCACCAAAATACCAACCCTGAGTTGCAGTTAGAACGACCCAAACATCCGTAGAATTACAGTCGAAATTAGTGCAACCACAGTACTTTGTCGTGATGAGGATAGTTTTACTTATATACCCTGTAGTGGTATGACGATCTGAAAAGTCTGTGGAAACAGGTAAATCTGGAAGACAGCTGTTATGTTGGCAACCTTGGTGGTTGCATGAAACGAAACCGAAACAGGGAAAAGAGCCGTTCCCGTTCGCAATGGCTACTCGTGTTTTTGAAACAGCTATTCCAGATTAAGTGAAACTGTTTCAACGTTTCTTTTCGTGAAACTGTTTCGTCGAAACTGTTTCGCGGTTTTTTCCCATCCCTACTATATCATGGATTTATATGCGTTTATTCTGAAGAGTGCGGTTTAATGCATTTATATGATTACTAAATTCAAATTCTGTTGGTCCCAGAGAGGTGAAAATACTACCAAAAGGCTTCTTTCAATGTTTACCATACAGGAAAAAAATATGCTAGCATATTAGCGAATATGCTCGAACCCAAGCCTAGTTATAACGCTTTAGCTCCCTCGGCCAAGGTGGAGGCTTTCAAAGCAAGTATGTATTTGATAATATTATGGTCCTGACTTGGAAAATATATCTGGTATGGAGACATTTTGTGGGTAACAGCCTTTACTGTGAATAATATTCAATCAAACCTGAAACCGCATAGTCCATAAACCACTTTTCCTAGGGAGAATTCCTGAATTTAACTCTTCTGATTGGTGCAAGTCATTCAACTGTTCTATTTAATACTGATCCCGACCAAACTTTTCGCTAGTACGTCTATCGTAACGTCTCTAAATAGAAACGATACCTATTACCTATACATTTTGTTATGTGATCTCAAAACGGTAGATAATATTAGATTTTTTTAGGGGGAAGAAGGAGGTCACCGTCCTGCCAAGCGTGGGGTTCAATGAAAGCGAATCACGTCGAGAAGGTGATAGCCCAACCGTCCACGTCCGCCCCACCTCCATTCGGAGAAGTTAGCGTGCCCGTCCACCACAAATCAGCCCGCCAACCAGCGATCCGTTCCCGTAGATATGGGCCCGATGTTCACGAGAGTGACAACCTCACATCACTTAATATCCGGCCCGGCTTAGCCACAATATTTCTTTCCCTGCTTGGGGCTCGCCGTCCATCTCACTCCCCTCCTTGCTGCTCGCCTGATAATAATTAAATACCCTCCCGACAGACAAGTAGATCCTGTCATCTCGCTCGGGCTACCGGAATGTCACGACTTATTGCTTCTGATCAGTCTTCTGTCTGGTCTACAGTCAACACACAACGGAACAGTGCATCAAGTAAATCTATGCGGCGCGTTAAAATTACCTTCAAGCTCCCACCATTTGATATTTTTCTGTCAAAAGTTGTATTTATTTGGGTGGTTCGACCTTGACAGGCTCGCAGACCTCGCGGCTTCAATAATTCACCAAACCTAACGATTTGAAATTGTCTATACATCTTTCCCAAGCTGCACTACGAACCGATCCCGAATAGAATGGAGCAGCCTTGCCCGTGCACATCTGGGCGGTTTTCCCTAGATCCGACTACAAATATCCCTAGAATGAGACGAAAATCCGTAGATTAAGTTGGAAAATTCCTTAAAAGTCAGTAGATTTTTTTTTAAGCAAAAATTATTATTTAAAAATTAGTACCTATTGATTGATATTATCGCCCCAAAAACTAAGAAGAGTTTGATAATATTGCCTATTTACTGAATAAATTAGGAATGGAAACGTGTCTGAATTATTTTTTTTTATCGATAGAAGGCATCCAAATAATACTGAAAATGAAGTTAAAATACGAACTGCAAGTTCATACGAATTTATACAATTTATGGAAAATTTGCAATTTGAATTTTGGCGGAAACCTGAAGTCAGCTCCCATTGGTCGACGAGTTGGCCATCATTAAAAAACTAAAAACTGAAGGATTAATCAATTAATATCACGAATAAGTAGAGTCAATACGCACGATCACATTCACAACAAAGCGAACACGGCCGTTTTCGCGTTACTCCAGTGTCACTAGTGCCAACCACCAATTAAATCAAGAAAAAATTTGAAACTCGACCTGCACTTGGGTGTCTTTGATTGGCAACCAGAACCGGTGTAGGTGACGTCACCTACTCCGGTTTTTGAATCGGCCAGAGGAACGTGATGATTATAAACTAAGTGGAAGACTTTTTGTCACCAAAATTATGTATTTTTCCATTTTTGACTTCAAACAACATCGTACAGGATGATTTAACCCGAAATTCGGGTGCATTTCCATTCCAAATTTTTATCGGATTTCAAAGAAATTTTCAGGGATAGTGTGGTTTCTGCCCTAGATGGTCTCCTATCTGTTTCATCATGATTATCAGCAGCACTCCCTGCGCATGCGCGAACGTAATTTTCTTGTTACAGTCATGAATCCGTCAATTTCGAAAGAATTTTTGGCAGATTTTCAGGGATCGTGCAGGAAAGGTCTCTTCTAGTTTTCAATGTACCTATCGGGAATTGGGTCAAAAGAAACTCAAACACGTCCTCTAGCACCGAGCTTTCGGCTAATGTACTGGCTAATGGACACGTAGGTCGCGCCGAAGCGCGTGCCCGCTTTGCACATATTCTTTCGTACTGGCCTAATTTTTTTATGGTAAATTATTCAAACTTTGACACATCGTTATCAACATACATCATCTCATACCTGCGTTGGATGATTTTCGAAAAGTTGACCTCAAGCGGCACTGCGAACGCACTAAGCACTTAACGTACACTCCACTTTTCGGGGCTTAGCCTCTAATTAATCGCATTCCAATGATTACGCGTTGTTTGATACATATAGACATACATTTGGAGACTTCCGCATCTCCAAATGCCGCGTAGTTGCGATGTAATGCATTTTAGAAGTCGCAAAAACCGGTGCCCGTTAATCTCACATTGATAAAAAGCCAGAGGTAGGGATGCTCAAAAAGAATCGATTCTTTTTTAAAATAATCGATTCTATACATTTTTAAAGATTAAGCCCGATTCGATTCTAAATTTCCAAAATCGAAAACCGATTCTTTTCTTCTTTTAACAAGTATTTTTATTTCAGTTGCTCTGTAAAACAGATCTATGTTGAAAAGAATCAATATTATTACGTATTACGTAACAGCTGAAGAAATGGAAACAGGTGCACAACAACCACTGCCAAGCTGTAGCTTTCCTACTTACCTTTTCCTACCTAATAGTGCTGGTTAGCAGTTGGATGTATTAGTAATTGGAATTAGAAGCATTCGCATAGGGCCATTCTCAGCAAAACGTAAATCTATTGTGATTGAAAATATTAAATATTTTCTGATGTCATTTTTTCGGCCCAGTTTTTTTGTCGTACTGCTTTCCATGGATACTCAGAGAAAAAAAAGTTACCAGCAGCGCACCAGCAAGCTTATTTTTTAAATTAAAAATAATTTTAAAAACTTGGAGAGTGAACTGATGACATGTCCTAAGGGTGACCATTGACCCGAATGAATGAACCAATTTAATTCTTACTAAAAGTAATTGAAAACCTAAAATTACGGTTCACATCTACAGTCCTAAATGCGAACTCCTTTGAAAACATTTGAGGAAGACGCTGTCACTTTGGAATTTAGATTTTAATTTAAAATAAAATTACTTCTTTCAAGGAGGTCATTGGTTCACTTGAGTTGTCATCAGTTCCCATTATACGTGAACCAACCACGTTAGTGCTCCAATGGCAAACCAAGTGTTCTTTGATTATAATATGATCAAGATAATATCTTGGTAGTAATATCTTGGTAATAATATATCAAGATAATATTATTATCTTCTGAGGAAATGCATTTTTCTCGAAACTAATGGCAACCATCCAACAAAAAACACCTAATGACTTCTGAGAAGAAAAAATACATTAAATCCTTAAGTATTAAATACTTAATATGATATTATCATGACTTACGAAGTGTAAGTTGAGGCGGACCAAAGACAACAACGAAAAATACAGCCACGTTTTTGCACTAACCCATCACTCTCAGCGTCCTGGTGTAAACTGAAAAATTGAAGAAAAAACGCTGCAAATTTTACACAAGGGTTTATTATTCTTTGATATAGGTTACTTGTGCAAAAATTCTTTCTGTCAAAAGAAAAAAAAATTTGGAAAAATTTTTTTTAAAGTTTTTTGATTTTTTTTTTCTTTCAAAATTTTTTTTTCAAAAATTCTTTATTTTTTACTCGAAAAATATTTAATCTCCTGGGTCCCTTCAAAAATCCCATTTTTAGCCCCATGAAAGCCCTATAGATCGCATCAGTGAAATCGGATCGTTGCGGGACCTAAAAAAATGGATTCTACGTTCAATAATACTTCAAAAACAACACCTAACTCGATCCGATAGCTCAAAGCCTTCAAAAACTCCCTCCTATAGCCCCATTTTAGCCCCATAGCGCCCCACGGGTTTGGGCGATCGGACTGAAAACCTTGCGGGCACAACTAGATGGTAACCAAGTATTTTGTCAAAATTTCAGATTTAAAAAAAAATCCTACTGCCCAAAACGGCCTGTACGGCGGACGGACATTTCGGATTTTGAATGTAGACCTCTTGAAATGGATGGATAATGTAAAATTTTGAGGCCGATCGGAGTCGTCGACCCCCGTCGCGAAAACATAGGTGTACTATTCCAAGAATAATAAACCAAAAAGGCGGCGAACCGTCGAGGGGAAGTCATGTGACGACGTGGCTCATCCAGATTCTCAGAAACAAGGCGTAGTGAGCGAGCATTCAAGAAACCCTTCAAAGTGATCCAATGACGCGATCTTGATGGGACATGTTCATTGTTGCAGTTCATTTCAAAATGAAGCAATCGTTTGAAAATGATAAAATTCAAGATTTTTAATCTTATCAATCTATTTTAAAAGTTGTTGGGTGGAAAGATCAGGTAAATGTTTATCGGCACTTGCTGAACCCAATCATCGTGGGCAAGGCCTTGATGGGGACATGGTGATCCAATGACATTTTCGGTTTTATTTTAAATTTTTGTACAGAAATAATGAGTTTATTTTTTTTTTAAATATATGAACCGTGTAGAGCGCGAAAATATCATTTGGAAACAAATTACTTTTTGAGAATAAGAGCTACTTAAATTGGTTAAATTTCACTGGAAGCCCAGATTTACGTTTTGCTGAGAATTCCAGAACATTCGTCTCGATAACCTTCGAATAGAGGTCCAGACGTGGATTAGGAACTCTCAGCTAAATTTGTCGTTAATTGACACGAAAAGTCAGCAGCCGACAGACCCCCCGCGGATGACGAAAGGACGAGAAGGACTTTGGGCGAAGCAGTGTCGGGAATACAAATTGTAATCGGATAACGGATCCGCGGAAAGGCGCTGCTCCCTTTACGAAACGGCCGTTTAGAGAGCGAGCAAAGCAACTTTTGAGATTTATGCGACGGAGGCGCGGGTGGGTCGGCCTCGTGACCCCCAACCTAGCCCCTAATTAAGAATTATTGGTCAGCTACCTTCTTAAAAGTCCTCGCCCTTCTCTCAGTACAGTGCTTAACTCCGGTTATACTCGCAGTTACGTCCAAGCTGGTTGTCTCCTCGGCGCTCGCTGATCAAAAATTCCGAACTAACAAAATGAATCAACTCTTAATGAAAACGAAAAAAACCGGAATGAACTGGGTAGTAGGTAGGTGCAACAAATCAAACATGTTGTTTACCTAACGCGTTCAAGTAGTTAACCTCAGGTGAAATTTCCAAACATCTCCGACCGAATGAACTCACCCTCGAAGTTGAATGTAGGTAGGTTGTAGGAACTGAACTCGAAACGGGCGAATTCCGTTTTGTTTGAGGTTGTGTTCATGATTATTTACTGTGTTGTGGATTTCCGAAGGAGCATTCTCCATATTGACGTTGCCACTATACACTATAGATGACTCATCACCCATCACCAACCTTTGGCTGACAGCGACCCATCTCTAAGATGAGGCGACCTATTTCATTCCACTCGTATGCAAGTCTACCTATAAAAAAAAAAAAAATGTAGGAAAAAAATAGGGTTTCTGACTATAATTGAAAATTATTTTTCAGTAGGTGTACTAGCCAAAAACGTAAACAATTCAGTAAAAATGTGAGTTTCTTCCCTAAATCCACGTGTTTTAACTGCTAATAGCTTAATTTTTTCACGCGGAATCCGATGAAATAGTCAGCGTCGTCGTTTTCTGAACGACGGTTTCATCGGATTCCGTTGAAAAAAAAAAAACCGCTGCAAAGGGTACCTACCTACATGGGTTTATTGATGAACTTTTGAAAAAAAAAAAAAAAAAATTGAAAAAAAAAAGAATTTTTTTTTTACTCGGAAAATATTTGGCCTCCTGGAATCCTTCGAAAATCCCATTTCTAGCCCCATGAAAGCCTTATAGATCCCCACAATGAAATCGGATCGTTCTGAGACCCCCAAAAATGGATTCTACGTCAAAAATACTTCGAAAACGACACCTAACTCGACCAGATAGCCATAACCCTTCAGAAAACCCCTCCCGTAGCCCCATTATAGCTTCATAGCGCCCCACGGGTTTGGGCGGTCGGGCTGAAAACCTTGTGGGCACAACTAGATGGTAAACCGAGTATTTTGTCAAAATTTCAGATTAAAAAAAAAAAATTCCAACTGCCGAAAACGGCTCGGACGGCGGACGGACATTTCGTTTTTGGAATCTAGACCTCTTGAAACGAATAATGTCAAATTTTGAGGACCATCAGAATGGCCGACTCCCGTCATGATTACATAGTTGTATTTATTCCAAGAATAATGAACCAAAATCACGCTAGCAGCATTTATAACTCATTTTGGCTAAAAAGTGACTTACGCGGTGTTGCCGATTAGCCTTCTATCTACTTGTATAACCTAATCTGAGCTTAGATAACCCGCTTGCGAGCTAGCAGTCTCCCTTCCGATTTTTCATTGGTCAGTGAGTAGCCAATCACACAGCTTTCTACTCGAAAGCCGAGTTCGCGGTTCCATTCAAAAGATTAATGTTAAGTGGCTTGCTAAAAAGTCAAATTGCACTGTAGGGGCTCAAACTCCTCTTTTCTCGTATTCTGACGTGAAGAACTTTCTCGGAAAAACAAAGATCAAGACATGGTTCCGGGCCCGATTCACAGTCTTTCCGAAGAAATGAACAGCGTTTGCCCTGGAACTTCGTCGATTTTAAAGAAAAGACGTAGGTACCCGAGAGAAACACTTCAGACCATAGTGTCACCCTATTATGGTGATTAGCCTGACGTTAATCCTCTACAGAGACCAAGGTCATTTTCGTCACTTCGGTGGGAATTGAGCCGTTTAACTCGTGAACTTGTCAGTTTGATATTTTTGACGTAAACGTGATACAAGTTACAAGAACTATCTTCCCACCCTTCTCTCATAACCTTACTCGCCGTCCCAGCAAAAATAATGAAGGGTCTCACCATAAGATGCTACTCAAGCAGGTATAGGAATATTCCGTGTGAATCAAGGTGGTTCGTGATTGGTTTTAAATAAATCAAGAACGAAACGTACGTGACTCGATCCAGGATAAGGAGTGACCTTTTACTCGAAGAAGTGAACCAGTTGCGAGTCGGTGGTCTTCATAATAGCTCGTCACTATGACATCTTCTACTCTTAATAAGCAAGAACGCTCGTCAAGCAGCTTCAACCTCTTCACTCGATTAGGTAGTATTATATTAATACAGGTAGGTCCCGATGCAATATCAATTAGGCTCGAAAGGTAGTGGTGAGCCCATGGAGTGATGGATCCTTAATTACATAGAACCTTGTAGTGTTTCGAAGACGTTTAAATGTCAGCGAGAAGGCGTGAAATACAAACATCTCAGGAAAAAGGCTAAACACAGGTTCAGAAACGAGTGAGAGGATTCTTGCCGTCAATTGACGGTTATCCCAACATCAACCTGTTGATAGTATATTCACACAAATTGACTCACTGTGATTTATGTGTTTAGCGTATCGTGATGTATGAATCTTCGGCGCGAATGATCCTTGTTGAAGAACGGGTCTTCAACAACTTTGTAGTTACTGCAAAGACGGGAACGGAAACGACCAAATTGCCATGGCAATAGCTTTGCAAAGGCAATGCTAGATTCGTACAACACAATATTTCAGAGGGGGAGAAATAAGCAACAATATGATAAGGCCGAATCAAGTGTTGGGGGCAGGGGACAGTTTGGGCCTTCAATCTCCAACGCTCTTTCATAGCTGTTGGTCCTGGTGGCTTAGTTGGTTAGAGCGTGCAGTAATGCAGAGGTTGTGGGTTCGAGTCCCACCTGGGGCCCAATACATTTTTCGGTCTTCCCCTTCTGATTTCTTGAAATAACTTAAAATGAATTCATAATTAGAATATCAATTTTAGTTTGAATTTAATTTAATTTAATAACTCCTCCCTTCCCCAAACATAAAACACTGCATGAGGAAGCTGATCAAATTTCCTCAGGTCATTCCTGTAATATTTTTCATTAGGCAAGTCATAAGAAGTCAAAATCTTATATTGGAGCTCTAGCCCGAGGAGGAGGAGAATCATCTAGATTCTAAGGCACTTCTAGCTGTCGGAAAATTTTGAAAAAAACAAAAAAAAATCGTCTTGGCGAGTAGATGACGAGAAAAGTCTGAAAACACCGAAAAGTTGGCCCAAAATGGCTAAAAAAAGAGTCAGTGTTCAACAAAATTTGTTTAACATGTGTATTTAATACTGGCTGACTTAGTTGACAAGAATGTTGGGAAGAAGGTGGGGTGGAGGTGCTGGGTGGTGTTCGCGATTCGCAAAGAACGCCTGTAAATGGCAACAATCCCCCCGACGACTGTCTCCGCCAAGGACTTTGAAGGGTTGCGACGAAAACAGCAGAGCTCAAAATAGGGAAAGGACGAAAAGGGGGAGAAAAGATGGCGAAGGGGGCCGGGGAGATGTCCAACAGGGTCCCCCTCACCGTTCGACGATTTCCGCGAACTTTAAAGTTCAATTTCATTTGAAAGTTTAGCGACGGTCCCTAAACCCCCCCTCTCCTCCTCATATATTTAATTGAGGATAATAAGGTCGAAAAAGGGTACCTATTTCTGTGATCAAAATGTACAGTTCATCATCTCTTATATATTAGTCAGGAACTAAATACAGTTGTGTACAATGGAAACTGCTATGAAGCTGTAAGCTATCAGCAGGCCCCCCCGAAGGGAGCTCCACACGAGCGGGGTCTGACCTTCCGCCGGGCTCCACCTCCCAGCAGGCCCCACGACCCCCTCGAGTCCAACACCAGGTCCAAGGGGGGCGGCCAAGGACCGAGGGATGATCCCACCGATCCAAGACGGCAGGCTCCCCCCGCCCGAGGTACCGGAGAGAAGGAGTTGCTCTAAGCCAGATGTTATTTGCGTCAGTGGGAGCAACTCCTCCCCATTAAGGCCACTCCGGTCAGAGCCCCGAGAGCCTGAAGGCTCTCTACCGCTTTACATGCCCCCAAAACCCCGGCGTTACCCCGTTTCCCGTGGGATGTCAGCCTGAACATTACAGGGGTGGACATGAGGGTCGAAGAGCCGAATCTGCACAGTGAGCCGTAGCACACTGGCATCAACCTACGGCCCCCGGGAACGGAATTAAATACAGTATGAAGTAAGTATTTTGGAAATTTGATTTCAAATTTGGATTCAGCAGAACATGACTCGTACATTGTAATGTTCAAGACAAGCGCCCGGCCAGGCCGCATCGACGGGGGTTGGCTGGCATAGCCAGCAGGGATGGCCCCCTAGTCTATTATATAGCCCTAGCCTATTATATATTATATAATATATTATATTAAAGCTCCAGCCCGAGGACGAGGAGGAGAGTGACACAATTTTGGTCATCTTTATTCAAGGGCACTTATAGCAGTCGAAAACATCAGATGTTTAAGATTCTTAAATTGGGCATTTTGGCGATCGCAGTAGGTACGAGAAAAGTCTGAAACCACCAAAAAGTTGCTCCAGTGGTTGTATCAGTTGCTCCAAAAGCAGTCATTGGGGTGGTTGCGGGTCGAGGGGTGTCCGTCAGGGATCCCCCCCCCCTTCCCACCCAAAAAGCCTGTATTTCTTCGAGTTGTTGAGTCTGAGGCCATGTGGGATACTGTCGGGGGTTGGCTGGCGTAGTGAAGGAAGAGATCTTAAATTGTATGTATCTTCTTAAATTGTATGATTTACCTTTATATAGAAGTGTTTCGATGCCTGCTCGGTTTACAAACCCCCATCCGAGGCGTGATGACGTGAGAAATGTTTCTTCAAAATGCCATTTTACTGTTCTACATTTAAATATTTGCTCTCTTCGAAATAAATTAAACTTGCTCGATTGTTTTTCAAAATCTGTTAATCTAGAGGTTGATGTGGTCAGTATAAATGAGCATTGGATCAATGCGTCTGAAATGAAATTTATTTATCTGGAAAACTACTCAGTTGGGCCTGCCTTTTGTAGGCCAGCACTTGAACATGGTGGCTCTTTATTGTTCGTAAAGGATAACTTTCTTTTTTCATCTCTTGACTATTTAAATGGTCTCTCCGTTTCCCGTGATTGCGAAATAAGTGCACTGAGACTAGATAGATTGAATTTGATTGTGATTTCGATTTATCGTTCTCCTAGTGGAAACTTCGAAAATTATCTATCCATACTAGAAAATCTCCTTCGTCGTGTATACAGAAACAACCGAGTTATGTTCATTGGGGATTTCAATGTTTGTGCACTTGAAGACACTTCCAAGTTCAGATCGCTCGTAAATATTTTTAGTACATTTAGATTTTTACCCCAAAATTACAGGCCCACTCGTTTGCGGAGATGTATCGATAATATTTTTATAAATTTCCATCCTTCTCAGTCATCATATTTTGTCGAGGATGTTTTCTTCTCTGACCATAGAGCCTTATTCGGTTCTTATGTTTTGGACGCCAAATCTGACCCATCCTCAAATCGAAATATCATCATCCGCCCAATTTCTCCCCAGAATCTTGCAGCGTTTGAATACCATCTTTTTATGACTGATTGGAATTTTGTTTACGATCCGCTGATAAACATCGATGTCCGCTGGACCACGTTCATGGAATCAATTTCTAGTGCTGCCACTATTGCCTTCCCTTGTAAAAGTGTTAAATTGGGCACTAAAAAGAGTAAACATAATAAACCCAATAGATGGTACAATAATGACCTTAGGCTCCTGAAGGATCAGCTGGATGAACTATATGTTAAATCTAAAACCACTACTAACCCTGCGTTGCAAAAAACTTTACATCAATTAAAATCCAAATACAAAAGTATGATTAGACATGCAAAACAAGTAGATCGTGAGAAATCTATCTTTTCGTCCAAAAATCCTGTTAAAGCCATGTGGAATGAAATTAATGAGAACAGGAAAGGGGAGTATGGGTCTAAAGCAGCCTCGAACCTTTTTTCAGCTGATGCCTACAATTCTTATTTTGTAAATGTCCCTGCAGAGGTTCTCAGTGGCCTTCCTTCAAATCTTGGCGACCCTTTAGATTTCAGTGTTCAGCTTTCAGAAGCAGTTCCATCCTTCGCATTTTCTTGTGTTGAGCCTCAGAATGTCTACACTGAAATAACCAATCTTAAGCAGTCTGATGGGTGTGACGTTTATGGGATTTCGACTAGCATGCTGAAGCAAGGGGCACTGGCTCTGGTGTTCCCTCTCACGCGCCTTATCAACGACTCGATCTCAGCACGGGTTTTCCCATCGGCTCTCAAGGTCGCCGAGGTGGTCCCATTATTTAAAAAAGGTGAACCAAATTCACTTTCCAATCATCGACCCATATCAAAACTTCCTGCTTTGTCCAAGGTTTTCGAAAAATTACTAAAATCCGACCTTAACGATTATTTTGAAAAGCATAATTTGTTTAATGATTCACAATTTGGTTTCCGTAAGGGTCGTTCCACAAGGGACGCAATTCAAAGCCTCACTGATTTGGTGGCATCTGCTTTCGAGGACGGAGAATTCGCTTCCGCGACTTTGGTGGATGTCGCGAAATGTTTCGACTGCATCTGCCATAGAATACTGGTCGAAAAGCTCCACAAGTATAACTTCTCCCGTGGCGCCCTGTCTTTGGTAGAAAGCTATCTATCCGGCAGAATACAGGCTGTTCGCCATGGCGGAGCTTTATCCCAGTTCTTGCCAATCAACTATGGAGTCCCACAAGGCTCAGTCCTCGGCCCAATTTTATTTCTAATTTTTATCAATGATCTCCCGGCATGCCTTCTGAATTCTTCAGCAATTCCCATTCTTTTTGCTGATGATACATCTTTGGTCATGAGAAGCAAATCATGTTCTACTCTCTGCGAAATCGAAGTTGCTTCTCTTGAAGCTGTCACAAATTGGTTCTCAGTAAACCAACTCTCAGTAAATTGTGATAAGACCAGCATTATGAGGTTTGGGTTGAGAGATTTGTCGAGTCTCGACAATAATCTGGCTGACGTAAGATTCCTTGGCGTCTCCCTTGACCCAAGGCTTGACTGGAGGTCCCATTGTACTCGCCTCGTTTCAACTCTCAATAGCTACACCTTTTTATTGAGGCGTCTCTCTGAAAGACTGACAAAGCCTGCTGTCCTCGCAGCTTATCATGCTTGTTTTCATAGCAGAGCTGTCTATGCAATTCTCTGTTGGGGACACTCCCCCGCATCTTCCATTGTTTTTGCATCTCAGAGAAAAGCTGTACGGGTCGTGGCTGGTATTCGCTATCGCGAGGATTGTAGACCAGCATTTGTCGAGCTCAAAATTCTCACTATCCCAGCTATTTACATCCTTGAAGGCTTAAATTATGTGAGGAGGAACTTTGATAAATTCCTCAGGCCCGACCATCAATACTCCACACGTGGCAAAAGCAAACTCATACTCCCCTTTCATCGCCTAACTACTTCCCGGAATTGCACCACCTGGTGGGGGCTCAAATTTTTTAACGCTCTCCCAGCAGATATCCGGGATGCTCCAGCTGGTGCGTTCGGGGCCCGTATCAAGGGTTACCTCATCAGGCTTGCTCCTTACAGCTTTGATGAGTTCTTTGCTGACGCCGTAAATTGGTCCATGTAGTGTGCCTGTATTTTGTTGTGTTATAGCTAGGTTAAGTTGGTCCATGTAGTGTGCCTGTATTTTGTTTTGTTATAGCTAGGTTAAGTTAATCAGTTTTTTTCTTGTTTTTTTCCTGTATGTATTTGACCATTGCCCATACATTCTGTGTTTCTGGCAAATAAAAGTTTTGATTTGATTTGATTTGAGAACGCTACAACTGAAAAGAATAATTCCAATAAATAAAATAATGATTACCAATTATAAATATTTATAATATTTAATGTTACTACTTGGCTCAGGGAAATGTGTTCTCATAACTTTCTTAAGTACCTACCTCTCATTTAAAAATTTAAAACAACATTCAACGTTTACTGTGAATAAATAAACAGCTGCACAAATGGAACGTCGAGCGAGGTGTGATGAAAGAAAGTCATGTTCTTCGCTCGTGCTCGTTCGTAAAAGACACGGGACCGTAAGTAAATCAATCATCGCCAGTTTCTCTGTGGGGGAGGCTCTTCCTGGTTATCACTTTTGGAGTCTGATTTCACTTGGAAATGAGGATTGTTGTTGGGACAAGGGCCACGAAACGGTGCCAGATGATGATATAAGGGTTCTTGCGACCAAATTCGTGTACACGGGCATTGGCCAACGACTTCCCTGCCCATCACGAACTTTGTAGAGGAATTACGAGATTCTGTGATACTTACTTTGTCAGGTTTTGTTTGGTTTTTCCCTTTTGAAATGTGATGAATGTGTAGGTAGGTTTCCTACTTGGTGTATAGGAAATTAATCCAATGGTGAATCAATGAGTGGTTCTTGGTGAATTGAGTCTGAATAACATCATCAGATAGCACAAAGATAACACAGATTCTGTGTTATCTTTGTACTAGTTTCATTAGGTTTATTATTCAAGCGACGGGCATGCAACATTTTGATCGCCCACAAAATTTGACATCGTACGATTCATACCTATCATGAAGATGTCAACAATTAAATGCCCATTTCACGCCGTTTTGGGCAATATGATTTTTTTTTTTTTTTAATTTTAAATTTTGACAAAATACTCGGTTCTCCATCTAGTTGTGCCCGCGAGGTTTTCAGCTTATTCGCTCTAACCCGTGGGGTAAAAAAAAAGGTTAAAACCCGACTACAGGTGGGGCAAGTATTTATGGAGGTCTCAGATCCACCCGACCTCACGGTAGGGATCTAGAAGGCTTTCATGGGGCTTTGCTGGGTTTAATGTTTGTTAGGAGGTCAAATTAGTTGTCTAATTTGTGCTAGTTTTGGACGAAAGTTTCGTGGAATTAATTTTCCAAACCCTACGCAGATATAGTTCAGTCAAATTGTACCTCAAAATCGGTCCCACGTACATTAAATCAGGTAGTAACGATTTTTTGACATGTTCGGGGTGACGTGGGAATACTCTGGTCAAGTTTTCGACCTCGGGGCCCCTGCGGAACCTAGTTTTCCTGGCTAAAAGCTGCATTTTTCTCCATTTTTTTTTTCGGATTTTGCCCATATTGACCACGAAGGAATGGTTTTTCGACCATGATTACTCCCACCTTTTTTAAAGTGGATACAATTCGCTAAATTTTGAATTTTTGTTTGTTCCTGTAGACCCAATAGTTTTTCAGATACAGCCTTTCGAAATTTGGTGTTTTTTCAAATTAGCAAATTTTTAGCAATGTCTCATTTTTAATTTCATAAAATCGCCCTGGTATCATCAAAAAATGTTCAATGAAGAAAATTTTCGTTAAATTTACGTCACAGGAAGAGGGGGGGGGGGATGTTCTAAACTGTCAATCCGCGAGTTACTTGCTTCTGATCCTTACAAAACAAATCGATGAGGTGTCAACGAAATCCCCCCCCCCCCATATTTTTCAAAAAATACCAAATAAAAGTAATTAAGTAAGTAATACTTAGGTAAGTAATTTTTAGTTTTTTACTTGAAAAATATTTGACCCGGGATCCATCAAAAATCTCATTTGTACCCCATGAAAGCCCTATAGATCGCAACAGTGAAACCGGATAGTTGCGGGACCCCAAAAAATGGATTCCACGTCCAAGAATACTTCGAAAACGACACCTGACTCGATTCCATAGCCCAAAGCCTTTAAAAAAAAAACCTCCCGTAGCCCCATTTTAGCCCCATAGCGCCCCCAGATTTTGGCGATCCGGCTGAAAACCTTGCGGGCACAACTATGTAGATGGTAAACTGAGTATTTTGTCAAAATTTCAGATTAAAAAAAAAAAAAAAAAAAAAAAAAAAAATCCTACTGCCCAAAACATCATGAATGATCCACACAGTGGATGAAACGATTAAATAGGTTAACAAAATTTGTTAACCTATTTAATCGTTCCATCCAATTTTAATTTTGTCGAGCTATTTATTTATCGCAAGAATCGCTTCCGCACATGTTTCGCTGAACCGCGAACCTAATAAAAGAAATGAAATGAATAATACAACAGACAAAATTATGAAAAAGTCTGGAGCTCAAGGAATGTTGTCTGATAATAATCTCTCGCCCAGGTTGGTCCACCAGCCTTGATCATTCGTAACTTCAATCAGTCTCCCATTGTTCGACATCTTGATATGAAGTTAAAATGATTAAAAAAAGATAACCTTGAGTAAATCATTTTGAGAATAAAAACGCCGGTACGCTTGAAAGGCCTCGAAATTAAATTTGACAGCCGTGCGGGCGTTGTCAAATAAAGTCGACGGTGTATTTATGAAACTAATGATATCATTATCCATGACCACCGAGGAAAAACGGATTATTCTTTGGTTTGATAACAGAATGGGAAAACGATTGAAGTCTCCGCCGACACTATGTGGAGAATTTTTTTCAAATATTGGACACTGCGTGGCCACTTGTTCAGTTCCTTTCCGATTCCGACGGTGGGCTTTCTAACGTGAAAGTCTTTGGTCGTCGCCATAATGTAGACATGTACCTACTATACTAGTGCGTACCACACACGATAGATCTTTGGGCACAGCAAATTGTTAAAGAGTGCGAACAATGCGAGCCACCTCTCTTGAGTTGGTCAAGCGATTTGCGATAATGGTCATTAGAAACAGGCGACTGCCGTGGGCCATTGTTGGGTTGGCCAAGAGAACCCTTTGACCTCCAATAACGCAAGGGGCCCCACGCCCCGTCCGAACGGGGGCCCCCTCTATTAAAATTCCGGTAGTGAGGATTGGGCCGGCTTCATTGGGTAATTCACACCACTTGCCCCCTATCCTCATCAATTTGCAACTACCTGGCCTAAAATGAGTTTGAGGTGATTCCCCAGGGCGGGTGTTTCAAAATGGGTTTTCGACAGGCTCCGGGCAACCGTGTTTAAGACGAGTTCAATCTACTCCTTCCATATCGTCCACTATTTTATTCATTAATTAATTTTTCTTTCGCAAAAATCGAGGGTTGCAAAATCAAAGTATTTTTCACTAAAAAACTGCTTGCAGAACTCTTAGGCCCCGCACCGGCATAGTTACATTAAGACGTTTCTTCGCGCACCTTAAAAAAGGTGATACAGTTTCTCAAGATTACGAAAAAAGACATGATCACGGGTTATCCCTCAGATGTTATCAGCGTTTCTTCTATCAAATTAAAATTATCTCTCACTCGAAGCACTTCGGAAGGGGTATTTAGATTGAGTAAGACCCGCAAAGTTCGAGCGATGCTGTAATTAAAAGTTGATTAAGTTTTTGTTCTCTTCTCCCACGAAACAGATTTATCTTGACAAGAATCCTCAGCTGAGCTAAATTAAATTTCGCCCAAATTACCGCTTTCAGCAGGAAGGAAGCGATGCGGTCAAGGAGAACTGGCACGACCACTGTACCGTCTTGGATGTGATCTAATTTTGAGTAACAGGTGTATTCATTTTGAAATAGTTACGCTTAGAAACGCTGCAAATTTTACACATTCATTCTTTAATATACCTACCTAAAGAAATCCTAAAAAAATATATATATTTCTGTCACTACAAAATTATTTAAATAGCTTGTTTGGACCCCAAAAAATTGATTTTACGTCCAAAAATACTTCGAAAACGACACCTAACTCGATCCAATAGCCGAAACACTTAAAAAAAGCCCTCCCAGGGCCCCTTTTTAGCCCCATAGAGCTCCACAGGTTTCGGTGATCAGGCTGAAAACCTTGCGGGCACAACTAGATGGTAAACTTATATTTTGTCAACATTTCAGATTTAAAAAAAAATCTATTCCCCCAAACGGCCCGGACGGCGGACGGACATTTCATTTTTGGAATCTACGCATCCCCAAACGAAGGTATAACAACCTTTAAGGCCGATCAAAAATGTCAACTGTCGCACAGTGCGTTATTTCAGCAATTTAGGGCAAGTAAAATCGAAAAATGAAAGTTTTAATAAAAATTTTTGGACCTTATGAAAGTGTACATGTATACCTAAAGTAAAAGAAAATGGATTACAAAACCTTGTCCAAACTTGACGATTGATGATAGTCCGAATTTCGAACTTCTCCAACTGATGAACGAGTACGTCTCAGATGCAACCAAACAAGATCATTAAGAGGTTCTTTGTAATCTACACGTTCCGTATGCTCATTCTCAGAGAGATTCTCTGTTGTTTTACAGAAGTGGAAAAAAAAAAAAACACCTTTGATTTTTTTCGGAAACGTCTCTTCAACTGGCGAATATTGGCATATTATGTACTTTTGAAGTGGAAACCTTCATCTCGTGCTCGATTTTGAAAAAGTCAAATTAAGGGTTTAAAAAAAATCGATTTTTTGAGGATTGCTGTGAATGAAAATTTATTTGTGAAGTTCAATTGCATTGACCTTCACATATTTACCTTCCTAACAATTAAGTTGTGTCACAAAAGGTTGTGTTCTCTCTTGAACTTAATTCGTAAGGTGTAGTAGGTATGTATGAGTCATTAAGAAATTATGGATAAATGTAGGTCCCTGTCATAAATCACTAGGTCACACTATTCCAAGAATAATAAACCAAAAGTGGATAAGTATTTACTTATTTTTATTTTTTATTATTTTTATTTTATTTTCTACTTAACACTAGAAATCACATAATACCTACTGGGCTCATTTCTATTGAAACCCTTGTTCACAGAAAATCGTGATAATCGACCCACTTAACACGGATGAATTTGTCAGGTATCGGGAACGGGGTCAAAACAGAATTTCGTCTTTTTCGCCGAGCTTTCGATTTATATATAATTTTCATCAAACCACAATATCTTTATCATAACAATGAAACAAGCTCGTCATAGCAGGAAACATTAAATGTTACAAGAAATGTTCTTGTTTTCAATTTGTCGATTTGTTGGAAGTCCATTTACTTAGTTGTTGAGTTTTGTTTAAAATTTAAACTAGATTTAATCTAGGTTGTCAAGGAAGGAATTTGTTTTTTAGACACACCAACGCTGGACTCCCTCCTCTTTCCGTCTCTTCCGGTCGGCCAACGTGGTAGTGAAATGCTACGTGCATAATTATTAACCTTTGAGTAAGTTCTGTTGTAAAAATGTTTGTAGCCTACCAATCCATGCCATATGTTTCCTGCTATGACGAACTTGTTTTGTTGTTATAGGCCCTGATGAAGATTATATATTAATCGAAAGCTCGGCGAAAAAGGCGAACTTCTGTTTTGACCCCGTTCCCGATACCTGACAAATTCACCTTTGTTAACAGCAGCGTTAAAGTGAATTTTGATTGTAAGATGACAAATCAGAGTCTACTCTAACAACGTGGAGATTTCTGAGACGGAAATGCAGATTTCAAAACGAATAACGTGTCGAAACCAGGCGCGACTCGTGAGGGAGGCAGCGTCGCAACTGCATCCCCTCGATGCAGTAGGGTGTGAGGGGGGGCTACCTATTACCTACCTAATTAGTTACCTACCTAAAAATGAATCAAAACTCCTTGGCTCGAATATCTACATAAGGTCTACAACCAAATTATAGACCTTACATAGTTCGCGGAATGTCTGAAAAGGCTGTGTTGATAGTACAATGATAACGGATTCATCCTCCATTTTTGAGAGCACTGCACCTCTTGAGACAATTTTTTTGCACGGACCTTATGGAACAACGAACTAAGTGTGAAGGCAGAAATTACGAAATGTGGTGCAGATTCGGGGACTGCACACCCTTCCTGTGATTGGCCAACTTTTATCACCAGATGATAAATCACCACCATGTTCAGTGTTGGCAGTCTTCGTTCATGGGCAGGGAATTTTCGTTTGGAATGAGGAACTTATTCAGGATCAAATCTGACCCAAATCATGGAAAAAATAGGGGCTTACTTTTGGAATATTTTGAACACTTTTTGGTGTTGATATAATACTTTGTACGGTATGAAATCATAAAATTTCGATCGACCAAGGTTTCTGATTTTTTCAGTTTTCCCACTTTTGTGGGGAAACTGCGTATTTTTTACCAGAAGCTGCAGCACTGGTTGAGGGGATGGCATTAGAGGCTTTGTGTGCTTCCATGTTTTTTGGGAAGTGTTTTCTGAACTCCGTGATCTGCGTTTGTATCATTTATAAGTTTTTTATTCGTTCGTTTCATTGTTAATTTCATAAAGCGTTTGATGAATAACAACTGTATTGATTTCATCTTGAGGGAGTTTTCCCGTTTAAGCGTGAGTGAGAAGTGTGCCATTCGCGACATGGGACGGCCAACCCCATGTCATGTATTTTGAAACGAAAGGAAACTGGTAATAGTTAATTAGAATAATTGGAAAAATTATTTTTGAACGAATAAATACATGAACTATAGCAAATCTTGATAGTACTTTTTTCAAACTGTATTAGGTGCAATAATATTTTCATAAAATATAATCACGAATCCGTGATTGCACCCCCTTGTTTGGCCATCACCAGTCGAAACTGGTACTAAATCATCTCCTGGCTTCTTTTTGACCTCATTTTTGGATTACACAACCAAAAACATTAAATGTACCGATTTTTAGCCCGATAAGTCGAATCGCTTGGATCTAGCAACGATGCTGTGATTTTACTTCCCCTAAATTGCCGAAATAACGCACTGTGCCTCGTCGCGAATACATTGTGTATGTATTATTCTAAGAATTATAAACCCAAAAAGATAATGTATTGAAATGCTATTATTTATATTATAACAGAGAACCAGTCAAAGTTCCAATATTGTTCATGGCCATTGTTAAACCATGATGTTCATTTCATATAGTTGTATCAACATGATGCTAATGAAGAAATCTATTTCCGAGTTGATGAGAAATTACTTTGGGTTTTTTACTAGATATAGATACAATAAGTACAGAGTTGAGGATTGATAAATACTGATGGTGGCAGCACTCCAAACCAACGTAGTCCAAAGTTGGTACTGAAGGTAGTTCAAATAGGGACAACATAGACGAAGAGAATTTACATAATTGAAAAGTGCCTACGTGCATTTATTATAGTTTTCAGACTGAGACCTTTACTTTACAAACCACTAAGTGCTCGTTGATGTAACCTCACTTGCCTGACATTTCCTATCTATAACCAACTCTTCAACTTATTATTTAATGATTTTCCCGTCAAAACGTGGAAGGTCCGATCCATTTGAGATTGGCATTTGAGGTAAAAGCGGGTGAAAACCCATTCAATATTCAGTAAATACTGGTACCGTCTCGACAAGACCTTCTATAAATATGTGAAACAAGGTCTAGCACAATGGCATGATTTAAAATCACAAAGCGAACGTTCCTGCGTTGTGGACCTCGTACAGCACGAAGGTTGAAGGTGAATAGTATTACGTGAAGGGGATATTATCCATATTATGAATGAACGAGCGGGGATGGTTCATTATAAGCGGGCATTCAAGTCCGCCCACCTGGCACGCTGGTTTCCGCAGACTACGATACAGGTATAGGTCTATTCCTCCCACGATGGGGAAGGTGCAGAGAATTCATTCTGTGTACTCGTGCCAATTAGTGGTATTATAATATAAACCTCGAGTAGGTACCGTAGTGTATCAACACTATGGCTGTAGGTATCTTGTAGGGCCAATTGATACAACCAGCACAGCACCTGTTGCAAATGGCTGCCGCCTAAAGTTCTTTGAACCAGGTGCAACCACCTGTTTATGCCTCGCAGTGAGTAGTTTTTGCAATTTTCAGCATGTGATTGAGTATGCCTTTCTTCAAAGAACTTCCATCAATTAGTTTCAGTCTGAACTCACTTTGCTCTTCATCAGCTCTGATTGATGTCACCCCCCCCCCCCCCCCCACCACTGTATTCCTAATATGGCACCCTTCATGAGTGTTCTAGCTAAGTAGTGATTTTCATTTGGAACTTCGAGACAAATAGGTGGTCCAAAATGTGATCCAAAAAAGTGTACCATATTGGGGAACTTTTCCCTACACAAGGGTTTATCATTCTTTGATGTATCAGAAATTTTCTGTAGATTAATTGTGCATCGAAATTCTGTCATTGAGGACATATTCTTGACAAAAAAAAGTTTTTGTACAATCCTTGTACAATCACTGTACCTACATCATCGTACATCTGTCCCCCATTATGAGGGACAGATGCGGGACTTCGGAAAACGGATTTGACGTCCAAAATTACTTGGAAAATGACACCTTATTTGACCTCCTGGGATCCTTCAAAAATCCCATTTGTAGCCCCATGAAAGCCCCAAATAAAGAATTTTTGAAAAAAAAAATTTTGTTGAAAACAAAAATCAAAAAAAACTTTTTTGAAAAAAAATTCAAAAAAAATGTTTTTCCATTAACACAGAAATAATTTTTGCACAAGGAACCTATATCAAAGAATAATAAACCCTTATGTAAAATTAGTAGCGTTTTTACTTGAAAAATAATTGACCTCCTGCATCCTCAAAAATCCCATTTGTAGCCCCATGAAAACCCTATAGATCGCAACAGTGAAATCGGATCGTTCCGGGACCCCTAAAAATGGATTCTACGTCCAAAAATACTTCGAAAACGACACCTAACTCGATCCCATTGCCAAAAGCCTTTAAAAAAACGCCTCCCGTAGCCCTGTTTTAGCCCCATAGCGCCCCACGAGTTTGGGCGATCGGGCTGAAAACCTTGCGGGCACAACTAGATGGTAAACCGAGTAGGTTATTTTGTCAAAATTTCAGATTTAAAAAAAATTCCTACTTCCCAAAACGGCTCGGACGGCGGACGGACATTTCGGATTTGGAAACTAGACCTTTTGAAACGGATAATGTCAAATTTTGAGGCCGATCGGAGTCGTCGACCTCCGTCGCGAAAACATAGGTGTATTATTCCAAGAATAATAAACCAAAACTTCCCAATTTCTGCCCTCAAACACAAGAATTCACGTTCATTGGTTTCGTCACCGTTCACGTCACCTTTCCTGCCATAAATCGGGACATTAGTTTGATTCTTGCTGCAGCGACTGCCCACGGCTGGCTCTACGAGGTGACTGGTGGGAGGGCTTATAGGATCTCAATAAATCATAACAGCTCCTGCTTAAGGAGGGTTAAATATTAACTTGCGTAGCCTGTAGCTTAGGATTTGAACTCAGAGCGGGTGCATTCAGTGTGCCTACGGTAGGTAGTGTACCTGAATCATGCGTGTCACCATCTTGGATGTTTGAGACGTCGAAGTATACTGCTATAGCAGAAGGCGGTGAAGGTGCAGGGTCCTATCAGTGTTTTCACTACGATGGTCGAGCTACGACACCCCTAATGAACCCTCAGAAGGGAAGAAGACCGTTCTTCGCGCTTTGGTCTGTGTAAACTGGGAGCTGCTGCGGGTTACTAAGATTAGGCTGTTATGAAGGAGTTCTCCAAGATTCATAGAAGGCACAAGACTATTTATTATGAATAAAGCTTTAAAAAATAAAACAAAATAAGAAAATGAAATCAATTCTTCTACACATTTCATTAAATCTAGAAGTTATATAAAAAAACCACTTTCATTTTTCTTTAATCTGTCCGCTAAAAGGAAATATATAGCTCATCTTTCTCTTCAGGATTTTAATTTTTGGTTGTGGTAAAATCTGAATAATGTCCGTTTTCTTAATCACGCAGAAGTCGTGAGCCCTTAACACTTTTCATCCCCTGGACAGTCAGCTCGCTCGATTCCTGAATGACGCAGACGTACTTGAAGGGTTCTGTCGAATGGCTGCCCTTAGCACCTGAGCAACTTTTTCTTGCAATTTCTTGTGTTCTTCCATTAACATTTTTCTGTTTCGGTGCAGTCGTAGTTTATTGAGATTCATCATTAATAGCTTTCTGGATAGGGATATTTGAGGATGAAGGAGATGATAATGTGAAATTTGGCTCTCCCAACTTGTTGGCCTCGCTTTTCCTCTTGCTGTAAGCTCTCTTGGACTGGGTCCGACACTGTTGCTTCTGGATTCTAGGTTCTGAAGGTGTCACGTCAGCAGCCAACTTGACTCTCTTCCTTTCTTTCTTCTTGGCATATTGAATTCTCTCTTTCTCTTGTTCGAGCTTCCAAAGTTGTGGAACACTTTTGATTTTTGCGCGGCGTCGCCTTTTCGCTTCCATTTTCTTCTGTAAAATCTCTTCGCGATTTTGCGGCATGGCCCTGCAAAAACGGAAAGAAAAATGGTTTAAATAACGATCAGGTAAATTAACATGGACCTTCTCACACACACTAACCGCATAACCAAGGCTAGTTGAAGGTTGGAGTACATCTAACAAGGTGGTCTCAACAACATGGGCCGTAAATGAAATTGTTGGCTTTAAAGAGAGGAAGATGTGCAGGTCCTCCTGATTACAGAAATTTTTATATTGAATAAATTTTGGTTTATTATTCTTGGAATAATACACCTATGTTTTCGCGACGGAGGTCGACGACTCCGATTGGCCTCAAAATTTGACATTATCTGTTTCAAGAGGTCTAGATTCCAAAACCAAAATGTCCGTCCGCCGTCCGGGCCGTTTTGGGCAGTAGGAATTTTTTTTTGGAATCTGAAATGTTGACAAAATACTCGGTTTACCATCTAGTTGGGCCCGCAAGGTTTTCAGCCCGATCGCCCAAACCCGTGAGGCGCTATGGGGCTAAAATGGGCTACGGAAGAGGTTTTTGAAGGCTTTTGGCTATGGGATCGAGTCAGATGTCGTTTTCGAAGTATTTTTGGACGTAGAATCCATTTTTGGGGTCCCAGAACGATCCAATTTCACTGTTGCGATCTATAGGGCTTTCATGGGGCTACAGATGGGATTTTTGAAAGATCCCAGGAGGTCATTGATTTGAAGTGAAAAATAACTGTATATAGTCGTTTCTACGTTAATTGAAATAATTCAAAATTAAGGACAACTCCATGGAAGCAAAAAGGGTATTACCTTCGTCTTCATTTTAGTCAACTTCCAATCGTTATTTTCGTTAGCTTTGATCGAAGAAGGTTGGCCATCGACTAATCAAAGGTGGGTCGTCAGTAGAGGAGAATGCACCGCCACAGACTCGTTATCAGAGCAGATGTGGTTTATGCCAGGTGTCAAATCTCCCCACCGCAGGAGTTATAAATGGATTTTTAAATTATAGGTGGGTCTATTACAAGCAATGGTCACGTCCGGAACGTTCCAAATACTAACACTAACATCCTGCGTTTCCAATTACTAACGCAAACATAATTAAATCTCCAAGACGGTTGAGACCCATGACAGGTTCAGAAAGATCTCCAGTAGTTCGCTTGTCTTACGTGCGTAATTAGGTTGTACGAACCACGATGAAGGTTTCCGTTAGTTAGGGCTCCAGAAGTATCTAACTTGCTATGTTCCGTGTAAAATAAATTCACCGATTTCAAACTGGCTAACAGGTCGTTTATAACAATCTCCGTTCAAGGGCCCACACTCAGGTGAAATATGAGTGATATTTTACCAGGTGAAGAGTCTTGGTTCGAGTCAGGGCTCCCCTGCAATTAAATCCCTATCTGCCCGACCAGCCACTTCGGAAGGTAATATTCCGATATGATTGTAGGAGAAGCAGCGCGCCTTGTTGCAGCAGCTCTGCCCTCTCGGGATCACGCAGCTTCATCAATTTTTTACCGTTCCATCTCCAGAACTGGCTAAAGTGTCAAGGTTTCCGCCTTATTCATAGCCTTGGCCTATTCCGGAAGGGTTTTCGAATCGGGTTTAGATTGAAGTGCTGCGGGTTTTCTACGGAAATTGAGTTCTTCGACATCTGCCAATTATTTTTTAACGTTGTTGAGATTATTTGCTGAATTATTGAAACTGGACGATCACGTGTAATTAGTTTTTTTATTATTGTTGGAATAATACACCTATGTTTTGCGCGACGGAGGTCGACGACTCGGATCGGCCTCAAAATTTGACATTATCCGTTTCAAGAGGTCTAAATTCTATATCCGAAATGTCCTCCCGCCGTACGCCGTCCGGGCCGTTTTGGGCAGTAGGAATTTTTTTTTAATCTGAAATTTTGTCAAAATACTCGGTTTACCATCTAGTTGTGCCCGCAAGGTTTTCAGCCCGATCGACCAAACCCGTGGGGCTAAAATGGGGCTACGGGAGGTTTTTTTTTAAGGCTTTCGGCTATGGGATCGAGTTAGGTGTCGTTTTCGAAGTATTTTTGGACGTAGAATCCATTTTTGGGGGTCCCGGAACGATCCGATTTCACTGCTGCGATCTATAGGGCTTTTATGGGGGCTACAAATGAGATTTTTGATGGATCCCAGGAGGTCAAATATTTTTAAGTAACAAACTTGGAAATTTTGGAAACAAAATTAAAAAAAAATTTAAAAAAAATCAAAAATATTTTTTTAAGTAGGTAGGTAAATATAAAACGCTGCAAATTTTACACAAGGGTTTATTATTCTTTGATATACGATACTTGTGCAGAAATTTAATTCTGTCATGAAAAAAATTAAAAAAAGGTTTTTTTTGTTTTTATATTTAAAAAAAAGTGTTTGGATTTTTTTCCAAACAATAATTTTTTTTCAACTTTTTTGTTGGTTTTTTGCTTGAAAAATATTTGACTTCCTGGGATCCATAAAAAATCTCATTTAAAGCCCCAAAAAAGCCCTATAGATCGCAACAGTGAAATCGGATCGTTGCGGGACCCCAAAAAATGGATTGTACTTCGAAAATGACACCTAACTCGATCCCATAGCCAAAAGCCTTAAAAAAACCCTCCTGTAGCCCCATTTTAGCCCCATAGCGCCCCACGGGTTTGGGCGATCGGGCTGAAAACCTTGCGGGCACAACTAGATGGTAAACCGAATATTTTGTCGAAATTTCAGATTTAAAAAAATTCCTACTGCCCAAAACGGCCCGGACGGCGGACGGACATTTCGGATTTGGAATCTAGACCTCTTGAAACGGTTAATGTCAAATTTTGAGGCCGATCGGAGTATAAATTTTTTTTTTTAATTTTTGGTTTATTATTCTTGGATGGGGGTCGACGACTCCGATCGGCCTCAAATTTGACGGTCATGGGGCCAAAAATGGGATTTTTGAAGGATCCCAGGAGGTTAAATATTTTTCGAGTAAAGAATAAAGAATGTTTGAAAAAACAATTTTTTTGAAAAAAAAAAATATATATATATCGATACCGAAATCCCAACATGACATAATTGATTTTGGCAGCTTTTCAGGAGAGCAAAAAAACTGTTTCATTTCCTGTCCATTCAACTTGGCATAATTACATTTTCCCACATTACCTACAACATAGCACCATTGCATGAGCACTCATTCTGGGTGTACTGCGTTGATTCTGGCATTCCAGGCCAAAGAGAAATAAGGGATCATCATTCAGAAAGTATCTAAATAGGTGGTTAAAAAAGAAGTTTGAATATTCATCACCAAATAATAGCTTGAAAAGATGAAAACTTACCAAGCCTCCGTCAGAGCCGCCATGCTTCTTCTGACCTGTTGTGTCATGTTGGATTTCAAAACACTTTATGTCATGTTGGTCAACCTTTCGATTCCGGTGAAACTAGCGCACCCAGTGGAAAACTGACGCCGCCATTCGATTTGGCGCGTAATTTAACTTTCAGAAACGCAATAAAATTTTTTTCGAGAAATGCAGTTATGTCATGTTGGGATTTCGGTGACGATATATATATATATCAAAAAAAAGTTTTTGGAAAAAAAATCCAAAAAATTTTTTTTCCAAATTATTTTCTTTTGACACAGAAATCATTTTTGCACAAGTAACCTATATCAAAGAATAATAAACCCTTGTGTAAAATTTGCAGCGTTTTTCCATTGACACAGAATTTTAAATTTCTGCACAAGTAACCTATATCAACCTATTCCATTCATCATTCAATTTCATTCCTTTAACTTTTGCTACAATATCGCGACACGACAATAATCGAAGTGTTGTATAGACTACGTGTAGGTACGTTTCAAAACAAAATTTAGTTAATTTTTAGAACCTAAATTTTTTAACGTATTTCGGCTTGGGGTTCATATTTAATATTTTCCCTTTCGTCTGCATATAATTCCCAAATTTCGGGCATATTTATCCAGTCTTTAGTAATAATATTATCCATTTACGTTGCTTAAGTTCAAGCCACTAATCTAAACCTATGTGTATAATAGAATGGATGAAACCTTGTTTTGATATAAGTGGATATCCCTCTTTATAAAGAACGACAATGTCTTTAATATAATACACATTAATATTATTACAATAAACCTACTATAAAATAATGTAGGCAATCTTAAAATGAGCACTCACAACGGTTTCATTGCGATGTGAATAAAGAGAGACGAGTCTCTGTTGCCAATTTTATCTTACTTTCAAGTGTTTCTCCCTCTACAATGATGATGCAGATATGAGGCGACAATATTGGCTAGTAAATAATAACAAACTATCAAACAAACACATTTTGTTTCAACCTCACCAAAACCGTTCCCATCAACTTTAGCCAATGAAGGGAAATGGGTAGTCAGTTCGATTGTAGAATTTTTCCTAGTTCCAAATTTGACAAGGAACGCAAACAGAATCTAGAAAATGTCACTGAAGAAGAACTTGAAAAGAAGAAACGCTCTCCGCTAATGTCAAGGCATCACTTCCTGCTCGTGCCCTTGATCTCCATCAGGTGGCTGGGGCGCCGCGGCAGCTCGCCTACGCTCAGAAATCTCTCGTACACTCCCTGGCGCCGGTGCCCGATCATCGGGGGTCTGTCCTCCAACCCCGGCTCAGCTTTCGTTTTGGCCTTCTGAGCCGAGAATTTCTTAGAGCGCGGACAAACGGTGTGCAGCGTTCATGATCGATAATGTGATCGACTTAATGGGGGTTACCTGGTCGGGCGCCCGTCGACGCATTTGCCGCTTCACGGTTCAGGTGAGAAATTTACCTCAGGCGCTTTGATGGATTTCATATCAGAGGTCTCGACGGCAATTTGCTTGAGATAAAGTTAAAAATATCCAACTTCCTGGAACCTATCGCCGTTGAAACTCGTGATTATTGACAGTACTACTGGCGAAAAATCCACGAGGAACTTACACGTCCAAGGTGAGAAAACAACATTTACTATGCGAGCTTGGACCAATTCAATTTTTAGTAGTTTTTCTTAACCAGTAATAATGAAAATTGTGTATAAATAAATATTATTAAATAATATTTAAACCTACAAGTTATATTATTAAATTATTTTTATACAAGTAGGTACTCGAGTATATATGTATACATTTTATACATAATCGAGTGCTTGTATGTACTTTTGCTTAATCAATAATAATTAAAATTAGGTACCTATGTAAAATACGAGGGTCATCCAGAAAGTAAGTTTACAACGGCTCCTGTGGCGAGGGGGATTTTTTTTTTTTTTTTTAAGTTTGTGCTCCTGGATTGAAAGCGGGGTCATAACGGTCAGTTTGCTTCGTAGCGCGTTTCTGTGGACCGTTTTGTTCAGTCACAGTCGTGAGCTATAATACAATAAGGATATGAGGATATTATCCTTCAGACTGTGCATACTGAAGAAAACTCTCAGTTTTAGGTGATTGGAGTGCATCGCCGTAGTCTACATCCTCGTCAGTCGATGGCAGCGTCAAGTGATTCCTCTTCAGAAAAATCCTATCCCGTCTTGCCCCACTCAGCATCTTCAACCACATTGGCAACCATTTTGATTCAGCGTGTCTTAGAGACCTTCAAGCATTCAGTCGCTTGCCTTGAGGTTTTGCGTTGATGTGTACCAGCGGTACGGGTCAAAAGTTTTGACTCAAAACATCCGGTTCCAGCGATTTCAATTTGGAATTTTTGCAAAAAAAGACATTCACAAAAGTGACTTTGAGCCCAAAATACCTGTGCACTGATTGCTTCTTCAAAACGATCAAACTGGTCAGCCACACACCTGACGACCAGATCTGACGGTATCCCACTTGACCCCTCTATCCCCTCTTACTCACCCTACGAATAAACGGCTTAATCCCATTGGTTTTGATAGCCAACATTCGTAAGTATACTTTTCAAAGGAAGAAAATTCGTAACTGGCACCTGATACGATTTACTCGCTTCTTATTTCGCACGAAAGGACCTGTTTTCGTGAAACCCCGCGAATCGTGTCAGATTTGCTAGTCAGATACTCGTATCTATAGTTAAATTCGTACTAAAGCTCGGTCTAAGATGCGTAGGTACGGCGTTTTTTTTTTTTTTTTTTTTTTTTTTGCTGATTTATGATGGAAAAATTCAATTTCTGACATCGCCAATCGATTCAGCAAGACATTTTCTACACGGAGAATGTTCAAGTTCAAGATTACTTTGAAAACTAACTTGAAAACTATTTGGTCGAATCCCCAAAAATGAGATTTATGCACAATGTGCATACCTAATGAATTTTGAAGATAAAATTTTTTCTTGACATAGAAATGTAGCTGAGGAATAGCAGCACCGTATACAAGTCCCCGGAAACCGATAACTAGCGATTATTATGTAGGTAGTTGAAAATTGACAAAATATCGATTTTCTGTCACAAAGTACCTATCCCCACAGCAGGTGGTTGATAACTTTCAACCATACTTTAAGTATGGTTGAAAGTTATCAACCAGTAAGTTACTGCATTAGAACAAACCGAGTTTCTTTGGGTTTAAATTTCCAAAATTGGGGCAATATCGTGAAATGTTTGCAAACATAATTATTTTTGGGGGAAGGGAGGAGTTATTAAATTCAAACTGAAATTGAAATTCAAGTTATGAATTTATAAGTTATTTCAAGAAATCAGAAGGGGAAGGCCGAAAAATGCTTCAATGCTCTTTCATAGCTGTTGGTCCTGGTGGCTTAGTTGGTTAGAGCGTTGCACTAGTAATGCAGGGGTTGTGGGTTCGAGTCCCACCAGGGGCCCAATACATTTTTTCGGCCTTCCCCTTCGGAATTCTTGAAATAACTTATAAATTCATAACTTGAAATTCAATTTCAGTTTGAATTTAATAACTCCTTCCTTCCCCCATAAATATAAACACACTGCATGAGGAAGCAGAATCTGCTCTGATCTGATCATAAATCTCCTCAGTCATTCCTTAACAAAATTATTTATTTATGTGCCATGTAGCAAGAAATTGTAAGCTTGCTTCTGTGTGATTGAAATTTTAAACACTGTTTCCGAATCAGTATTTAATTCAATTCATCAGGCGATTGAAGTTAAATTTTTATTAAATTAAATTCTAATTCGTCATGGTTTTCGCAGTGCCCTCAAACACCGGCAAGAAATGACTTGGCTAACTTTTCAAGATACAAAAAAAAAAGTTACCTGAAATTTGGTTGGCCCGATACGATAAAATTTTGATTGAGCTTATAAACATTTGGCATCCACCCATCCGTTCGATTTAATAGTTGTCTGAAATAGGAAGAGCAGAATGTTTTCATAAATCAAACAAACAGATCATAATCATCTTATCTCTCACCAATTCAAAGGTAGGTAATGTGATAGGTTGCTAATGAAGGATCACAGCGTAAATTATAGAGCGCAGAGGGCATCGCTATACAGGAGCGAAACTAGTCTGCTCACCTTTCCAGTCGATGTCACCATGTCAAAAGTCGTAAATCAAACGCTAAACTCAGTAAATGGTCCCTCGTAAAGGCGGTTCTTGACAGCTTAGAGTATGGTTCGGATACGCTGAGAAGATTATGCTAGATCCTTTAAGGATAAGAGGATGATTGATTTGGTACCGCATGTTGGGAGGCAAAGTGCGATGGAATACGCATTATGGAGGGAGAACCTGGCACCAGTATTGTTTCCCTGCTTCGTCCCACGCCGATTGTCACCCAAGCCTCGTAAGTCCCGTGTGATATACATAATCTGTTAGACGCACCTTCTATGGTGCATAATTTAGAGGTCAGAATAATACATTTTAATACGGGGCGTCATGGAACCTGTCAGTTTGGATTATGTCCTCAGTTCGCCCTGTTGTCTTTGCGGGACCCGTAAGTGGGCGTAATGTTTCGTCTCCTTGTCTCCTAGGTAGGCACTGGACCCGTCGAATTGTGCGTGACCTTGGTCTCAGCCGTGTAAAGTTCTCCGATGATAAATCACTAGCAGGTACGTAATTATATTTTAATAAGGTGATTTGGTAGTATGTTCGTTTATCCCAATCTGGAACAACCTTGCGATAGTCCCTCGTGCACAGATCGCCCACTACTGTGGAGGGAAAACAAACCATTACACTCAAAGAGGGTTTCTGTAATATCCGGAGTTGTTCCGCTGTGAAGCCGTAACGTGATATTTCACGTACAACTTTGGCGGTCCCTCAATCAAAGGGCAATCGTTCTTCCGGACAACCAACGATTCTTCGGATGAAAAATGGCCGTTCACTTGTCCTTGTGAACTGTGCGGGAGGGTGATGCTCCGTGCGTGTGCGAAGTGCTCAGTCATAACGACGCTAAGAAGGTTGTGAAAGGCGAGAGTGAACCCCACCAAGAAGACAGACAGCGGGACGTACGCCAACTCTAATGTTCATATTACCTGCTCTGACAAGACAATCGGCGAATGTAAACACGCCGTAGGAACTCAGGTGACTCGGCACATTTGCTTTTAGGATCTAACGCTCGTTAGAGATATCGGCATCACCTTATAACCCGTTCCAATCAGCTCCATTATCTCAATAAGGTATCACACATTTCACCATCTCTTTGAAAGGTTCGCATCATCATGCTCCGGGCAAATAATATGAATTTGGGATATGTAGTGACATTCAGTCGTACTTAAGTGAAAGTTACTTGCAAACCAGAGAAGTGCTTTGAAAAAATCACTTAGGGGAAGACCTCCTACCTTGGTCACTTTTTTTTTAACCTTCAACAAATCATAGGATGGTTTTTTGGACCTCTGATGTATGGATCTTGATAGTAACACTATTCGGCTGTTGAATGGACGAAGAACTAATCATTTTAGTATCACTAATTAATTGTGGAGACCGTTTTGCCAAACCCTTCCAAACTGACCAAGGTAGGAACCGTGCTCCTCCCTTGGTCAGCAGTCTGACAGAAGATGTTTTTGATCAGAAATAATTGGTTTATTGGCCATTTATGCCCTTTATATCACAAAATGTTTATTAAAATGATTATTTACCAAAGGATACCTAATAATATTACATATCATATTATGATTATCACTTTTGACTTTCGAAGGTGACCAAGGTAGGGACGATATCGTAATATTTACCTGACCAAGGTAGGGTCAACTCCCGAAAATCTTCAACAGGCTCTAAAATAATTAATTCGATTATTTTTTTATGCCATTTACATCACAAAATATTTATTAAAGTGGTTATTTACGAAAAGATACCTAATATGATTTTCACTTACGATTTACGAAGTTGACCAAGGTAGGAACGACCTGCCTGACCAAGGTAGGGTCAACTCCGAAAAATCTTCAACTGGCTCCAGAATAATTAATTCGACATGAACTTGCGAAATTATGCGTGCATTTCATACATCGAGACTAGAATTCAACGATAAACCAAAAAGATTTACCGAAATTTACGTACTTTCTTCGTCAGCTGTCGAAAACTATGTTGTCAAAATCGACATCACAACGCCTCGAAAACTTTGATAACCAAATAAAGCTTATCAGGGCTAGAAAAGCGGGAAAACACTTTTGACGCAGTGTTGCCTTGACTTACACAAAACATTAAAAATTTAGGACAAATATTTAATATTTCCCTCGTGTATACCACCCAAACTATCAACTGACCAAGGTTGGGACCTGACCAAGGGAGGAGGTCTTCCCCTACATTTGGCTCCTTAATTTAATTTCAAACTGACCAGTAGTAAATTTCATTGAACTAAATAGTTATTTTATTTTATTTTTTTCGAAGAACACATCAACAGATCACGAGGCTTGAGACGCCGGAGCAGATCGTCAACGTCGAGCAACTGGACCGCTTCTTCATTGACGTGAACTTGTAAGTCTCTTGTGATGAGTTGTAGCTTGCATTTTGATTACTTCATTTACTGTAGGTATTTGGAGTTCTTTATAGCGTCTGATATTTCAAGTGTACCGGTATGCATCGACAACACTGCTCAGTACCTACATTGTTTTAGAACCTTTGAATGATGGCAGTTGCTTTGAGCAGCGCAGCCCCCCCACAAGCACCCCACAGAATAATTGGACGGAGTTATGCAAAAAGGGTGTAAGCGACGTGGATTACTCGGGATAGGAAAGAATGGTAATTTGCCGCTTACCCCTTTTTGAAGATTCAAAACTCGAAAACGAGATACGCATTCAGGGTGTAACCTCAAAAACCCTTCGAAGGGCGCTTCGCAATGCTTTGAAACCTCAATAGCCAGCAAGTGCACCTCCAAAAATGTTAGGAAAACATTTTTTTTACCTAGAAACGGTCTCCACAGCAACGACAGAAAAACTTTGATAAGCGATTCCCGAAAATTTAGTGTCGTTTTCCCCCTTTTTGCATAATTTCGTCCAATTAACCCTCGATGAAGAGTTATTCAACTTTCACCATTCATTATTTTAAGAAAATAATATTTTGTGATGAGTTGTAGCTTGAATTTTGATTACTTCATTTACTGTAGGTATTTGGAGTTCTTTATAGAGTCTGATATTTCAAGTGTACCGGTGTGCATAATACCTTGTTTTTTGTTTTTGTTTTCGTTTTTGTTTTCGTTTTTGTTGGGGTTCTCTTGGCGAGATCTCTCTACACGGAGAAAAAAAAGTGCGTTTTTTGTCCGGTAAACCGCTTTGGCGGCCATTTTATAGTATAAAAAACCGCGTGAGCGGTGAAAATCTACCGAACAATTTCATTTTTACCGCCCAATTACCCCTGGTTACCTTACAACTCGATGATCTTACCGAACATTTCTTCTCTGCTACCGAACAATTCAAGAAATCTTACCTTGCCAGAACTAACCGAACAAACCGAGAGCTACATTCACCGAACAACTCGATTATCAACCGCACAAGGAAGCCAGTTCGGTACAAACATACCTCACATGCGAAAAAGTGAAGTAAACGTGTACCGCCCAACTTCTCCATCTACATAGAGAGGTTAATAATTACCGGTACTTCTCCATCTACATAGAGAGGTACCGAACATAACACGTGGGCAGTCAAATTTACATTAAATGTCTACCGCCTGCCAAAGGCTGTAAGGTAGATTTCAACCTCACATCGTCAACAGTTTACCGCCCAAGCTCCCTTCCTTTGTGGAGAGGTGATACTTTACCTGTCTATGAAGCTATCGAATATGTTGGGTCAGATTTTCACCTAACATAACACCTTGTCGGTAACTTTCTACCGCCCACCAAAGGCGGTAAGGTTAATTTCTACCGCACATCACCAACGTTTTACCGCCCAACTTTACCTCCTTCATAGAAACGTTGATAATTACCGAACATAACACGTGGGCAGTAAAATTTACATTTAATGTCTACTGCCTACCAAAGGCCGTATGGTTAATTTCTACCTCACATCACCAACGTTTTCCTGCCCAACTTTACCCCCTTCACAGAAAGGTTTATAATTACCGAAGATAAGACGTGGGCAGTAAATTTCCACCGTACACAAAAGTAAGTGCGGTAAATGTCTACCGTACAGTAGTACCTGAGATAGGCGCTTGGAAGCGCTTGCGTTGGGGCTTTGCTGGGGTTTTCGGCCGAGTAGCGGCCATTAGTATTGATGTGTTTGTCGTTGGTGACGGTTATAAATCGGTCTAGTGAATTTACTGTTTGGAACATCCGAAAAAGGTAATTATCTTTTGTCAGTTTCGTAGATTTTCAGCTTGTGAGGTATGTATGATGCTAACATAATGGAGTGCTTGTAATTTTGTTTTTTCATGTTCTCGCATGTTCGACCCAAGGCCCAATTCGATCGTAGACAATGGAATTCCTGTTTCTCTCGTAAAAGACTGAAAGCAGTTTAAAGCATTCAAGAAAATTCAGTTACTGGACACTACTGAAAAGGTACATGTATGAACATTTTGCATGCTTATTCGTCGATACCTAACATCAATGCAAATCAATTGTGATTACAGTTACTCGATACATTTTCAAAATTGGGAAAATGCCTCGGACTACGCGTCGATCGACTCATTTCATCGGTGGGTGTTGACAGAATGTCGCTGCAGTGTCGTCCCTATATCGTTCCCATCTAAAGTACCTACCTACGTGTAAGCATTATTCCATGCGTCATTGGTGTATTGCATGAAATTTTTGATGTTTTCCCCTAAGCTGATCTCATGTTTTTATGCCTTCTTAAATCAGATTCACGCAGACCCTTTTCGGATGGTTTGGGGTGGAGGAGCCTCTCCTGAGTTCCATGCTCGACGAATAAGGTCCCAGAATTGTGGAATTCGTCCGATCATCGAGGTGGAATACCCTTCTATCAGAAGAACCGCTACATCGGGTAAGCTTCAGAGCACACTTCAGTTAGGTATAGTCCCTCAAAAAGTGTTTTTTAATTGGTAGTGTGTCAAGTCCAGAAATCACAAAACAGAATTGTCGGCAATTATTAACAGCATTCCATTTCCACTTGCAGATGTTCATCTGAAACGAAGAGCTCTCTTATGTTTGCTGCCTTACGTCTTCGGCCTGATATGCAAAAAAGCCACCGTCCAGGACCGCCAAGTTGGCCGGGCTGTATCGAAGAAAACCGTCGCACGTGCCTATACCTTTGCACCGCGTATCTGTACCTCAAAGGTAAACCAATTCACGTTGTTTTTCTCTAAAATTTCGAAATATGTAAGTAACCATGTACAAATGAATGAATTATTTAAAAATATGTAATTTAGGTCAAATATGTGAAAATATGTAACAACAAGTATGGCTCAAACAACTCAGTAAGTCCTGAAACGCATTTGTGTACTTGAATCATTCAATTATCTTCAACCCTGACAAATATGTAAACACATACAAATCCTAGCCCTAATGATAACTTATCGACTTTCCCCATTTTTTAATGTAAAATCGAACCCATGGTTAATAGCATTGAACCTCCTTGATAAAATAATGATAGGTACTTGATAAATAATTTTAGTTCTTGACAAATCTAGTGGGGTGTCGTGCACCTACTTAAAATTTAAATTATTTGTACTTTAAATGATTTAATAATGTTGGATCATGCCTAAGTTTTAATTTACTGTATCCTTTATCCTTTAATTTACAGTTAATTATAATTTTATACGTTATATTATGTTGTGTATCGTTCTGCGTTGTAATAAACATGGTTTGTATTCATAACCGAATTATTTTTCTTCCTTAGGTATCCTATCCGTTCGACTCGTGGTTTGATTACTTCACAAATGGGAAGAGGTGCCTCTCAACGTAATTTGAGAGGTAATCGTACCCAAAAAGTGAGGTAATCCCTTGTTGGTGTGGGCGGTAAGTGTACATCAATGAAAGGTAACTCATTGATGTTCATTTACCGCCCAAACCAACAAGGGATTACCTCACTTTTTGGGTACGATTACCTCTCAAACTACGTTGAGAGGTACTTCTTGCCATTTGTTCGGTGATTAGTTACCGCGCATTTTAGGTGTGGAAGGTAACGTTTACCGAACGATATTTGAAATTAGGGAGGTGAATACTGGCCGCACAATTGCGTGTGGGAGGTAATTTTTTACCGCACAATGTTTCTCGAAATTTAAAATGAGAGGTGAATATTCACCGCACATCCGAGTTGTGGGAGGTGATTCTTACTGCACATTTGAAGTAGGGGAGGTAATTTTACAACCTCACATTAATTATGGAAGGTGAAAATTCACCGCGCACTTTAACTTTGAGAGTTGATAATTTACCGCTCATACTCGAAAAGGTTTGAGATTGGAAGGTTAAAGGTTACGTTTTGGTATGTTCGGTAAGTTGGTGGGACGAAATGAGCGGTAAACATTGCGGGACACAGGGATTACCGAACAATTTAAGTAAAAATGTTCGGTAACATCTCCGATTTTTGAGCAGTAAAACAGTTTTGGTGTTCGGTAGAATCATGAATGAAAATGTTCGGTAATCGGTGGTTTACCTTACATTTTTCCGTTTTTACCTCTCAATTTTTCGAAAAATTGTTCGGTTGACCACCGATTACCGAACATTTTCGTCCAAAATACCGCCATTTTTTTTCTCCGTGTACTCAGTATTATTAATAAAGGTTGCGCTTATTATCGCGTAAAAAAAAAAAAAAAAAAAAATTTTCTTAAATATTATGGAATTTTGTGATCGAAACTTTTCATGATGACTTAACGAGGGATTTTTATTTATCATTTAATTAAGCAAACATTTGGGAACCAGCGGCCATTTTGAGATTTCAAGAAAAACGAAGTCAAAGAATAGAGGCTCTTGTATTTCAGCTAATCGTCCGACAAATCTCGTTCTGGTATTTTTAGAAAGATATTGACTATATCAATCATGTCCATTGGACATTGTCCAACCTCGAGAGAATCAATATTACACGTACATTCCCCAAAAATAAGCTTTTTTGTGGACTGGTTCTCTTTTGCTTTAAAGAAGTAACCGATTTATACATTCATCTAAGGAACCACGTTGACTGCAGTCAACCATGGTTCCTTTTAGGTGAAATAGTTCGACAGGAAGAGTGGTCACAATGCAGGAACCACTATGACTGGTTCTTTTTTTTTTTTTGTGTAGGAAGATCGTTAATAAAACTCTTACAAACTTTAAATTTCTGAATATTTTTTATTGGCTTAGGTACTGTTTTATCGTTATAATTACATTATTTAGGTACATTATTTAGATCGTTAATAAAACTCTTACAAACTTTAAATTTCTGAATATTTTTTATTGGCTTAGGTTACTGTTTTTATCACTTAGGTTTGTTTATAGGCTACTGTTTTATCACAAACGTAGAAAGAGTGATTAGAAAAAGGCATAAATAATAATTTGGTAACAGTAGGTATCTCAGATTGGTACAATAGTCACTGGTAAAAAGATTATCAATAAAACTTGGTATAAAAACATTATCGATAGAACTTGTAGAATCAAAATAATTTTTTTTAAAGGACCACAAAAGAGTTGTAAAATCACGGTAGGTACCCACTTGTATGAAAACAGCTTGAAAAATGCTAATACCTTGATAAATGCATTGAACCCTAAAAAAAAGTAAGTTCAATCCATTCGCAATGTTTTAGTACCTACCTAACAAAAGTTATTTTAAATTTTTCATTCTCTCACTTTCAATTTTCAGTCTTGGTCTGAAAGGGCTAGTATTATAGAACGTTCCTACCTAATACAAAATACACTGACGTTACTAAGTAAGTCTTGCTTCAGGAAGCAAACCTTTCGCTTCTTGTCTTTCACTCTTCTTCCAAGTCAAAGTCAGGAGGAGCACCAAACCTTCCACAATATTGCGATCTCCGTACAAGGACTGGTAGAAACTTTGGCATAGGATGGAATGAGGTGTATCAAAGATTTTAAATCTTTTAATTTTGGAGGGGCTATGGGCTTGCCCTCCTCCCACATGGGCTGAAGATGCTGTTGAAACGAAGTGGGTTTGTCAGTAGACTTCTTTCTGCTTTTTTTTTTTTTCTCAATGCAAATTGCTGAATATTCTGATTTGAAACCAGGACAACAGAAAAATGTTAGGGGCTCAGACTTCACCATTTTGATCTCCCTCAACAGTAGCCAGTTAATCTTTTCGTTGTTGCCAACAAAACATTTCACTAAAAGGAAGTACAGTGGTTCTCTTTTGCTTATTGCCTTTCGTTGATGCAGTGGAGTGGTTCCTTTGGTTGATACAAAATGACCTACTAGAGATTCACCCTTTGTTCCAACCGTTTTTTTCAGCTTAATACTATTACTTTCGGCTGACACAATTTTTTTCATACAACAACAACCTCAAACTACCCAGAAAACGTCCTAACTCGATTTTCATGATTTTGTGGACTGGTTCCCTTTTGCTTAATGCCGTGACAATTGTCGATGACAAAACTTTTCTCCGCGAGCGTCAAAATAATTATCAATGTCTGTGCGGGTAGGTTGAGTTCCCTTTTGCAATATACTGCATCAGGTTTTATCAAACGACCACATTGTTGTCTTAGCGAGATAAATGAATAGAATTGTGAAATCACAGGAAATGAAGGCGCACCCTCATCGCACGCTGACACCACTTGCGACAAGTTTCTCTCATGGGAGAGTCGGTCTCAATAATCAGATACAGGCGGTCTGGTGCTAAACAATTCGACCCTAAATCCTGGCCTGCAGATTTTGGAAGCCACGTGTCCACGATTACTTTCCCATGAGGCACTTGCAATATGTCTGGTGCCTCTTTAGTTTGTTTCGAGGGGGAAAGGAGGGTGGAATCGTCCTATGTGAGGGCGGAATGCATTGTGTCGCAGGGACGCGTGCCCCCGTCACCCTGGGAAACGGGGGTGGCGTCACAATGGAGGTGCTCAACCCTCCGTGGGAAATGACCCTGCCTACCCCCATCGCCCATGCTTCTGGGGAAGTTTGGAACTGGTTCTCAGGGCACTTAGCACGGCCATCAATTTATGTATGACCCCAGCCTCCCATCGATGGTGCACTCCGCATTAAAGGAATCGGATCCAGCGTGGCCGTCACGGTGTGAGTTTCGGTGAGATACTCAGATGATCTCATGAGCAGATAGTGTATGGTTTGTTTCTCTCTCTCTCTCTAGCTCACAAAATTAAATATTAATTTAAAGATAATCATAATTTCCGATTTACATGATGAACCACTAAATGGGGTTTTGTGTTCGTTGAGTCAATGGACAGATTAGTCATCAAAAATCCTCTAAAAAAGTCCTTAGCATCACCTAGGGGAGACCCGGGCAAGGCGAACCAAAATTCGTTCAAGCTGAATTTTTGAGCATACAGCTTGATGTGGCACTAATATCAAGTATGGCGTTTCAAACTATGACTATCCGCCAACATTTTCTATTTACAACATTTCCTCAAAATCCATTTAAAAGTACTGATTTTGAGTAAAGACTTTATTTTGTCAAATGGCTCATTTTGTCCCGGACCTCAGGGGCAAGATGAGTCAACCAAAAGATTCGTATAAAAATGTTGTCTAAATCGGGAAAGTCCGGATTCGTCTCAGCACTCGTCTCATTGATAAGAAAACAACTGGATTCGTCTCCTCCCGATTTAAGAGTGATAAGACCATGGCTGGATTCGTCTCACCTCTGAACTCACTATCAATACTAGACTGTTATTGTCGCCCTTCTCAACGTTAACCGGTAACCTGTTCCCTTGGGCAACACAGAACCGCAACGACGGCTGCAGCAGCCGCCCGACTGGGCAAGAAATAGGCAGCCCAACTGGGTTCTCTGAGGCAAGGTCTCTGAGGCAGTGCGATTTTTTTTTTTTTTTTTTTACCCCCTAGCCGAGTGGATGTACTTTGCTCGA
Organism: Pilophorus perplexus; assembly: GCA_955831195.1. Classification (NCBI taxonomy): domain Eukaryota; kingdom Metazoa; phylum Arthropoda; class Insecta; order Hemiptera; family Miridae; genus Pilophorus; species Pilophorus perplexus. Next base: position 30,095,314 of record OY037011.1, read on the forward strand.
AAGTTAAAAATACTCTGATTTCAACAAACTATGAGAAATATTTCAATCTGTTTGCCTTTCCGACTTTTTATTAAGGGGCCACGGGAGTCAATAGGATTATGACGGAAAACGACGATAACCACAATCATGATCCCTACACTCCTGCCCAAATTCGGTTTCCTCAATTTCATCGCGAGTGACTTAGTTCACTTTCCTACCGTTCTTTTTTAACCGGTTACCAGTTAGGTGTTATCGGGAACTGAGACGAATCAGGCCGTAGGGGAGAAGGCGCTCATTTAAGTAGGAGACGAGTCAGGCTATGGGTTAAGTCTCTAATTGCTAACGTGATACTAATTGGAGACGAATCCGGATCCACCCTCTAAAAAATCGGATCTATTAAAAAATCACATTAGGACCTAATGTATCCTGATACCTGTATCCTTAGGGGGGGTTTATGAAAGTTAAGTAGGTGTACTCATTCTGACTAGACAACTATAGGTAACATTTGGGAGAATTAGAACTAGAAAAATGGCAATAGGTAGGTACATTAAAAAATTTAGAGATTAAGTTAAGTCAACATTACCAATGAAATGAATCTGTCCTCAGGTTGACAATCGAAAACATTTTAAAAAATGATTTATTCTTCTTCTGAAAACCATTGTCGTGTAGAAAACAGCTCAAATAAAGGAAATATACCTAATTAAAACAATTTTAGATGGGACATGCTTTTTTCTCAGGGGGTTTCTTGTTGGAGAGATGTACATATCAACAGTCGTTACAATTTTCGTTGGTTAAACACCTATTCTCTTCTAGGTCTAAGGAAATGCTGAAAGACAAACCAACAGACAGAGCGACAGACGCGGAACCAAATTTGTTCAGGAAATTCTGATACAACAAAATCGAGTAAGCACGATTATCATCAGTAAGTACCGTATTATTTTCATTGCCTATGCCCTCCGTCATTCTCCCGTCAGTGATTTCACGGACACTGTTTGAAATAATTTTTTTTCTTCGTCTTGGTGTGATAGAGCTCAAGGAATAGTTACTATTCTGTTTCAATTTCACCCCAATCAATTGAGAATTTGTTAAATTTACGTAAAGATAAACAGGAAAATCCCTTTGTTCCCGTCATTCTCTGTCATTCTCCGTCCACCCCTGTTTCATTGAAGGACGGAGAATGACCCAATGTACAAGAGGATGTCGGAAAACACAATGATAATTATTACGATCGACATTTTATTCAGTTCTAAAATTCTTTGCTAATCAGAATGCAAAAAAAAAAAAAAAAAAAAAAAAAAAACCTTGAATTGTGAACAATTATGGTTCTGTATTTCAAAACGCAATTTGTGAAAATAAGGCAAAATGAAGTCAACATTGACTCATGAAATGCATCTAGGTATGCATGTAAACCTACTTACCTCATCTCTGATCTAATCTTTCCTTTCAATTAGTTATTAGTTTGGTCAATCATTAATGCGTTTATTTAGTTGAAATTTTAACATACATAGATGAAATCAGTAGACAAAATCGTCGTCCTGGACGTTTTAATTTTTTTTTTTTTCTTCAAAATAAGTAGTATTCGTGATTGGATAGGCATGAATAATCAACAATGATGGTTACCTGAATGTACCTTTTTTATTCAAACAGTTTGGAGCATTAAATGCTTCAATTTAATGCCTAATAAATCATTTAATCAATCATTTAATGCTCCATAGAAATTTTCTATTTTTTCTTTACCCGGTTAATTGGACCCCGGTTAATGGAGCTTCTACTGTAGCCTATTGAGATTTGAAAATGTCCCTTTCTGGGAGAATGCACCATATCATGGAGGTATAAAAAACAAAACAAATGAATATTATAAACAATGATAGGCACATACTAACATATTTTTTTTAAATTGGATAGTTTTTAAACATTCTGTGGTCGGAGACTCTAAAATGATACTATTATACTTAACGATACTCTTTCATACTATTTTTGGTGTACAACCCCAAATCATGATGAATCATGTGTGATCACCCGTAATGGGCGTAAAACATATTGGTCTGATTGTAGCCAACCAGCCAAGTGTGGACAAGTGGACAAACAGACTTCTTTTACTTATTGGGAACATGATAAATGCAAACAAAGCACCCCTGGGAGGGAGCGGAAGCCTTGACTAGATGGTGAACGTGGGTCATCCCCTTTGTAGCATCTGTTTTGAACTTTTCCCATGAGAGTTGTTCCACCCCTATCGCTATGCCGCATCAACGCATCATCCCGCTTCGTCACCGCGATGTCAATAGACAGTGCGTTTATACCACCATTGGCATTTTTTTAAGCACCTAAATGGATAAATATTTTTCATAGGATTTTGCACTTGAAGTTGTGGTAGTACTCGAGTGGTTGAATAACAATCAAAAGGACAAAAACATAAATAAATAAATAAAAATACCAAAGGAGCATGGTATGACTAATGTAAGGTGGATGCGGCGAGTTAGTGAGAATCCATCTTCCAAAAAAGACAATATTCGTCTGTTTTCTCGATAAAACATGAAACTTGACCGATTTCGGTTATTAGACAACCATCAGTATTGTAGGTAGGTACATAATCTGTGTAGGTATCGCATGTACCGAGATACATCGTGAATTCTGAATAATACTCATCAGTAGGTGATGATAATTATATTTTTGTTGTTACGCCGTCATATTACTTACCTTGTTGATACTCTTGACGAATATCATCTATTTTTTTAATTTTTAATGGTATGGCTATTTAATAATATTAATTAAATTTCAGATTTATATATAATTCAATATATATAAATCTGAAATTTGCAGATAATTGAAACCCCCGAGTCGATTATCCCAAACCTCGTATCACATTTTAATGATGTGCTACAAAATCTATTGAGGCTTTTCAACATATGACATGTATTTCACTCTCAAAGAGAATAGTTTATTCTTGTTTTCGAACAGATTATTTCACTGATATGTAAATAACCCTCGATCCTGATTTCTTACAATGTTGAATTAAAGCCAAATAGGTATAACATTTTTAGAAGTTATCAAACATTGAGAAGCCAACGAGTCCTTCAAGTCTTAGATAGATAGATAGATAGATAATCATCATTGCTTTAGAGATAAAGCTCCACAGCAATATTGTACGCCAGAAAGAAAGGAAAAAAATGGCACGCGTCACAACAACGAAATTACAAGAAAAAAACATGTAAAGAGAAATGCCTATATATTTAAAAAATTAATTAATTAATCAATCAACTGCTAGATTCAAATCTAAACACTGGTATCATCAACCAAATTTCGCTGGGTTCATTCAGATAATATGAAAGACAATTAGGAACGTTCTGGGCGCTCGATCTCAGGATGCGTCTAAACTGTTCTTCAAATGAGAGCGACAGCTCATGCACAGGGAGAAGGAACTTCAATCTTTGGTTCACCAGTATGGGGCATTGTAGAGTGAAGCGCTGTGTCGTTCACACCCCAACGACATATTTGACACGCGGACAGCAAGAAGCCCACCCTGACGCCCGCTACAAGAATCCGAGGGGCATGCTTGCCAAGCACCCGCAGCTGAGCCAGGAGAGGACGACAGAGATTGGCCAGTCCTGACACAGATACCCCTGTGGTTGGAGAGAAGCCTGGAATGCAAATGGTCCATAATCTGGGGAAGCACGGGAGGTAGTAGCCAGCTGCAAATCGATGTTCCGGGAGATGAAACCAGGGAATTCAAAAGGCTGTGCAACGTCTAGCGGTCCATCTTCATTATTCCTGCAGCTGCCGGCAACCTCATCTCAAAGGCATCCTGGGCGGTTCAAAGCTGTCGAATCACCGAGAGTCACGTGAAGACAACCGAGATAGATGATCGAGGCGTTCCATCTACAGCCTACTCAAGCGGTCAGGGGGTTTATGACTCGAAGCAGCCATCGAATGGCATCCCTCAATACGAGGGCGGTTATTGAAAGTGCACCAACCTCAACACGCACCACCGCAACAGGGGTACCTACCTCGAGGCAACCAAAGGATGCGCTTGAAGAAGCCAACCTGAACCCGCTACAACGCATTACTGTAGCGAAGTGCACACACAGAGGATCCATACAGCAGAACGGACTTCACCATGGGACCGAAGATCGTTGTTCTGGCAAGCCAGGAATTAACCCCTGCTCTAACCAAATCATCCACAACTGCCGCTCAGGCAGAGTTAGCAAGAATCACAAAATGGCCACAAGCTCTTGAGAACACCACCGAACTGGAAAAGGGCACTCCCAGGTGTTGGAACCGGCAAATAAACACAACGTGGTTCCGGTTACACAATTTATTAATTAAACAAACAACGCGTTTTTCAATGTCAGAAGTGAAAGTACTTAATCAAAACCGATAAAGCCCCCTTATCAAAAACACCCTCTCTGGCCTGGGCGGGGGGACGTCAGTGGAGGACACAACATTCCTCCATCGAACCAAGTAAAGAAAGAAAACAAACAATTTTAAAGTATAAAAAGCTAGCTATAAAGTTCCCCTATGGTGCCCCCTGGATATGGAACAGTTCATAATCTTGAAGCCGCTGAGGGACAGTTTTGTTTCTGATTGGCCGGCGAGCTCCCACCACGTCAGCCTCTGGAGAATTGCCTTTCAAGATTCAAGATTTTTTTTTATTGCCAAGAACACAGAGTGCAAAGACAAGGTCAAAATTTCCTTACAAAATTACAGCTCACAAAAACTTACTTCAATAATACAGCGGTAGGTACCTAGTACATCATTAACAAGCTATTAGATACCTAATTTACAAAACCTATGCCTAACTAGATGTTAGTAGCGAGAGGTCGCCAACGCCCGATTACGGGTATGGCACCCAAAGAAGAAGAATGCCTAACTAGAGCTCTCTTACATTCTTTATACTGAGGAAAAATTCATTAAAATCAAAGGGTGCGATGGATTTTAAAAACTTGACAAGTTTTGGCCTAACGTTTGTTGCCGTAAATTTCGCTCGCAACTCTTTAGGGATGGCATTGAAAAATTTAATACCCCACCATGAACTGCTGATGCGGGATGATTTCAAGCGGTGAAAAGGTACCAGCAAGTCACTCCCATGCCGTGTTCTATACCCATGAGTGGAGGTATGATACTCGTGTAAGTTGGAGAAAACGTAGCACGTAGCTTCGAGTATGTAAACCGCAGGGATGGTCAAGATGTTTAATCTTATGAAGGCTGGCTTACAATCCTGCTGGTACTTCAGCCCAGCGACCACTCGTACAGCCCTGCGTTGGCATGCGAAAACTGCGGCAGCCGACGCGGCATGACCCCAACAGAGGATGGCATAAGTCGCACGACTCATAAAAGCACCATGGAATGCCGCTACGACTACAGTTTTGGGTAGCTTCTCCTGTAACCTACGCAGGAGGAAAACAATGAAATTTAACCTAGATTCAAGGTTCTCACAGTGTTGGTTCCAGTTCAGCTTTGGATCCACCAATACTCCCAGAAATCTAACGCTTGGGGGGTTTTCGTCCAAGGATGACAAGTCCCGCAACCCAAAGTAGAGAGTCTCAGTTTTCGTCTCATTAACAGAGAGCCCATTTCTAGCGAACCACCCAGATATCTCTTTTTTAGACCCTTCGTTTGTCAGAGTCAGTGACGCAAGAGATGCGTTTTTCGTCAGGACAGAAGTGTCGTCCGCAAACAGAAGGGTCTCAAGAAGATGTAGACCTGATGGCAAATCATTTATGAAAATTAGAAAAAGTGTGGGACCCAAAACTGAACCCTGAGGTACACCATACCTGACTGGCAAGAAACTTGATAAAGAATTTTCATGATGAACAGCCTGACATCTACCTATGAGATAGCTTGAGATGAGCGATAAAGCCCCGTCCGAAAAATGATATTTTGCTAACTTGTCGATAAGGAGCTGGTGTGGAATGCAGTCAAAACACTTGGCTACGTCTACAAAAGTAGCTGAGGCATATTCCGCAAATTCAAAGGAATTCGATACAAATTCGGCCAACCTCAGAATGGCCTGCTTTGTAGACCTGCCCCGCCTAAACCCAAATTGATCGTTCGAAAATAGACTATTCATTTCAAAGAACCTCGTGACGTCACGCTTTAGTCCCTTCTCAAAAACTTTTGCTAGAATTGGGAGCTTAGATATTGGTCTATGATTAGAAAGAAGGTTCTTGTCTCCCTTTTTTGAAAAGAGGAATCACTTCAGCAACCTTGAGTACCGAGGGAAAGTGACCTAGCAAAATCGATTCATTAATAAGGTGCGTTAAGGGATACACCAGCGCTAGAGCTCCCTGTTTTATCATTTTCGTGGACAGACCATAAACATCAAATCCATTAGTGTTTTCCAACTCAGGGATCAAGCGTATGACATCATGAGGCTCAAGATGAGAAAATGTAAATGCATCATGAATGGGAACAGCAAACGTTTCCAATGGATCTTCATTGCTAGGGGGTAAATTTTTTACAATAGATTCGGCCACATTTACAAAGTATGTGTTAAAATCTTCTGCTGAGAAATGAGGAGATGCTGAATTTGAGCATCTATCGATTTCTCTATTTTGATTGATTTCGTTCCACATCATTTTCACTGGATTCTTAGATGAGAAAATTTTCCGTTCACTATCTTTGGATCTTGCATCTTTAATCATGGTTTTGTACTCATTTCTACGTTTCAAAAATTTAGCTTTCCTCGGTGTCTCCTCCTGATGACCCGTACCTGATGTATCCTCAGAGAAGTTAGCTGCCGGGGACTGATGCTCTAATTGTTGGTTTTGGGGTTTTGGGGATCCTCTGGAACATGGAAGCATTTCTCACCAAAGACTGGCCACCTCGTTCACCAGATATCTGGGTCCCATTGACGTCCGCAATCTCAAAAGGCTCTGGATCGTAGTTAGTTGAATATTAACAAATTTTGTTGGTTTTAGGTTGGCGAGCTAAAACCAAATCACTCACCTGCAAGACTTGCATCATGATTTAGTTGCCTGTCGTTTAGCATCGGTATAATATAGCATATTATGCTTTGGATGCCTCTTTATGAAGTTGGTCATTGGAAGTCAGTCGGTCATTCACGGTTCACACCGCCATCTGGGGAACGTATGTTCGGAACACTGACCTCAACAAAGCATTGGCGGGGGGGGGGGGGGGGGGCTTGGTTGCTGCATGAGGCGTGCCACGGTAGTGGAGAGCACTCTGGTAGGTGATCTTCCCAGTTCTTTTGCTCAATAACCATTCTCCGAATGAATTTACCTATTGAGAGAAACGTTGAAAGTGCTCTACCCGCCCATTGGTCACATGTGACCCCCTGCAGGTGGGTTATGCGTTTGTGGTAAATTCACAAAAATGATGTCCGTCGGTGGAGGACACAACACCAGGTATGTATAGGTATGACACCTGCTCCCCATCACTTGCAAGCTTCTTGACACCACCTCTCTTCCTAAAGCACATCAACAATGTCTTGCTTATGTTAACGCAGAGGCCATTAGAATCGCAGTACTCCTTCAGACCCTCATCTAGTCATTATTGGTCCTTAAGTGTTGATTAAATGAAAGGGTACCTACTTCTAAGTGATTTGTTAATTGACATACCAACATCAACTAATTATTACTTCGACACAATTTGCATGAATAATTATAAACGTCCATTGTGTATAAACTAAATCAATATCCTTGTACCCCACGCACTGATCTCCATGCACTTATTGATATTCTGAAAGTTCTTGTTCAAGTTAACTTCCACCGTAATCTCGAAAACCATTTTGACCTTGGCACTATGGGAGTGGGAAGACCATTCGCCCATAGCTCAATAATCGATATTGACACTCAAATAAACTTTACCTGTGTACAATAAATAAAGAGCTATAGGTATGTTTGAACTAATTTGGCTTACAGAACTTGGTGCATCTCTATTTGGTAATACGTCTGCTCAAAAGGTGAAAATACAGCTTTTCCAGTTCTTCATATATTAAAAAAAAGTATATATTTATCAAAATCAATTGCTAAACTCGGTAATATAACTAGTTCGCAGGATCTGGTGTTTAATAGCCAACTAAAACCCAATGGGATCGTGAACAATATTTATGAATAGCTAGCGTGGTTATGGCCGAGCTTTTCAATCTCTCCAGAACAATAAATCTGAGAACGGAGCACGTGCTTTATTGTGGAATATTATGCATATTGAGATAAAAGTTCCATATAAGGCGGACTCGTAATAAACCACGGAGTCATGGACAACTAGTAAGTGTAAACTGCAGGTACCGCTTGGCAAAAGTTCACGGCCTGCCTTTGAAAATAATACATACCCGGAATTGTGAGATTTTGCAAATTTATGGCAACCTGACAGCCCACACTTTGGAACATACTGGTACCTGAGCGTGAACTTGGTCTAACGGAAAGGTTAAACTCATTGAAGTCAAGCTCTTTGAGGGCTGCGCTTAATTGGGAAACAAGACTTATCTCTGTATGATCGACCATATCGGTGACCTCTCGCCGAAGTCGGAGTTATGAGTCCGGAGTTTTATTCCTGAACGAATAAATTATCTACTTATCAGCGTTGTTAATTATTTTGCTACATAAATTATACCATTTAACTCAAAATTTAGTCGTAAAATCAAATTTTCCGTCGCTGCATGTGTTAACGTTGTCGTCTTGGTGAAAGGAAGTGACCAGATGGGCAGGTTGACCGAATAGGAAGGAAACAATGGGCAGTAGACGACGTAGACTCGAGGGACGGCGAGCTTGGCCAAAATCGGGGGAGTCACGACAAGTGCCCTGAGTTCCCTTTGGGAACTGGGGAGAGGTACATGACTAGATCTGAATGTATAATGACTTGGGAGACTTCTCATTGTGTCGTCCCGAAGTCCTTGTGTTTGCAGTTACTCTCGACATGAGGCTGCTTCTCTTAATTCCAAGTGTTTACTCTCGCCGTGAAACCTTCGCCGACAAAGGTTATTGGGCCATTGAACTGTATTCGTATCGTATTCGTTGTTCGGTAACATCTTTGAAAATTTGACACGGTTTTTACATCGGTCATACGCGTACTTCTCCAAGTGTTTTGTGGTTTATTATTCTTGGAATAATACACCTATGTTTTCGCGACAGGGTCGACGACTCCGATCGGCCTCAAAATTTGACATTATCCGTTTCAAGAGGTCTACATTCAAAATACGAAATGTCCGTCCGCCGTTCGGGCCGTTTTGAGCAGTAGGATTTTTTTTTTTTAATTTGAAATTTTGACAAAATACTCGGTTTACCATCTAGTTGTGCCCTCAAGGTTTTCAGTCCGATCGCCCAAACCCGTGGGGCGCTATGGGACTAAAATGGGCCTACGGGAGGGTTTTTTGAAGGCTTTTAGGTTAGAGTTAGGTGTCGTTTTCGAAGTATTTTTGGACGTAGAATCCATTTTTGGGGGTCCCGGAACGATCCGATTTCACTGTGGCGATCTATAGGGCTTTCATGGGGCTAAAAATGGGATTTTTGAAGGATCCCTGGAGGTTAAATATTTTTCTAGTAAAAAATAAAGAATCGTTAAAAAAAAAAAATCCCAAAAAACAATTTTTTTTTAAATATAAAAAAATTTAAATTTTTTTCATTGTCAGAATTAAATTTCTGTACAAGTAACCTATATCAAAGAATAATAAACCCTTGTGTAAAATTTGCAGCGTTTTTTTGGGGGGGGGGGGGGGGGGGGCATTGAACTGTATTTGTATTGTATTCGTTGTTCGGTAACATAATTCACCTATGTTTTCGCGACTCCGATCGGCCTCAAAATGTGATATTATCCGTTTCAAAAGGTCTACATTCAAAATCCGAAATGTCCGTCCGCCGTACCCCGTCCGCCGTCCGGGCCGTTTTGGGCAGTAGGAATTTGAAGAAAAATCTGAAATTTTGTCAAAATACTTGGTTTACCATCTAGTTGTGCCCGTAAGGTTTTCCTCCGATCGCCCAAACCTGTGGGGCGCTATGGCTAAAATGGGGGCTTTAGGAAAGGTTTTTTTGAAGGCTTTGAGCTATCGGATCGAGTTTGGTGCCGTTTTCGAAGTATTTTTCGACGTAGAATTCATTTTTTGGGGTCACGGAACGATCCGATTTCACTGTGGCGATCTACAGGGCCTTCATGGGGCTAAAAATGGGATATTTGAAGGATCCCAGGAGGTTAAATATTTTTCGAGTAAAAAATAAAGATTTTTTGAAAAAAATTTTTTTTCCCAAACTTTTCCTTATTGACACAGAACTAAATTTTTGCACTAGTAACCTATATCAAAGAATAATAAACCCTTGTGTAAAATTTGCAGCTTTTTTTTTTTTTTTTTTGGGGCCATTGAACTGTATTCGTATTGTATACGTTGTTCGGTAGGTAACATCTTTGAAAATTTTACACGGTTTTTACGGTCATACGCGTACTTCTCCAAGTGTTTTTTTTTTTCTCTCCCCAACCTGCCTCTCGCAGTTCAGGCTGATCATTCATAACGTTGCCAATCGCACTTACTCCGACCCCCAACAGTCCCGACCCTCCCGATGTCGGAGGTACAACCAGACAGCGACGTTACTCATTCGAACCCCCGAAGCCGCGGCCCCACGCAAAGGAGCCAAATTGAATTGAGAAGTAATTAGTATTGGGTAATTAATCAGTTGTTCTGGGTGGTCCCCCTAAAATCGCGTAGCCACCCATAATCAACTCATTTCAGGTGATATTTCTATCGTAAAACCAGTTGGGGGAGCGAAAATATTATTCAGGGAACGATGAAAGGGACCTGGCCGCCCCGCCCATGCACTTCTCGGCATATAACTCTTCCATGCGTGTTAGGATGAATGTATTCAAATAACAAATTAACTGTGATTGTACGAGCATTCTGAAACATCCCCATTCGGTAGATTCGAGACAAATATAAAGTAACGTCAACGAATTATTCCTTCTTAACTAAATGTCTGTACTGGTGTAGCTTTTTAATACATACACTACACTTTTCCATAAAACTGAACGCTCTTATGATACAACTAGGTCCAATGACTCATACCTGTGTTTAGTTAGTCTCGACACTCATCCCATACTGCACCATCCGTTTTTTCCCGTACCCAATCGATGATACCAGCTGTACTCAGGGGTGGCACGTGACCATTCGTTCGCCATACTATTTCCGAGCTTAATTAAAACCAATTAGTCTTACCGACGATAGTTGTGCCATATGTCAGTGGGAGCGTTTATGGATGGTGGATCTTCCTCCCTCGACATTTGGCTCGCAAGGTCCGCTTTAGTCAAAAATCGATTTGGAGGGTGTAACGGATGTGCCGTGGCAAGTTCCATAAAACCACTCGCTTCTGATGGTGAATGGAGACGTACTTCTTACTATTGAAGACGCCGGTGCATTTCTGCTGGGAAACGTGGTTTATTATTCTTGGAATAATACACCTATGTTTCCGCGACGGAGGTCGACGACTCCGATCGGCCTCAAAATTTGAAATTATCCGTTTCAAGAGGTCCAGATTCTAAATCCGAAATGTCCGTCCGCCGTCCGCGTCCGGGCCGTTTTGGGCAGTAGGATCAGAAATCTGAAATTTTGACAAAATACTCAGTTTACCATCTAGTCGTGCCCGCAAGCTTTTCAGCCCGATCGCCCTAACCCGAGGGGCGCTATGGGGCTGAATTGGGGCTATGGGAGGGCTTTTTTGAAGGCTTTTGGCTATGGGATCGAGTTAGGTGTAGTTTTCGAAATATTTTTGGACGTAGAATCAATTTTTCGGGGTCTCGGAACGATGCGATTTCACTGTTAGGATCTATAGGGCTTTAATGGGGCTAAAAAATGGGATTTTTGAAGGATCCTAGGAGGTCAAATATTTTTCATGTAAAAAACGAAAAAATTTTGAAAAAAAAAGAAAAAATCCCCCAAAAATTTTTTTTAATAAATTTTTTCATTGACACAGAATTAAATTTCTGCACAAGTAATCTATATCAAGAATAATAAGCCCTCGTGTAAAATTTGCAGCGTTTTCTTCCTTGGGATTTCGCCAGCCTAGGAATTTTCAGTTCAATTCATTCAGTTATTGTCGACGTCCATAGAGAATGGCTGCTCTTTTCCTCCTCGCATGTGGGCTTTCCTTCCTCCTGAACTAAATATCAGAACGACGAACGCTGCCGAACCCTATCACGACCTCATATCCACAAAGTTGTAAGTTCCTAATCTGAAATCCAACGAGAAAACAATTTGAACATAAGAAGCATAAAAAAAAAAGGTGCTGTCAATCAGCTTCGAAGGGACACTGTGGAGCTGCTCGGCTATTTGGATACATGCTGAAAGCCTGGAATAATAATTATTGCAGTCGTCTTTGTTTGCAACCTACAAGCATCTTACCATATAAATACTGAAAAGAATAAGATTTCTGGCATGAATGATAGAATTCTAGTGGATACTCTTAATTATATGGCCAGAAAGCTAGATACGTCGAACTACCCGAATTTCATCAAAACCGGCTCAATCCAAACTTTTATTTTGAATTTTGAAAACCCCAGACCATTTGAGGAGGTTGCATCGCAAAAAGTACCTACTAAACGCCATTTTTTTCAATTTCGAACTAATGGTTGGTAACGGGTTTGGGGGACTGTTTCTTCACGAAAGTGAAGTCGTTTCATCTCAAAACGTACTCTATCCATTGAAAAATGAGCGATGAAAATCGAGTTTTCAACCAAAAAGTACTAAACAGTTGAGGTGTGTTCCAAGCAAAACGTACTCTATCCATTTATCAATCATACAGTACTAAATCCAAGTCATATCCGACTTCCTCTACACTATTTTCATCCAAAAGGTACCTACTCCATCCGCCTCACTAGGCTTGTTGTCATGTTCAGGCTTCGTTTTTTATTATTTTTAAAAATATTACCCGCCTACAACGTCCTCCGGTCATTGAAGTAACACAGTGAAGAGATGGCCTAAAAAAAATACAACAACAACACCTTGCCTGTTTGTTTTGATAACAGTTATCAAGACTCTAGATTCAAGAGTTACCCGCTATGATTTGTCGTCGCTCGGTTTTTTAGCGCTCACCTCTTCGACATGTATGTTTTTTTTGTTTTTTTTTTTGTTTGTGTACAGAGCATCACGTCCGAGCGGCTCAACAGATTTTCATGAGGGTGGTCTCATTGTCATCAGCGAGTTCCGGGGGTGGTTATAGGCTACCTTGATTTTTCCTCCCTCATCCCTTTCATCGGTTTTCGGGAGGTACTTCACGACGAAAGTTGTTTATCTCTGATGTGTAACTAAGGAGGCCTCAATAGGGGGACGAAAGTTTTTGTCCGATTTCGTTGGTACAAGGGTCTATGGAATGAGCTTTTTAGGCTGATTCCAACGACTCCAAAACGATTTTTGCAGCCTGAGCCGTTCGTTACCTCTGATCGCCATAAGGTTTTATTACGCATCGGTCGTTAGGGTGCAGTTGTTTACGTAATGAGCATCACGTGGATGATGTGTTGTGTGGCATAGTTTGGTCGCTAGATACCTACTGTTTCTTAGTTTCTCTCGCTCATTAAATATATCGTAATAACAAAAAGGTTGCGCTCATCTATTCAATTCAATTGATGGCTTGTTTGTGCAATTTTTGTTAATTTTCGCCCGAATTTTTCGTTGCGCGGATGAAACCTCTGTTGAAAGGGAAATAATAGGTACTATGGAAACCGAGGAAACCAAAAACTCCGACGTAAACGGGGGCGTTGAGCCCAATGAAGGTGGTTTTAATGTTGGGCAGAACCAACATGAAGGCTCCAGGTAGGTAAGGCTCGCAAAAGAGCCCGAAATGATCAATAATTGAAATTATTTCGGGTAAAAAAACAAAAAACATGTGGAGTTGGCAATAATTGGAATTTTCCGAATGATAATTATTATCATTGATTAAATACGAATTCCAGTTTATTCATCTGATAGATCCGACGTTTTCAGCCTAAAGGTACTCTATCCAAAAATGTTTCAGCCAAAAAGTACTCTATCCATTTGTATCAGTCAAAACGTACTTTATCCATGGTTTACAAATTTAAAATTTGACGTGAATAATCACGTTTTCCACCGACTATCTAACTGTTTTGCCACACAATAGAGGAGAAAAAAAACGGTCAATTAAAAAAAAAAAGTACGAACCTATGAGCTAAAATTAATGTGCTACAGATTTTTGCGTTTCCTGCAAAATTCACTCAAGTGGATATAGTACTTTTTGCGATGCAACCTCCTCATTTTGAAAGTCAAAACTTGTAGCAATACACTCCAGGACCTCCAGTCTAAACAGTGAAATAAAATTAACATGGCTAAAATGAAGTGCTTCACAAGGTAACATTTTTTGCCTTTCCTGAAAAAATTTTAAATACGGATTGAGCCGGTTTTGAAACTACTCGCCTCAAATAAAGCCAAATCATCATCTAATCAAACGTTCATTTTTGAATTAAAAAAAAAATTGGGAGGGTACACCCTGCTGACTTACTAACCTGTAGGTCAGTGTTTCTATACGAAGAGGGTGATGTAAAGCGCGGGGTCCTAATTGCCGAGAGGTCCATGGCCTAAGGGTTCATACCTCAAAAGCGGTCCAGATCGCGCCCCTAAGGGCCCGTCCTCCACACAATGCCCACCCGGTTTCCTAACGGCTATAATAAACACCCGAATGATGTAATACAAACCTTTTATTCAACGTTTAACGTTTTGATGCCAAAAGTACGGGTTTTCATTAGACAAGCTGCAACATCGCACTGGTAACCTTTTGAGTTCATTACGTATGCAATTCATGGGTGTGATTATGTTGTAACTTGTGCGGGAGCCTCTGAACAGATGAACATACCCATTTTCGTGAGTTTGGGTCAAGGGAGTTGATGTCCCTCCCGTCTATTTTGCACTTTTTAGTATTACAACAACAGGTATGTTATACCTAAGCCTTAAAACTTCGAAATTAGGAGAAATGGTTCTAGGACTTCTCTTCCCCGGTATTTCATCAACGTAGGACTTTTCTTCCCCCCCCCCCCCCCCCCCATATGGATACATGCTGGGAAGCCTTCTCAAAATCCAATGAGGACGTACCTACTGCATAACACATTTTTTCATTAAATACCTATTTAATAGGTACCTACATAACTTTCGTTGTAACTGTCTGAAGGATATAATAATAGACCCATTTCTGTAATTCCGAACCACTGAAATAACCCTGACAATTATACCAGTTGTGAGCCGTGTGAATTGTTTACCTCTTAACCGTATAGGTTTTAAGAGTTTAGAGAACCAAACTGTCAGCACTCACTATGAATGAGCACAGTACTTGCGTTGTGGTTCAGTATTATGCCCTCCGAGTTGATTCCCTCGGGTTCCAGGATCTTCGTCAATCTTAACCCCTCGTTGAGAAACTTCAGTAGTGACCCGGCCCAGGTCGTTCCCAATCATCGAACCATGCCATTTAGCAAATTGGCTCCACGAGCGGGAAGAGAGGGGTTGTCTGTCACGATGCCACACCTGGAGATGCTCGTTGCTAATTGTTACAGGGCTTGGGCAACTGATCCTAAACAATGGGCTAAAGGCCAGATTGGAATAGATAAGAGCCCATCGTGGTCCTCAGGCATTAATCCGGCCCGGGGGCGTTTCTGGTGTTAGTGAGAAAGGTGCTATCGCGCGGTGAGGAAGAAGGTAGTTCTTCACGACATTAATGCCACCACGTAATGCTTCTAGCCTACTTCCATAAGCCGAGGTCGTACGCTGATTTCCAAAGATACAATCGTGTTGTCATTTGCTTAATTAATTTTCTTTTTACCGCGTTGTAGACTTTTAAGGGAACGGTTGTTGTGTGGTTTTTTCCTGACTAATTGTGTGTGGCGTAGGTAACCCAAAAGCGCTGAGTCCAAAACCACGCCACTGCTCGTATTTGGATGAGTTGGGTTGTGATAGGCCGGGTTAGATTTCAAGGGCCAAGCCCGATCGGGTTGTCGAGTATCCCTCATGGGATCAGTCTGCCGGCACTTGAAGTGGAGACGTGTTCGGTGAGCAGTGCTGTTTCACTGGAGACGTCCAGAGTCAGGCGCGACTCGTGAGGGAGGCAGCGTCGCAACTGCACCCCCTCGATGCAGAAGGGCGAGAGGGGGGGGGGGGGGGGGCTACGTATTATCTACCTAATTAGTTACCTACCTAAAAATTAATCAAAACTCGGCTCGAAAATCTACGTAAGTTCTTGTAGACCTTACATAGTTCGCGGAACGTCTGAAAAGCCTGTGTTGATAGTGCAATGATAACGGGAGCACTGCCCTTCTTGAGACGATTTTTTTGCATGGACCTTATGGAACAACGAACTAAGTGTGAAGCCAGAAATGTCGAAATGTGGGGCAGTTCTGGGCACTGCGCACACCCTTCCTTCTCACCGTTCACCAGATGTTAAATCACCTCCACAATCAGTGTTGGCAGTCTTCGTTCATGGGCTGGGAATTTTCGTTTGTAATGAGGGACTTTTTCAGGATCTAATCTGTCTCAAATCATGGAAAAAATAGGGGCTTACTTTTGAAATATTTTGAAAACTTTCTGGTGTTGCTATATTACTTTGAACGGTATGAAATCATAAAATTTCGATCGACCAAGGTTTCTGATTTTTTCAGTTTTCCCACAAAGGTATTTTTTACCAGAAGCAGCTTCTGAGGGGATGGCATCAGGGGTTTAGTGTGCTTCCATGTTTTCTGGGAAGTGTTTTCTGAACTCGGTGATCTGCGTTTGTCTCATTTATAAGTTTTTTATTCGTTCGTTTCATTCGATCGTTTCATTGTTCATTTCATAAAGCGTTTGTTGGATAACTCTATTGATTTCATCTTGAGGGAGTTTTCCCGTACAGCGATTGGTACAGCTGTAAAACAGCAAGTTCAGCACCTTTTTTGCCATCCTGCTGATCCAAGGTCGGCATCTCGAAATACAGCTGTGCCAGTGGTTCAGCACCGTGTTTTTGGTTTATTATTCTTGGAATAGGTAATTCACCTATGGAACTGGCCAAGAACAGGTGTATTGGGATTGTTGTTGTACTGGATGCCTTACGCTAGACAGGGCATGAATGATACCGACCGAATAGCCTACGTTGTTCAGGGAAGGAGCTGCTCCCCGATTCCCGCGCTTGGAAGTGGTCTCCCTCGATCTACCTAGCAGGTGAGAGAAAGCACTTCCATATTCTCCGTTCTTATATATTTCGCGTCCTTGTGACGCGCATGTGAGAGAATTCCTCACAACTTATCATGTCGTGTGATAGATTTGGTACTATAGGGATAACTTGAAGACATTCCATTTTTATTGTCACAATTTTTATTGTTTTCACAAGTTACGGCAAGAAAACACAAGGAAATGTAGTGCAGATGTGCCCTCTACTTCCAGGAATATGACATTACAATTAAATTGTAAATCATGTGGTAGTGTAAATCAAAATGCTAATCCGGTTGCAGTTCCCCCCTGAACGCGGAGGTCTGTTCTGTACAACTTTATCTATCTATTACTTCGACTAAGGAACTCGTAGACATTTCCCTAAGAGCTGCTATCTTATTCTTCTTTTCCCAACTGGTGAGGTTCAGAGGCATAACACCATGAACAGAATACAAATTCACTTCGGACAACTGACCCGTTTTCGAGCGAGGTAAAGCCGTTCAATAAATAGCGACGGAGGGCGGACACCCCGGGGCCTCGTGGTCCGGTGTATGTTGACCTTTGTAGGGGCCCCAGCCCCTTGCCACCGTGGATACGAACATGCTTCTATGCGGTAGCCAGGGTTTCACGCGCTGTTGGCCAGAACGTTAAGAAAGTGCATTGCTGCAGTGGGTGGTGAACAGTCTCCTTTCAACAGCACGTGTTCGGTGTAACCGCTTTCAAGTGCCAACGTCGGGGGAGGAATTGGTATTGTTGACTCGCTCAGCTAAGACAATAAGAGCGGCTCATGCAACTCTTGAATTATTTAATCCCCCCGAGAACCTTCACAAATTAGCACGAACGTTATCATCACAAGTTAAGTTACGTAGGGATCGTGAATACAGTTACATCAGCCGAAACGCTTGTCCCAACTGCAGCACCCTCCCGGGGCGATCCAGTCAGTCTGAACAATTTCCCTCCCTTCATTTCTGGTGAGGGGAGATTGTTCTGAGCCAAATTTGTTGAAGTGAGTAACATTTTGGAACAATGAATAAAGGTACCTAATAAGAATACATGATTTGGCTCTTCATCGGCTTTAGACACTCATTTATACAGCACTCCCTCGTTAACACGAACACCACGGGACCGAGAAATGACCCGTTTGTGTTATAAAAATTCGTTTCGTCGCTTAATGGCCTATCTCAAAAACCATCACTTTTCAGGAGCAACAAAAAAAAAAAAAAAAAACGCGTTTCCCACTCCATTTGTCATGCTAAATTCATTGTTCTTCATCGACAGCCAACAACACTGAGGCCTTATTCATTAATTTAACCTAAGTAGGTAGTTACTATAGAAAAATATCGCTAAGGCCTTAATAATGTAAGCTTGAGCGGTGAGATAGGCCATTATAGAATTATCATTGCCTATCTCTTGAGAAAAATATTATTTTATTATGGCCCATCTCAACTAGGTAGTACCCATTTGGAAAATTGTACTGAAAGAAACAGAAACATGATACTTTTCATTAATATTTTTTAATGCTCCTCATAGGCATAACGAAATAAAAACTCCAAAATTGTTGAAATAATATTTTTGCAACACAGAAAAATCAAGGAACTGGTAAAACTAAATTGCAACGTTATGGAACTAAGACTTTTCGTTTCGAAAATCTCAAAACTTCTAATAATCTCTAAATTATAATAAACGTCAAACTTTTAAATTCTAAACTCTTAATTTTTGACAAATTATGACTTTTGACAAAATTTGTCAAAACAAAAGTCTGATAATTTTGATCTAAAAACAAAAGTCATTTAATGACTTTTGTTTTTAGATCAAAATCACAGTAGCAGTCTTCTATTTAACTTTATATAGTTTCATGAATCACAAAACATTAAATTGTAAATTTTACAATGGAAGTTATTAGAAAAATAGAACACTGGAGGTAACTTCAAGTCCTCATAGTACCTATCACACCTCTCTTCTTTGGTAGGTATCATTTTAGGACTAGATCTCTCTTTTGGAATTTGGAACTCTCTTTTTCTCATTCGGTGCAGTCGGGGTCAGCTTCACAAATTTTGATTTCCTGTTTATCTCTCTGAAGGAAACATCTGTATGAGGGAGAAGATCGTAGAATGGATGGCAATCGTGTGGAAGCATGGGCTTGATGTCATGCAGATCCTTCCACTTGTCTTTTGGTATCATGCGGCGACCGTTGTTTAGAGGAGGAAAATTTTATGTTTCTCGCATGTTGCACATGAAAAATCGAGGGCATAATTACTACTATAAAATAGAGTTTCTGACTATGTGTCTGTCGTGCTTTTTTTTTTTCTTTTTTTTTTAATGACCCCAGGTACGATTGCGTAAAACCGATAACCCATTTGCGATAACCCAAATTTTTATCGCGAATTCGGATTCTACGTTAAGTAAATTTTACGTCCGAAACACCCGTTGCGCGAGCCCGGATAACGCGTTACCTGCGCAGAGCGCAAACGTGCGCAAAACCGCGCAACTCTTCCTATCTTCCTTGTTTTCAGTCCGACTGAATAGGCGGGTCGTCTTTGGTCTCCGAACATTTTAATGGTGACATGTGAAGATCACGAGGAAGCTTCAGTGCCATGACCTTGGCAGTGTATTTTCATTACCTACTTATAAGTAATCGAAACTTATAAGTTTCGATAATTGGTACTATTGTATTGTAGGAATTTAAATTTAACATCATTGATGGAGGAGCAGAAGAACTTGTGACAACTATAAAAGTGATAAGAGAACAAATAGTCCAGTCAATCCATACACAAAAAGGTGGTCGTATTGACATTTCGATGTTTCTGAGTTGTTCCTAATCCACAATCCAGGTTACAATGCTAGGCTGCCAGGTAGTTGAAAATGGAGTTTCCACTGTCTTTGGTTTAAATTCATTTTCTCGTGACCTATCGAACCTACATGGTTCTAATAGTGCTCAAGTGAAAGCTAATTAAATTTTCTTTCAACTCATACCCCCAAGAAGGGGGGTTTGAATGCGTCAAAACAGAGAAACCGGGCCCTAAAGTCGAAAATTTGTTAAAAATCACACGTTTTGGTAAAGATTGCCTATATTTGAAAGGCTGTATTTGACCTATAGAGCTGTACTAGTGCTCAAATTGTCGAACATTTAATGTAGTTTTGATTATAAAATAGTGGTCATACCGCTAGGTTTCATACTTTAGAAGCTATAGACCAAAAACCAAAAAATGGGGAAAAAAGTCGCCGTTCTTGCCCCCCCCCCCCCCCCCCCTACGTTAGGGCGCTCGTTCGAAGTTGCAAACTTCAGGACACACTACTGAGACCCTACCAGACCACACAAAAACATAAAATATACTGTGGCATTTAATGCACATTACGATGTATAGATTGACTGGACTGAAGTTCGAAAGCTCGGCGAAAGAGTGAGATTTTTCGTTGGATCCTAATCCCGATAATACTGACAAGTAAATAAATTTTGGATCGATCTCCACAGTCTATCTTCCTGTCTAATACATAGGGGAGGTGGGGGCAAAAGTTTCCAATTTTGACATTCGGCGGTCTCCCCGCCTTCCAAAACGTCCTATAGGACGTCTATATATAGATTTGAAAATTGGCTTATATTCTAGGTTAACATCTTCCCTTCATCCAGTAAAAAAATGGTTCATTTACCAAAACATTTAGAGTGCGAATTTTCCATTTTTCCGAAACACCCGTTTGGAAACTTTTGCCCCACACACTGGGGCAAAAGTTTCCACGCGTGGGACAAATGTTTCCAGAGGCAAATTTTGCCCCACTTATCAGTTTAGAGGTGGGTGTCCTGGCCAAATCAAGACTGTAAGTTTTCTAAAAAAGGGTTAATAGAGAGTTCCTAAAGAAACATCCGAGTTACGTCGACTGTTAATTTTTATCACCGTAAGGGATTTGTCTAGGGAGAATCAAAGAAAAGCTAACTTCACATAAGACCGTAACAGAGATACGGTCTTATCAAAAGTCACGCTAAATTTAAAGTGCCGCTATTTACGTTCTATTGCTCGAAATTAACGGCGGTATCCTTAAGACCGTAAGTTTATTGCCGTAACTTTACGGCAATAACGTTCGACGTTAGGCATAAGGACGTAAGTTATCACCGTTATTTCCGCGCATGCGCGAAATCTCGAGTTACGTCGACCGTAACTCATCACCGTTAGGCAAAAAGTGGCTTTAGGAACTCTCTAATTTTTTCAAATGGCTTAAAACAAAAAATAACATCACTTTTTGACCTTTCGTCATTTTTACCAAGGTTACGACCTTTTTGTTGGGTTGGAACTATAGCTAGGTGGGTTTCTAATCTCGAAGCCCACCTCATCACAGTTCACAAATAGAAGTTTAGGAGTAATAGAAGTAAAATTTAAATACATTTTGAGTTCGGGGCAAATGTTTCCACTTTCTCCAGGGGAGGGAAGTGGAAACTTTTGCCCCCCCCCCCCCGGTGTCTGGAAACTTTTACCCCATTTTGGCACATTCTGCTTCAAGTGTGATTGTGACAATTGTAGGCGGGTTAGGGAGATTGGAGTTGAAGCATTTTGCAGCTGATTTAATGCACAACAAAGGGAAAATATGCCAAAAAATCTAACTTATTCTCTCTTAGGATTTAATGTGCGCTGAATAGTTCCAAAAAATAACATCAAACATGCCAAAAACAAACTTTCCTCATTTACTCTTGAGGTGGTGCATTGGTCCTCTCGAAACTACATAGGTCAACTAATAAGAACTAGAGGAGTGCACTACCTTCTTGATTTCCATCGAAACTGTTCCCGGTTTTTTTAAACGTGCCTGGAAACTTTTGCCCCACGGAAACTTTTGCCCCCACCTCCCCTAATAATATAATATTATTATTATGTAATATGTATGATAGAATAATAAAGATGAAAACTAAAATTATCCTAAAATGATTTAACTTTAAGGCATAAAAGTGGTAAAATGTTTATAAAACAATGGGCATTGCTTCTTTACTCCAGTATGCATAGGGTGTATACCCACAACACCAGTCCGAGGAATACAAAGCTTCTGCGTAAACGCTTTTCTCATAAAACAACATTCTAATTGGGCATGTTACCCATAAGCAGGGGATCACGTTCGTACCTGTGGACCATCCTTTGCGCCCAGTTAAGGCCCTTTTCTATCACCCATTGTTATCTTCCTCGTGTTGCCGGGACTTGACTTTTCCTAACTTCATTGTTTCACTCCTACCGGTCACCGCGGTCGCTCACTCACGTTGGAATATGATCAACATTAGGTAGCTTATTGGATGCGAGGAAACGCTCTTACATAAAAGCAATCAACCAGCTCGGTTTCAGGAGCAGGTATCGGAGAATGGTAAAGACCAACTCAGCCTTGATCGGCCCATTTATCACCTCGGAATCCCGCGGTGAGAATTCTTCGGTTGTATCTGATGTGACCTATGTTCCTGTTGAAGATTAATAAACCCGGAGAAAGTCGTTTCTTGGATGATAGTGATCGGATCCCGAACTTCCGCGGTGGGCGGGTGGATGCCGTCCATCTTTAACCTGAGCCGAGTCACGATCCTTTAATTATTGCCAAAACGGTCATTAAACCAGAAAATCAATTTCTTCCAGCCTCCAACTCTTTTGTTAAAAATGTGTGTCATTTTTAATAAAGTAGGTAGCTTACGTAACCTGATTCTACTCAGGAGAGCATCACCAAATCAAAGTTTGATTACGTTTAATGTAAACATCTACCTATATGATTTTTTTGTTCGAAAAATTGATAAGTGTACCCAGAGTCGACACTGCACCAGTAGTCGACAGCCCCTTCGAAAAATGAGAAAAGCTAACCTTTAGGACACAGATTTGCATTCCTGGGTGGCGCTCTTGATCGTACAATGTCTTCTGAATGTTTGATGGGAAGTTGCCATGGAAACGAGCGGGAAAACCCTAAAAAGGGGAAAGATTAAGTTTGCTATCATCGTCACCGTTTCTGAGGTGATTCCATGGAATAGAATGTTCTATTCATTCTATTCCGTGAGGTGATTCTTTAGCTGGAAGGCTAAGAGCCCATTGAGTTTGTATATAATTTTCACCTGATATCACTTTATATATTTGTATCTAGTGTTTCTAGTTTATGTTGATCCAAAATATTTGCCATTTTTACGATTTTTGACTGTTTTCCGGCTATGTCGACTATCATGGCTTGTTTTTTTTTTTTCACCCATAATGGGTGGAAAAAACAAGCCATCAATTGAATTGAATAGATGAGCGCAACCTTTCTGTTATTACGATATATTTATTGAGCGAGAGAAACTAAGAATCAGTAGGTATCTAGCGACCAAACTATGCCACACAACACATCAAAAATATCCACGTGATGCTCATTACGTAAACAACTGCACCCTAACGATCGATGCTTAAGAAAACCTTATGCCGATCAGAGGTAACGAACGGCTCAGGCTGCAAAAATCGTTTTGGAGTCGTTGGAATCAGCCTGAAAAGCTCATTCCATAGACCCTTGTACCAACGAAATCGGACAAAAACTTTCGTCCCCCTTTTGAGGGCTCCTTAGTTACACATCAGAGATCAACAACTTTCGTCGTGAAGGACCTCCCGAAAACCGATGAAGGGGATGGGGGAGGAAAAAATCAAGGTAGCCTATAACCCCCCCCCCCCCAGCTCGCTGCTCACAATGAGACCACCCTCATGAAAATCTGTTGAGCCGCTTGGGCGTGATGCTGTGAAGAACAAACAAACAAACAAACATACATGTCGAAGAGGTGAGCGCACCTTTCCATTTGTTGGAAAAAAGGTTGCGCTAAAAACCCACAGGGTACTGCTCAGAGCCTTTGGCTAAAATTCAAGAAACATGGAACATGCTTTGCCTAGTAACGCAGCCAAGCAGAAAGAAATCAACAATTGGCAACTGTTTGATAAAAAATGGCTCCTTTGTTCTCCTAACCTCCTAATACTCGTGTGACACTTCTACGTCAGCCATCTCGCGTCACGTTTTCGGGCAGTTAGCTCAAGGCTAAAGCATGTTCCATGCTAAAAAACCGTAATTTACAAGCCACATAATTTCTATAATATTGCTAAGTAGTTACCATTAGTATATCAAATAGGTGGTTTGTGGACTGTTGGAGCATTGAAAGTGGCTCAAAATTCCATTTTTCCCCATTTTGGAAAACATTGCTCATCTTTGTCGTTCGGTTTCAGCCAGACGACTTAACCGAATTGAATGGATAGGGTGCTCATTCGGCGCAGAATTTTGTCCTCTTTATAAAAGCATGGAGTGAATTTTTCGTCCAGACGCTTCTTTCTGGGTGAAAATGACCGAAAACCGAAAAAACAATATGGCGGTTTTCGGGCCACCACTTATCGACTACTGATGCACACTTTCGAAAAACTCATTTTTCTCCCATTTAAGCTCGAATTTTAATAAAATTTACTATTGCATCGTATAGAGAAGGGATTTGTGTAAACCTTGAAAAAGTGGGAAAACTCGATTTTGAGGGTGGGAGAGACAAAAACCTGGCAAAATTCCCTTAGGTGTCGACTACCAATGTGTTTACCTTACATGTAGGTGCTTATAACAGGTCATCAATTTTACAAAGTAGCTACCTATCCTACTTTAATGAGGATAACAATTGGGTAAATCTATTAAAATCATGATAAGTTATGATTGAAAGATAAAGTAGACTCGGAAAGTACATTTAGGTAGTTCAGTTTAACTCTGTCCAGATTCCATGCTTTGGATGGTAGTTCGCTCTGAGGAAAACTGGTTTACTGGAAGCTACTTGGATTCGTTGTGGCGACCAGAAACCCACTAGCTACCGGCGTGTACCTACCTACCTGTAGCAGCATAAGTCATTATTAACCATACCATTGTCAGATCAAAACGATTCATCAACTTTTAACAGCAGGCGTAGGCGACCTCGCCAACCACTGTGCGTCGTGAGATTTGAAAAAAGATTCGTTTTATTTTCTGCCTCAAGTAGATTTGTGTCAGAATAATGTCTATTGAAACGGATCAGAAGCCTATTCATGCGAAGCTCTAGGGTTTTGTACCGGTAATGCATATTGAAATGCAAATCTCCCTCGAAGGACTGGAAATTTGAAGGCCGGAAGATTTTATGTTCATAACAGTTGGAAACATAAAAATCAAAAATAGAATAAAATAAATAAAGCAACAAAATGAAGCTAAACCGCGAAAAGTACATTGCAATTATTTTTGGTGGAATACGTTGCCAATTGATTTGTGTTGCCTTATGTATCATTTGGCCTCAATTTGGATGAAGTCTTTTAGATTCAAAATAGTAACTCCTCCCGCAGTTATAGTCATCGTTTTGAAGGCACCATTAGGTAGGTACGAGTATTACCCTTTTCGAAATCTCGTGACTCGCCGTCTGATCTTCGATGGTGTTAAGCAAAAAGAAAGGGCGAATTTATTTACGTAATATGCAGACTACAGGCCCATCCACTCTATATTGTTTTCACAAAGATAATCTTTTTCGGCGTCTCTGAGGCACGACCCATCGTATTTTCATATCTCAGATAGGTACTGACTTGGTTCTTACGAACAAGGTGAAGAGTATCTCCCGGGGGTGCGATCCTATCGGTCGAATGAACGTGGCCGATGAATTTTTCTGATCTGAGTTTGAACTTATCACACTCATTTTACATGCCTACCAACTTTCAACGGTGAGCTTTGCCAATTTAGATAAGGTGCCTAATCTGAAGGGGATGGTACCCAACGAAAGATGTTACGATTCGAGTTTCACTGTACCGTAAACCGGGGTGAATAGGGACACGACCTTGGTTTCTATCACGGAGGGCGTTGTAGTAGGTAGGCCTAGAAAAATCCACCACTGACCAAATCACTCACAACAACAACATTGGGCTGCGCATCTCTTCTCGGTGCATATTGGGAACTGAGATGCTGATAACCTTATCACCATCAGCTGTTATCACGTGTCCTACTTTGTGTCGCGCCTCGGGTGCATCCATCAACATGTGTGTAAAACTATTTTTTCCTTATAGATAATTTATTTGGGATCAGAATGCTTCAAGTCTTTTGATTCTATCATTGTTTGTTCATTTTTTTTAAATCTCAGATTTACCGAAATGAAGTCTGTAGCGGATCGCCACAAGGGAGGAAATCCTCCAGTTATGAAATCGGCCGACAGCCACCCCACGAAGTATGCAAGCGGCCCGCGGGAGGCGCCAGCGCCTAGGGGGTTTCTGAGCGGAACCCCGGGGGCACGTCTATTCCCGATACCAAGATCGGATGACTAAATAGACGGGTCCCCTAGATGATTCCGCCCCCTCATCCTTATGCTTGTGATCCCCATTCTGCCTATCGTAGATATGGATATCAATCGCACAATTTTTGACGAGACCGCTTGCCAGGAATCCTCCTCTGAAGACATTTCAGTTGAGGAAGCCGGCTCAGCGGACTCAAAATTAAATTCACGCGGGGTACTTGCCCAGGCCGATCCTACCGACAATTCGCTCGGATCAGCCGGGAAATTTACCCCTCGTCAGGAGCAATCTGATTCTGATGCCACTCCTACTGACACTTCGCTCGGTGTAGCTCAGAAGCTGATTGTCTCAGGTATAGATCTGGGCCGCGGTTCTGATGGAGGCAATTTATTGTCTTCAGATGATCCTGCGACCAGACTCATTTCCGGGAACGAACGCGACCCAATTAGGCTAAATCCGTTTGGTCAAATTGGGGACTGCGAAATTCCCCAAATTGCCCCGACACTATTTACTGGACAAGCTGATCACAACAAATTGTGTCAAGCCCCAGATAGATGTGTTTGCGCACTCCCCTCCTCATCCTCCACAAACACAGGGAGCGAAATCCTGGTCACGCCAGAGGCCTTCTCCCAAACACACAAAACAACCAATAGGGACAATATAACCAATTTAGGTACACAAATTGCTCATGTAGGTACACCTTCCACACCCGGTATGGAGGATCTACCTACAACTGGTGACCCCAACTTGAACATGGAGCCTTTGCTTCAGCCTCAGGGTCAACCTACAACTGGTGACCCCAACTTGAACATGGAGCCTTTGCTTCAGCCTCAGGGTCTACCTACAACTGGTGACCCCCTCCAGAAGACGCAGTCTTCACTTCAGTCGCGGCATGAAGGTGGCATGAATTTAAATTCAAATTCCCCCACCAACATTCAGACATCTTCTCTAATTAATATCCCGCAAAATGGAACATTCTTTCCCACGGTCCTTAGATATGAGAATCAACGTCAAATGAATCTTGGGTCGTCCCCCCAAGTGACCACAAGTCAGAACGGAGTTTCTGCACCATGGCTACCGGGCCATGGAATTGATATTACTCAACGTCAGAACAACATGTTTTCGACGCCATTTTTTGAGGCTAACTCAAATCTCCCCAATTCTCTCAATAATGTAACAGATCATATGTTACCAAGCAGGCCCTTGATGATTACATCATCAGATGTTAATCAGGGACCAGCACCCTTTTCTTTTCCGGCTTCTTCAAGCCAAAATTCTGCGCCTAGCACGCAGACAGTCCTAGACCTGCTACTCTCACAGGTCCCTAGGCTCGCTAATTCCTCCAGGAGAAGGACAACTCTCCCCGCATTTACACCCGACAATTTTGAAGGGTGGTTCAGGCAGGTCATGGCAGCTTTCGAGGCAGAAGACATCACATCACAAAAATGGATGTTTAGGGACGTCAAGTCCATTCTCCCTTCCGAAACACTCGACCTCATCAGCCATATCAATGCGGACGACAATAATCCACTGGAACAACTATATGTTGTAATGTCCCACGTTTACGGGATGACCAGTGAAAGCCGCATGACCACATTTATGCACGGTATGCCTTATGACGCCACGTCATTACCCTCAACATTATATAGGCGGTTACAAATCCTTGCGGGCAACTACGTTAGTCCACTCATGCTTAAGCATGCATGGTTGTCGAGGCTACCAGATCATCTTCGCATGATCGCCAGCACTGCACCGGACTTTGGGTCGATGCTCACGATGACTGACCGCGCTTTTAACGCACTCTCTATCAAACACTTAACAGCAGGAGTTTCGCAAGCAAGTGAACCCCAAAACACCGAAAAGAAGGTTAGCAAACCTCGAAAAATTTCGGTCCCTAAAAAAGGACAGGAGACTGAAAAACCTAAAACAGGCTCCACAGTCACTGTCGACAAACCTTCGCGGCCTACCTTCACGTTAAATAACGAAGGTATTTGTTGGTACCATGCTACCTACAAAGAAAAGGCCCAGAAATGCTACGAAGGCTGTAAAATGTCTTTAAACTGATTGCGCTGAATAATTTTTACTCGGGAAAAATTATTGAACGCGCCAAATCTCACCCGAGGCTCTTCTTAACATGTAAGAGCTCCAACACGGACTATCTTGTGGACACGGGCGCAAATCTTTCAATTTGTACTACAAAAGGTAGAACCTGCAAGCCTTCTCCAGACATTCTGCTCGCAGCAGCTAATGGAGAACGAATTCCGACCTTCGGGTTACACACGTTGACCCTGGATTTTGAAGGTCTGGACAAAATTACACATCAGTTCGTCGCTGCCGATCTCCAACAAGGAGTTATCGGGATGGATATCCTCACTAAATTCGGAATTTCCATCGACGCTAAAAACCGCACCGTAACAATGGCAAATAAAGTTGCAAAATGCGAGATACTTTCAACGTCGACCGCCAATGATGAGCGTCACAACGATCGACTGCCTACAACGGACCGTTCCGTCGAGGAACTGCTTCAAACCATTTCTTTTCCCCCGGAGTTCAAATCAATGATAACAGCTTACCTCAAAGGGATTGCCACCCTAGGGAACAAATGGAAGGACACTTCTGTCTCCCATCAGATTATTACATCAGGTCCGCCCTGTGCGGCGCGGGCACGCCCGTTACCGCCAAATAAACTTGCTCTCGCGAAGGAAGCGATGCAGGAGATGGTGCGCGACGGCATTGCTCGCCCTGGGAAAGGCTCATGGGCCTCCCCACTGCACATTGTCAACAAACCTGACGGGTCGCTCAGACTCTGCGGAGACTACCGAGCGTTAAACAGCAAAACAAAGGTCGACAAATACAACGTCCCTCACCTACTTTCTTTCAACCAAAATTTGTTTAACTGTACAATTTTCTCCACAATGGACATTAGCCGTGCATATCATCATGTGCCTATCCATAAGGATGACATCGAAAAAACGGCAATAATTACACCATTCGGGATGTACGAGTTTTTGCGGATGAGTTTCGGTTTAAGCGCCGCCGCGCAGAGTTTCCAAAGGTATATAGATGCCATCTTCAGGGACATCAACTTTGTCTTCATTTATCTCGACGATATCTTAATCGCATCAAAGTCCCTCGAAGAGCATAAGCGACACGTCAAGATCGTACTCGACCGTCTCCTAGAAAATGGCCTAAAATTAAAGCTGGAGAAATGCCACTTTGCTCAGCCTGAGGTCAAATTTCTCGGCTTCACCGTCTCGGCCGCAGGGATGAAACCCTTACCCGATAAAGTACAGGCCATTACGGCGTACAAACAACCAAGCAACATTCTGGAGCTCCGGCGATTCCTTGGGATGCTAAACTTCTACAGGAAGTCTCTCCCAGGAATCGCTGGGGTCCTCCGACCCCTCAATATGCTTCTTTCCACGTCTAAGAAAAATGATAAGACACCCATAGAATGGACGGAGCCGAGGATACAGGCTTTCGAAAAAGCCAAGACAATTTTGGCTACAGCCACAAACCTCGCCCACCCGTCCCCCTCCGCTCCTCTACGTTTGTGCACTGATGCAAGTGATTTACACGTCGGCGGGGTCGTAGAACAGATCGTAGACGGAGTAGCACAACCTTTGGGATTTTTCTCAAAGGCCCTTTCACCAACACAGCAAAACTATAGCACTTTCGACAGAGAGTTGCTCGCCGTCTACCTTTCTATGAGACATTTCTTCGATGTCATAGAAGGAAGGCAGGTCTACGTAGTTACAGACCACAAACCCCTCACAACCTGCCTAACACAAAAAACTGCACATCTCAACCCCGCCAGACTTAGATGGATGCTCTTCATTTCGCAGGTTACCTCGGATATACGATACATTAAGGGGGAGGAAAATCTCGTGGCAGATGCCCTCTCCCGATGTGAAACGTTGCCCGAGGCTACAGACGAAGTGGGGGCATTAGATTTGTCCATTCAAGCAAATCTAGCGGAAGCACAAAAGGCAGAGCCACCCAAAAGCGAAGTAAGCGAAAAACTTACGAAACTAAAACCCCAACCAGGGGCACAAGCTATTTGGGTGGATCTCTCCACCGGGTTTCCTAGACCTTATGTCCCTCCATCCTTGAGGAGAACAATTTTGGACCAAATCCACAGGCTAGGACACCCAGGTGTGAAAACCACCGTCGCCAAAGTGAAGGAGAGGTATTTTTGGCCATCCCTGGTAAAAGATTGCACGCAGTGGGCAAAATCTTGCCAGGGTTGCCAAAAATCGAAAGTGTCCCGTCACACAGTGCCTCCCTTCACGTCTTTCCCACCCTCGGATGCATTTCAACATCTCCACCTCGACCTGGTCGGCCCCTTCCCTTTACAAAGGGGGAAAGACCATCTGCTAACCATGGTCGATAGGGCGACGGGTTGGATCGAAGCCTCCCCTATTGCGGGCATTTCTGCCATCACAGTAGCGAGAAACATCTACGAACAGTGGATATGCAGATACGGTGCCCCAAGTCGAATAACGACTGACAGGGGAAGACAGTTCGAGTGCGAACTCTTTAAACACCTCACCGACATGCTAGGGGCACACCATATTATGACCCTGGCATATCACCCTCAGGCCAATGGATTTGTCGAACGACGGCATAGGGCCTTGAAGGATGCCATGATGTGCCAGGGCGACAGTTCTCCTTGGATAGACAGGCTTCCGGCAGCTTTGCTGGGTCTGCGAACGGCCATCGACGACGAAGGTCTGACACCGTTCGAAAAGACTTTCAAATCGAAAGTCCGACTGCCAGGAGACATGTTTTCCCCCCCTACATCGGTGTCGACTGAACACATCCAAAACATTCGCAACGCGTTGCATCACAACACACAAGCGAAGTTTTATGTCCCAAGAGACCTAAACGAGGCCGAATTTGTATTCCTGAGAACGGAAACAATCCGAGCCAATTTAATTCCCCCCTATACGGGGCCATACAAAGTGCTGGACAGGTTCCCTTCGGGAATGACTATAGAGAAAAATGGTGTTCAACTGAAAGTCCCTCTAGCAAGAGTGAAACCGGCTCACATAGAGAAGGACAAAACAGATGGTAACACGAACTCCATCCCTTCTCCTACAATCCCGACAGGCAGTCCTAACACACCCACGCACTGTGTAAATCCTCCGAAAATCCCAGGGTTGTACACTAACACTCACAATGCCAACCCTTCTCCGACAACCTCAAGGGGCAACCCGACCCCACCCACGCACTGTGTAAATCCCCCGAAAAACCCGGGGTTGAACACTAACACACACAGTGACACCCCTACCCGTAGGTCAACTCGAGTTG
Source organism: Pilophorus perplexus (assembly GCA_955831195.1). Classification (NCBI taxonomy): domain Eukaryota; kingdom Metazoa; phylum Arthropoda; class Insecta; order Hemiptera; family Miridae; genus Pilophorus; species Pilophorus perplexus. The sequence goes on from OY037011.1 coordinate 30,126,943, forward strand.
TTAAAAAACAAACTCCCTACATAGGGGAAATTTCCAAACCAATTAGGAAGTCAGCTCCCCAAAGGAAGGAAATTTCCACCCCAATGAAAACCACAAAATTAGTCACGAAATCGATTTCTCAACCTATCGAGAAATCAACTACTCATAAGGAGACAATTTCGCCTCCAATTCCCAGCATGAATCCTGTGAACAACAAAACCCCCCACGCGAAGGACATTCCCAAAACCGTGGGTTCATCTCTAATCAAGAAATATTATCCAGATTTGGCTGTGATGCTACACCATCTGGCCAGAGAGGAAATTTCGGATCCTACAGCCATAAATCACAAAAGCAACAAATGTCACAGTCCAAACAGCAATCCAACGGTTAAATCCAAAACATTTTCCTATAAAGACGCCTTGACTGGCCCCTCGGAGGCACACAAAAAGGTCGTCTCCCTACTCCAAGTGGACGGAGCTTCAGGTACAACACCTTCGCAATTTCCACATCAGTTGTCCTCAGTCACAAATCCACCAGCGCCTTCCGGGAAAAAGAAGAACAAACGGGGTAAACGGAAGAAATCTTCCAAGCTTCCACCTCCACTTCCACAGTTAATGTCAATTGACATACCAACCCCGGCTACAGCCGCTCGCCCGATACCGCCGACGGCACACTCCGCTCGCCCATCAGCGCCCTCGGCACCTGTTGCCCGTCCCATGGCGCAGCCACCTCCAGCTGACAACCAGCCACCTGCAGCTCACGAAGAGCCTCAGCAGCCGTCGTCATCTCGGCAGCAGCCACACCAAAAACGGCAACGCAAATATTATCCCGCCCCTTAATCACATGGGCTTACTCTTAGCGCCTTCTGCGCCTTAAATTCCCTCTGCCAGCCATGATGGCAAGGAACAATGTCTTACAAATTTTTTCAACTATAACATATATATCATACTCATATTTTAATACTTACCCCTTACTCCGGGGGGCTTAATATACGCGTTTATTTACTCTTTAGCACTTCGTGCTGTCACGACTGTTCGGGTCGTCGAAAATTTTTTTCTCAAGGCGCCTTACCTACTTTCGGAGCTTTCTTCAGTCAATTCTCTCCGCCTGCCAGCCGATTTCGGGGGGAGCCATGTAGCGGATCGCCACAAGGGAGGAAATCCTCCAGTTATGAAATCGGCCGACAGCCACCCCACGAAGTATGCAAGCGGCCCGCGGGAGGCGCCAGCGCCTAGGGGGTTTCTGAGCGGAACCCCGGGGGCACGTCTATTCCCGATACCAAGATCGGATGACTAAATAGACGGGTCCCCTAGATGATTCCGCCCCCTCATCCTTATGCTTGTGATCCCCATTCTGCCTATCGTAGATATGGATATCAATCGCACAATTTTTGACGAGACCGCTTGCCAGGAATCCTCCTCTGAAGACATTTCAGTTGAGGAAGCCGGCTCAGCGGACTCAAAATTAAATTCACGCGGGGTACTTGCCCAGGCCGATCCTACCGACAATTCGCTCGGATCAGCCGGGAAATTTACCCCTCGTCAGGAGCAATCTGATTCTGATGCCACTCCTACTGACACTTCGCTCGGTGTAGCTCAGAAGCTGATTGTCTCAGGTATAGATCTGGGCCGCGGTTCTGATGGAGGCAATTTATTGTCTTCAGATGATCCTGCGACCAGACTCATTTCCGGGAACGAACGCGACCCAATTAGGCTAAATCCGTTTGGTCAAATTGGGGACTGCGAAATTCCCCAAATTGCCCCGACACTATTTACTGGACAAGCTGATCACAACAAATTGTGTCAAGCCCCAGATAGATGTGTTTGCGCACTCCCCTCCTCATCCTCCACAAACACAGGGAGCGAAATCCTGGTCACGCCAGAGGCCTTCTCCCAAACACACAAAACAACCAATAGGGACAATATAACCAATTTAGGTACACAAATTGCTCATGTAGGTACACCTTCCACACCCGGTATGGAGGATCTACCTACAAAGTCAGTTCTTGTCTCTCATATGTGGTGAATAGGGACACTCATTAATTCGCTCTCAACTTTGTTTATCCCACATTTATGCATTCATTGTGCATTTTTTACGCAGTTCTCCACAAACCTCCTTCTTTTTTCATATTTTAGGTCTCGTTGGCACCGTTGTTCCCCCTGCCCAGTTTCGCAGAGGCATCCTCTTATTTCGTAATTTCAACAGCACTGAATGGTGATCTCTTTGGACCATTTCTTCACAATTACAAGTTACCTACAAATATGAGGTTAAAAAAAAATTGGTGCCTTCCAATTTCAACCAACGCTCTTTTTCCGCGTTTTCTAATATTTTCGGTCATTTCTTTGTTTTAGTCAACTTTTAACTTTCAATAAAACTTTTATGGCTTTTTTTTTTTTAAATAATTAAGTCATTTTTCAATAGTTAGTAGTTTTTACTGGGTTGAGTTCAATAAGGCCAAACTGCTTCTAACTCCGTTTACTCATTTCCCGACGTTTCAAAAACATGGTAGCTTTCATCATCAGGGGGGGACAGTGAAATCATTCTCAAATAGGTGTGTATTGTCGTCAGAAGGAGCATTTCGTCAGCACATCAATATCGCAGAAAAATAGATGGACCGAGTCCAGTATAGTTATTAATTTTACGAATAGGTTTTGCATCTAAGGATACGCAGTCGGACAAGACATTTATGACTAGAATATGGGTTTCAAGAGGTCTGACTAGAGTTACTACTTTGGCTACATTATAGGAACGGGCACTTAATATCATATTAAAATAACTTTTCAATTTCAAAGCAAATTTCACGTTGCGCATCCGAAAATCTTACCCCCAGTAAAAACTACTAACTATTGAATAATGACGGAGGCCACCGAAAACCAACGTAATAAGTCATTTTTGTAATTGAGTTCCTGAAACCTGATTTGAAGTACCTAATCTTACTTGAGCTCTTGAGCTTTTAATAAAAGCTCAAGAGCTCAAGTAAGATTAGGTCGTCATATTAGTCATAATATGACGACGATAAGCGACTGATTTGCGACAAGATATACTGGAATTTTTTATATTTTTTGCATCAGTTCCCATTAAAAATTATTTAACCACAATTTTTGGCCATTTTTTGTCACTTTTCAGAACCCTGATTGATGATTTATTTATTGATTTTCCTTTCCCAGTGTCCCTCCTGACCTCCTGAAACGGCAGAATGACGACAAGCTTCAGTTTCTGCGATATTTTAATTGTGTCCCGATTCACCCCAGGTATAGGGGTGAATCGGGACACTATAACTTTACTTTTTTAAATATCAAAATCAAATTAATCTATTGATTATAGCAATGGAATCGATACCTGGAAAGTCAAAGAAAAATATGAAACTTTAAAATAGTTCTTACGTCAATTTAGAGAGGAGATACCTACACCTAAAACCCTTTTACGGTACGAGAGTAAAAAAAAATGAGAGTAGGTACGTTGAACGATTTTAGAGATTCATGGAGGTGCTTCAAATGGTACAGGATGCCGATCATCAGATCTTTCCTCGTGCGCACTCGCCCCAAAGAAACAATTTCCTGATTAAACCCTGAACAAGTGTTATCCAAACGGGCACCTCGAGTGTTCCTTATAAAGTCGAGCCTGTTCTGAGGGTCAATTGGTACCAACTAACCCCAAGAACTCAAGAATAAGAGGGATTTGCTGTGATGGGTTTCCTCCCTGCTCATTTGCACCAATCAGCTTGGTGATTGGTGTGAAGGCCGTGCGCTACGTCTGATGGTCCTGAGAAAAAACAAGTCGTTAGTTAGGTACGTTTGTATTTTAAATAAACAACCCAGAGCAACATATACCTCGCCATATTGCTGATAACGCTGGGACCAGCCTGGCCAAGTCTACTCAATCTAATTTTACTACTTATTTAATCCTATTATTTGTGAATTCAACAAATAAGTTATGGCTGAGATTTAGCTACATGACAGTTTTTATTTAATGAATAAGTTTGACGCAGAACGAGAACATTGGGTCCCTGATTCACGTTTCATGGCTCGTTTGTCTGCCTTCAGCGTAATGACTGCCCGGCGCGGTACACTCTCAAGATAGCAATCTACAATGATGGGTAGATAATCGCAGGTAAGCTCTCGACCAATTTTGTAGATTGATATCCTTCGAAAGGTCTCAACATGACGAGGGAGTATCACTCCCAGTTGATAACACTTGAATCTATTAACCCTCGGGCATTGTTGAGGGTGTAAACGGGGAACCACCTGCCCGAGGTGGATAGCACATTTTATCTGATCACTTTCACCTTTTTTTTCACGTCTTGGAATGAAAAAAGAAGAGAGAATGACGCCTACACTTTCAGTTTTACCACCTTCGCCTCTCATAACCAATCTGCTCCTATTTCGTCGTATAAAAAAGCTAGTTACACACAATAATACTACTATTTTGCTTCACCCTGCTCTACCTGAGATATAGTTAATACAGGAGAAATTCCCAAGGAGCCTCAGTACTCTACATAATGAACGATTTGGTGGTGTGCAGAAGCGAGACACTTCCATGGTGCTCAGACGTCACAAACAAACATTCATTTTTCGTTGAGAAGGTACCTAGTGGGAGTCAAGTTGAAATGAAATGAGGACTACAGGGGGAAACGTGCTCACTTTTTTTTTTTTTTTTTTTTTTTTTTTTTCGAAATGTAGGTAGGTACCTACTTAATGATGGTTTCTAAAGCTTTGGCGCACGAGGAATCCGATGGCGTGGTCAGTTCAGGCGAAAAGCGTGTTCAAACGGGAGAAAATCGAGAGTGAGTAAAAACTATACAGGGTAGGAACGTGTCAACTTGTGGCGAACGGAAGGGTCCCCCTAATTCTCAGCATCTCCACCCAGTGCCTAAATTTCCACGAATGTCTTACTTATCCTGTGTCATTCTGTTCCTCTACCTGAATTTTCCTAGTTGTAAATTCTTCTCACTTTAAATTTGGCTTGCAAGATGGAGAGTCCTAATGACGAAAAACGTTCCCGACGAAACGAAAAGTGGTGGCTCATCTTTATTATTTGGCACTTCTTGATGTCGGAAAAATTTGAAATTGGTCTTACAAAACGCTGCAAATTTTACACTAGGGTTTATTATTCTTTGATGTAGGTCACTTGTGCAGAAATTTAATTCTGTGTCAATAAAAAATCTTTAAAAAAAATTTTTTTGGGGGGGATTTTCTATTTATTTTTTTTTTTTTTCTCGAAAAGGTTTCGTTTCTTACTTGAAAAATATTTGACCGCCTTCAAAAATCCCATTTGCAGCCCCCATGAAAGACCCATAGATCGCAACAGTGAAATCGGATCGTTCCGGGACCCCCAAAAACGGATTCTACGTCCAAAAATTCGTCGAAAACGACACCTGACTCGATCCCATATCCAAAAGCCTTCAAAAAACCCCTCCCATAGCCCCATTTTAGCCCCATAGCTCCCCACAGGTTTGGGCGATCGGGCTGAATACCTTGTGGGCACAACTAGATGGTAAACCAAGTAGGTATTTTGTCAAAATTTCAGATTTAAAAAAAAAATTCCTACTGCCCAAAACGGTCCGGACGGCGGACGAGAAAGGTTGTTATGGGCCAGAGTAACAACCTAAGACGCTCTGTACAGCGGGACGGCGTAGTGCGGACGGACATTTCGGTTTTGGAATCTAGAACTCTTGAAACGGATAATGTCAAATTTTGAGGCCGATCGGAGTCATCAACCTCCGTCGCGAAAACATAGGTGTATTATTCCAAGAATAATAAACCAAAATTTGTCTTGGCGAGGAGATGACAAGATAGGTCTGAAAACACCAAACATTTGGCTCAAAATGGTTCAAAAATTGCTCAAACTGTTGGTTCCAAAAATAGAATTCTATTTTTTTAAACAAAGCCAGTTAAAGAAAGTTGTGGGCACGAGGACACTGCGGAGGGAAGTGGAAAAGTTGCGCCGAAAAACACCTCTGTGGGGAAAAAAAATACGCTGCGCGGAATAAAACAACAAAAGTGTCTGGCTGAGAAGGGAGAAGAAGAATGTAATAGATTTTACCTTCCAAATTATTCCTTAACGTCCATCCTGTATTTTTTTTAAGAATCGAAAACTATTCTTTATGGACAAGCGAATAGAACATGTTTTTTATTTTTTTATTTTTAGTATTAATATATCCAGCCTGCTCCCAAGCTTGACTACAGGCTTTTTTTAGTTTTTTTTTTTTTTTTAACTGATATAAAATCTTAGTTATAGTAGAAAATATATGCAGAATTGACCTTCGCTACACAGCATCGACCTCACTTCTACACACCACCACAAATCGCACCAAAATCCACCTCATTAAGGAACGCAACTAAGTCCGAACAGTGGCTCCGCAATAAGTCCCCAACCGCCGCCGGCCAACCAGCACCCTGCAGGATACATTTCCTCCTGAGACGAGCACGTGGAATTTCAAGGAGCGCACACTCGAACAGAAGATGGTCCCAGTCCTGAACCGCCCCGGATAGGCACGAGCAGATGGCCGAATCAGCCAGGTTAAATCGGGCAAGATATGACCTCAACCTGCCGTGACCCCTCAAAAGCATAGTCATCCTCCACGAAAATGGAAAAGCCAACTTCAGGCGGTCCCGTACTGCTGGAAAGATTCGCCGCGTGTGACTGCCGTCCTGTGTCGACTGCCACATCCTTTCCCACTCATCAAGGGATGCCCGGTGCCGGTCGCTCTTAATTCGCTGCTTAGGCATCCTTGAGAAACACACTGGCAGCCCCAAATCTTTCTCAGCCGCCTTCGCACAGCTGTCCGCCTCCTCATTTCCAGTCGTCCCTATGTGTGCCCGAACCCAAACGACGCCCACACGCCAATCGCCCTCACTCCGCAAGCGATGCAACAGCTCCCTGATGTCCTCCAGTACCGGGAGAAGGTTCCCAGCGTCCGCGAGCCCATGGAGGGCGACCTGGCTGTCCGTATGCACCAAAGCAGATTTATAAACCCGGCTCACAGATTGCCGACTCAGCCAACTTAATGCTTCCCCGACTGCCAACGCCTCCGCCTGGTTATTGCTGCATCTAGGGCCGAATAGAACATGTATTAGGCTCCCTGAGGGCGGAACGAGCGGCCCCCCAGGCCGCAACGACCGCCCCGCCAGGGCGGAACGACGGGGGTTGGCTGGCGTGCAGAGCTTGGTTGACTCAAAACGTCACTGACTTCAACCGTCGCTCGTAGAATGCCTGTGGAAAGCTTGTGCTTTTATCAAATCTGCAAAATGTTCTCATGAGAACCCGCAGACAGTGGGTTGCCGTTTATTTCAACTCTGATCTGGTTATTCCAACAAAGAGACTCTTGGCTCAAGCAAGGTTGACGGAGAATAATTTGGTAAATTTTATATTCTATTTTTCAAGTTTCTACTGAATAATTTGTTAGATATGTACCTACCAGCACATGACGCATAATATGCGTCATGTGCTGTCCCACACATACCATATTATGGTATGTGTGGGACTCCCCCATGCATGGATGATGGAAGTGTATTAAATTATTTAATATTAAAATTTTACATTTGCGGGTGTTCCTATCTCAAAATTTAGATTCCTCAAATTTTGTGTAGGGAGTATGGGAACAGTAGCTCCTTGGGCATGACTTGAATTGTCAAGATCTACAACACAAGTAAAGGGGAACCTGCAGCCACAGTGTGGAGCTCCTCGCACATTACAGGCTTGTTTGATATGTCAAACTGTAGTGTAAGTGCAGAGGGCCCGGTAAGGAGCCTAGTGGATGCTGAACCCTTATAAGATGTCGCATCCAAATTCAGTTTGCCCTAGGTCGGCAGTAGTTATTGCTGCTACAGCTTCCCTGGTTGAAGTGTCAACTAGGAAGGTCTGACCAGCATCTCCGGATACCCTAACCAAATTGTCGGCAAGGAAGTCCTGGATAAAACTGGACCATCTTTAGACATTTCCTTTGATACCTCAGCTTCCCCGACCGAATTGTCAGCGGGGGAGGCCTGGAGCGTTCTCACTGCGAAATGACATTATGTACGTCTTACTAAAACCGGAGCAGAAAGTGCAATTTCAAATGGATAAATTGTTTAGCCCAACGACGGGGGGCTCTTCTTGTTCACGAGAATCAGCGTGTCTGGCGCCAAGGTGGCGTTGTAACTATTTCCGGCGGGCCTGAAATGGACATGGAGGTAAATCCCCATAGTATGTATAACGGCTCGTTTGATGTATCGAGACGATAATGTAAGAGTAACGGAATGGCGAGTCAAAAACAAAATTTAGTAAAGAAGATTGGACTGATGTGAAATACAACGTGGTTAGTATATGTTTCGAATTGGTATAGCCATAAATGAAGTCAATTAAATCAGAAACCATCGGCATACGAATCGATATTATGGATGTCTTAGCCTACTTTAGTTTGAATTATTATGTTTGCTACCTCTCAGATAATTCGCAAGAAAGATTCCGGGCTCCCGCTGTTCGGCTGATTGAAAATGGTCCTCGTAGCAATCCGGACCATCAACCCACCCACACTGCTGTTTCTCCTTTCCGCTCGGGGGTGGCTTCAAAAAACCGAGCTAGACGGCTTGATGGATCTTAGGGTGGGTCATTACAGAAATAATAGGGTTGAGAGGCACCGAACGCGCCCCGTCAAGAACGGTTAACAAGGTGTGAAGTTTGTGACATAGCAGTTTCGATAAAGGTTGAGCTATTTATCTGGTACGTGCATCACAGCTTTCAACCCTTAAGGAGAACATTACGGACAGATTTATTGATAAAGGGTGACGATTAAAAACAATAGCTCACCCCTTCAACGTTACATTATGGTAATATATGGGCCTACATAACCCATCTGCGTGGTGCGTGTGGTCCGAGGTCACAAAAAAGAAAAAAATACCAGAGAATGAATTATTGCTGTCAAACAAGCACTGCTTGAATATAATGCGGCCGAAGGATCATCCAAAACGAATCATGGTTGAGTTAGAGGGCTTGGATTTTACCAGAGTAGGACAGTTGACGGATTGAGCATGTTTGAGTCGTTTGCATACGACAGGTAAGGTGTTGGTAAGGTACTTCTATTACAAGCAGTTGAGGGCTGTTTGACTCCAATCTAGATTATAAAATCCTATAAGGTTCGGATTGATATGCGCGATAAAACCACCAAATATACTCGAAAAACAGAATCTGTTTTATTCTCAATAGATATGCTCAAAAACACGGTTAAAATCTACAAAAAAGAAAGTGAAACGAACAAATCAACAACTTATGGGGTATTTGAAGGACTTGGGCCAAGAAGTCGAATGAGTTGTTATTTTCGATTTTGGACGTAGAATCAATTTATGAGGAACCTCAGACTCGTCCAATACACTTGGGCGTCCGTGGCGCGTAAAAAAGGAACCACAGAGGGGGGTTTAGAAGGTCTTTGGCCATGGGGTGATGTTTTCGAATAATGTTTGGACGTTGAGTCCGTTTATAGGGGGTCTCACACCCAAAGATCTCACTGTTGAAGAGGGGGGTTCAATGGGGCAACAAACGTAGCGGTTGAAGGATGTCAGCAGGTCGAATGAAGCTCGTTTTCAGAATTAAGAATAGAACTCATTTCGATGGCTACTGGAAAACATGAGATATGAAAAAAAGGAGTTTTGAGGTTTTGAATGATTTGGATCCAGAATTTCAAGCAGAATCTTGTGGTGACCTCGGTTTTGGAATAATACACCTTTGTAATCGTGACGGAGGTCGACGACTCCGATCGGCCTCAGAATTTGACATTATCCGTTTCAAGAGGTCTAGATTCCAAAACCGAAATGTCCGTCCGCCGTACGGGCCGTTTTGGGCAGTAGGAATTTTTTTTTAAATCTGAAATTTTGGAAAAATACTCGGTTTACCATCTAGTTGTGCCCGCAAGGTTTTCAGCCTAATCGCCCAAACCCGTGGGGCGCTGTGGTGCTAAAATGGGGCTACGGGAGGGGGGTTTTGAAGGCTTTTGGCTATGGGATCAAGTTAGGTGTCGTTTTCGAAGTATTTTTGGACGTAGAATCCATTTTTAGCTTCAAGACTCCACTATGTTATACAGGTTCTGCGAAAGAACCTACCCTCTATCCAGCCCCGTAGAGAGGGGGAGGTGGGGGGGGGGGGGGGGGGGGGGGGCTGGACCCGTTGCCCCCGGGCCCGGCCTTCGTAGGGGGGCCCGGATTTTCTTGAGATTTTTTTTTTTTTGTAAAAAAGGGGGTGGAGAGGAAAAAGGATGGGAAAAGGGACAGATCAATAGGGAAAAATTGCATATTTTTATTTTTTATTTTATTTATTTTTATTTTTTATTTTTAGGGGCCTAATGAATTTTGCCCCCGGGCCCGGATTTTCTCTCCACGGCCCTGTCTCTATCACTCACTTGATAGTAGGTCCCATCAAAGTTCACAACCTCATGCTGGGGCACTACAGGGCACTGGGATCTGGACACTTCAAAATTAGGTAGATATATTTAAATATGATAACGTGATTATTGATAAAAGGTCTATTATAGACCACTATAATAGTGCATTAGATACCCCCATCATGCTGCAAACTGAGAAGTTTTAGTTTTGTAACAACAACAACAACAACAACAAAAATTCAATAATGACAGGAATTCTGCCACATTCAGATTTTCACCCTAATATGCTCGAATCCGAGCCCTAATATTTCAAAATTTGAATATTTAATATTATTTGAATTCAAATAACTTCAAATAAACTTCATTCATGAAGTTCCTAAGAACGCCTCGAAAACAATACTGAGTATAAGTACTAATAATTAGTACTGGGTGATTGCAAAAAGGTTAACATTCCATTTTGCTCATTTTGAGAAAATCGATTAAAACCGTTGAGAAAACTTGTTTTATTAATGATCTGATTTTTTTTTTTTTTTTTTTTTTTTTTTTTTTGTATAAGACCAGAGTTCGAGGGAGGTTTCGTCAAGCTTACAAATCATCTTGGGGTTTTCATACATTAAACGAAAGTGATAGGAATCTTAATAAGATTCCTTTTAATCTTAATAATAATTTTCTTTTTCTATTCCTTAAAGATTAAATTGAAATTTCTGCTGAAAAATACCTTTAAAATTGTAAAAACAGAAGAAAGAGGCGTTAGAGGGATTACCTAGTCATCATTTTCACTTCCAGCCTCCGCAGTTGAAGTTGGCCAGTCCAATAATTTCTGGTAAAATGGCTTATACTCATCAGGCACGTATTCATTATAATGAACCACTTTTGAAATGTCCGCAACTTTTTTTTTTTTTTTTTTCGCAACTGCAAAACGGATAAGATTCCTGGAATCTCATTCGTTTTGAGCTCACTGATGATTTCGATGAACAACAACGCAACGGAGAGCAGTTGGAATGTCACCCTTCTTACGCTCATGCATCGAGCTTGGAATTATCTAAACAATGGCGTCCTTACCTCGTTTTCTCAATTTTTGGAATCTTAACCTTTTTGCACTCACCCATTCCTAATTATTATAAATATTAATAATTATTCCATCCTAATCTGCCACTCGCAATTATTTCAGTAACGTAATTTAATTTAATTGACGCTAACTTGCTAAAGAACGCTGAGATTGCGATCAGAACTGCCGGGTGGTAAAGTGATGAATATCTACATCACTCTCATTGACCACCTCCCAGGCCGGTGCCACTCCAATTAATTCCTAGCCTATTCAAAGGAGAGATAACACCCGAAGAAAAAAAGACTGTTTGTTTATATAAACAATCGATCCAAAACCGGAATACTAAGCACAATGGCACCTTGCGGTCCTTGAATTTAGGTTTGTAAGCATTTCATTTCATTTCGAGCGGGGCACCAGCGATAAAAGCGGTCTATCTATAATGAGATCGGAAGCTCGTCGAAAGATTGTTAATAAAAACTGTCTCCCTGTTTGTTTTGTGAAGACACGAGATACAAGATTTACCGCTTGGGCCAGTCAATTACGAGTTTTTTATCAGATTGGGGACTGCCGGTTTAAATAAACGATTTTCGGTCCAGCTAACCCGGATGGATCTCAATGAAATCGGTACTCGTTTTTTGTTTCGCTTTCTTGAAGGTTTAATTTTTCGTATCATTGCCGCCTTGAGAACAGGAATGATTGATTGTATTCTTACAATCTACTGTTGGGCAGGGCATCAATGTACGACCTATTCTACCGAGAGCCGGGCATGGCAACTATTTAAAAGCGAATCTTGGAAGGTAGCAGAATTCCAAGACTTGACGCAGTGTCATGCAGGTACCGTTTCGCTGAGTGTTCCTACCTTTTATGAATACTTTGTCTGATCTATGAAGATGCAATAAGCACGGTTTTAGTACGCGGACATGGGGGCCTGGCTTCGCTCGATCAATTCACTCGGATAAGACGGACTCGCTTCGCTTGCTCTCGCTCCGACCCCGCTGGCGGTAAGAACCCTGAATTCTCTCGCACGATGTAGAAATGCTTAAGAAACGACTCCCTCCCGGACACTCGGGACGAGGGGAGTTCGAAATTTGGCTGAGACAAATTTAAGTCTATAATTTTAATCCCCCCCCCCCCCCCCCACGAGAGATTTGAGTAATTAGGGATCCATAGTCGATAAGAAAAACGCTGCAAATTTATTGTCATATTATGAAAATATTTTTGAAAAAAAAAAAAAAAAAAACAAATCTAGGTTTCTATAGGAATGTTTGGACAGATGTGGGACCTAAAAAAAAAAAGGATTTTGCGACCAAAATTACTCGGAAAACGAGCTCTTATTTGACTTGGCGACTTTTGCGACAATTGGCGTTCAGGGACCCCCAAAAATACTGCGAAAACGACACCTAACTCGACCCCCTTACCGAAAACCTTCAATAAACCCCTCCCGTAGCCCCATTTTAGCCCCATAGCGCCCCACGGGTTTGGGCGATCGGACTGAAAACCTTGCGGGCACAACTAGATAGTAAACCGAGTATTTTGACAAAATTTGAGATTTAAAAAAAATTCCTACTGCCCAAAACGGCCCGGACGGCGTACGGCGGACGGCCATTTCGTTATCTCTCAAGAGATAATATCTTATATTATGTTTCAATTGAAACGGATTATGTCAAATTTTGAGCCGATCCAAGTCGTCGATCTCCGTCGCGATTACATAGGTGTAGATCTACTAGTATAGTAGATAATAATTGGAATAATAATTACATTATTCCAAGAATAATAAACCAGAATGTATTTTTAAAACGCTGCAAATTTTACACAAGGGTTTATTATTCTTTGATATAGGTTACTTGTGCAGAAATTAAATTCTGTCAATGAAAAATTTAAAAAAAATTTTTTTTGGATTTTTATTTCAAAAAATTTTTTTTTTGGATTTTTTTTGTTCAAAAATGTGTTTTTCAAAAATTCTGTATTTTTTACTCAAAAAATATTCAACATCCTGGGATCCTTCAAAAGTCCCATTTTTAGCCCCATGAAAGCCCTAAAGATCGCCCCAGTGAAATCGGATCGTTCCGGGACCCAAAAAAATGGATTCTACGTCCAAAAATACTTCGAAAACGACACCTAACTCGATCCCATAGCTAAAAGCCTTCAAAAAAACCCTCCCGTAGCCCCATTATAGCCCCAGAGCGCCCCACGGGTTTGGGCGATCGGACTGAAAACCTTGCGGGCACAACTAGATGGTAAACCAAGTATTTTGTCAAAATTTAAGATTTTTAAAAAAATTCCTACTGCCCAAAACGGCCTGGACGGCGGACGGCGGACGGCGTACGGCGGACGGCGGACGGCGTACGGCGGACGGCGGACGGACATTTCGAATTTTGAATGTAGACCTCTTGAAACGGATAATGTCAAATTTTGAGGCCGATCGGAGTCGTCGACCCGCGTCGCGAAAACATAGGTGTATTATTCCAAGAATAATAAACCAAAATCGCAGGTAAAAGCAGGTTTTCTGCAATCCAAAAATTTGTTCTACACGTATTTAGGTAAAACACAATGTCATGTAGACTATGTCATAGTCCAGTGTATGCTCAAAAAAAGTTTACAAAAACAGGGACTTCACTCCCATGTATTGATTTTCGTACAGGATGTGTTATGAAACGCGGCTGGCTATTCAACAAGTGGCATTTTGCGAATACTGTTACCAATACTGCGAATACTGCACGAACGGTGAATACTGTCAATAGTGGTGAATACAGTTGTTGAACAAGTGGTTCTTTGCGAATAATGTAAAAAATACCTATTGAATACACTTTAATGAATTTGATAACTACCAGCCTGGTTTTATTTGATTCAAGGAAACCTCAAGAAACTATGGGAAACAATAAGCAATTTTTATCTCGAATGTTTTACATAAATTTGAGTATTTCTCGAAAACTTGAGGTTTTAGCGGTTCCGAAATAGTTGCATTCGACTCAGCAACCCCCAAAAACATGAAAATTGCAATTATGATCCGATTCAGAACATGTTTTGAATTTTTTTCGCGCTAAATGTCCGGCCCACTGCGCTACGCCTGGTGGAAAGATCTACCCTTCCAAAACCCCAATGCAACCCCGGATCGCACTGGAGGATTTCGAATTGCATATACAAGACTGTACTCCGACCAACTAACGCAGTTTTACGTGAAGAAAATTCACAAATTCCACCCGAACGGTTCTATTTTTGCCGAATAAAAAAGATCACGCAAAATTGAGAAGATGAGGAGAAGGAGAACCTTATTTTTTTGGTCAACATCATTCCAAGGTACTGTTGGTCGGGAAAATACCGCAAATACATGTAGGAACATTTTTAAAACCGTAAAAAATCCGCGAGCGCCTAATAAACTTATAAACTTGAAACGACCCCGTAGGAATCAGAAAAACCTTTTTCAGAAACTGTTGATGAAAATTAAAATACATGAAGTCATTATTTAAGGGGCTTCGGCACCCGAAGCCGCTCGGCGCGGCATCGTCTCATTCACCCTGAATTACGGCCCACTCACGATTATATCCTCGAAATGTTTTACATAGTGGTGTTCAGCATGAAATGTAGTTTTCGAATATCACTTTTTTTTTTTAAATCATAGGCACAACACAAAAGCCAGGGTAGGCTCCGGAAAGTGAGACCTTCAAATCCTGTTTTTCACTAAATTTGACCCATTATCTTCCTTACCTGATCACTTATCGACTTCTGACACGCAGAGCCTTTTTTATATACATCAACTCAAAACCCGAATTTCCACACTGTTTACCATATAGGTTAGGTGGGGGAACTGTCCGCAGTTGTGGGTTTGGAATTTTTGCAAGCCACAGTTTGATGTTTTTATTCGATTTCTGGTATGGAATCGAAAGCTTGGGATGTCACTCATCATTTCATAACAGCTCCAGCCTTGAAAGGTGTTTAGTTTGAGAGATACGCATATTTTCGTCAAAAATGTTTTGGGGTAATCATCCGCAGAGCAGACACTTACCCCATCAGGAGAAAATCATGGGAACAATTGGTTCCTTCAGTTCAAAAACATGAAATAAAGCCTTTATATTGTGGTAATAACCATTTTAACCCATCTTTAAACTGGGGAAGTAAAAATTTAATCTAGAAAAAATCTCGAGGAAGAGGTAAGTGCAGAATACGCTAGAGTTATTAAATCACAAAATATTTCATTACCACAAAAATGTTCAAATAGTTGAGATCACAAAAAAAAAACAAAAAAAAAAAAAACAATGAATTAATATAAGAACAAGAAGGGCTCATTGTTCCTGAGACCCCTTAGTTTCATTTCAGTCTTAAATAATGCCCCTACGACTGTGGACATTTACCCCCAAAACATTGCGGAGAGTTACCCCATATCATGACGTGAGCACGAAAATCATACTGACATTAGGGAACAGAAGAAAACGTTAATTCAGTGCCATAATTTCAAAGCTAAACAACAGCCCTTTTGATAGGAAAAAAGACAGGCCTAATAAGTACAACCGTTATTCCACAATAATGCGGAAAAGTTACGAAAATATTGTAGTGACAACTCAAAAAACAGACTTACCTCATTTTTTCAGCCGAGGAAAAATTTACTCTATCCAAGTTCTAACCAGCAACTGGTGATTGTGAAACCTACCTCTGGTGCCAATGGCGAAAAAAATGATCTATTGATTTGCATGAATATAACTCGTTTGCTAGTGACAATCAATAATTGTTCATAAACAAATTATTTGATAATGTCGATGTCACTAAAATATGTTCCACGGTGACGGTTAATGTAGTTTGTGACGTTTGCTTCTCCAGCATGAAAATGGAAGAGTCTAAACGTCTCGGCATGAATATCGTTGTGTCCCTAACTTGTGAAAACTGTGATCTTGGTTTGAAAAGCCAAGTTATTAACCAAGATCAGGGGTCAATAATATGAAGCAGGCGCCTACAGAGACGCTGTCTTTGAAAATTCATATCTCCGCGAATTTTTAAGATAATGGAATGCGGTTCATTTTAAAATGTTTGTAAATAGTTTTTCTTTCGATAAAAAATTATTGTGAAAATTTCCAAAAAAAAAAAAAAAAAAAAAAAAACATTTTTTGGGTTCCGAAGCCCTAAAAAGTTAAACCAAACTATCCTCGACAATATTTCGGTTTTTTCAATTTTATTTTTATATATTTTTTTTTATAGAGAATTTACTTGTATTATCTGATTTTAAAAAAACCACCCGAAACAACTCGGCGAGACTCATCCTTTACTTCAATAATGTAAAAGAGACGGGAAAAAGAGTTTAAAAACTGAGAGTGAAACGAGTGGAGTGAAACGAATCATAGAATTGATAACAAAACTCGGCGAGTCAATTCTATGATTCGTTTCACTCCTCAATCATAAATTTGTCTGAAGTTGTCCTTTAGATCCATTGTTCTATAGATTTATTCCCGCCGAACCCAAAAAACAAAATCGATCTGAAACCGTTCACGAAAACCATGCGTTGATATGTGAAAATAAGTAACGGGGGAGGGGGGGGGGTTACCTTCAACACGATTCGTCGAATGAGCTTGGTACGTATTAATTTAAGCTGAACGCAACGTTAGGAAAATAATATTTATTCAATAGATTAACCTTGTTTTATAAGTACTTGATGACTTCAGGGGCAAGTAACGTGAATTTCAAAAATAGAAATAAGCGCACGTTTTCACAAAAATCTTGCATACTTGGGTAAGAGACCCGTAAATATAGCTTCTAACGTATAATCGCGTAACCTAGTTATTTCATACTTCTATCGTGTCAGTCTCTTTAGAACCGCTTGTCACAACGGAATGGGCGTTCGCAACACTACGGAAAACGTTGGCAGGCCACATTCATTTAACAAGGAATTTACGGAATCAGTTCTCAACTGGACTCAGTTATTCACATGGTCCAATGTACAGCGTTGTGCAGATATCAAATCATACACGCTATTTTAATTCGCTTATAACGAAATGAAAGGTCTAATCCCATGAATTGTGCAGTCGTAAACAGTAAAGTGATGAACATGAGAATTGGTGATGTTGGCACATTCGAATTGACTCAATTTACTATGAATAGACTATGGACTACTTAGGCCTTATTGAGCAAATTGTAAATATACAAACATTTTCCCTAGACGGATAAAAACTACACACCTAATGTACCTTCAATATAATACATAATCTGAACCTAATTTCATTATGGGGTTCAGATTCGATATTTTTTTCACCGAACGCTAGAGCACTACGTTGTGTACGTATCTTAATGTTACAGTTATTATGGCGTGAGTGTCGTAGTTACCAACATTCCAATTCCTATTACATTATACTAAGCTTCAGGAACCTCGAAACTCCAATCTTTTAAATTGATACACAGCACGATTCAGTCGAGAACGACATGCTGGTTTAACGGATATCATCAGTTTCTCTGATGCGTACAACTAAATTTAAGTGATGTTAGTAGAAGAATCTCGAGAGAACACTTGAAGTTTAAAGGGTGGTCAAACCTCTGCGCACTCATCCAAAAGAGCTTTTCCGAAGTGTGTAATTACGTAATCGTGGTAGTACATCATAATGCAGAGAGGCTGCCCGAGGATGATGGACGTCCACACGATGACGTTGCCCCATTTACCTCCGAACTTCTTTTCAATGTATCGAGAAATGATGGAAAGTGGGATCTGCAACCAAAATTTGCGTTCATAAGAACAATGAGCCGTTATTTAGAGTAGTAGTCATAAATTGAAAAGGTGTTCTTACCTGGCCCATCATACCCATAAATGCCCATATCTTGAATGTTCGTAGAGGCACACTGACAAGATATTCGTGAAAAAAAGCGCTTATGAAAAATACGGAGGTGCTGGCGAATAATTTGCTGTATCCTTGTTCTACCAATGGGATGTATAAATGTCTGAAACAAAGAAAACAAGCCATCAATTGAATTGAATAGATGAGCGCAACCTTTTTGTTATTACGATATATTTAATGAGCGAGAGAAACTAAGAAACAGCAGGTATCTAGCGACCAAACTATGCCACACAACACATCATCCACGTGATGCTCATTACGTAAACAACTGCACCCTAACGACCGATGCGTAATAAAACCTTATGCCGATCAGAGGTAACGAACGGCTCAGGCTGCAAAAATCGTTTTGGACTCGTTGGAATCAGCCTAAAAAGCTCATTCCATAGACCCTTGTACCAACGAAATCGGACAAAAACTTTCGTCCCCCTTTTGAGGCCTCCTTAGTTACACATCAGAGATAAACAACTTTCGTCGTGAAGGACCTCCCGAAAACCGATGAAGAGGATGAGGGAGGAAAAATCAAGGTAGCCTATAACCACCCCCCGAACTTGCTGATCACAATGAGACCACCCTCATGAAAATCTGTTGAGCCGCTCGGGCGTGATGCTCTGTACACAAAAAAAAAAACAAAAAAACATACATGTCGAAGAGGTGAGCGCACCTTTCCATTTTTTGGAAAAAGGTTGCGCTAAAAATAGTGTCAATGGTGTATTAACAAAGAGCTATCTAACTAGGGAACTTTCAAAATGTACAAAAAGAAACAGGTGATTAAAAACAAGCCCCCCCCGACCCGATGAAGCAAGAACGACTGACAACGCAGACGTTCATTGCATGTTGCAGACGTTGTGAATTGAAGGCGTTACGCGTATAGGATCGACACATGGGACACCGTCCTGCTCGGAAAAAAGGTCAAACGGCTTTCGAACAACTGTTTCAAATCGCTTTCAGGGCCATTCTCACGAAAACGTTCAAAACTGGAGGGTCGTCGACTTTCAAAATTTAAACCTTGTCGTAGACAATCGAAAAGGCAGGGACTAACGTGGGGTTGGAAACGCTTGATAATATTAAATGAATGAATTTTATTCATTCAAATTAATATTACGTGATAATCCAGGATTTGAATCGCGGAGGCCAGAAACATAATATGTTAAATATTATGGGCAACAAGTTTTGAGGGTGAATGAAGGACTCGATGGGGTTTGAAGCGTTGTAATTAAGAAGTTTGGACGAGCGCTTTCGCTAATTCTAGCATCTTCAGGTCTAAAATAAATAAGAAGACAACCTGTTAGAGCAGGAAGGCCACCAAGTATGATTAAATTAATTTTAGGATTATGTTACCAGTTAGAGGCATTCGTTCTCCCTCGCTCTCTCGCATAGTATGTTGTTGGTGTGGATAGGCGGTTGGCGGATCTTTGCCGGGTTTGCTAATATTCGTTTTATGTCGATCCATAAATGCTGTAAGGAGGCGGTGAAATTACTGTTATGAAGATTGGTGGTTAGGTAAGTTATGGTGCTGGAGGTTACCTTGTTGTTGGTTGTTGACGGCCAAATTTGGTTGTGCTCATTTGAACTTATCTGTGCGGGTTGGCTTAAGTGGTTATTTATGGGATTTCGACGCCGGCCAAAAGATTGTTGGAGGAAAACTTTTATTTTTTTTGCGTGGTCGTTCGAGGGGTGCTTGAAGTTGTCGAGGTGCCGGTAGGGTGTGTTGGTGTCGCGGAAGGTTAAATATAGCAGGTGTTGTTGTGCGGGGTGGCACGTGGTAGGCATACCGAGGGAGAGCGAGGGTTGACGTCACAGGGTGAGCTACCTACCTAAATTATAAATAAGTAAGATATAATTATTACATGGGTAACCCATGTAATAATTATATCTTACTTATTTATAATTTAGGTAGGTAGCTCACCCTGTGACGTCAACCCTCGCTCTCCCTCGGTATGCCTACCACGTGCCACCCCGCACAACAACACCTGCTATATTTAACCTTCCGCGACACCAACACACCCTACCGGCACCTCGACAACTTCAAGCACCCCTCGAACGACCACGCAAAAAAAATAAAAGTTTTCCTCCAACAATCTTTTGGCCGGCGTCGAAATCCCATAAATAACCACTTAAGCCAACCCGCACAGATAAGTTCAAATGAGCACAACCAAATTTGGCCGTCAACAACCAACAACAAGGTAACCTCCAGCACCATAACTTACCTAACCACCAATCTTCATAACAGTAATTTCACCGCCTCCTTACAGCATTTATGGATCGACATAAAACGAATATTAGCAAACCCGGCAAAGATCCGCCAACCGCCTATCCACACCAACAACATACTATGCGAGAGAGCGAGGGAGAACGAATGCCTCTAACTGGTAACATAATCCTAAAATTAATTTAATCATACTTGGTGGCCTTCCTGCTCTAACAGGTTGTCTTCTTATTTATTTTAGACCTGAAGATGCTAGAATTAGCGAAAGCGCTCGTCCAAACTTCTTAATTACAACGCTTCAAACCCCATCGAGTCCTTCATTCACCCTCAAAACTTGTTGCCCATAAACGGCGGACAATGGACTCGACCAGCTTCAACGTTAAATATTATTTAAACGGAGAAAGAAGAAATTTTCTGTATCACTACCAATCAGAAGAAATTTAATGGCAAAATCATATTCAAGAATACTTTCTTAATTGAAAGCATTTATAATTTTCAAATTTCACATTCGAATAACAAACGTATTTAGCGGGCCAATAAATACAACAAACATCTTGTTTTCCCATATTTTTTTATAGTTTTTTGCCCGATTGAAACTCAAATGAAAGTTGTTAAAAAGTCCGATTTGAAATTTAGATTCAACGAGAGAAAATGTATCCAGAAACGATACTGAAAAACGCTGCAAGTTTTACACCAGGAATTATTCTTTGATATAGGTTACTTCTGCAAAAGTTTAATTCTGTCAATGAAAAAAAGTGTAGAAAAAATGCTTTGATTTTTTTTTCAAAAATTCTTCGTTTTTTAGTTGAAAAATATTTGACCTCCTGGGATCCTTCAAAAATCCCATTTCTAGCCCCATGAAAGCCCTATAGATCGCAACAGTGAGATCGGATCGTTTTGAGGCCGATCGGAGTCGTCGACCTCCGTCGCGAAATTATTCCAAGAATAATAAACCAAAATAAGTATAGTAGATTATTTAGGAGCCTCGAAAATCATGGCATGACTCGTTTTTCGTATTTTTGGCCGTTCTGTTGGCTCTTGGCTAGGCAAGCTTGAACCCGTTGCCTGCACCTGGTGTTCTCTGCTCCCTGTGAGAATAATGTCCAGGCAATCCTCAACCCGTTGCTTGTACCGGCACCGTGGCGTGAGCGGACAGGGCAATTAACGACCGTGGCGTTAGCGGACAAACCACTCTGAACGCGCCCCGTAGTGGACAAACCACTTAAATGAGGAACCGTAGCTTTAACTTAAAACGATAATGTGACGTCAGAAGTGAGCGATTAGCGTTACCCAGAGGAATTAAAGGCATAAGAATAAGAAGGCACTACCATCGAAAAACTTAGCTAACTCATCACAGATAGCAATAGCATCACTACTCTCCGGGTTCTGCTCGGTTCCTAACACCTGCCTTCTCGCTCTGCAAAGTCGAGTTTTTGCACTGCTGTATGAAGGAAGAGTGCCCACAAAGTCATACCTACGGTCTTTCAGTCCACGAAATTCATCCGCAAAAATACTGTGTACGGGAACAGAATCTGTTGTTGAAGAAACATCTGATGTTTCTTCCCTCATACGTTTTCGACAAACTTCGTTTGCTACAAGGACGTCCTTCTGCAAGTACTCCTTTGCACGTACTTGAGTGACTTGAATTTGCCAGGAGTTCTTGATTTGGTGATAATTTCAAGCTTCCCGGGCATTTTTTTTTTTTTTTGTCGTTGACGCAAACCCATGAAGTCCCTCTCTCGTTCTTACGATGTATCCTTTTGTGGTGGTGACGAACTCCATCTCGGAACAGGAAATCGACAGAACAAGACTTTGATATTTGATACTTAGTATCAACTCCCTTGGAGACTTCCTTATAGAAAATACTGAAATATTGTCTTAAACACTACCACCAAGCTGTGGCGCCTTGTCAGTTCAATTACCGATTTTGCCGAGTACCGCGCAAATCTACACTCCCCAAACAGGTTAAGCTCAATATCGAAATACAAAGTAGGTACTATTCGAGCCTCACAGTTGTCGGCAAAGACGAGGAACTTGTTAAATATCGCATCATTTTGACAGTCCCTTCCGAACATTGTAAGTCCCTGTTTCAGCCCTGTAATTCCACAGGAAATTCGTAGCAACTAAAAATAAAATCTGTAAGACGAAGCAGTTTGGCCCTTTAACGTCGATTTGTTCTTGACAGTCTTGAAAGTATTGCAATAGTTGTTCAAAAGGATTATGGTCCTTTTTCTGTGCGTAATATCGTTATAACGTACCTCACTGCCCATCTGTGCACAGGCATGTTCCACGTCCTCCAGAACGTGTCGATGTTATTTGCGTTCCACCAATCACAATAAAAATTCCTATCGGCGAAATGCAGAAGCTCCCCGACGAGGTTCAGAAACGAATGGAACATCAAGTAGAACCAGGTCAACCACACCAAGTGATTCGGAATCTTAAAAAATAAAAATAAATTACATGAAACAATGGAAATGATAATTGATTAAATGTATCAACCCGAATGGAATGTAATAATAGGTATTTTCCAGCACCAAGTGTTCTGTATTCCTACCCGCTTTGGAACCTGTTCAAGAACAGTCCCAGATTGTTCCGGATTTTTCTGAGGACTGCTTGAGGACAGGTTTCCCCTCCCTGATTTGTATCGACGAAATAAAATAAATTGATAACTCACCGATAATTTCAGAAGTCTCTCTGTTGCTCTCATCACATCCATGTTCTGAAAATTTACATAGACAGACGTTAGCGTTACGGTAAATTTTACCACCAAGGACTCATGTCGTCCGGTGTGGCGTTGGTTAAACTACCGTTTCCCTCGATCAGCGAAGTTAGCAACGTCGGGCGTGGTTAGTACTTGGATGGGTGACTGCGTGAGGAGCGGGGTCACCGATACAAGTATTTTCTGCGTTCAATCGGACGGCGAACTCCTCCCAACCCAGGGGGACGAGGCAATGGGGAGCCATGAGCGCAATCGTCAGAAAAGTTCGGATCCTCCTTGAGAGGACGGCTGACGACTGTCCGTGAAATTCCCTTGTTTCGTTTCGTTCGTTTTCGTTTTCGAATCATGATTCCTATTGCAATAGTTCTGCTTACGCGGTGCTTACCAACTTTATACTTACTGAGAATGGTATTAGAGAGTTTTTCACCGAAGGTATAATCCATTGTTGGAAGAGACACATTACCAGTTGAAATAGAAGGAGTACTTCGAGAATTCGTTTGAGCAAGAACCTGAAAATAATGTCGGCGTAAATTATCTCAATAATTCAACAATTTAGGTTCAAATAATACATAACACGTCACCGAACAAGGGAGAAACTTCGAATCCTCGGTTTTCAGGGAAATAGCCGAACTCCTTGGCATAAAGAAAACCAGGACGACCCCTCTACGGCCCCAAGGAAACGGCATTGTGGAACGTTTCAACAGAACTCTGTGGAATCTGCTGGCGAAGCTCACTAAGGGAAACCAAGCCTCTTAGGTTCAACAACTATGATATCTCTGATTCATAATATGAATGAACATCATGATGTTCATATTATGATGTCGGCGGCCTGAAACGCCTCCAGTTCAAATGGAGCGGGAACGCAAACTCCATTATCGCTGGTAGTTCGTAAAACGCCCCCGAGAGAGCAGCGCCTGCCGGGAAGCGAAGGACGCCCCTCCTCGCCAAGCGACGCGAAATTCCGAAGACGCTCGCGTAGGTACAATGCCTTTTTCGGTGCGCTTTGAAATTGGACAATTCAATCCTTCAGTACCTACCACAAATCCACGTTTGATCTCATCTCCATTACCATCGACGTTATCAGAAGTGGCCGAACCTGAAGATGGACCTGACTCATAGCGATTCTGCGGATTTTTCCACCGCAATCAACTCAACCTTCTCGGCGGACTCGCTCCGGCAGATTGTGGAGTCGCAAAATCAGAATTTCATCGAGCTATTGGGTTATGTGATGGCCAAAATTCCTCCCAATTTTCGATCCTGACGCAGAAAATGGTGTAATACCGTCGACACCTTGATTTTAGTCCCTCCCCATCGCTAAAAGGTCCCACTGCCCAATATGGCTCTCCAAAATTTCGTTCCCCGGAATGTCATGGGAAATATTCGAGCAATTTTTCTTGACCGAATACGACGTCATTGACACCCCCGCAGTAACCATCTCAAAATTGTAGCAAGAAAAACCATCAGATCCCTAACGAACTTCTACCTCTCGCATGATCAACATTAAATTTTAAAAGAACGATGCAGAATATAATGTCAGTCGACGAAATAGTAACTATTGTTGCTACAGTGTTATGGAGTTATCTAGTCCAGGAGCCGGGGAAAAAAATCTGCCTCGAGCTGGAAAGTATTTTGAAGTTTTTGAAATTTTCACAGGTCACTCAGGGGTCCTCTGGGGTGTCAATGCTAAGTTTTCGACCTCGTAGACCCTGTGCTAACTTGGGGAGGGGGAAAACCCCATTTTTCGTTTTTTTGTGAATATCTCGAAAACTAATGCTCGTAGGGAATTGGCATCTTGGGCCCTGGTCCAAACTACATGGCAGTCGTTCACCTTCGCGCTGAATGAAAACGAACTTGGGAACTCAACAGCTTTTTTCATGAAATCCCCCTTTACCTCGAGTCAAATGTGAAACTACCTAAAATTAGAACGTTAGGCACTTAGACAGCGGACCCCCTCCCCCGGATTGACATTGATGGTTGCATAATATGCATTATCTAAACGTTCAAAGTTTCAGGGAAAGATAGGTTTTTTAATTGTTTTAATTTCTGGTTCCAGTGGGGGGGTATACGTACTACGTGTTATATACGTAGATACGTTGAATACTCGATTAATGATGATTAGTGTATTTTATGAGTGCGGAAACGCTCTTTTTTCCGCTAACAACTACATTTTGAAAAATGTGGCATTTTTCAAAATGCCAGTTTGGTAGGTACCTATTGGACCAAAATAAAAACGTAGGTAGTGAAATCGAAAGGAAATTTAATGTACTTTTTAATGGTGTCCCATAAAAAAGTCCCTTACGGGCAATAATTTCCGAGATATTCACAAATAACCGAAAAAAGGACCGAAAAATCACGGTTTTTCCCCCTCCCCTAGTTAGCACAGGGTCTACGAGGCCAAAAACTTCGCATTGACATCCCAGAGGACCCCTGAGTGACCCGTGAAAATTTCAAAAACTTCAAAATACTTTCCACCTCAAACTACCTGGCTCCTGGAATAATCACACTCTCTCCTTTTTTCCGATTCGCTTGATTAGGTTTTTTTTCCGACCAAAATAAATTTATTTTCCGTTCATTTTCACACGGTTGGACCTTATTTCGTCAAACGAAACCCCAGCCCAAAAGGCCTAATGCAACAATGAGATTTAGGTATATTTACCTTGCACTCCATTTTCATTACCTTTTCCTTATCCTTTCGGTTCTGGGAAAGTTGAGCTCATAGCACAAAGTTGGTGCCCACATGAAAAACGCCAAGTCTTTTATATTGACGTTATCCGGGTATGCAACGTAATGCATGTCGACTTCGCCGTTTGTAGGTTTTTCTGAAAATTAACCAATTATACACGATTTCTCTGCACCTACAATTTTATAATATCATACACCGTGTACGCCATACTTACCAGTCAGCTCGTTCCGTGATGTACTGTTACTCCTCTTGTGTCCCTTCTGAAGTGCTCTACGATGGCTCCTACACCAGTGGTTGACTTGGACGTACGACCACAGTTTTAAGAAAAGTACGGAGTAAATGAAACACACAAAGGACGCTCCCACTGGAAAAAGTAATAATGACAAATATGAAAACTGTTTTCGATGATTAGGCGTGTACACCACTCATAAATGATATCATCTACATTTGAAAGCATCTACGT
Source organism: Pilophorus perplexus (assembly GCA_955831195.1). Lineage (NCBI taxonomy): Eukaryota > Metazoa > Arthropoda > Insecta > Hemiptera > Miridae > Pilophorus > Pilophorus perplexus. The sequence goes on from OY037011.1 coordinate 30,153,201, forward strand.
GAACATAAGGGAGAAAGCAAACGGCCTGGGCTAGTTATTTCGTTGAGAAAATATTGTCTCATTCGTAGTGCTTATAAGCACTACGAATGAATACGTATAAATGGAGCGTATAAATACGATTCATCTCCAACTCAATGAATTGACTTGGAATTGAAATCTCAATGAGTTGAGTTGGAAAAGATGAGTTAGGTGAGATTTCAATACCCGAACATAGGAAATTAACGAAGAATTTGGGCAAAACTGAAAAGTGACCCTCGCTAACTACTGGAGTCTAAAATGTTATGGTTGGCCGACCCGCCACACTGAGAGAAAAGATTTTTTTAGTGGCTAGGTTAAACCCGAAATAACCTCGAAAAGAAATTGAAACCACCTAGAATCAATTGATTCAACCTAGAAAAAAATAGGTCCAGGTTAAAGTATCATAGAAAAATATTAATACAACCTAGACCCATATAGAAACAACCTAACCCGTTATTACCCGCCCTCTGACCACAACCTGGAATAAAAAAGTGTCAACCTAGACCAAATGTGAACTTCACATTTGGTCTAGGTTGACATTGTGAAGACCTAGAAAATATATTACCTACCTTTGACTTTTAAGTGGGGTAACCTAGAATTGAATGATTTGACCTTCCATATAATTCCCCTCCATTAAAGTCTCGGTTGTACAACTGAAAACAACTGAGAGATTTAAAAGGCGAGATTGCTACTTTACGTAACAACCCAGAAGAAAAAGTTAGACTTTCAGTCTCGGTTAAAACTACCGTAGTACTACAAATAGTTTTAGGTTTAAACAACAGTGATTGTAATTCATTCAATAAATTCCAGGTTGTTTCTACAGTACGCTAAGCGTCCGCGGAGAGCGCCACTGTAGGCGGTGGGCGTTAATTCTCGTTGCCTTGGCACCCCTGCTATTTAGCCGGTGGGGTTGAGGCCAAATCTTTGTCAAATTCTAATCATCTAATTTCTAATCATGTAATTGAGAATAAATAAGGTCGAAATTAAAGCTCCAGCCCGAGGAGGAGAATGCTCATCTTTATTATTTGGCACTTCCAGGTGTCGGAAAAATCTGAAATTGGTCTTAAAAACTCCAGTTTAGCGAGCATAGTGCGAGAAGAGTCTGAAACCACCAAAAAGTAGCTCCATGTGGCGTATCTGAGCTCCTAAAGTGGAAAAAAGCGGGAAATTAAACGTTTCTAAAAAATTTGAAAAAAAAAAAAAAAAAAAAAAATCCGTTATGGCGAGTAGATGACGAGAAAAATATGAAACCACCAAAAAGTTGCTCCACAGGGCGCATCTCAGCTCCAAAAGTGGAACAAAAATCAGTGGTGGAGCAGTTGACAGGGGATTGGAATAGTAGTGGGCCAAGGGGGTGTTCGAAGGCTCAGCGGCCATTAAAATAAAGGGCCTCTCTTATAATAATGTGTTATTGTAAATCATACTCACTTAGGCTGAAACCCGTTGACTTCAGTGCTATGGCGATCATGGGGATCGTAATCATGACAAATATGTTAACGACATGAGCGACCAACCCCACTTTGACTGGAATTATGCTCTGTAACGAAGAGTACAGGAAGTTACAATAAAATTGTACATAAAGTTGTGAATATGCACTTGAAATCCTTGTGATTAAAAAATGAGCTCTTACTTCAGCTAAACCTTTTTCAATGATCAGGCATAAAATACAGGGGACAGCAGAATCTGAAAACCAACATTTTCATCAGTTCACCATTTCCAGCATGTAATTGAGAAAGGACCTAATATGGTGGGCAAGTTTGAACCCGGAAGGTATGTAATGCTGGGTGTTTATGTATGTATTTGATAGAGAAGAAGTGAGGAAGTTTTGATATGAATGACATCTGAGTGACTCATGAAAGAGAAGTCATTGTAGCTCACATAAGAATAGGTAGATTGAAGGATGTCCAGGGCCTTCGTGGGATCCTGTGAGAACTATCAGCCATTGTTGAGGGTCTACTCGGACTCCGTACCTGGAGAAAAAGAAACGCAAAAGTGAGCGCAACGCGCAAAACACGAAGAATATTTTCCGCTCGTTTCCAAAGACACTAATTGAAAGAAATACGGAACTGAAGGCCCGTTTTGTGTCTCCCATTGCCATTCCGTGTCCTTGTAACTTAAACGGACAGGTACCTCCTAAACAGCTTGACACGCAAGTTGCTCGCTTCATGAGAACATCGAGCGACACTGCCATGTTTGGAGCAGTGATGATGATTACTAGTCCAACATTTTTTCCTAGCCATTATAAAATATTTTTACGTGAAAACTGCACATATTTACGAACAGCGTTGGAATGAGGTCTCTTATCATATTTCTAATGAAAGATATTGGTAGGCATTCAAAGTTCAGTACCACCAGCCCATTTAAAATCGAAATGTTTTGGCCTTCTCCTGTTTTCATCGTCTTCTTTTTTGAATAGAAAACGCTTCGTTGAACATTTTTCTGAAAATTGAAAAGACCAAAACTTTGAGAAAAAAAGACGACTTGGTTCTTATCACTGATAAGAACCAAGTCGTCTTTTTTTACTGATAAGTTATCAGTTATTTCTTTTCCTTCAAATTTATTCATTCTGGAAAGTTTCTGATCCTTGGGTAGAAAATATCTTTTAATGATGACGATGAAGTACCTAGTTAGGTTCGTCTAAAAGTTAATCGCGATTTCATTACAATGTAATGGTTCTATAATATAGAACATATTATGTCATATTATAGAACCAATTAGGGACGCCTTTGCTTCACGCCGGTGAGAAAATTTCCGTCAATTCTCAACCGTCTTCTTTTTTTCTTAATAATGAAATTATTTGCCTGGTGAGATGCCTCTTTGAATGTGTTGGGGACCAAAGTGAGAGAAAAAAAAAAACATTACGATGGGAGAGCACATTGGTCCAGATCGTTTATCTAGCAAATCAAAAACCCCAGGTTTTTAATTTTGGCACACTTTGAATAGGTCTCTAGCTAGGTTTCTTAACGCTGAATCCGATGGTGAAATCTAATTTGGGCTCTGTTGAGCCGTTCAGGAAATATAAGTACCTAAAAGGGGGAATACCAAGCGGAATGAAGATATAGTTTAGGTCGTACGAGAATTGATTTAAACCTTCTATGCATATCAAGAACTAAAGAAAAATTATTCGGGGTTTTACTGAAAATTTAGCTGCAGGAACCCTTTCGATATTAAATATTTCTTTATTTAAAGAAATTTTCTTCTGGCTGAATTTTTAAATTTAGTAGCGCGCTATGGTGAGACCATCAAATCTCCCAAGAGGTCTGCTGCATCTCTTTTCCCAATATAGTTAATAGTATTTTCTGTGGATTTACTAGCATTCTTGAAGAGTTTCTGAGGCCACCACTTAGTTTCTACCCTCCTGGTTTTTGAAGAAAAAAAAAGAAAGAAAAAACATGTCTTCCATTCAACCATTTCCGGTGCTTGATTGGAAGAAACGACTGAGATCGATGACATCGATCCCAAAACCTTTTGAGTATTTCCAAAAAAATTGGTCATTTTCACTTTGAACGAGTCGTCTTCGAGCAGGTATGGGGTGTAAACTGGCTATGTAGGCATTTATTGAGGTTTTCAAAATTAAAGCAATTTTTAAAGAAATTAAAGAAATTTTCAGACCTGAAAACAAAAGACAATCAAATTTCCTTAAATTGCAAATATTTGCAGCTGAAATTAACAAAAATATATTCTGTGTAACTAGAAGTTTACGAATATATAGCCGGTTCCAGGTTCTAATAAGTTCCGTAGAATTCCCAGCATTCTAAAAATTGATTTTTGTACTTGACTCTAGTTTTAATGTGCAAAAGTAGGCCTACTTCGATCCTACTCCTACTCCGATTTTCATTAGTATTAGCCAAATAATTATTATAGTATTTTTTTACCTTCACTTGGCACATCCATATCACAAGAAATTAGGAGAAAGAAAAAAATCAGTATCCACCAGACGGGGTTTATTGAGAGACAAAGCTCAGATGCATTACGCGGTAATTAGCTTCCGTCTGGGGCACTCGTCCACGAATAAAGTATGTACTTTTAGATTTTACAAAATATAGGTAAAGATATCTTTATATTTTGTAAAATCTCCATTCAACAATTTTATTAAGTTCTCTCTGGTCCTGTTTAGTCCTCCCCCTCATGATCTGACGACCAACCAATTAAAATTGAGGACCTTAGATTTTGGACTTTTGACTCGCCAGATAAGCGATTTGGACCAATGTGGAGCGGTTGGACGGGAAACGAGGTAAAGCATGACTCAAAAACAGGGTAGCGCAGATCATGTTTCCAATAATCATTTTTTCCAGAAGAAGAAGAAGAAGAAGAAGAATAGAAGTAACTCCTGTTGTTCTATTCTTAAGATGTGTGGTAGCAATATGAAATTGATAACTGAACAGGGAAATGCTCGTATTTGGGGTGTAGGTATATAAGTGAGATGGGCAGACTATAATAGTCTCATAATAATTGCTACCATAGGTCTGTTTTACGGCAATATAATATAAAACAGACTGACATATTATGTCAGTTCTTAAAACTCCTAACATGAAAAATCTGTACACCTGTATAGAGAAAAATAAGCTTCGAAAACGACGCCCCAGTCGATACTCTTCCTTTAGTCTTTCATAAACCACTCCTGCAGCTTCTTTTTAGCCCCACAGACGAATTTTTGGAATCTACTGTGTGGATTCTACAAGCCGTGAGATATGAAAGGGCAAATGTTTTGGTCAATCGATCACCACTGTTGCAAAAACGTTGGTTGATTCTTGTGAGAAATCGTCTTATTATTGATTGGGCAATCCAAACTGAAATGAAAAAATATCATTCGGTAATGGGTTTGTGAATTGACAGCCAAATTGATAAGTCATGACGGTGATTCAGAGACTCCGTGGAATAGTCGTACAACAGTGTTAGGCGCCAGAGGCAGTAGAGGTAAAAACGGGTTTGGAGCAGGTTGCTGGGGGAAAAAGATTGCTCAACTGGTGAGGGAGAAATCACCTGAGGCTCATTTCCGGTGTAACAGGCGATGTTCGTATCAAAACGTCATTGAATTATTAATTATTAAAAGGTAAACCCAGGGTTGCTTACTTGAGGAGATTTTCTAGAAGCAGTCGGATTCCTCCCATGGACAGCAAGATCACCGCCCAGTTGACCAAGCCAGTGAAGTCGGTGAACCCGGATGACCATGAAAACAGGGAATCCCGCGGCCTGTGACATCTGTGGAGGATGAAAATGCGTATAAGTAGGGTAATGCATCAAAATTTGATGATGGATTTAATCACTCTACGATATCTAAATTTAGTATGCCATTACAACTAACAATCCATTGTAAGGTGGATGCGGTGAGATAGTGGGAATTCGTATGATATAAAATAAGATTTCAGACGAAGTAGTCTATTTCTAGTCTATTTCTAGTGAATCATTCGAAACGCGTTGACAAGTTATGTCCTATTTTATTTTATCGTGGAAATAGACTACTACGTTTGAAATCGTATTTTTTATAACGTTCCATTCAGGATTAGTTTCAACGGGTAGTATCCGAACAGCTAGTGGGTTGTGTAATGGGCTTAAACGGGACCGCAATACTGTACCAGTGCCAAATAAATAGTTAGGGTGGGTGCTCCTGGATCGTGAGGAGTCGATAATAATAGGATAAGTGAGAACGTCCGTGAAACTGAGACAGGTAGGTAAGTTCAGGGATCGTAGCATTCGTAGTTTGACGAAGGTCAGACTGTAGCGGTTCTTTACATTATCCGTATAATGCGTTCCCGGAAGAAAAGCCTTATTTTCATTAGTTTGATTTACACACCCGATTTTAAACCCTTTTTTTTTTTTTTTTTTTTTTTTTTACTCGGAAAATATTAATTAGACCTCCTGGGATCCTTCAAAAATTCCTTTTTAAGCCCCATGAAAGCCCTATAAATCGCCACAGTGAAATCGGATCGTTCTGGGATCCCCAAAATTGGATTCACCGTCCAAAAATACTTCGAAAACGACACCTAACTCGACCCCATAGCCAAAAACATTCAAAAAAACGCTCCCGTAGCCCACGGGTTTTGGCGATCGGGCTGAAAACCTTGCGGGCACAACTAGATGGTAAACTGAGCATTTTGTCAAGATTTCAGATTTTAAAAAATTCCGACGGCGGACGGACATATCGTTTTTGGACCTCTTGAAACGGATAATGTCACATTTTGAGGCCGATCCGAATTTTCAACCTTCAACCAATTACATGGACGTATTATTCCAAGAATATAAACCAAAAAAGAAAACAAAATCCAATTGCTTCTTTTTTAATTTGCTGAAACAAATTAATCCGTTCAACAGACGTTCAAAGACGTTCTGGACATTTTCAAGGATGCTAATACAACAAGCTTTTCGGTCCTCAAATCGTCGGAACGTGACTCAACTGGAGTGTCGAACCGAAAAGATAAGATTAGAGCGACTAAAATAAGGTACGATGAGCCTGCTGTATTGATCGTTCCAATGATTTACACCACCGTAATTGAGAGGGATCACATGTTTCAGAAAGGTATCAAGATGAAATTTTAATAAGAGAGATTATTTAATGGAGAGCATTTATTAGTAGTTTGTTTGGTTGAGAAATAAATTAAACGCAAATGAAATGATGGTACCTACGAGTGGAAGCAGGTGTAATATATGTATATAACGCAACACATTGGCCTTTATAAATGTGACATTTTCGCCGGAGTCCCTACTTCCCAAAAAACCCCAGTTTTTGCATAAATGAAGGTTTTGAAGCGCTATGTATCTTCGGTAGCAGCCTGGACTAACCACTCTTTGGATTGATTCCGAATGGAAGAAGGTGTCACGTCACATGATTTCTGCACTTTTTTAATGGAAGAAGGTGCTTTGTGCCCATGCCACCTTCTTCCAAAAATAGAAAAAACGCTGCAGATTTTACACAAGGGTTTATTACGCTTTGATGTAGGTTGCATGTCCGAATATTAATTCTGTGTCAACCAAAAAATGTTGAAATTTTTTTTTTTTAATTTTGGTTTAGTTCTTGGAATAATACACCTATGTTTTCGCGACGGAGGTCGACGACTCGGATCAGCCTCAAAATTTGACATTATCCGTTTCAAGAGCTCTACATTCAAAATCCGAAATGTCCGTCCGCCGTCCGGGCCGTTTTGGGCAGTAGGAAGTTTTTAAAAATCTGAAATTTTGACAAAATACTTGGTTTACCATCTAGTTGTGCCCGAAAGGTTTTGAGCCCGATCGCCCAAACCTGTGGGGCGCTATGGGGCTAAAATGGAGCTACGGTAGGGTTTTTTTAAGGCTTTTAGCTATAGGATCGAGTTAGGTGTCGTTTTCGAAGTATTTTTGGACGTATAAGTAAACCATTTTTGGGGGTCCCGGAACGATCCGATTTCACTGTGGCGATCTACAGGGCTTTCATGGGGCTAAAAATGGGATTTTTGAAAGATCCCAGGAGGTTAAATATTTTTCGAGCAAAAAATAAAGAATTTTTGAGAAAGAAATCCCCCAAAGAAAATTTTTTTTTTGAAATATGAAAATCCAAAAAAAAAAGTTTTTTAATTTTTTTCATTGGCAGAATTAAATTTCTGTACAAGTAACCTACCTATATCAAAACATAATAAACCCTTGTGAAAAAATTTGCAGCGTTTTGTAACTTAACCCCCTCTTTCACTCGTACCTTCATAATATGAATATATTAAAATAATATTTTTCCGCACTGCTCAATGTCCTAACCATTTCAAATACCTGCCCTCTGTTATCACTCGTCACCTAATAGATACACTTTACAACGCCAATTGGCTTTTGCGTGTCAGTCATAATTAACAGTGAATTGTGTATTAGGAATGGAAGTGCTCCCGAATTTCGGGTTAAATCATCCTGTACCGTGTTGTTAAAAGTCAAAAAGGGAAAAATACATCATTTTTGTGACAAAAAGTCTTTCACGTAGTTTACAATCATCTTAACCCAAAAACCACTGTGAGTGACGTCACCTACAGGTGTTCCGGTTTCCAATCAAAAGACACCAGAGTGCAGGTCGATTTTTTCTTCTTTTTCGATTTTTTCTTGGTGTTTGGCTCTAGTGACACTGGAGTAACGAGAAAATGGCCGTGTTCGCTTTGTTTTGAATGTGATCATGCTTATTTACTCAACTTATTTGTGATATAAATTGACTTATTCCAATGACCGATTCTTTAGTTTTTAGTTTTGTAATGGTGGCCAACGTGTCGACCAATAGGAGCTGACCTCGGGTTCCCGCCAAAATTCAAATAGCAATTTTTCCATAAATTTTATAAATTCATACGAGCTTGCAGTTTGTGTTTTAACCCCATTTTTAGTATTATTTGGACGCCTTCTATCGATAAAAAAAAATAATCCAGAAACGCTTCCATTCCTAATTGAATTGAAACTGAATTAATCCTACCGATATCGTGCCTGACAATGTCCACTGGAAATCTGGCCAGCGGACTCGACTACACGACAGAAAGATTTCCTATGATAGAAATATTATCTAATAATAAACGTATTTCGACAAGATTTTCTCTCAGAGCCCCAATTGACCTCTGGGTGTTCGACGTTTTAATAATCACACGAATCACAGAGGGTGTTTCATGTCCGAACGAAAGCGTAAACACGCTGATGCTGAAATCGTTCCATCCTCAAATTTAGAATAGACTGGTCGGAAACTTAAACATTATTTCAAGCAAAACTGTTTCAGTGAAATGGAGCACTGATAATAAATTAGGTACCTACCTATTGCTTTTCGACGATACTATGAAATATGGCATATTTGTGGTTGGTAAACTTGCTGAGGTTCGGTTAATGCCAAAAATTATGAAATATAATTAACTCGTATTATTAATACATCATACTGAACTGTAATTGTACCTAATATATTAACTGTTTATTGTTACCAACTTAGTAAATGAAATGGTGCTCACTTACGGCTTATCAGGTTGGTGTTTCCGGAATTTTTGTTCCTCCTTGGTGATTTCTTCTGCCCTAGAAACACTTTTGGTCCGTCGTAATCGCAGCCCTTCCTGATTTTCTGTGGTCATGGTCGGGGAAGATGACGATGATGAAACCGGGGGGATAACGAGACGGAATGCCGCGAGTGTCGACAACAACTGACTGGGCTGCAACCAGCTACACCGTCTCCGCCGGACGTTGATAATCTATTTAGCGGCTATCTAGGAGGGGCTTCCAGGAGGGAGGTTGTCGAATGCATGACCGAAGTTCAACACTATTTAGATGTACGAGTCCCGGATTTGACTCGCCCGTTTTTATGTGCGACGCTCTTGACGCGAAGGATCACCCCGGGGTCCACGTGTTCAGGCCCGCTGATAACGAAACTGAAGAGTTTCATTTCGTGATCCCGCGGCTCGAGTTTGAACGGTTCTCCTCGTACGTCGGGTCGGGTTCCAACTGGGGAGCCAGAGCGATCTCTTGGATGTCTGGGGAGCTTTCAAAACACTGATTGACGCAACCGCTCAACCAGAGGGGATCCCCCGCTTTCACTTCAAACGACCAAATCTCAAAAATGATCTCACACTTCTACTCGTTGGTAGGCCTATTCCTACATGTTAATAAATTACTTACCTCGCACGGAACAAAGTACTGAGTAACCTTTCGAATAGGGATGTAGAATAAATATCGATACCTCCCAGATAGGTATTATATAGTAGTATCGATACTTTTTTTCCGGTATCGGCGCCGATACTTTTTATATCCCTCACATTTCATCAGATTCAAAACTTACTGCATGTAGGTAGTAACACAGTAACTCTACCTAGACCAGCAATTGAAGAAAGTTGATGTGATACGTGCATCATCACGCTGACGGAGAAAATAAAAATTATATTTCCACCCTTTTGGTTTATTATTCTTGGAATACAACACCTACGTAATCGCGAAGGAGGTCGACGACTCCGATCGGCCTCAAAATTTGACATTAACCGTTTCCAGAGATTCCAAAAACGATATTTCCGTCCGCCGTCCAAGCCGTTTTGGGCAGTAGGAATTTTTGAACAATGAAATTTTGACAATATACTCTGCTTACACTCTAGTTGTGCCCGCAAGGTTTTCAGCCCGATCGCCCGAACCCGTGGGGCGCTATGGGGCTAAAATGGGGCTATGGGAGGGTTTTTTTGAAGGATTTTAGCTATGGGATCGAGTTAGGTGTCGTTTTCGAAGTATTTTTGGACGTAGAATCCATTTTTGGGGGGTCCCGGAACGATCCGATTTCACTGTTGCGATCTATAGGGCTTTCATGGGGCTACAAATGGGTTTTTAGAAGGAGGTCAAATATTTTTCAAAAAACAAAAACTTGAAAAAAAACCGAAAAAAGATTTTTCTCTAAAAATTTTTTTATTGGCACAGAATGAAATTTCTGCACCTATATAAAAAAATAATAAACCCTAGTGTAAAATTTGCAGCGATTTTTTAAAGGCTTTTGGCTATAGGATCGAGTTAGGTGTCATTTTTGGAGTATTTTTGGACGTAGAATCATCGTAGGATCTACGACCCAATAATTGTTATTGGATTGTAGTAAATGGGCTTATGTCCGCTTGTGCTTGAATCGAATGCAATACAAGACTTGTATTTATTAAAGTGAAACTTAAAGTGAAAGCGTCGTTACTAGGGATTACTAGGAAAATTTTTGAAACGCCGAAACCCGATACAACTTTTCCGTCGATTTTGAACGAAACTACGTCTTTTAAAACGAGCTTTTCACGCTGATTTCAACGAGCACAAAACGATTTCTGTGCGATAACCCGTTCGAAAGTTATTCCAAGATCGTCGATAGGTGGGTGCGAGTATTTTTTGCAAGCGTTCGATTAGTTGGATAGGTACTAGGTAATCCTTCGCAACGAGAGGCGGGTCAAAAAGCGTCGTTGCCACGGGAGCGTTTTCAGGGATTAAGGGAGGGTTGTGGCTCCCAGATTACAGATTGTACCTCCCCCCCCCCTTACATCATTTCCTGAAACTAGTGTGAATAAAAGTTTCACTTTTACCGTGGTTTCATAAAACCACACCCCAATTTTTTTTATTTCTATGCACTTACTTGGTAAATATAGACATATTTGAATACATATTGAAATATATATAAACATCAAAACCAACCTCTTTTGCCCACGAACCGATTAATCCCAAATTTAATTGGTAAAGTAGTGGAGTTAAAATACAAATTATTTAATAAAAGCTATGAAATACAATAATCCTATAATAGGTATTTATATTATACCCACTCATATTTATATAATATCACATTCGTACCATATTGATTTTTATGTAGGTATTGAATTAGATCCCTTAACATCCTTCGATTGCGGACATTAACTGTTAATTTTTTAATTTATTCATAATCATCTAATGAAATGTGCTCGAGGCTAGAACACATTACTTACTGTTGATGATATAAACGCTCAGCTGTTTCAACCACAGCCTTCACAAAGCGATCTGACTAACCCGCAATACACGTATGATTCCCCCTATTGCATATCCTTCTTCCTCGAAGGTGCCGAGGGAAAAACCAACAACTCTGGTGAGTTTCATCGATATCAATAAGTGGTTGTATATTTCATTGCAAGCACTGTCACAGTGCCACTGTGTACTACGACAGAGCACCAGGAGGTTACAGGTGATCGTGGAAATTGCATCTACCTTCTGTTCGTGATAACTTATCAATACAATTTGAAATAGAACTCCAAGTTTATTATAAGTACTTTAATAATTAAATACAATTATTGTCGATCGCTGATTAGAAATGTACAAATTTGTTATTTCCAACAGGAAGGAATGAGTAACTTGTTCTGCTACAACATATGTTGTGTACCTAAAAGGTTAAGAACAGCAATCAACGTAATCACGTTGGGAATCGTTAGCAACAGTTAGGATTTAACGAACTTTCTTCGCATGTACAGTTAAAGTGGTGTATTCATGTTCAACACTATCGTTCTTCTTTTTCTTCAAATGCCCTTCTTCAAGGAGGATCGCAGCACAGTCTTCAATGAGTTCCTTGGCTTTCGCTGGCGATACAAATTTCACGAATGGGTTCACTGATTCCAAATAGTCTGAAAAATATCAACATTTTAAAACGTATATGAACGAAGTTGACTCCAATTCACGATTGGCAAGTTCGCCATAAATTGAAAATATAAAATGTTTACCCAAGAATTCCTCCATGGTGTTGTGGGTGTAGCTCCATTCTTTCACCTCCGCCGAGATAATTTCGAACCCGGAGGATTCAAGGATGTGAAGGTATTCTTGGTGATCGAAGCTTTTGAATAAGGCGTCGTAAGTCTTCATTACCTACCAACAAACAATTGCATGCCGTGGACAGTGTTCGAAAACTGAAGCTAAAGTGAAAACCTGAGTTCCGTACTAGGGTGGATCGATTTTGAAGAAAAAAAAGTTATCTCCCATTTCAGCACCCAATAGTAAAATTTGTTGTCTTTTCACCTGAGAAAACAGACTGCGAAAAGAGAGCTCCTTCAGAAATTTCCTTCAGGTTCTATAATCAATTTGAAATTTTTTATTTATCAAAACTATCGTTATAACGCTGGCGAACACTTTTTGATGATAATAAACTGTAGTAATGTAACATAACTCCACACTGCTAAAAGCTAAGATAGGCTACTACTCCTTTGAAGCAATCCTGGTTCGCTGACGATTTTTCGGCTCAAGGTTTGCTGGACTACCTGAAGCATCGGTTGGATGGCATTTCCATGGACTAACTTATAGCTACTACTCCCAGGCGCAAACGTTCTATCTAGTGGTCCACTGAGCAGATCAATTAGAAGTAATAAAGGGTTATAAGGGGGTTGAGGTCTGATGATTTCCAGGAGGCTCAACCGGGCAGGATATAGGCTTTTGAAAAAGGAGAGGAACCCTATGCCAGGAAGTCGAACACCGTTGGTCACTAACAGTTAGCCATACTGTATTCAAGCGGCAGCTCGTCCAGCTGGTGATGAAAGCATACAGCGCTGAACACGAACTCCGAGGTTAAACCAAGAGGACTAAGTGGGGGCCTCCAGAGTGCAGCATATCAGACGAATGTGTTATAATGAAAGAATGTAACACGGAAAGGGACCGCTTGTGGGAAAAGCGAGAAAATTGCCAAAATTGGAAAAATTTCAAAAATTGGAAGAGCGTGAAAAAAGGTCGAAAATATCATTTTTCATACTTTTATCAAAACTGGTAACTACCCCTTCTACATACCGAGAATTTATTTTTCGGCATTTAATTATCGAAAAACTGTTTAGGCTTTAACCTAATAAATTGCTGTTTGTATATTGCTGTATTGAATACATCTGTATAAATAGAGATAGGCTGAGAAGGGGCTGTGATGTGCCCACCTACAAAACTCGTTATCGGAACAACTTTTGTCCACCGCAATCACGAGTTTCGTCTTGCTTGAAGGCAAACCCTCTTCAGACTGGCGCTAGATTTTATGTATAACCATCTACCTGAATCTATTCGTATCCTACCAAATAAACGTTTCCTGGCGACCATTAAACACTCTCTAATTCAAGCAGAATTGTACGTTGTTGATGATTTTTTTACAGTTTTAATATAACTAAAATATTATTTGAGAATCTCTCTGCTGGTTCTCTTTTTATGTAATTTGGCCTGTCTGGTCCTCGACTTGTTTCATCTTTGTTGGTCTGTTGTTTGCTCTTTATTGTAATTCATCTCGACGATTGTATTGCCTGTTCGGTTTCTACAATAAAAAATTGATTGGTTGACTGATTGGTTGATTAAAGGTGAAAACCCGGGGTTCGAACTGCAGTTTTAACTTTGAAATGCTTTCCGTCGAAACGCCCACCTTGCACTGAAAACTCCCAAAAATCATCATTTAGTCAATTTTGGTTTATTATTCTTGGAATAATACACCTATGTTTTCGCGACGGGGGTCGACGACTCCGATCGGGCTCAAAATTTGACATTATCCGTTTCAAGAGGTCTACATTCTAAATCCGAAATGTCCGTCCGCCGTACGCCGAACGCCGTACGCCGTCCGCCGTACGCCGTCCGCCGTCCAGGCCGTTTTGGGCAGTAGGAATTTTTAAAAAAATCTGAAATTTCGGCAAAATACTTGGTTTACCATCTAGTTGTGCCCGCAAGGTTTTCAGTCCGATCGCCCAAACCCGTGGGGCGCTAAGGGGCTATAATGGGGCTACGGGAGGGGTTTTTTGAAGGCTTTTAGCTATGGGATCGAGTTAGGTGTCGTTTTCGAAGTATTTTTGGACGTAGAATCCATTTTTTGGGGTCCCGGAACGATCCGATTTCACTGGGGCGATGTTTAGGGCATTCGTGGGGCTAAAAATGGGATTTTTGAAGGATCCCAGGATGTTAAATATTTTTCGAGTAAAAAATACAGAGTTTTTGAAAAAATACATTTTGGTTTATTATTCTTGGAATAATACACCTATGTTTTCGCTACGGGGGTCGACGACTCCGATCGGGCTCAAAATTTGACATTATCTGTTTCAAGAGGTCTACATTCTAAATCCGAAATGTCCGTCCGCCGTACGCCGTCCGCCGTCCAGGCCGTTTTGGGCAGTAGGAATTTTTTAAAAAATCTGAAATTTCGACAAAATACTTGGTTTACCATCTAGTTGTGCCCGCAAGGTTTTCAGTCCGATCGCCCAAACCCGTGGGGCGCTAAGGGGCTATAATGGGGCTACGGGAGGGGTTTTTTGAAGGCTTTTAGCTATGGGATCGAGTTAGGTGTCGTTTTCGAAGTATTTTTGGACGTAGAATCCATTTTTTGGGGTCCCGGAACGATCCGATTTCACTGGGGCGATGTTTAGGGCATTCGTGGGGCTAAAAATGGGATTTTTGAAGGATCCCAGGATGTTAAATATTTTTCGAGTAAAAAATACAGAGTTTTTGAAAAAATACATTTTTGAACAAAATAATCCAAAAAAAAAATTTTTGTTTGAGATAAAAATCCAAAAATATTTTTTTAAAATTTTTTTCATTGACAGAATTAAATTTCTGCACAAGTAACGTATATCAAAGAATAATAAACCCTTGTGTAAAATTTGCAGCGTTTTTTAGATAAGAAGAATGATACTGGCGTCAAGATGGCCAGAATACAGTGTAAGTATTCAGTGTAAGTAGGTATTCAAAAAAACGCTGCAAATTTTACACACGGGTTTATTATTCTATGATATAGGTTACCTACTTCTCCAAAAATTAATTCTGTCAATAAAAAAATTTTATAAAACAAATTAAGTTAATTTTTTTTTTTTGAACTTTTGTTTCAATTTTTTTTTTTTTTTTTTTTCACTCGGAAAATATTTGGCCTCTTGGGATCCTTCAAAAATCCCATTTGTAGCCCTGTGAATGCCCTATAGATCGCAACAGTGAAATCGGATCGTTCCGGGACCCCAAAAAATGGATTCTACGTCCAAAAATACTCCGAAAACGACACCTAACTCGATCCCATAGCCAAAAGCCTTCAAAACCCCTCCCGTATCCCCTTTTTAGCCCCATAACGCCCCACGAGTTTGGGCGATCGGCCTGAAAACCTTGCGGGCACAACTAGATGGCAAACCGAGTATTTTGTCAAAATTTTAGATTAAAAAAAAAAAAAAAAAAAAAAAATCCTACTGCCAAAAACGGCCCGGACGGCGGACGAACATTTCGGATTTAGAATGTAGACCCCTTGAAACGGATAATGTCAAATTTTGAGGCCGATCCGAGTCGTCGACCTCCGTCGCGAAAACATAGGTGTATTCCAAGAATAATAAACCAAAAGTACAAAAAGTGGTGTTGGGTCGATCCATCATCTTCAAAACAACTGTTGATGTGCAACAAAATTTCCCTGTTGGCACCAGGAATAATAAAAATCGGAAGATCGATCCACCCTAGTAATGTTGACCCGCTACTGATTCAGAAACCACTGCAGACCTTTTTTTTTTTTTTTATCGAAGCGAATTTATTCAGAAATGAAACAACCTAAAGCTATTTCACAATGTAATAAATTTTACGCTTACTTTCATTTGTTCTCGCCACTTGGGAGTCTTGTATATTTTTCGGAAGAGTTCAAAAAACGGGTGCGTTACGGGAGTGAAGGTGACCAATTCGCCACCTTTCTTTAGTAGACAGTTCATATTTTCCGCTGCTTGCCTGCAAATGAAAATGGCCGCCATATGAATACAAGATACTGATAGTGCCAAATTGTATAACTACACTTGATTACCTCCAAAATAATGTTAATGAATAGAAAAGAGTAATAACCTCAAGTCCTTCACCCAATGCAAGCAATAAAATGAAAATATCTTGTCAAATGAACTCTCATCCCAGTTCATCCAAATGTTGGCATTTCCGACGTCAAGCTGCTTGAAACTGAATCTCTTTCCCTCGTAAGTTGCCTGGGCGTATTTGATCATATTTTCAGATATGTCACATCCAACCTGCGGTAAAAAATTATTAAAATTATAATATTAAATAATAAAATTATTAGTTAATGAGTTATTTACTTGGAGCAATAAAATTATCAGAAAAAAAAATGGACAGCACTCCCAAACTGGTCACATTGTCAGGTCCTTTGCCTCGAACGTCCTTCGCCCATTCAGGAACAAGACAAGTACTTAGTACTCCAGTGAAATTGGCGTAACAATTTCATGATCCCAAACTCGTTATTTCTCATATTCGCCGTGATCCCAAACCCGTTCCCTCACAGCAGAGATAGTCTCAGAGACGTCTCAATCTGGGCTCAAACGGGTCTCTACGTCTCACAGCTTTAGAGGTTTCTTTGAGACTTTGCCGAGACGTCTCTGAGACTTCAAAACGGAGATGGTTGCTCTTAAGATGCCTCATAGACATTGAAGTGTTAACATAGGATGTCGCAGAGACAACACGGGCTCAACGTAGAACTCTCTTCTCCAAAGTGACTGCAATGAGACGTCTCTTTGGCGTCTCAAATGCATCACCTGATACATCATTTCAATAATTATCTAGTTTTTCTTCCAATATGGCGACACGCAATTTTTGAAGAGATCCCGGGAACACGAGAACCCAAATTTGGCTAAAGACTCGGAGTCTCAAATACGTCTCTGACACCTGTTTCGATACATCTCTGATACGTTTCAGCATTGCAGCTCTGAGACATTTTTGTTGCGGACATAGGGATGTATCTGAGACGTCTCACTGACGTCACACTTCTCTTTTGTAACGTCACTGAGACGTAACATAATATATACGAGATATTATCTCGTTTGAGACGTATCAGAGACGAATTTTTGCTGTGTCACAATCCCAAACCCGTCTTGCTACGGCTGCATGATCCCAAACCCGAACCGTGAAGAGTTACTATAATTATAGTTCACTTATCGTGAATGGAATTAAACAAAATTGTTATCGTAAAAAAAAAAGAAAAAAAAAACTAGTTCGGACAGAATAAAAAACCCCAAGGAGAGAGGGATGACCTTACGTTGTGCAATAGGATACGATGGGAGATTCCATACTCACTATGGTAACATCATCCGGAAGATAATTACTGAGCACAGAAGCTGTTATGTCACCAGGTCCGCATCCAACGTCCAAAATGTGTTCTTCTTGATCCCACTGCAGCCTGTGTATAACGTCCTGCATAACAAGTCCAACGTCCCTTTTTTGCAACGCGTTTTGCTTCACATAAAGCGTTGGGTTGAACATCGTTAACTGCTGAAATTTGTATTGAAACAGAATAATTAGGTATAATATACCTATATATTATATCATATATGATAATTCAGAAACATAATCATAATGATACTATCATTATATTTTATGGGGACCTATCTTTATTTAACTCTAACTTATTTTGATGCAGTTTTATCAAAACTAAGTTTTTGATTTCAGAAAGATTATTTATTTGGTATGTACTTGAATCGATTCTACATGACAGGAACAGCATATGAATTCGCCATTCTTCAAAGTAAAATATGGGTGAAAACCCATTTAAAAATTTAAATTTGTTCATTTATTCATTGATGTCGGAAATACCGCTGGATGAAAACAATAGCGATGATTGTAAGTGATTGGCTTTTCAACAGGACGGTTGAGCTTCAACCTACTCGTATATGCTTGGAATGCAACCATCATAATCAAATGAGTCAACTGCTCGACGTGGATAATACTATTACCCCCATTAACGTCCTGTTAATGCTTGCCCAATCAGGCAAGCGTTTAACAGTTACTGGATGTTAGCCCTCAGTCGGCAGTTACCTATGCTCAGCTTATTTATTCGGGTGACTATTGAATTCTAACAATCGCTCAAATGATCCTTGCTTACAAGCCTTACATTGCTTACATAACCGGACGAAAATGTATTTTTTGCGTGAATAAAGGCGATTTGTTTCGGAAAACATTTTGTATTGTAAAAGTAGATAGGAAAATTCCAACCTACCCTGCAGTATTTCGTAGATTTCGTTGTAGGTCGTTTCCCTTTGAGATCACTTTCGTTCGAAGACGAATCCGAGACTAACCAAATTTTGTCGAGCGATTGTGTTTATTCCAGTAATCATTAGGAGGTCACTGACGGTCAAGATTCTCAGATTTCAATATCACATCTTTCCTTCAAAAATTGCAAGTCAATGATGGCAAACAAAAACGTGGAGACCTTGAATGAAGATTCATTATCATTGGTTTTGAAAGGGATGCCTGTTGCTGATAATGATTCTCATGTCATTGGCCGTGGGTTTGAAGGATATCAAAACAAAAATTGCGCAGTAAATGCGAATTTAACATTCAATCTGTCCTTTTCTCTCTTAAAAAAAAAAATGTTAACGAGGTAAACACTCCTGAATTAGTTTACTCTTGTGATCTTTTCCGTTGAAGACCCATACCAGCCATCTCGTCGGCTGGTTTACCCATACCAGCCGTTAAGGCCGGTTTACACGCTCCGGCCATTTGCACAGTTATATCGTTGCGTGTAAACGCAGTTTGGCTTGTGCAATATCTGTCTTGGACAGAAAATCGGCTTGAGGTTGGAATGAGTGAAGTTTGAGCGTGTAAACGGGGTTCAAGCCAAATCCGCGATCCCGCGCAGGCGCACCTGTTCTCTTCGGGAGTGTGAATTACATTTTCATCACTCTTGTCAAGCGTCTTATCAGCTATTTTGCGTTCAAGTTCAAGCTGCGATGCAGAACGAAAAGGAATTTCTTGTTGAATTCATAGAGCTGTATAAGTCTTTTCCTTGTTTGTGGAAAATAAAGTCGAAAGAGTACAGTGACCGCAATGTGAAATCTCAAGCGTAGGACATTTTAGTAGAAAAAATGCAATCCAGAGACCCACAGGCCAACAGGGATATTGTGATGAAGAGGGCTGGCTTGGAGATACACGCGGAAAATTTCAGGTCTGCAAAACTTCTTCCTGTTGCCAAAAATCTCAGATCCGCTGACAGCCTTTCTGGGGAGGGGGGGGTGATTGCTCGTCTCATTACGGTGTCACTTTTTTCAATCATTGGTGAGATCATACCTACTAAGCAGCTCCGTATAACATATTATGTCGAGCCTTTTTATTAGGTGTATTATAGGTGTATTATAGGTCAGTATTATTATAATATACCTATAATAGGTCACCTCGTCCATTCTTAGATAATTCCGAAAATCATTCGGTTCCCCTCTCAATTCTGATATTAAATTTGTATGGGGTTCCTCTTCAGTAACCACTCCTTGCTCCATTTCCGTCCTGTAGGTACGTTTTGATGCCTTTTTTTCATTTTTAAATTTTTTTTTTTTATTGAAACAACTGCCGTTGCAGATAGGATTAGCTCCTCCTCATCCATTTAAAATCATTTAAAAAAAAAACAAAAAAAACAAAAAAAAAACAAAAAAAAAAAAAACTGAATTAAAAAAAAGAGAGAAGCACCTGGTGTGGAACATTTGCCCAAACACAACTGAACATGTAAACGCGACCAAGTTGTTCAGTTAAGATTGCGCAAATTGGCTTGAGCGTGTAAACCGGCCATTAGAGTCTGATTTTTTGAGGCATTTGCCGCGAAACAAAATAAAGTTTTCTTGTAGCCGTACCCGATTGAAAATCTGCTACACTGATCCAAATCGAATCGAAGATAGGGTCTCGTATCTCTGCGGGTTTACCTGGCGGCAACGGTGCTCAGCGAGACAAGTGGACCCCTTCGGAAATGTACTTGAACAAAATTGCCATATTCTGCCGCCCCCCCCCCCTCCCACGCGCAATACTTTTTAAGCTTCACTTTTTTACAGAAAATTGACATAATTTGACATTGACAATAAATTATTATTAAAGCACTCGTAAAACTCAATCACCCTTTCCAAGTTGGTGGGACTCAAACGACGCACAGTGGTCCAGAATCGTCAAAATGCGCTCAAAACTCAAATTTTTGAAGTATTTTCACCGAACACATCGGTCTTAAATATGTGTTAGAGACCACCTGAGAGTGACATTTCTTGATTTTTAGGCCCCCACCCTTGATTGCAGAACGGAGGTTAACCATTAAAGTTCTAGAAATGAAGATAATTTCCGAAATCCTCGTGTATCAAAATCGTTCCTTCAATTTTCCTTGTTCAGACTGAACATGTTGACGCATTTTTGTTTTGTTTTAGTGGGATGTTCAAAGGCCAAAAAAAGTATTGTTTTATTTTTCGAGTTGTCGTCAAGGACGGGGTTACTGAAAAAGAAAACAAAATCCACTTAAGATGAGATTTCCTTTTGTCCTACAGCTTTTGTGTCTCTCTGCGTCTCTCTAATTTCGGGCTTAAATATTCCATGGACATGGAATATTTAAGAAAATATTGGATAAAATATATGGAAAAAAAATTTTAATTTTTTTAAGGAATTAATTTTTATGTCATTTTATTTTATGGTCACTCCATTTTAAAGGTATATTTTATTTTACCACCGCTTATGAGAACTAATTGGTTATTTCAGATTTATGACTATTATAAATATCTTCCTATGAAATATCCCGAAGTATAATAAGTGGGGGGTCAAGTCTTGTTACGCAGTCGATCAAAAACATTTGGGCTGATTTAGAACATCCACCTGCCAAGCGACTTAATGGTACGTGTTCCACGGGTGACACCCATTGTTTGGATTCAATCAAATAATAATTATTACGATCGATGAAATCGAGTAATTCGCTAATTCACTGGACAATTCCATACCGCCCGAATAGGGATGGCCGATGAAAGCAAAGTAGAGCGAAGAGCTTACGGAGGCAGAATGGCAAAAGGAAGAAAAATAGAGCTGTATTCCCCGGTAGTTTTATGTACCGGAAACAGATAAGACGAGGCAAACAAACGGAAGTGCGGTGCGAAGGCTCAGCGAAGTCAAGTGGGTTTTCTTTGATGACATCATTTGAGGGCGCCGGACAACAAATGTCGGTTATAAGTCGTCGGCTGTCTGTCGCATTGTTCGTCGGTTTCCCAGCTTTCTGAGGGCGTTCCGAAACCCAGTTCCTCCGAATCCCTTTTTCCCCGACCCTGTACGGCAGAATTCTCCCCTCGCCGCTCCACTTCCCGCTTCTTCCTTGCCTCATACCTATTGTTAACTCTTCCAGTCGTTCCCTTGGAAGCCATTTCTCAAAGCCGCCCGCAAGTTCTGGTGCTGCCGCATAGAGAAGCCCTACTACTACCCAGATATTATTACCAGAAGAAAAAAGTCACTCCAGTACTACCCTCTAGAATATTTATTACTCTGAGTTTTATATTTTTTATATTAATTCAGAAATTTTTCTCGAAACCCTCGTCTAATATTATGTGTAAATAGTTTCAAATCTGTAATCGAAAATATCTTCCGGGTGGGAACGCACTCGTTCTACCTACCCCTTAGCCTTAGGGGAGAGTGGGGCACCATCAACCAGTTTTGAATGCAAATGCAATGGAGCCTAGGGTATTCATTTTTTTCTAAAAATTATTCACCCAAAGGAAGGCCAACCTATCTGGCTATGAATTGCCGTGGCCAAATTTTCTCAAAATAAAGACCAAAATGCACACAAATTATTTTTGTAAATTCGGATTTTCGGTTGAAACTGCCCCACTTGTGGGGAAGAATCAACCACCCTATAGGGGAAGAATCAACCACCATATATGGGGCACTTTCAACCATACGCCAGAGGGTCGAGAAAATTCAGGTTTGGAACAATGAGTTACCTAAAGGAACTTTATTGGTAAAATTCGAACACATGAAGCAATAATATTATAAATTATGTCATTTTTAGAATGTTCTCAATCAATCCTTCAAAAATCCCATTTTTAGCCCCATGAAAGCCCAATAGATCGCAACAGAAAAATCGGATCGTTCCGGGACCCACAAAAATGGATTCTACTTCCAAAAATACTTCGAAAACGACACCTAACTCGATCCTATAGCCAAAAGCCTTCAAAAACCCCTTCCCATAGTCCCATTTTAGCCCCATAGCGCCCCACGGGTTTGGGCGATCGTACTGAAAACCTTGCGGGCACAACTAGATGGTAAACCAAGTATTTTGTCAAAATTTCAGATTTTTAAAAATGTTCCTACTGCCTAAAACGGCCCGGACGGCGGATGGCGTACGGCGGACGGACATTTCGGATTTAGAATGTAGACCTCTTGAAACGGATAATGTCAAATTTTGAGGCCGAACGGAGTCGTCGGCCCCCGTCGCGAAAACATAGGTGTATTATTCCAAGAATAATAAACCAAAATCAAATGGGGATGACAAAACAACTGGTGGGGTAGAATCAACCGGCGGTTGAAACTGCCCCACCCGGCGTGGTTGATTGTGCCCCTCAAGCAGTATTGCTATAAAACATGATTTTTTGCATTCCAAGAAATTGTTAAACAAAAAAATCATATGGGAACGTTAAACTAGATATTATAGTCAACCAGAGGATATAATAAAGTTTTCAAAAAGTGCAAGTGTTCATACAATGTTTTCAGTTTGAAAAATCGCAATTTTTTTTCCTTGGTGAGACGAAATCGATGCGACGCCAAATGAATGGTCATAACAGTTGGGACGGTGCTCATCTGTTTCCAGAATCCTAGAGGCGACGCATTCTCGCGAACAAGTGACAATTTGAAGCAGAATATTAGAAACTCGCGGATATAGGTAGGTGGTTGATTCTGCCCCCCTGGTTGAAAGTGCCCCACTCTCCCCTATAGGGATCCCGGAAATGTTACTCGAACTCCGCCAAATGGTGAGAGAGCTTAAATCCGCCTCCTCAGCTTTTAATAAAATCTCAAATCATTGCGCGTTATGAGCACCTTTTTGATGGCCGTCCTTAGCCCACTAAACTGCCGGGGACCTCATTCGCCTTAATCCTCTACAATGTTAGGGGGTTGAGAAAGAATTTAACGGAAGTAATCCAATTACTACAGGATCACAACATACTTATTGCCGTCTTGACAGAAACCAAAACCGCACAAAGGCAGCCACACAGACACACTCACCCTCACACACCGCACACACATTTCTAAACCTTGTATCCCTATGTGGAGGGGTGGGGGTGTTGTGCTCTTTGAGTTTTGCCGTACCCATTCATGTATATATAATATATTATATTGCTGCCTTTGTGCGTGTATACGGGCATGTATGTTGTATCCTAATGCAGGCTCGAGAGAGTGAAGGGATTCCAGAAATGTGAATTTTTCTGCCGGTTTCCGCCTACCCCCTGGCCCAGACAGCTGGTTTACAGCGAATTTAGCTGATTTTTGAGCACAATTTACCAGGATTACTTACGCCCCGGCTCCCGAAAGGCGAAACCGCACTATTCGCAAAAGTTGCAACTTCAACCCATAAGGTCCCCATTTTCCAATTGAGTGTTGAGGCACCTGGAGGCCTGCAACCATCCATGCCCCGTTGGAGATTCAAACTAGGACTAATTACCTTTCTTGTGCACTTGGTTTCATCCTCGTAGCTCGAAAAACATGGGCGTAGCGAGAATTTATGGGGAAAAAAAAACGCTGATTGTCCCACAGTGCGCGGCGCACTGTGCGTGCACCTGCAGCATATTTGTCCATAGATTCGAGCTGTATTTATATTGTATATAGTCTTCCCTTGTAAGTTTGACATGCTCTCCAGGCTTTTGCCTGCTGATAGGCGAAAGCCTCCATAGCAGTTTCCATAGCACACAACTGTCCACTACGCGCCTGGGTACCGTTCCCGGGTGCTTGAGGTTGAAGCTGGTGTGGCTAAGGCTCACTAGTGGACTCGGCATCATGTCCCTCATGTCCACCACTGTAATGTTCAGGCTGTCACTGGCGCAAGCCGGGGTCAGGGGCGGTAGAGGGGCTAGTCCCTTCGGGCCTCCCACTGGAGCGGCCTTAAAGTGAGGAGTATGCTCCCATAACGCATTAACCACCCGCTTGGAGCATCTCCTCTCCTCCAGTACCTCGGGCGAGGGGGAGCCCGCGGTCTCTGATCTGGTGTGGGTCTCGAGGGGGTCGTGGGGCCTGCTGGGAGGTGGAGCCTGGCGGAAGGTCAGACCCCGTCGGGTTGGAGCTCCCTTGGGGGGGGGGGGGGGGGGGCTGATAGGCGATAAGCCTCTAAAGCAGTTTCCACAGCACTCACCTGTCCACTATGCGCCAAGTCATAAGGTTTTGTTTTTTAAATTTTCCTTATATTACTTTAGCCAACTTCTCTTCCTTCTATCCTGTTTGTAAACCTCCGTGCTGGTAAGTCATGTCACCTAAGGTAGTCATATGCCGGTGCTGCACTATTCACCATTATGTTTCATTGTATTTTGTGCCTGATTCATGTCAATAAACTGTGATAACTTTGGTGAACTCGCCAGGGGGACTGGAGTTCGCGTCCCAGCCTTGTCAATTAAACTTTTCAAGGGGTTAGCGAGTCTTTGGAGCAAGGCATTTCAGAATCATTTCAAAGTAAAGTGTGGGGTCGGCTCTCCTGCTCCATTGAGAAAAACCTAATCGGTCAACACAATTCCGCGCCAGACAAAAATACAGTAGGTGCCAATTCCGCCCAAACCAAAGCTGAGGTTGTCAATATTATAGTGAAGAAATCATATGTGGAAATCATGAACGAAACGTAACCAACCAATCGTAAGTAGAATAAGGCGAAATGAATATGTAGCCACTTGCTGATATCGACATCTTTTTGCGTGTAAGCAGTACATAATCCGAGAGTTCAAGTCAAAGCAGCAAAGGAGAAGTCGAACAAGGATCAACGAGTAACAGAAGTCAGACAACATAAATGGGCAACACACTGACGTTTCATGATGACACCTACCTACCTAAATGTGAATACACGTGATTGACTCGGCGGGGAATCGTACCATCGGAAAATATTGACTGGCGCGGAACTGTAGCGCTCCCGATCTTCCAAAACAGTTTACACAGATGGCACCTCGCGGGGTTGTAGCGTCATGAAAGAAGAAAATAGTTTAAACACGTAGTTTAAACTAGTTCTACTTCGTAAAAGGTAAACAGTAAATTTCTATCGTGGGAGTTCACGCAGCATTGATAGAAGGAAGCTCATTGTTATTTTATTGTCATACAAACTAGAGACCTTAGCAGGAAGACCCTGTTGTACCTAAAAGGTTCCTTCAGGCCCGCCTCAGCGTATACTTAAGTTTGTTCAGAGTTGGTTACTGAAGCCCCTTCCAGCCCTTCTTTCGCCTGTATACCCCCTCACCGTCATCTCGACGCTCTATCCGTTCTTCCTTCTATACGGTATACTCACAGACAACTTTCAGGAGTCCTTTCTACTGATATATCACGCATCTTTCGTCTTCCTTCGGAGTTATTCCTCCACCACTTTCCGAACAAACTTCCTTCTTTTCTCTAAATAGCCGAGGAAACGAGGCCGCAACGCACAAACAAATATGATGGGGATGGTAGGAGGGGAACGTGAGTAGGTATATCCAGCGAAGTGAAAGTGAAAGGTAGCCAGTACACCCAAGAAGAATCGGTCTGTGACGCGACGTAGGTATTACGCGAGTACACTGGAACAACATTGTTCTGAAAGACAATAATTATTATTCCCAATGCAACCCCATCAATCTAGAGGTTCAAACTAAGACCAGACCAGACCAGTCAGAGAGAGAGAGAGAGAGAGAGAGAGAGATCAAACCAGACCAGTCAGACACTAGTCTTAGACCGGAAATCTGATAAGTCAAACACCGGTCTGAGACCAGTCAGACACCAGTTAAGGGGGACCCTTAGGGTAGTCAGGGTCGAAAAATTGAAGAAAAAAATTTTTTGTTTGTTTTGGTTACTACAATAAATTTGGCGTCAAATGAGCCATAAAACGGTAATTTACCTTATCTAAAAACCGTTCAAATAAAGCGTCCAAGTTGAGTCCAGCCGCTTCCGCCTCTCGGCTAGTGGGCTCCCGCTGCATATGCCGGCTCACCTTCTGCTGCTTCGAATCTGTCTTCCGAATTCTTCCTTGCTGCTATCCTTTTCTGCCTTGCCATTGTCGTATGTTGTAGGCTGCTCTGTTGGCTTCTTTGGTCCTCTTTAGATCGATTGTTTTCCGAGCTTCCACACAATTAGGGGCGGGAGCAATGCCGAGTTTCCGAAGAATGCGACGTTTCGCTATACAGCCGTCATTGTACATAGCATGCTACTGCGTCACTCCCAGTTTCATTCGGAGCAACTGATTGAACACTCTTTTTGGCAAACGACACCAGACCAGGTTGTTGGGTTTTGCCGTGAACGCACTTCTTGAGTAAATTTGGATGGGCCAAATCCCGGAATACTTGATTTATGTGAGTCATTATCACAGGATCGATGTGAGAGTGCTCTTTATGTTTGTACTAGTCTCTCCGGCTAGCTTCGCACCCCAGTGGTTGAGTAGCATCGATGGACACGTTGAAACCCCAACATCAAGGAAAACTCCCTCCCCTTATAAAAAGTTCCAAAATTCACACTCGTGGGACACTTTCGGGACACTATCTGCACTTATTAAGGTCCCGCGTGATATTATATGGAACACAGTAACTGTCACAACTGTTGTGACATCTCGAAACGGAGTTTTCACCCGCCTGCAGACCCCGCGCGAATTATAACGATCCAATCCCTCAATAATAATGGAACTACCATGTGGGTGGCCGAGCGAAGGGAGCCCCCTGGCCGGAAAAATGATCAGCCGAGTGCGGAACCCCCCCCCCCCTCCCCCCCTCCCTGTCAAAGTGCTAGTGAAATCAAATTAAATTTGAAAACTCACAGGAAAAAAACCCATGGGTTATGGCGCTAAAATTGGAAGGGGGTCGAGTTAAGAGTCGTTTTTGAAGTATTTTTGGACGTAGAATCCCCTGGCCGATAAAATGATTAGCTGAGAGAAGTAAGGCCCCCTGAATTCGAAAAGGGTGCTGGAAGGGCGTGGGGGGGGGGGGGGGGGGGGGAGGGGGGGGGGGTAGAGTGATCGCGGCGGGTGGGCAGGACTGCAGACACGAATTAAAACGATCCAATTATTGTCTTCTCACCGTGAACTTGCCCCCTCCACCTCGGTATTTATGAAATCCGACTTCGGAATCGGATGCGCCATAGATTGAAGCGCATTTTGCTCCCGTTTTTTCCCAAAAAACGGCTCTTTACTGGGTATTTTTGAACCCGAAAAAACGTGGGACAAACGCGAGAAAGACGAGTTATTTCGACGAATTTCCCGGGCGAATTTCCGATTTACGATTTGACCGACGTCTTCCTCCAGGTCTATCTATACGGCTTGTATTTTTTCGTAATTTTTTTGACCCCCCTAAACAGCCTTTGGCGCGAGCGGAAAGTGAAAAAACACACTCGGGAACGTCGTTATCCCGTACCACCCGCCCACCAACCACACGACACACACACGATTTTATATTATTGTATGAGTATGATGATTCTTGGTTTAGAGCAGTAGCTTTGTTGAATTTGCACCAAGAATTCTCACCAGATGGGCACAGGCCATGATTAGGATGTTCATCTGTCGAGCCTAAATGAAAAAATACGGCACATACCAGACTGCTTTCTTCATATCATCCAAATTTGATACATTGCTTCTGATCGCATTCCCATAATAGACTTGTATTTGGGTCGATTATTTTTTCAGTCAGTCTGTTGTGACCTTTCAGGCTTTTCCCGCCAGAGGTGCCACCCTTGCTTCGGATTTTTCGTAAATGGGACCCCATGCGCTTTTGGATGTGGCCAATACATTCGAGCTTCGAAATTTCCACGTCTGGCCCATTGTAAGCTTTGGAGTCCCCTTCGCCGAGATATTGGGTATATCGAATATTGCGACTTTTCGAGCTTTCAAAAATATCCTTCGCCCCTTGGACCTCCATCCCACCTGATGACAGTGTAGTTCGCCCTACAGTCCTCATCGTGAGTGTTTTTGAGCCTTCTAGGGCACAAGCAATTCAAGACAAGTACCTTACCGCTTGTCTACACTGGTAAATTGCATGATTCTCGCATTTTGGAACTTGCCAATTACCTGATACCAATTAATAATTTTACTATTAATGGCGGATTTCTCATCTGCCTCGGACAATAATATCATCCACCTTCACCGTCAACGAACTACATGCCACCACCCTTTTTTTTTCGCACTCTCCTTTAACAGACGTGCATTTGTAGCTTAACTTCCGACTTTCGCGTCTCAAAGGGCTCATGATCAAAGGTTGAGAAGAAGGTCTCCACCCATTGTTGCCGAACACAATGGCCAAGAGCTTCGCATTGCTTGCATTATTTGTAAACGAATGTAACAACTCCACTGCAAGAAAAGAGGCGGAATAGGGATTGTAGGAGGAGATAATTGAAAATAAAGACCGAGTGACAGTGACTTTCCCATCCAAAAGAAATCTCGAAGATGTATTTGATAGAGTGAAATGAAGAGCTCTGAATTACTCAAATTAACGTAAGTACTTAGTTATGATTTTCACTATTTCACTACATTGTTATTCTGTAATTCAAAAAGAAAATACAATTCAACATGTTGTGCACATCCTGTGGGAAATCATACTCGGTTACTCGTGAACCGGAATCAGCGACTTAAAGACTTGAGTACTTACGCGGAAGAATATACAGTAAAATGTCCGCTAACGGACCTCTTTCGATAGCGGAACCTCCCGTAACGATCTGTAGACAAGCAAAACTCAGTCCCTGAAGTGGTTTCGCTCTCTCAATAGCGGAAGGCAGGCCGGTTTTTGACGTGAATCTACCCCCTCGGGAAAACACGTGAAGAACTAACCGAACTCGTGTCCCGATTCCCTAATGAGAACTTATAAGCGGCAATTTTTACAGAAGACTCATCAGACGTCATCGAAGACATCATCAATACTTCGCAGATGCCATTCAAACGACCCTAGAACGACAGTAGAATGTGCATGTACCTAAACAATTTGCTTGAATTACATACATACACTGGAAGCCTCTCAATAGCGAAAACCTCTCGATAGCCAACTTTTTTTCTGGTCACGTTAGGGTTCGCTATCGGGAGATTTTACTGTATATAGATTTATTAACTACACTGGCGTCCCGTGCCATGCCAGTCCAATGGAAAAAAGTCGCTCCAGTCGACTGTGCTCAGGAGTAGGTTTCGGCCCAGTCCAGTTCCCCCCACCTTCGAAAGCCCTGAGCTGGCGTGACTCTGGGCCGGAGGTAACCAAGTGCTGTCACAATGACATCAGCACTATAGTCTGTCTGCAATGACGTTGGGCTCCGAACCTGCTCCCTAGCGGCGGACGCAATGAGACCGCTGGAAATCCTCGGGAATTTGGTGCGGTGTGGTGGTAACATTGGCTCCCCTCCTGCTGTTGGCGACCGTCCGCGTTGTTTGCGTCCGTTCGTGTTTGACGACAAAATTTGTTTTGTTTAGTGCCAATTTTTCGGTCAAAATGGATCGCCAATCGACGACTTCGGGTACATTGAAGATGAAAGTCCTTCGTAGGCAAGCCCTGCTGAAAAGGCGCTTGGATTGCGGGGGGAAACTACTCCCAGGTGTGCCGCGTCAAAGGGATAAAATCTCTCAAGAAATGTCTCAAATGGGGGAATTCCCCTTTTTTCTCTCCTGCCAGCCGCTAGGGAGCAGGTTCGGAGGACAACGTCATTGCAGACAGACTATAACAGCTTCAAGCATCTCGTCAAGAGTGGTACAAGACTGCAAATACTGCATAATATGCAGTAATATTTGCACAGTATTATATTATAATACTGTGCAAATACTCAACACCGTAGAAACGCAACAGGGTCTCTCTGGAGTGGGTGCCAGGGCATAGACGCATTTCGGGCAAAGAAAATGCTGACGCTCTGGCCAGGGAGGGCTCCCAGACCCCCTTCATCAGCCCGGATCCAGCAGTTGGCCTTCCACAAACCTCCTTCAGAGGCGCCATCGATAGGTGGATGTCATTACAAACCGCCAAAAGATGGCAACTCCTCGAAGGTCACGCTCACAGCAAGCGCATGATGGCAAAATTCAACATCAAGTTGAAACGCGGGGAACTTAGAAGACTGGTTGGCTTGATAACCGGCTTTGCCCCCCTACGATTCCACTTGAACCGCATAAGGATAACACAATCATCAAGGAGACTGTTGTTAAGTGGGAACCGAAACGTCCACTCCT
This sequence comes from Pilophorus perplexus, assembly GCA_955831195.1. Taxonomy (NCBI): domain Eukaryota; kingdom Metazoa; phylum Arthropoda; class Insecta; order Hemiptera; family Miridae; genus Pilophorus; species Pilophorus perplexus. The sequence continues at coordinate 30,183,721 of OY037011.1, forward strand.
CCCTCAGCGTTGACAGTTTTAAAGAAATTTATAAGTTACTTAGAAGCCAAGTACCAACGTACCCGAAACGTCCACAACTCGGAATGAAGAACCCAATCTTTTCGGGAATATGCTGAAGACAACCTCGCGTAATTTTCGGCAAAATCACCATATTCCACCGTCAACGTCCAGGAAGGGGGCCGCGCTTGGGTGGAAGGCGTTTTTATGGCGATGGTGCGAGAGACATGGGCATATAAAGGTTCCGACCGCGAGGTTTTGAGGGGAAACCCTTCCCTTGTCATCCTTCCTATCGTTCATGCGGTTTTTGACTCGTGAGCAGGGCAAGTTTTCCATCTGACAGCACATCCTCCAAGAAGCGCCACTCATCATCCAGATAAATTTTAAACCGCTGCAAATTTTACACAAGGGGTTATTATTCTTCGATATCTATATAAAAAAATTGTGTTTTTTTTTTTTTTTTTTTCAAAAATTGATTATTTTTTTACTCGAAAAATATTTAACCTCTTGGGATCCTTCAAAAATCCCATTTTTAGCCCCATGAAAGCCCTATAGATCGCCACAGTGAAATCTGATCGTTCCGGGACACCCAAAAATGGATTCTCCGTCCAAAAATACTTCGAAAACGACACCTAACTCGATCCCATAGCTCAAAGCCTTCAAAAAAACCCTTCCTTAGCCCCATTTTAGCCCTATAGCGCCCCACGGGTTTGGGTGATCGGGCTGAAAACCTTGCGGGCACAAGTAGATGGTAAACCAAGTATTTTTTCAAAATTTCAGATTAAAAAAAAAAATTCTTACCTAAGGACCGCTTACTGCCCGGACGGCGGAGCAATAAACCAAAAAAGGCAATGAATTGAATGTAACAGGCAAATGAAAAACACATAGCCTCTTGCGTATATTTTTACGTATTTACATGTTTGAAAGGGTAGGTACAACAGTTAGGTACTTCTCAACCAGTTCAGAAGATTTTCGAAATATTAAGTACCTACATAATTGAATACACGTTTTAATTTCATTTAAGTTAGGTATTAAAAGATGGATAAATAAAAATATATTTTTTCTTCTGCTTACATAGGTATCATCTAAACAAGAGGTCAAGGAAATCTCGGAAACACACATTCTATTTTTACTCCACTGGTAAAATATCCCATTTTAAGCTCAATTTTTTCAGTGGATTATTATTTACACAATTCTTAGATAAATGAATTGATATATACAATACAATGAGGTTTTGTTCGAAGTGTGACTTAAGTCATTCTTCGAAAATGATTAACCACACGGTGAAGTCTCAAGGTAAAAATAGCATAACATATTAGGTACAACGAATTATACACATACGAAATCAGTTTCAGGTGTAATGTACAAGTTGGAGTTCACTGACGATACTCATTCACATTGTCGAGTCGTGAGGCTCGTGGATCCGCCTTTCTTTAAGTCTGTCCTGGAGAGAGAGAAAAAAACCTTGTTCAAATAGGTCTTGTTAACTAGTATAAAATCGTACGGAGGATCAGAGCGAGATGCTAAATGGAAGGTGCTACGAGATTTCAACCATCTGCCGTGGAGTTGATCTAGATTTAAAGCCTTCGTGAGTGATATTTGAAGGCCTCGCGGCGGTGGTAGGTTGATAGCTTCATAACACCCTCAGACTCAGCTCACCCCCCCTCTCACAAACCCCGTGTTCACACCGCCAAAACCACAACCAGCGATGCCAAGCCGTCGTCGTTTTCATAGTAATTATTCAACCGCGGAGATGAATTTCAAATGAGAGCTATGAATAAACACGGAGGAAATCCACTTTTTTTTTTTTTTTTTTTTTTTTTTGAAGAAGTAGAAGGGCTTTGTATTTTTTTCAAGCGCCTCATTTGAATGACATCTTGATGTGTATTTTTATTCGAAACGAAAGGTTGTAAGGTTTTGCGGATGGTGAACCAACATCACAAGATCTGACAAGAACATTATTTGGTTATAGTACAGGAAGGTTAGTGCTAAAAAGGGGCCTAACGGAGAAAAAATAGTACACAGCTGGAATCGGTTTTAACCCCTTTTGGGGGTCTCAAATAAGACCCATCTCAGTTTGCGACGGTTTCCAGGCTGTGATCAGATCTGGGAGCCTAAAAACCTCGAAATTTTCGCTCCCTTTTCAGTAATTCGCTTATAACGCGAAAAGAACGAATTCTACAGAAAATTGTACTCGAACACTGTTGAAAGAGGTTTAAATTTAGCGTCGAATGGCGTTTAGTACATCGAAATCGGTCCAGCCATTCAGCCGCAATCGCTCGTCAAATATTGATGATTTTTGAAAACTTAGCTGAAAAGTTTACTACCCTCAACTTCTCACGCCTGTAGGTCCCAAATGACTGCACCGATCGAAAAATACCACAGAACCAAACTTATAGGATATTTAATTGTGAATCGGATGCTTTTTTTTTTTTTTTTTTTTTTTTTTTTTTTTTTTTTTTTAAATTTGCACATTCCAGTGCTGAAATATGCATTTTACACCGAAAGGGTTCGTAGCGCCAAAGTTACAATAGATAGATAATATCTATATTATGTAGATAGATTATTTGTAAACACGATATGGCAATGGGCCTGACCCGTATGCGCCCTGCCAGAGGATGCGCCATAAGCGACAAAATTTGTCGTAGTATTGTATTTAATAGTAGTGAGTATTTAATACTCGATAGTGAAATTACAAATATCAAAACAACTACCGAGCGAGTGAGGAAAACAAGATGCCATAAAATTATACCTAATAATAGCAATGTTCGTGGAAATCAACAAATTGCTGATATAGGGCTGCATCTAGGCCTGGCAAAATCTAGCAAGAGGAAGCCAGTTCGCACCATTGAGGAGACCAATTATACAGAGTCCAATGACAATCCAGCCACTCCGAACTGGGCCACCCGAAACTCAGCAAGGACAAGGAAGCGTGCCAGAAAGTGGGTTATGTCCTCCGGCTCTCCGAGATTGCAAAGGGAGCACAGGGTCCCACCGAGCCGGTCGTCAGCCCGAGGCTCATCAGGTCGACAGTTGAGAGTCAGGAGGTCAGACCCAGCACAAAACAAACATGGATTCTTGTTGCGCCTCCACTGTCCGGCCAATGCTCCGGAGCCCCATGTCCAGCAGCCGATAAATCCTATGCCGCGATGTCAGCGCCCTCATAACATTCCGCTCCCTCCATTGGGACTCCAGCCTCTCCCGTAGGGTCTTGAGCTGGGATCTCCACAAAGCCGGATCCTCGAAACCGGAGCCAATAGCCAGCTTTTAATGAAGAATTTCAAAACCCGTTCGATGGCCTGATATCGCTGAGATCCCCATGCCTGAGCGCCATACGTCAAAATGGCTTGGGATGTGGCCAGGAAAACCTGAAAGGCGCAAAAAGGAACCATAAACACAACGAACTTTGCAGTCGCTGATTTCTCCTTTAGATGTGTGGCAAAGGACAGGCCAGTGGTGAGCGTCACTCCAAGGTACTTATACGAGGACACAACCTCCACAGCATCACCTTCATAAGTCCATGCCTCTGTCAGTCTGAGCTGCCCTCCCCTACGGAAAATCATTATCTTGGATTTCCCGAGATTGACCTGCATCTTCCATTTTTCACTCCTGCAAGGCGTCAATGTTTTGCTGAAGGTCCGCCACAGACTCGGCTGTTATAACTATATCGTCGGCATACATAAGAAGTCTTATCATGGTTCCATTGAGGTACAGGGCGAACAGTAGAGGACTAAGCAGGCAGCCTTGCCTCGCCCCCTGCTCCACATCAAACGCTCTTGTGGTGCCTATAACATTCCAAACTTGGCGTAAAATGACGAAAGGAGAAGGATATACCTGCTGCTGACCACACAACCATCTAGTTTCTGAAACGGCAATTCATGACGATCGCAGTCAAAAGCAGCCAGGGAGTCCACAAAGAACGCGTAGAAACGCTTGGCAGATGAGCAAACCCTGATGTGAGCGAGGCTTGTTAGTGAAATTTCAACTAAGGCAGTCCAACGCAAAAAACTTCGTCTGAACTCAAAAGTTCTAACTTTCACGCATTTTTTAAAGCGTTATCAACTGAATTTCAAGTCAACAATTTTTAACTAATTGAGGACAATAATTAATCACTCTTAAGGTAGCTTTCTTTCTCTTTCTTCACTTAGTTCTCTCTCCAACCAAAGTTGAATTCTCAAAAGATTCAGTTGTGGATGGCGGTGTTGTCAACTTTTCAGCTAAGTTTGCAAACATCATCAATATTTGAAGAGCAATTGCGGCTGAACGGGTGGACCGATTTCGATGCACTAAACGGCATTCGACGCTAAATTTAATCCCCCTTAAAAAATAATTTAGTAAAGTTTTCTGTAGATAGAGTAATTTTCGCGTTATAAGCGAAATACTGAAAAGGGAGCAAACATTTCGAGGTTTTTAGTCTCCCAGAAGCATAGCCTAGAAACCGTCGCAAACTGAGATGGGTCTTATACGGGGCCACCAAAAGGGGTTAAAATTTTTTCTCAGCACTAATTTGCCGAGGCTATAATAAGTACCACGTAGATTGAGTTCTTCCGTGTACTCAATTGTTGTTTCGGTATGGTTCTTTCCTTTTAAGCTCTTACGTCGAATGAAAGTAAATTTGCGTTTAATAATTGAGATGAAGCTTACATTGCTCGGACAAGGCAAACATTTCTAACGGGGTTTATGATTTACTCACCGTAGGTTTATTTACAAAAAGAGCGGCAGTGTGAGAGCCAGCAAAACCCAAGATTCTTGCAGGTTCTCCGCGGAATCCTTGGCTTTCACTCCGAGATCCCGCATTTCAGCTTCTGACACAAATATTATTAATAACGTATTCCTGAATCAGAGGCAAAATGTTTACTACGCTATGTGCACATACCTGGGAGGATTGCCTCTGGGGTGGGCTCCCTGGAAATCCCATCTGTGGAAAATACAAAACCGTAGGTAAGTGACTGAATGTGGAAATCTAAAGGTAAGTGTACACCTGAGACGAAACAGTCTCGAGAGGAGTCGTGAGACTCGAATCGCCAACGGACATGAACCTTCCAGGTTCCTTCAAGGTAAGTGTACACCTGAGACCACGGAAGAAGGAAAAGGAAGCCCCACTCTGTGTTACACGACCAAAAGCTCCCTTCCTTTTCAATGAATCCCCCCCCCCCCCCCACCATTTGGTCCCGCATTCAACCACTAGCGACACCTCCGGGAGTATCCTCGATACTAATAAGGGCCCACACACCCACTACTGTCTTACCGCAAAATAAAATTTAATATCCATAAATATCCATCTCTGGGATATTGGGAGACGGCGACATCACCAGTATGGGGGGAGCAGGCTTTATTCCCCGAATATTCGCGAACCGCAAATGCCGAGAACTTTGAACTACTAAGCCGGACTCTACCTAAACTTACTAAACACAAAGGTGACGCTCCCAGATGGCGTTACTCTCGGCAGTCTTTGGCGGGTAGTCCCCCCCCCCTATGAACTGAAACTTCCTTTTCCTTCTTCCATGAACCGAGACGAAATCTCGAGAGAAAGTCACGAGACTGATCTCAGGGGGTTGTCCACTTCGCATTCGCTCTCAAGACAGATTCGTGAGACTCCAAGTCTCAAGACCTGGAAATAGGTCTATTGCATTTCCACTTGAGAGTCCTACAACCACTATGATAGGAGTCTCGAGAACTGGAATATTCTATTTCCACAATCCGATTTAGCTGAAAAAGTTGCGAGAGCAGGAAATCTCATGTCCACTTGCGATCAGGGCACTCTCGGAAATGTGTTCGGACTTGTCTCCGATACTCCAGGTCCATGTCCATTGGCCATTCGAGTCTCATGACTCCTCTCGAGACTGCTTTGTCTCAGGTGTACACTTACCTTTAATGACGAAGTCTCGAAAACGTCATTTTGCAGTTTTTCGAAGCACAGCAGAATCATTTTAATACTCACTATGACCACACTCACCCATGCCTCTTGTAGAGAATCTGAACGTGTCGGACATTTTATTCCAGCCAAACACGTTCCTGGCTTGGAGTTTGACTTCGTATTGTGTGGACGGCTCAAGTCCACGAATCAGGTAACTCTTTTCATGCGTGATTGACTTTTGTTCGGCTTCGACGTCGTCGTCTCCTTGAATTACCACATCCGTCCATTCTTTGAACCCATGAGACGAGCTCTGAAACGCACAGAAGTACGAAATAGGTTTGCGATTACACTGAGAGAAAAAAAGGGCCTATTCTAGGTTATTTTTCGATTTTTTTCTAGGTTAAATGCTGCCAACCTAGATTTTTTTTTGGTTTTCATTCTAGGGTGGAACAATTTAGTCTAGGTTGAATATAATTTAACCTAGATTGAAAATACTGGTGAAGTTACCTTCCTAAAAATGCAAACAACCAAGATTTAAAATGCGCCACCCCCACACTTTAGTTCTAGGTTAAGTGCAGTCTTGGTTGTCTCACCCTGGTATTCTATGTTTTTCACTTTCATAGACGGTTGATTTACCCTAAAAACAAAAACGTTCTCACCCCACCTCAAACAATTTACAGCCATGGCGCATTAACCTAGAACCCTTTTTTCTCTAGGTTGTGCCCCTTTATTTACGAAGTTGTTTCAATTACTATCCCTGTTGTACCAGTTAAATTTCTAGGTAGCTTCCTATTCTTTTCAGGTTGGTCCAAATAAATTACTAGGTGGTCCACTTCTCTTTCTAGGTTTGCTCCACCTCCATTGCAGGTTGTTTCTATCAACTTCATCTATCTTTCTGGGTTGTCTCTGTTTCCAACTCAGTACAAAAATTTGAATGTGACGTCATAATATGACTGCACATAGTGACAGAAATTAGATGATTCGAATTTGGCAAAGATTTGGCCTCAACCCCACCGGCTAAATAGCAGGGGTGCCAAGACAACGAGAATTAACGCCCACCACCTACAGTGGCGCTCTCCGCGGCCGCTTAGCGTACTGTAGAAACAACCTGGAATTTATTGAATGAATTACAATCACTGTTGTTTAAACCTAAAACTATTTGTGGTACTACGGTAGTTTTAACCGAGACTGAAAGTCTAACTTTTTCTTCTGGGTTGTTACCAAAAAGTAACAATCTCGCCTTTTAAATCTCTCGGTTGTTTTCAGTTGTACAACCGAGACTTTAATGGAGGGGAGATATGATAGGTCAAATCATTTAATTCTAGGTTACCCCACTTAAAAGTCAAAGGTAGGTAATATATTTTCTAGGTCTTCACAATGTCAACCTAGAACAAATGTGAAGTTCACATTTGGTCTAGGTTGACACTTTTTTATTCCAGGTTGTGGTCAGAGGGCGGGTAATAACGGATTAGGTTGTTTCTATATGGGTCTAGGTTGTATTAATATTTTTCCATGTTACTTTAACCTGGACCTATTTTTTTCTAGGTTGAATCAATTGATTCTAGGTGGTTTCAATTTCTTTTCGAGGTTATTTCGGATTTAACCTAACCACTAAAAAAATCTTTTCTCTCAGTGTTAGATTTGGGGAAGGCCGTGCACGCTCTCTCGTAGGTACACAAAATTTCATGGTTTGTAATGCCACAGACGAAATCTGTACAGAGACCTCTGCGTTGACAACCATCGGATGAGGCGAAGGTTCTGAGAAGGGTTTGTACGTACATACAAACATGTCTTTGAAACCGACAGATCTGTAAGATAGAACTGATCCACCTATGTTGATTATATTGTGTAACGCATCAGAACAATTTATGTCAAGATTGTGCACCGCTGAAACCGAACTGTAGATTCTACTACGTACAATTCATGTTTAGTAATTAACCTATCCACGACAAGCAAACGATACGGGATAATCGATCCGGAGCAGCACCCTTTGATATAGCTTTGCATAGCTGTGGGCAAGATAGGAGGCTCACATTATTGCTCACTAGTTCTCTCTATTCTGTTCTGAATCGTTCAGCCAAAACGATCGCTCTATATTGCAAAACATTATTCTGTCTGCTTCAAAGCGAACGGTGGACTCAACGAGATCAGGCATATGACATACTGCATAGTCGATATTACCACAACCCGAATTTTTCCAGTCAACTCACTCAATAACCAAATGCGAATATTCCGCTACAAGTAGGTAAAACAGGGCCCATACCAATCGCGCCATACACAATAATCAAATCATTCCAACAGTTGTAATTGTTATATTATGTACTAGCTGGGAAACCCGAGCTTCGGACGAAATATCAAATATGTATCAAATTCCCGTTCAATAATCCATCCATCCTTCACACAGAACGCAAGCACGTCCAACCCGTCCAACCTTGTTGACCCGTTTCTTGTCGTGAAGTATCAAACTATCTCGAATCGAAGGCCCGTATAATAAAAGAGGGTAAAATTACCTGTCAATGTTTACTTGAATTGATCCTCAAGAATCTGTACCCGTACCAAATTGTCACGCTCTGGGATGGGCAGGAGAGAAATTCGTTATTCCACAAAACCCCCCTAATAATGCAACCTTGCTTCACTTGGAACACCCATAGCAGCCCGTCAACTCGTAATGGGGAATTATCATGGAATTTTTTCAATTTTTTATTCGCAAGTACATCCTACGAGAATAACAAAAACGACAGCCAGCCGTCTGGAATCGCTTCCAGAAAATTATTATGATTTAGAGAAGGGTGTGATTTAATCGCCCTCCAGAATAAGGCGAACTAACTACGAGGATACGCACTTTCACTACGAAAAAATCCATCCGCTACAGAAAAATGTTTGCCACTCCAGTTAAAGGGAATGAACGACACAATAAAAAAGTTTCACTACGATTTAATCCATCAACGACAGAAAAATTAATCGCACATCAGAAAAATTTGTTGAACGACTTGAATGGACACGCCAGTTAATGAGTTAACACGACTACATTCGTATTTGATTTAGGAATTACTTAGATATCAGGAATATGTTGTTGTCAAAGGATCAGGGTGAGGGTCACGAAAGATCCCACTCTTTTGCCGAGCTTTCGGAAAATATATTTCCTTCCTCAGGGCCTAAAACCATTTATACAGTCACATTGCGGCATGACTTATTAGTTATTAATGAATGTTAAACTACTTACTCAGAGAGCAACTATCGGATGGTTACATCGAAGTCCGGTGATTGGATATGTAGAAGCCAAGATACACTGTAGGGACAATGGTAAGTATCATAGAATTTAATTTAATTTAGACCTAATTATCACAGTCAGGAATCACAGCTATATTTATAATCTTAGGTGCCAGTTAGCAAAATCGTTTTATATATCTCATTTGAATGTAAAATTCACTCACCTAGCCATGTGAGTAGTGTTAACATAGGAACTATTAATTATTGGTGGATTTGGCGTCAAAATAGTTAAAATAATTTCTTTCAATTTAATTTCTTGCGTCACGTTGTAAAAAAAGAGAAGATAATTTCTTTCAATTCAAGAAAAAGATAAAAAAGAGAAGATCATTTCTTTCAAGAAAAAGATAAAAAAGAGAAGATAATTTCTTTCAATTCAAGAAATTAAATTGAAAGAAATTATTTTAACTATTTTGACGCCAAATCCACCAATAACACTGCTCTACACTGAAAATGTATCTGGCTTGAAAACTGTCCCTATCTAGGTTTTTTGGTGTGAGAAACACATAAAAATAGTTAGTTAGCTCTAGTTTTGAAGATACACCAACAGTGGCACAAACTGAGGTAAATTTCTTTTTTTTCGGTTGGCCAAACTGCTCTCCCTGTGATTGACACTAAACTTCTCTGTGATCCACAGAATCACTTTCCTAACCTCTGTGGGCAGTGTTTACATTCATCAGGTGTATTTGTTGCATTGTTTTGTGCTTGTTTTTTATGTTCTTCCTAGTGTTTTTTGAATAAACATAGTTTTTAATCACCTACCAGGCCCCTAAAGTGAAGGAACATTCCAAACAACTTTTGTTACATTTGTGGTGAAGTTAACTTTGCTAATCAAAAGCGACCCATCACCCAGATGATCAAAACTGCATACCACCACTACTTTGGTGTTAAGGTTGGTGACCAAGACAAACCTTGGTCCCCTCACATCTGCTGTATCACATGTAGTGTTAATTTAAGGGATTGGTTAAACATAAAGGGTCGTTCAATGCCTTTTCTATTCCCATGGTGTGGAGGGAGCCTAGTAACCACACAGACGACTGCTATTTGTGCATGACCCCTCCTCTTAATAAAGGAATGTCCCGAAAAAAGAAATGTGCAGTCCACAACCCTGACATTCCTTCCGCAATACGACCGATCCCTCACGGGAATGAATTTCCTGTTCCCAGTCCTCCTGAACACTTCAAATTGGAGGAGAAAGAGGAAAACAAAGAGCATTTTTTAAGAAAGAGCATTTTTTAAGAAAGAGGAAAGAGGAAAGATGGGGAGGAAGGAAAACAAAGAGCATTTTTTTGAGAAGAGCATTTTTGAATATTCTGAATATTCTTCAGGGAAAAGAAAGAGTAGCTTGGGATGCATTTACAGCTTTAGTTCATGATTTCTTGGGTAACAGAAGACAAGATTATTATGCTGATCTAGTAGAAACCCTCTTTGAGAAGTACAGAGATCTTGGATGCAACATGTCACTCAAGATTCACTTTCTTCATTCTCATTTAAACTTTTCCCCCGACAATTGTGGAGCAGTAAGTGACGAACATGGAGAGCGATTCCATCAAGATATTTCATCAATGGAACGAAGGTATCAAGAAAGGTGGGACACATCTATGCTTGCAGACTACTGTTGGACCGTTGTGAGGGATCTACCGGAAGAAGAATACAATCGTCAAGCAAAGAAGAAACGTTCCAAATAACTCTAAAAAGCATCCTTAGGGCAGTCTCTTGTTGTATGGAGTTGAAGTTCATTTTTTTGTAAGTTCTGATGAGATTTAGTGAATTATAAAGTACTTTCAACGTCTAATAGGTGTTTATGTGTCTCCCGGTAGCAAATTCTTTTGTATTTTATGCTGGTTGATGTATCTCCAAATCAGTAGCTAATGGAGCAAATCTGATTGAAAATTTGGATTCTGCACACCAAAAATAGTAAAGAATGACAGTTTTCATCAAAGATACATGCCAAAAATTTTTTTTTGTAGAGCAGTGTAATCAATAGTTCCTATGTTAACACTACTCACATGGCTAGGTGAGTGAATTTTACATTCAAATTAGATATATAAAACGATTTTGCTAACTGGCACCTAAGATTATAAATATAGCTGTGATTCTTGACTGTGATAATTAGGTCTAAATTAAATTAAATTCTATGATACTTACCATTGTCCCTACAGTGTATCTTGGCTTCTACATATCCAATCACCGGACTTCGATGTAACCATCCGATAGTTGCTCTCTGAGTAAGTAGTTTAACATTCATTAATAACTAATAAGTAATGCCGCAATGTGACTGTATAAATGGTTTTAGGCCCTGAGGAAGGAAATATATTTTCCGAAAGCTCGGCAAAAGAGTGGAATCTTTCGTGACCCTCACCCTGATCCTTTGACAACAACATACCTACTACACTTTGGGTCGATCGTCATACAATCAACTACAGATATCAGGAATACTTAGATATCATTTATATAATGTATAAATGATGACTATCATTTATATAATGTATAAATGATGACTGTAGATTAAGCCTACGTATATTATACGTAGGCATAATCTACAGTCGTCGAAGGGTTCACAGTCTCGGTATAGTAGGTAGGTCTAATCAATCAATTAAAAGGGCACTCTTCACCTTGCATGGCCTCCCCCGCTTACGTTTTTGGCCCATAGGAACGGATTCTGCTTCTGGCGGTGGGTCTACAATCTTCAGCCGTATTTGCATCCCGAGTAGGAACATGTTTGCATGTGAGGCGTTTAGCGAAATATGGGCAGCTGCATTCTTATGTCTCCAATGCTCGGGTGTTAAGTGTAATTTTCCAAGTGCCGTAGTACACCTGTTGAAACAAGTCGAAATTGTCCCACTTTCCAGGAGAATGCACGCTACTTTGTGCACAACTTGACATGACAACTTCAGGAGTGATCGCCTTGCCTGACGAAGACGACTTAGGAAAAAAATCGACGAGCACTGATAACTTTCTGTAGTTGAATGATTTGAATCGGAGGGGGAGCCAATAATCTTGGAGTTTGAACACACTGTTTAGGAGTCACTCCTAAGGAGTGCGTGAGGTAGCGGGACCTTTTGAATTGTTCCGTAGTTCCATGTGATTATCAGACGTTCTGAAACGCCCGTAGTGCTGACGCCCTATTCTGGAGTTCATTTTATTTTAACCTTTTTAGAGAAAGCGGTGACGTTTGAAAATACGCGGGAGTAGAATCGATCAGCTGGGTCAGTGACGTCGTTTGGTTTAATGTCACCGATTGTGTTACCAGTGTTGCCATTTGACAGACCATCACAACGAACGCTATCAAATCACCGTCAATCTGATGTAATAAGACGTTAAACTATAAGTATAATATATTCTGAATTATTTATTCACTATATCAAATGATAAACCTTCGTAAATTCCTTCTACAAGCTGTAGACACTAGCGCCCCAAGTGAGAGCTTTGCCTTTGTGACGTAGATTGGCCAAGTCAGCGTCCCGGACAGACCCGCGAAAATTCGAACTGCACTACTCGTTTTGGTTTATTATTCTTGGAATAATACACCTATGTTTTCGCGACGCGGGTCGACGACTCCGATCGGCCTCAAAATTTGACATTATCCGTTTCAAGAGGTCTACATTCAAAATCCGAAATGTCCGTCCGCCGTCCGCCGTACGCCGTACGCTGTACGCCGTCCGCCGTCCGGGCCGTTTTGGGCAGTAGGAATTTTTAAAAAAATCTGAAATTTTGGCAAAATACTTGGTTTACCATCTAGTTGTGCCCGCAAGGTTTTCAGTCCGATCGCCCAAACCCGTGGGGCGCTATGGGGCTAAAATGGGGCTAAGGAGGGGTGTTTTAAAGGCTTTTAGCTATGGGATCGAGTTAGGTGTCGTTTTCGAAGTATTTTTGGACGTAGAATCCATTTTTGGGGGTCCCGGAACGATCCGATTTCACTGTGGCGTTCTATAGGGCTTTCATGGGGCTAAAAATGGGATTTTTGAAGGATCCCAAGAAGTTAAATATTTTTCGAGTAAAAATTAAAGAATTTTTGAAAAAACACATTTTTGAAAAAAAAAAATCCCCCCAAAAAATTTTTTGTAATATAAAAATCCAAAAAAAAATTTTTTTTAATTTTTTTTATCGACAGAATTTAATGTCTGTACAAGTAACCTATATCACAGAATAATAAACCCTTGTGTAAAATTTGCAGCGTTTTTTGTTCTTCTCTCCTCCAACAATTTAAAAACATACATGTCGAAGAGGTTAGCGCACCTTTCCATTTTTTGGAAAAAAAGGTTGCGCTAAAAAACTGATTTCAGTGTTTCTAGTGTTTCTATAACATATGCTTCGGTCCTACAATACAACGGTAGGGTTAAATTTAAAATCGGAAGTTTAAGATAATTCCCCATTTTTCTTAGCAACAACGCTTGTTTGACCAATCACGACCAATCAAAATACCTCGAAACGAAGGCTCGCAATAGAAACTTGTATACAAGGTATGACTTCCCACCTACCGACGATCTTCGAATAACTTCGGAACGGGTTATCGCACAGAAATCGTTTTTTACTCGTTGAAATCAACCCCGCCCTCGTCGCAAAGAAAAGCCTCGTTCACGACGAAGGAAGAGAGTACGCGAAATCTACTACCTATAGCCTATTATCTAAGTCGGAACTGTCATCAAAGGGGATTTGCATTTATTATAGATTTAGAATTCTTCCCTACCGTTCAATAATATGGCTAAAAGTAACTTGCACGGCCTCCAATACCATCGGAAAAAAAATCATTGTAGGAGAATGAATATCTGATATAACGAAAAAAACGAAACACACAGTTTGAATCAGCCGGGGTTTCCCCACCAGTCAATCTTGAGGTAGTGACGTCACAGTTCCAGTGAATCTCTCACCAGGAGCGCTAGTGTCGTCAGCTTATATGATAAATTTACAGCAACTATAACTTGATACGACGGAAAACATAATTCATAATGCACGATACTTGAAGTTTAAAGCCTTATCAGAAGGATTCACGGCTCAATTGAATTTTATTCTGTGATGAGTAGTGGAGTGGCAACCCTGGGCGGAACAATCCCTTCACGTCAGCGTCACTTTCGTGCTGTTTACGTGGATTTTTATTTAATCTTCATTTTATTTTCTATCTTGTATATTAAGCCGCGAGTTGCCCGAAAGCCAAAAGTGGTCTTCTCAACACACGAGATGATCTGATCTCGTCGTCGTCGGAAATTCAGCTGCTTCGAGCCACTGTTTTTGGCGCTTTGGATCCCTCCGACAATGCGGAACTGTTAAAAACAACTTTCCCGAATCGGTATCGTTGGGGCACTCCTTCATGAAACATTTCACCGACATTCTACGATCAACATTCACGATCGGTACGTCGATTGATGAACTTTGATCACGACGCTCTTCAGCTCTAAAATAGGTAGTGACGTCAGGCTCCCTCCATGGCCGTGTTCCCCCCGCGTTTTTCAAACGCCGTCATTTTCGTTAAATTATTTACATTTTCTGGAAGCGATTTCAGGCGGCTGACTGCTGTTTCCCCTCCATTCTCAGGGAGTACTTTCAGAAAAAAATGGAAAAAAATAAAATCAACACCCCCATTGGCGACCACCCGCACGGAAATTGGTTCAGCTGTTTGGGCGTGATGTAGGAACAAACATACATACAGACATCCATTCTTATTATTATTGTAGATATATAACTATTCCATTTTAACAATCAAATTAGATTGTGAGTTTTGTTGATTTTAACGGCGCGTTGTGCATCACAACAGTTATGAGAGTGAGTTGTGTTTACTGAGAAACGGGCTTTTCACTTTTTCCCAGTTCCTACTACTCGCCGAGACTTCGTTTGTAATTGTCGGCAGCACAAACACTGCAACAAAAATGGATTGTGGCTCGGGCACGGAAACAACTGACATCGCTTGCGATAGCCCCGTCATCAGTGTCAAAACCCAACAACTAGACCCCGAACAACCCTGTGCTAGTTAGATAATTTTATCGCATTCACCGAAACTGTTCTTCGAAAATAGTTTCAGAGTTGGCGTCACGTGATGCCAGTTGTAGGTAGTTGTGGGGGAATATTTCAACCACTGGCCCGTGAACAATATCGAGGGTTGGTGGAGGAATGAGTAACCTACTACGCAAAAGAGAAAAGAAGAGTAACTATCTCTCGGGCCAGGCACCATTAACAAACTATTTTTTGGTCAAAACTAATAAAAAGACAACTCACCTTCCGCAGCGACTTTTTGCTCGCGACTGGCTCATTATCTATAACGTTGACAGGAATTGTGCCGATAGGGGATTTCCTGAAGTACAGTCGATACTCGTCTATTGCCGCATAACTGGTGATAGTCCACGAAATATTGTAGCTATCCCTCGATTTGGCGACGTCTGGGCTGACGATGACTCCTTGATGGGGTTTACCTGGGAACAATGTAAACAGTCGTTTCGAATCCTTCAATTTAACGCATAATGTGGGACATGACATTGTATTATGTATTTATAATTTTCATAACTATATTTTGTAGATATTATACTGGCTTGTTGGGAATACCTTATTGGCATATTTCGGCCGGGTTCGTTGCAGGGAGAGACCGAGACACCAATAATGAAAAAAGCCCTGAAGACGGCACTATTTATGCCGAAAGCTTGGAAGTAAAGCCTAATAGAGATTGACTCGTTCTCTCAACAACCTTCTTTGACCCTGCAACGAACCCGGTAGATATTACGAGGGTCATCCAGAAAGTAAGTTTACAACGGCTCCTGTGGCGATGGGGATTTTTTTTGTTTGTTTAAGTTTGTGCACCTGGCTTGAAGGCGGGGTCATAACGGCCCTCAATGTTATCTCATGTACAACAGGTCTAGATTTAGTATACATAAACGCTGGTTAGAATATCCTGACAGTTCTCTAGTATGTGATCGACCGGGAGAATATTAAATAATTAGAAAATTTTTCTTTTTAAAATTAAACCGAGTAAGTAACACTTGAAGGTGATCTTAACTGTATTGGCAAGGATCGAATTAAAAATGGCAAGCTAACTTGCGTCTCCGCGTCGTCCTATGGGCACTACAGGGTTGCCAACTCAGAAAACGACTTTTGTCGTGGATCGTTCCCATAAATTCAGTAGGTTAGGTACGCAAAAAGTACACGAGAGATCAAAAAATAAAATAAAATAAAATAAAAAACCAAAAAACGCTGCAAATTTTACGCAAGGGTTTATTATTCTTTGATATAGGTTACTTGGGCAGAAATTTAATTCTGTGTCAATGAAAAAATTAAAATTTTTTTTTAATTCTTCGAAAAAATGTTTGAAAAAAAAAAAAAAAATCAAAAAAAAAAATGTTTTTCTCAAAATTTTTTGTTCTTTACATGAAAAATATTTGACCTCCTGGGATCCTTCAAAAATCCCATTTGTAGCCCCATGAAAGCCCTATAAATCGCAACAATGAAATTGGATCGTTCCGGGACCCCCAAAAATTGATTCTAAGTCCAAAAATACTTCGAAAACGACACCTGACTCGATCCCATAGCCAAAAGCCTTCAAAAAGCCCCTCCTGTAGCCCCATTTTAGCCCCATAGAGCCCCACGGGTTTGGACGATCGGGCTGAAAACCTTGCGGGCACAACTAGATGGTAAACCGAGTATTTTGCCAAAATTTCAGATTTTTAAAAAAATATTTTTTTTTTAATTCCTAAAATAATTTTTATTATTCCTACTGCTCAAAACGGCCCGGACGGCGGACGGCGTACAGCGTACGGTGTACGGCGGACGGACATTTCGGATTTGGAATGTAGACCTCTTGAAACGGATAATGTCAAATTTTGAGGCCGATCGGAGTCGTCGACCTCCGTCGCGAAAACATAGGTGTATTATTCCAAGAATAATAAACCAAAACCCTAAATTTTGTGATTTTCAGACCAAGAAATTGCTAATAGCTGAGTTTGCAGAGTAATTCTAAAAATTCCAAACCGTTAGGCGCATGCGCAGTAAGGCCTTTGGCAAGGGCCATGAGTTTCGGTACCTCGGCTTCCAGGAATTAAACACTCAAGTACTGAGTCAGAACTTCTGTCGCTCTGCGAACACAGCTGTTCGAAGAACTCGTTCAAAATCGTTCGGAACTTATTCCGGCAGTTCTGATTTTTCTTCAGAACTTCCCGAACTGATTCCGACTGCCTCCTCGATTGTGGAAAGTCACGCGTGCGCGATTCATTTCCTTCTGTGATCTCGTGGAGGTAACTTCGTGTGAACTACTTTTTCGTTGGCTGAGGACTGAAGTTCTGTCCGTTTTAATTCCTGGAAGCGTTCGAGTTCTGATTCGATTCCAAACGGCCAGAACTTACTCTGCGAACTCATCTATTTTTTGCTGTGGCAATATTATTTCTCCTTTTTGCTGTGACAATATCATTTCTCCTTATCTGAAACCTAACCGAGTTGATTCTGCGTTCAAAATTAGTAGGAAAACGACACTCCACTTGCATCTGAGATCCTCGTAAATTATTATTCCCAAATATCTTGTAGACTGAACTCTTTCCAGCAAAGGACAGGAGCAGAAACCAGAAGCCTACAATCAGAACCGCACACATGTAATTTAATTGGGATATTGATGGATTTTTTAGACGGTAACCTGGAAAGAACAAGGTATTTCGTTTTTGTCACGTTCAAGCTTAAGATGTTGCAGAGCCACGTTCTATTTATATCACTATTCGCAATTTCATCCGCGGATCCTAATTAATTTCGACGTTACAACGTTAGAAAAACAAGTTACACGCAAATTGCCGTGTATTACCTTGCAACGTTAAACCCTACATTTTGAACACAATGAAGGACCGACCGTAATCACGTATTTTCCGTCTTCCTTTTCCCTCCTGTTAATTTGAACTATTTACAGTAAATCAGGGTCGGTAGAAGGGTACGTGACTTTGAAGCTAATGCCTTCTCACAACACCCTTCCAAACCCTAAGCCGACTCACTGCTGGCTCTTGTGATATTCGCTGGTAGTACTTTTCCCGCTGTTATTTCTCAACGATGATTAACGCGCTAACAGCGGGCTTCTTCTGACGAATTTCTGGCCTGCGGCATGCCGAACCAGTCACCTTTTCAACACAATTTTCGACCCATCAGTCAAGAACTGTTTTGAAAATTTAATTATTTTGCAAAGGATAAACACTTGGCTGGCTGTTTATGATTAGCACTCTGACAGGGGGGGGGGGGGGGGGGGGGGGGGGCTCGTTTCGCTCAGGTAGGACACAGAGGAAACGCCTACTCCTTCGGACTGTAAACAAAGAAGATAGAAGGAGTTGTGTGGATTTGCGCGCGTAAAATTTAGGGGTTCCTCTTAAAATAAAAAAGTTGGGCGCAAATGCGCCTATGTGCGCGCATCTCGAGGGATGTCAACCCACCTAGTGGTAGACAAATGGGAAGCCGAGATGGTAGAAAAAATCGCCATTTTTAGCACTCTGACGGGGGAGCCTCGCTTCGCTTGACCAACCACCTTCTAAGTCAGGGGTCTCGCTTCGCTCACCCAGTTGAATAATGGGTCGAGTTATGGCGTGGGATACAGAGGAATTTCGATTCCACCCTTTGGGCGTTGAAAATATCTTATATCCATTTGAATATTTGTTCAGGCGATGGGGTATATAAAATTTAAATTTACGCCCATTTAATGTTAAATACCGAAAAAACTCCAGATCTTTGGAATAGAGAGAGAAATCGTCTTCCCAAACACCAGAATATACATAATATATTATCCAAAATTAATGTGGAATGAACCGGCTCCCAAATCTTCAAAAAACGTTCTCCAGAATCGTCGGATGAAGTATGTAAACGATTTCTCGACTCGAGCGGCAGGCTCTCGTCCCTTCCAAGGTCCCCCGCAGACCTCTCAGAGCGCGCAAAGGACGGCCATTATAAGGTTTAAAAATCGTTCAAATTAAACTCGCCGTCGGAATTCGTTCATTCCGGATTTAGTATTAAAATTTGGATGTCTACGTAGGATACAGAAGAAACGCCGACTCAAGTGGACAGTGAACAACGAAGATAGGGAGATTTGCGCTCAATGCACTTATCAGACGTAAAATTGGCCAGGGAAATCCAAATTCGTCAAAAAATTAGGGGTTCTCATTTAAAATAAGAACGTTGGGCGCAAATGCGCCTATTTGCGCGAATCTCAGAGGGATGTCAACCCACCTAGTCTAAACTACTAATTCGGCTATCTGGCAGAGTATGTCACAAGCTTTCTCCTCTAAAACCGTAAGTGATCGCCTTATTTTTATCACTTACGGAGGAGAAGGCTTGTGACATACTCTGCCGCATAGATAGCCAGACAGCCACAAACACGGTGAGAATTAGTGGTTTAGATATTTATCTGTGGGGAGACTTTTTGTTGTACACGACAGTAAAGCGTTACATGTTTCACCGTCCACAAGGGGTTAAAATTAATCAATCGGTATAGATATGAGTGCGGAGAAATGAGCTCGTTAGCTGCCTCCCCATTTTCAAGTTTTGAAGAGGAAGGCTCTGTATTTTGCTTCAGAGTGGGGCGGAAGCTTTGTTTTTACCCTCCATCGGACGACTAAGAGCCTCACCCCGAGAAAAAAAAGTTTGAGAGTAATGCTGAGAGAAGGGTCGAAGGTTCTTGATCCTTTGCAGGAAATGGTGATTTGAATGCTGTTCTACGCTCCCTACTTAAACAAACTTCGAAGGTAGGAGAGGGTAAGGGGAAGGGGAAGGGGGTTGCCAGGCGTGCCACAGGGGACAGGTGCTGTTGTCACCCTAGAATATTTCTTAGTCCAAGTTTAGCCTACCCCTCACCTTCTTTTCCGGTGCTTACGATTCTACTCTACCCGTAATCCCTTTGGCCTTTGTATCCTTTTTTTTCGAGAGAGGAAAAAATACACTCGGTCTTAACAGAATTTTTTGTTTGCAGTGGATCAAGGTAGAGCTTGATGAATTACCCTTGATTTTTTTCACGAAAATGGTCCACTCCTAAAATATGAAAAATTCAAGGAGAAGGGATGGTATCAAAAAGGTAAAGGCACATTGCAACGTTAGGTTTAGCAGAACGTCGTGGTATTCATATTGAATGAATGAGCTTCTGTAGGCACAGAGTGGATAACCACATACGTACATTAACAATTAAACAAAATTTGTTTAATATGTTATCCTTATAACAGAATATGTCATTCTATTATCATTGGTCAAGAGTCTCTTGGGCGGAACTCTTCCGGCTCAACCCCCCCCCCCCCCCCCCCCCCCCCCTTGGTCACTCGCGGTCCACGGGAAGCGCCACTTCTGACGGCGCGACTGGGAAGCCCTAATTCTCTCGCTAATACGATCGCTCTTAATTACACGGGCTCCCCGATCGCGTCGTCAAATTTATCATATAACTGACCATCATTTTTATTCCACATTAGTAACAAAATGGCGACATCAAAATTTGATTGGGTTGCAGTTGGGGACAATTCCTCTACAGCCGCCGGGAGATTTATCTTTAGTGAGACATAGTCAGCAGACGTCAAATCGCCTAAGGAAGCCAGTCCTCTTGATTGATTTATCAAATGCGGATCTAGGACGAATTAATATTGATGTTGACACATCAACTTCAATATTATAATCTCCTAGACTCCCAACCGAAAACAAACGCATTACAGACAAGCACGAGACTTCCTGTCGGTCTGGTGATGGCGGGTTTTCCCCTCAAACCTCCTATAGGTACAGCCTCGATATCACCTCCTATACAGCAGATCGCGACAATTCACATCATGCTCTAGATAGGGATTTTCCGTACTCCCTTCACTCTCCTCCGAAGACATCGGAAGAGAAATCCCAGTAACGCTGGAGGCCTTCCACCAAACACGCAGCACTCAAATTGATGGGACTAATTACAATTTATGAACTCGATTAGAACGTAGGTAAACGCCCAACACCCGCATTATTGGGCGAACCTACAACCTGTATTCTCTGTTTCTTTCATCATTCTTCTTCATAGTTGCAAAAAATCAAAAGAGACTGAGACTAAAAAAAAAAATAAATAAAATAAAATAAATAATAATAATAATAATAATAATAACAATAATCATACAATAATATAAAATGGAAAACGAATTTCAGTTGTCTAATAATAAAACAAAATAATTTTGTTTTATTATTATTAAAAAAAATAAAAATAAAAAAATAAAAATATGAATAGGTTATAATAATAATAATAATAATAACAATAATCATACAATAATATAAAATGGAAAACGAATTTCAGTTGTCTAATAATAAAACAAAATAATTTTGACAACTGAAATTCGTTTTATATAATTCGTTTATATAATTTATATAATTATTATATAAAGTAGAAAGGAAATTTCAGTTGTCTAAACATAATAAAAACCATAATAAAATGAAAAGAGAATTTCCCTTGTCGAACATCTTTTTGGACGACTTGTAACGTCTAAATGTTTTCTTATTTTTTTGAGAATGACTTGAGTTCCTCATGTTTGTAACAAACTGAATTAGGATGAACTCTGCAAGCACAAACCCAGGACGTTTTCCCAAGAATTAACAGTTCGTCGAATCCTCTCATGACAGAGTTCAACAACATAAATACAACTGGTTCGGTCCTGTCACTGTCACTTTGTCCTCCTGCGTTGCACGTTTTCATTCCCACGCGAGGCGAACCTTATTGGATCGCTCGATTCAACCCAGGCAGGGAATTGGAGCTCTTAGCCAGAATCAGAATACAAATGAGAATCGTGTAATAAGAGATTCAGACCTGGCGCTTCTGCTTGGGTCCTCCACTTTAGGGAGTTAGGGGTATTAAACGGATGTACGATAGCAACAACGAAAAGTGTTCGAAACTTAACCAATCAAAATTTTGCACCGCTGTATTAGTAATAGAAAAAAATTGAGTCAGAGGTAGCACAAAGGCAGCCGTCCTGTGGGCGTCGATGGGTGGTTTCCCCACAACTACAACGCAGCGTTGCCCCGGATACTGCTGCCTACATGAAATCAATTTTCACTCTGTAAATCAGTTTACTTCTTAAGCACGAAGAAAACAAGCCATCAATTGAATTGAATAGATGAGCGCAACCTTTCTGTTATTACGATATATTTGAGTTTTACGATATAAATGAGCGAGAGAAACTACCTAAGAAACCGTAGGTATCTAGCGACCAAACTATGCCACACAACACATCAAAAATATCCACGAGATGTTCATACACTACACCCTAACGACAGATGCGTAAGAAAACCCTATGCCGATCAGAGGTAACAAACTGCTCAGGCTGCAAAAATCGTTTTGGAGTCGTTGGAATCAGCCTGAAAAGCTCATTCCATAGACCCTTGTACCAACGAAATTGGACAAAAACTTTCTTCCCCCTTTTGAGGCCTCCTTAGTTACACATAAGAGATAAACAACTTTCGTCGTGAAGGACCTCCCAAAAACCGATGAAGGGGATGAGGGAGGAAAAATCATCATCATCAACCACCCCCCGAACTCGCTGATCACAATGAGACCACCCTCATGAAAATATTTTGAGCCGCTCGGGCGTGATGCCGTGATACACACACAAAAACACAAACATGTCGAAGAGGTGAGCGCACCTTGCCTTTTTTTGGGAAAAGTTTGCGCTAAAAACGCTGCACATTTTACACAAGGGTTTATTATTCTGTTATATAGGTTACCTGTGCAGAAATGTTTTGTGTCAATGAAAAAAAATTAAAAACAAATTTTTTTTTGGATTTTTTCTTCAAATTTTTGTTTGTTTTTTTACTTTAAAAATATTTGAACTGAGATCCTTCAAAAGTCCCATTTGTAGCACCATCAAAGCCCTATAGATCCCCACAGTGAAATCGAATCGATCCGGGACCCCCAAAAAATGGATCGTACGTCTGAAAATACTTCGAAAACGACACCTAACTCGATTCCAAAGCTAAAAGCCTTCAAAAAACCCTCCCGTAGCCCCATTTTAGCCCCATAGCGTCCCACGGGTTTGGGCGATTGGGCTGAAAACCTTGCGGGCACAACTAGATGGTGAACCAAGTATTTTGCCAAAATTTTAGATTAAAAAAAAAAATCCTACTGCTCAAAATGGCCCGGACGGACATTTCGGATTTTGAATGTAGACCTTTTGAAACGGATAATGTCAAATTTTGAGACCGATCGGAGTCGTCGATCCCCGTCGCGAAAACAGGTGTATTATTCCAAGAATAATAAACAAAAAATGGAGGATTCCGAGCGCAACGTTGCCAAACCTTGCTCTAAGCAGTCGAACTTGAAGCGCCTAATTCCAGAGTGACGGCAAAGTCGAATGGGACCGTTTGACTTCAAGATCTGTCGATTGAGCAAGCAATAATTTTAACGTAGCGCCAACTGAATTATATTTCAGTATTTCGTCAATAACCGCTAAACAAAGTTTTTTTTTTTTCGAGATTCCCTGAAGTGAATCGTGAAGAGATTCAAATTCGCTACCATTTTGGTCATTATAATGTTTTCGGTAGGACCAATACTTCACGAGATACATTTGGTTCAAGTTCCGAAATTGGGGAAATGTGGGCTGCTTCGTCATCTTTTGATTGGCCGAGAGATCGCCCTCTCTCGCATCTATGCAAGTTAGCCAACTTTGCTACCTACGTGAAAAGCAGACCCCAATCATCAGAGAAGGTCATTCAAAAATGAAGCATTGAGGTTATCATCAAAGAAGATTATTCAAAAATCGACCCGGGCTGTTTTATTCTGATTCCGTTCAGATGAATTATTCAGCGCTCTGGTGGCTCCGTGCCCAACTACTCGACGCCTCCGCTTTCAGTTCAAAATCTTCATCATTTCTAAAACAGTTCTGCACATGCGGATTTTCGAACTAAAAATTTGTGTTGGGGGGGGGTTAAAGGGCGCTGATTCGTAATATGTTGATAGAAATGACGAATTCCGACCTTTTCAAGGAGCCCATTGCTTCGTTGACTCTTCCAGTCCTCCAATCAACCAATGGCAACATCACATTCGACTTACCTGACAAAACGACGTATTGTCGCGTTCTACCCTGAACGTTGTCAGCCTGGCAGGTGTAATTAGAAAAGTCTTCTTTTTGTACGGAGTTGAAGATGAGCTGATGCCTACTCCCACGAACTTCAATGCGGTGCCGCTCCGTCGGTTCTAACCTCAACGTTGACCGGTACCATTTCACCTGTGAACAAAATGATTTATGCGGGTAAAAATATGATACATGAATCCGTTGAAACGTCATTACAAGAGGGCCTATAGTACTTGAGAATGAGGGTCATAGAGGTCGTACATCTTGGCGTGGCAACTTACAATATAGTGGAATGGGTTTAACGCGGGTTAGGTAATGTGTTGCCCCATCGATAATTGAAAGGCCAAGTGGAGTTTTGCAAGGTTAGGGCGGGGGTAGGGTGGACATAAATCCTGCTATTGCTGGTGCGTAACTAATTCTCAGGGCTTTTCCACTGTGCCGGAAAAAGCACCCGGCCCTTCCCCATGAGGAAAAAGTAGATTTACGACGGCGAGTTTGAAGGCAAGAGTGGTAGACGGGGGGAAGTGGCTTCGGTATAGGGGAGGGAAAGTCGAGGAAAAACGAGGATCAGATCGCTTTCGACTGAAAATTAAGGGGTGTTTTTAAAGAAGGATTCACGAGGTAAGTTCATGTGACATCATTTCTTCGACGAAATTGATTGTACAAACTATCACTACGTATTGTTCAGGATATTTCCCCAAGCAACTTTTGGTTTATTATTCTTGGAATAATACACCTATGTTTTCGCGACGGAGTTCGACGACTCTGATCGGCCTCAAAATTTGCCATTATCCGTTTCAAGAGGTCTAGATTCCAAAATCCGAAATGTCCCTCCGCCGTCCGGGCCGTTTTGGGCATCTGAAATTTTGACAAAATACTCGGTGTACCATCTAGTTGTGCCCGCAAGGTTTTCAGTCCGATCGCCCAAACCCGTGGGGCGCTATGGGGCTATAATGGGGCTACGGGAGGGTTTTTTTGAAGGATTTTACCTATGGGATCGAGTTAGGTGTAGTTTTCGAAGTATTTTTGGACGTAGAATCCATTTTTTGGGGTCCCGGAACGATCCGATTCTACTGGGGCTTTCATGGGGCTAAAAATGGGATTTTTGAAGGATCCCAGGATGTTAAATATTTTTCGAGTAAAAAATAAAGAATTTTTGAAAAAAAAAACATTTTTGAAAAAAAAAAAAAAATCAAAAAAAAATTTTTGAGATAAAAATCCAAAAAAAAATTTTTTTAATTTTTTCATTGACAGAAATAAATTTCTGCGCAAGTAACGTATATCAAAGAATAATAAACCCTTGTGTAAAATTTGACTTGACGTTCACCCCACACCTGTAGTCCCCCACCTTGCACCCCGAAATCGACAGTGGCGCGGTCATGCGGTGTGTAGGTACTCTTCGTTCCCTGTTATCGGTATTCGTTATCATTTATCAATCGTTGCCAAATTGTCAAGTTCAAGGTGTTTAGTTGACAGATTAGTAGGTATGTAGAGAATTTTTGGACGAAATGCCTACCATAGGTTGCAAAATCTGTGCAAAGTCGTTCGCCCATTCGGCTTCTGTCTTGAAGGTCTTGCGTTCTACTCTTAACTCGAAGTCATGTTTCTGTTGGAGATGTGTTTCAAACACGTCGATGCTTAAAAACGCTCCAAATTTTACACAAGGGTTTATTATTCTTTGATATAGGTACGTTACTTGTGCAGAAATTTAATTTTGTCAATGAAAAAAATTTAAAAATTTTTTGTGGATTTTTGTTCCAAAAAAAAATTTTGGATTTTTTTTTTTTTTCAAAAAATTGTTTTCAACATTTTTTGTTGTTTTTTACTTGAAAAATATTTGACCTCCTGGGATCCTTCAAAAACCCTGTTTTTAGCCCCATGAAAGCTCTTTAGATCGCAACAGTGAAATCGGATCGCTGCGGGACCCCAAAAAATGAATTCTACGTCCAAAAATACTTCGAAAACGACATCTGACTCGATACCAAAGCCAAAAGCCTTCAAAACCCCCCTTCTGTAGCCCCATTTTAGCCCCCATAGCGCCCCACGGGTTTGGGCGATCGGGCTGAAAACCTTGCGGGCACAACTAGATGGTAAACCGAGTATTTTGTCAAAATTTCAGATTTTTAAAAAAATTCCTACTGCCCAAAACGAACCGGACGGCGGACGGCGTACGGCGGACGGACATTTCGAATTTTGAATGTAGACCTCTTGAAACGGATAATGTCAAATTTTGAGGCCGATCGGAGTCGTCGATCCCCGTCGCGAAAACAGGTGTATTATTCCAAGAATAATAAACCAAAAGTCGCAGCTCAGGTTGCTAGCAAAGTTCCCTTTGAAAACTTAACCATTGAACCTGGATCAAAGAATAATAATTATTATAAACGCTTGTGTAAAATTTGCAGCGTTTGTTAGTGATTTTTGATCGCTAGTCTAGCTACCGACTTTTTGCGTAATGTACTGAATTTATGTGAACGATCTACGGAAAAGTGGTTTCTTGAGTTGGTATCCCTGAGTTTGCGGGTTTGATTGGCTGACGGGGTGGGGGACTACAGGTGTGGGGTGAACGTCAAGTTAAAATTTGCAGCGTTTTTTACTCGGGAAATATTCGACCTCCTGGGATTTAAAAAAATCCAATTTGTAGCCCCATGAAAGCCCTATAGATCGCCACAGTGAAATCGGATCGATCCGGGACCCCACAAAAAGGATTCTTCTTTTAGATGCGAGCCCTTAGCCAGCACATTCTACAACGTACCTACATTTCGCGTGTTGGAATGCGCATAACTCCCGCGACCGTTTAACCGTATTTTGAATTTACATCGGAAACTCTTGGGCGGTAGATGCCTCACACGAAAGTCGATATCGACGGTGGGGCCCATAACCACGTTTTATGGCCGTCTCTTAACGCTGATGAACAAGGATAATGGCAGAAACCGAAATGCGGCTGCGTAACGCGTCATTGTGAAACTGCAGGTGGATTTACAGCCGCTCACGTGCGGGTCCCACACATTTAGCAATAACACACGTCTGCGAAGTCATACTGTAGGTGTTTGCAATGCTCACAAATTATAATCTTTGATATAGGTTACTTGAGAAAAAATTTAATTCTGTCTATGAAAAAAGATTTTGGACAAAACAATTTTTGTTTGTTTTTTACTCGAAAAATATTTTACCTTCTGGGATCCTTCAAAAATCCCATTTGTAGCACCATGACAGCCCTATAGATCGCCACAGTGAAATCGGATCGTTCCGGGACCCCCGAAAATGGATTCTACGTCCAAAAATACTTCGAAAACGACACCTAACTCGATCCCATAGCTAAAACCCTTCAAAAAACCCCTCCCATAGCCCCATTTTAGCCCCATAGCGCCCCATGGGTTTGGGAGATTGGGCTGAAAACCTTGCGGGCACAACTAGATGGTAAACCGAGTATTTTGGCAAAATTTCAGAATTTGAAAAAAATCCTACAGCCCAAAACGGCTCGGACTTCTTTTCCATTGACACAGAATAATTAATTATTATTCTTTGCACACGTAACGTACCTATATCAATATCAAAGAATAATAAACCCTTGTGTAAAATTTGCAGCGTTTCTTTATTTCCTACTCCGCATTTTTTCTCATTGTGCGGCAATAATTTCCACTACGAAACTCGTCAATACTGAAATACAAGAGAAGTTTCTGTTCCTCCAGTAATTTGGCGGCTGTTTTCCCATTCAAGGGGTTTCAAAGGGTGGGCGGATAGCATCCAATATTTGCATCGCTATTCGCGATTCGCATTCACATCCACAAACGATGAAGAGCTCCGTTCATTTTCCTCTGTTCGTTTCAACACTGGCACATATCCGAACGGAACATTTCTCACTGATTGATGAGTGTACATATTAATTAGGTGTGGAGCAGAGGTGGGCGTTTCTGCTAATTTTCATAAACTATTGATCAACATTCGTTGACGGGAATTAACTGTTAACGTAAACGGTTGAAAATTAACAGATTGAACTGAGCGTTGATGAAGTGTGCTGATTTTGGGTGTCGGCTGATCGCCTCGACTAAAAATTTAGAGTTACCGTTGCCGTGACTTTCAAATAAATGTTGGTGATCTGAAAGGCCTGGTGGTGGGGCGATCACATCTGAAGAGCCAATCAGATAGCTAATCAGATTTTACGCCATGTGAACAGTTGAAAAGCCATCAATCATTACAACCTCATTGTCCTTAACTGTTAATTTGCCGTTAGCGTTTCCGCGAGTTTAATTATCAAATAGGTTGGTAAATGTTTTTTGTTTCTCTTGTTCGTTTTCTGGTAACTGTTAATCTGGAAACTGCTAAACTGTTCGTTCATTTTGGTTTATTATTCTTCGAATAATACACCCATGTTTTCGCGACGGGGGTCGACAACTCCGATCGGCCCCAAAATTTGACATTATCTGTTTCAAGAGGCCTAAATTCTAAATCCGAAATGTCCGTCCGCCGTCCGGGCCGTTTTGGGCAGTAGGATTTTTTTTTTTTTTAAATCTGAAATTTTGACAAAATACTTTGTTTACCATCTAGTTGTGCCCGCAAGGTTTTCAGTCCGATCGCCCAAACCCGTGGGGCGCTATGGGGCTAAAATGGGGCTGCGGGAGGGTTTTTTGAAGGCTTTTAGCTATGGGGTCGAGTTAGGTGTCGTTTTCGAAGTATTTTTGGACGTAGAATCCATTTTTGGGGGTCCCGGAACGATCCGATTTCATTGTGGCGATCTACAGGGCTTTCATGGGGCTAAAAATGGGAATTTTGAAGGATCCCAGGAGGTTAAATATTTTTCGAGTAAAAAATGAAGAATTTTTGAAAAAAAAAATTAAAACGAAAAAATTCAACAAAAAATTTTTTTTGAAATATAAAAATCCCAAAAAAATGGTTTTTTAATTTTTTCATTGACAGAATTAAATTTCTGCACAAGTAACCTATATCAAAGAATAATAAACCCCTGTGTAAAATTTGCAGCGTTTTTTTTTTTTTTCTTTTGGTCAACATTTTGGTTAACCAATTAAAAACAACCAATGGTTAAACAACGCTGCAAATTTTCCACAAGGGTTTATTATTCTTTGGCGTAGTGTGCAAAAATAATTCTACGTCAATAAAAAGTGATTTTCAAAAACAATATAAAAATAGAAGACAATTATATCCGCAGTGTGTTGGACACATCAGGCCCTTTTTTAGCCCCACAGAACCCCACGGGTTTGGGCGATCGGGCTGAAAACCTTGCGGGTACCACTAGAAGGTAAACCGAATATTTTGTCGAATTTTCAGATTTTTAAAAAAATTCTTACTGCCCAGAATGGCTAGGGCGGTGGACGGAAATTTGATTTTGAAATCAACGCTCATGAATCAAATATGTAGTGTCAAATTTGGAGGGCGATCCAAATTGTCGACCTCCGTCGCGAATACATGTGTATTATTCCAAGGATAATAAACCAAGAAGGCATTATTCAATTTATTGAAATCTTCCATACGTTTAGTCAGAGAAGGGACTAAACTGCGCCTGAGACATAAGCCTAGGGATCTGTAGGGTCCATTGGATATCTCACGAGAATGAGACATCTTTGAACGGGAGCACTTCATGCGTGCACTCTTCAAGAACAGAAGACCCTAGAATATCCTAAGAATACGATTGACTGAACTAACGGGGAATTCACTCCTCAAACACCTTTCCCTTATATCCTCCGCTTCTCCACTTCACCAATCTTTAGGACTACCTTTTTGAAGAACCCCCTTCATGGGTCACGAGCCCATCACATCGTAAGGTATAAGTCCCTTGAATATCACTTCTCCGTGATCCGGTCATGTCTCTTCCGCTCTCTTTTGATCTTTAACAATGACACTACGGAGCGATGCTTTGATCAGAAAAAAAACCTATTCCTCTTCCTGTAATATGAGCACGAGTAAAGGGTGTACTTCTCCGCAATAACCTCTGGAGGAATTCCTTTGGTGGCTCTAGAGCCTGTTATTAGTTTTTGTAAAGAGGTGTGTATTAGCTGTGTTGAAGGAAATATTGCTATACTTTTGTTGCAATTGCAGGCACGTTTGAAAAAAACTGCCCGAGTATCGGTAGAAATTGTGTTATGCTAAGGTATTACTCGACTTTGTACACTGAAGTTCATCATTTTTGAAGTGGTTGAGGTTACTCAGTTCGCATACCAGTGTAAATCAAATTTTCGAGAGCTTGAGAATAGACCCTCATCGAACCCTTGTTCAACTGCTTTGCCTGGACTGGACGTGAGCCGGGAAACTTCATTAAACTAGCAAAGAAGGGGTAGGGGCGGGGAGTGAACGAAAACGGAGGTAAAAGGGGCTAGTGTTAACGATAGCAGGCCTAGGCCATTAAAGTTTGTAAATCCACAAACTATCTAACCCAAATCCTCGTTCAACTTGCCAATCGCGGTCATTCTGTGATAACATATCGCGAAAGGTGCCTCGGCAAAGTTTCACTCGAGAGAAGCCAACTGTTCGAAATTATCTTTTCCAATCAAAGTTTATGATGGAAGGCATTGCAAATGAAACACGCTCGCCAACAGATCGAAATAGAATCGAACAGAGACAAATTTTCAAGCAGAAGATGAAGAAATCTTCATTTCGTAGGTGATATTGATGAACCTTTTTACCAGCGGAGAAACACGATTTGCGGGAATAGTAGCCTCAAAAGCACGTTTGCGAAAACTGCATGAAACGATAGGTGGGATTCGAAAAATTTGCCAGATAAATCGATTAAATCAATTTAATTGATTTAAAGAAATGGACATTCACCTTAATTTTCCTCGTTTTTTGCTGTCTATGAATGAATTTCGAAATTAGGAACGGAAACGTGTCCGGATTTTTTTTTTTTTTTTTTTTTTTTTTTTTAGGTACCTATTGATAGAAGGCGTCCAAATAATACTGAAAATGGGGTTAAAACACAAACTGCAAGTTTTATGGTGTAACATCCCTCTGACCTCTCAGCAGAGGATGTTGAAGAAAAGAGTGGTGAATATTTAATTTCCGCCCGAATCCGCCTTGCGAGCTACTTCTAGCCTGGAGCGCTGGTCAAGAGATGGCAACACTTGACTGATGACCACTCGACTTCTCAGTAATTCCTCCTGAGTCCTCTTTCAAAAGCAAATTTGAGTAATAAATCCCTAAGGAATTTCCGGAAGGGTGGATTCAATTCAGGAACCTGGAAGGAGAGGAGAAAGTTGGAGATAGTGCTATGACCAGTGGCGAGATAAGGACTGATAGCGTCAGACAGGCACAGCAGAGTGGCACACAGGCTCAATCATGCTCAACAATCAAGGTAAATTAACCAAATTTAAACTCTTCCGTGTGCCAGTTTCGCAACCAAGGCTCAAAAACCCTCATCTGTGAGGAATTCCCGACTAAATTGCCTAAAAATTTCAGGGAAAGTCGACTGATTACTATTTGCACAACCACGTGGTGCTATGAAAAGGAGGATATCGGTGTTAAGGCCACCTGAGCCAAATGAAGCAACCATAAGTGAGTTCAGAAAAGTCTTCCCTTTCTTCTAAGCAATAAGTAGTGGCGCAGGAATGAGCTCCTTTAATGATTTTTTAAAATGTTTTTCCTGCAAAGGCCATACTTCAAAAGTTACGAAAACGGGTCCATATTGCAGAAAACCCGTTTCAATAATTGAAATGATAATTATTATTTAATGAAAAAATAATTATTATTTATAGGGCCTTAGGAAAAATATGATATTTGAATTCCGTGGTCTGGAGAGGGTACATGACGTGGGCTGCTTCGTCGTCTCTTGATTGGCCGGGAGATCCCTCTCTCTCTCATCTACGCAAGTCATCCAACTTTGCTACGCGAAAAGTCGACCCCAAAAATCTAAAATCATTATATACGGTCATTCGAAAATTGAGCATAGAGGTTATTATCAAAGAAGGTTATTCAAAAATCGACCCGGGCCGAGTGTTTTTATTCCGATTCTGTTCAGATTTATTATTTAGCGCTCTGGCGGCTCAGTGCCCAACTACTCGACGCCCAGCCTGACGAGGTGTGACGTCAAATATGCCCGGCGTTCATTTCAAAATCTCTAACATTTCGAAAACAGCTCAGCTTGTACCGAACTAAAAATTGGGGTTTATGGGTTTTAAAGGGTGCTGAATCCGAATATGTTGTCAGGAATTCTGAACTTTTCAAGAAGCCCATTTACCCAAAACGATTGTCAGGGAGGATTCCTGGAACCCCGAAAACTAGTATGCGATCCCTTCTGAACTTCCGACTTTTGAGCCCTGTTGGCTACCTTTTTGAGCGTCTTTGGCTTCCTTCTGGACACCTTCCCTTTGGAGCCCTCTTCCTTGGATTTTACGCCTTGTCGTCATGCTGTGCCATCAATTGGATTTTACGCCTGTGTGCCACTCTGCTGTGCCATCAATTGAATTGAATAGAGCAGCGCAACCTTTCTGTTACTACGAAACCAAAACTGTAACTAAGAATTCGTAACTTGACACACTAGTGTATCTAACGACCAAACTATATCGTCGGGATCGGACGAATCGTCGACGACGGAGGTGATTTTGATAGCCTATAACCACCCCCAGGACTTGCTGATCACAATGAGACCACCCTCATGAAAATCTGTTCAGCCGTTCGGGCGTGATCCTGTGATACACAAAAACACACACACAAAAAAAAAAAAAAAAACAATCATGTTGAAGAGATGAGCTCACCTTTCCATTTTTTGAGGAAAAGGTTGCGCTAACAATGAATGAAATAAAAAATTTTGTAAAAAAAAAGAAAAAAAAGTTTATTCAAATTTTTTTTACTGACAATTAATTTTCGCACAAGTATGACATACTTACATTGTAACCTATCGCAAAGAATAATAACCCCTTGTGTAAAATTCGCAATTTTTATTTCCAACTTTTAGTTGAATTATTCTTTAGTCAAGTGCGGTCACATGAAGAGAGACGAATCGACAAATTTAGATCTTCTGCGAAACTCCACTTATTCGTCCCGTAAAGAAGGGAGCAATGAGTAATTAACTAAAAACTTGAAAAATAAAATATAAACTTGGAGAATTTTGATTCAACCTTAACAGGCACCTATGTGGCATTTAGATGTAGATCTTCGAGCAAGATTAGGTGAGCAGCAACCTATTACTGAAAAAAGTAATATTCTGGGGGCACTTCAACGAGTTTTATAACTCGGGAAATGGTAGGCAGCTTCCTGGAAGGTTGAGAATACAAACCCCCCGCTGAGATGATATTCATGATATACGGGAGTTTATTGTCGTTTTTACGTTGATAATGCGGTGCTTATAGTGCTAACGGATCAACGACTTCCTTCAAGAGGCTTCCCGCGGGTTTCGCCTCTTTAGCAAAAAGGTCCTACGACCGACCTGAAATTTGTTCTGGGAACTACTATAAGATATTGTGCTATCGTATGAGTTTCGGCGGTGCAACAGAAATGGGAAATGCTCATCAAAACGTTGTACCTTTTAAAAAAAATTTAATGAAAAGTACTCGCTGAGGAGTTTCTAAAATGATGGCGACCTCGTTCTAAAAGACAGGGATTATGCGGGGTAGGTAATCGCTTACGTCACAGATTGGGTCCTTGGACGTCGAACGAGTCAACCTCACCTTTCAACGACCCTTACGTTCAGTTCGGAAAAGTGACATTAACGTTATTCCTTCGTCCGGCGTGGGTTTGATTGTAAAAAAAAGCGGCCTAAATATTTTTCGTCGTCGTGTTCCTACCTAGGATCATGCCACCCAAAAAGAAAAGAATGGGGGGTTTGCATTGATTTTTTTTTTTTTTTTTTTTTTCTGTAAGTACTCCTTGAGAATGTAGGGAAAACAGTAGTCAGCCGTGTGAAATCGTTTCCAGAAAATTTAAATAATTTAACGAAAATTACGGCGTTTGAAAAACACGGCCATGGAGGGAGCGTGACGTCACTACCTCTTCAACCAGCTATGTGAGGGGATTGTTCCGCCCAGGGTTGCCACTCCACTACTCATCACAGAATACAATTCAATTGAGCCGTGAATCCTTCTGATAAGGCATCAAATTTCAAGACTTGAAATTTGGGGAAGGGAGGAGTTATTAAATTAAATTCACACTGAAATTAAATTCTAATTATGAATTTATTTAAATTATTACAAGAAATCAGAAGGGGAAGGCCGAAAAATTTATTGGGCCTCAGGTGGGACTCGAACCCACAACCTTCGCATTACTAGTGCGACGCTCTACCAATTACGCCACTGCGACCAGCAGTCATGATAGAGCATCGGAGATTGAAGGCTCAACCGTCCTCCTGCCCCCAACGCTTGATTCGGCCTTCTCATATTGTTGCTTATTTTTCCCCCTCTGAACCCTGATCTGATATGAAGCCAGTAGACATCCTACTTTTGTCCCTCTTCCTAGGGGTCCCTTAATTCCCCAGGAGGAGTAGTTTCATTAGGTAATGACAAATAAAACACTGTATGAGGGAAGCAGTTCAAAATTCCCTCAAGTTATTACCTAATAAGACTTGAAATTTGATAATTTGATAATTTGATACTTAGTATTGTGTAGGTATTATAATTAAAAGTTAATTATGTTTTCCGTCGTATCAAGTTATAATTGCTATAAATTTATCATACAAGCTGACGACACTAGTGCTCCGGGTGAGAGATTCACTGGAACCGTGACGTCACTACCTCAAGAGTGACTGGTGGGAAACCCAGGCTGATTCAAACTGTGCGTTTCGTTTTTAGCGCAACCTTTTTCCAAAAAATGGAAAGGTGCGCTCACCTCTTCGACATGTATGTTTTTTTTTTTTTTTTTTTTTTTTTTGTTTGTTTGTGTACAGAGCATCACGCCCGAGCGGCTCAACAGATTTTCATGAGGGTGGTCTCATTGTCATCAGCGAGTTCCGGGGGTGGTTATAGACTACCTTGATTTTCCCTCCCTCATCCCCTTCATCGGTTTTCGGGAGGTCCTTCACGACGAAAGTTGTTTATCTCTGATGTGTAACTAAGGAGGCCTCAAAAGGGGGACGGAAGTTTTTGTCCGATTTCGTTGGTACAAGGGTCTATGGAATGAGCTTTTCAGGCTGATTTCGTTATATCTCCTACAATGATTTTTTTTTCGTTGGTAATGGAGTCTGTGCACGTTACTTTTTGGCCATATTATTGAATTGTAGGGAAGATTTCCAAATCTAAAATCAATGCGAACTCCCCATTGTTTTGTTGTTGAAAACGCGACAATAGAATTCCTTCGAAACAACCTCTCGCCCACTCTACATAATGAAGAACTGCCATTGAACAATTGGATCGCGTCATGAGTTTCCAAATTTCAAAATCACCTACGAAAACTAAGCCATGCCTACAGTTCCTACTCTAAACTTATCAACTCGATCATTATGATAAAACATAACTCACCTACCTGAGATTCTTAGCTCCCCGAATCTCCGACGCAATGTTACATTGCAGTACAGTACTGCACGGAGCTCATATAGAACTCCTGAACCATTTCGACATCCACCACAGGGATGTTCTCAGAGGTCGCCTTCAAAAATCCCTCCTTCACTTTTTGTACCATACTTCAAACTACTGAAGAAAGTAAAAATCCCATGCAAACAGCCGAGTCTCAATGAACTTCCACACGCAACAGTTGAGCGGGTAAAGGTCACAATGCGGTTCTTCCAAGCAGGTTATCCAAACGAAGGTAAGGTTGACTCGTTCGACGTCCAAGGACCCAATCTGTGACGTAAACGAGGCGATTACCTACCCCCGAACAATCCCTGACTTTTTGGACGAGAACATTTTAGAAACTCCTCAGCGAGTAATTTTCATTAAATTTTTTTAAAAAGGTAAACGATTGTGATGAGCATTCCCCGTTCTTACTATTACGAGGACGCTTAGGAACATGATTGTTTATGAGTGTCGGGCCAGCAACTGGTAGGGCCATAATTGCATCCTGCCTTATAGTCGTTTAAATGAAATCATTCAGACTACAACAGTTCCGAGGTCAAATTATCTAAAACGTATGGGTGGATTGATTGCTTTCCGTACGCTAATGAGTTCTAGTGCCCGTCAGCGTCAGGCCTACCAATATGTGCTCTCGTTCGAACTAGTTGGCGATGGGAGGAAAATTTCCACCATTTAATAGATTGATAAGAGTTAAACTCCGCGGTTGTTATGCGAAATAAACGGCTTGATCGGGGATAGGTAAATATGCCGGGGACTAATTACCATTAAACTATTATCATCAGCAGTACATTTGAGGTGAAGGCACCTAGTGCTCAAGGATTGGTTTTTAAAAGTTAAAATAGGGTTGCCATACGTCCTTTTTTAAGAGGACACGTCATTTCTTCAGAAGGTCCTTTTATGTCCTTCTTTTGACTAAGCGTCCGTCCAAAAAAATGACGAAAAAAAAGCCGCCTATAAAGTAGGTACCTACCTACCTACCCACTCTCCTTGTCATTTTAAATTTAAAATATTGTTCAAGAGAAACTAATTGCGTTCAAAACTGTTCCAGATTGGGTCGAGGTAACAATCATATTCAACCTCATTGCGCCCTTTGAACCTTTTTCTTACTTTTGTGGAGTGTTGAGCTGAAATTTTTGCCAAGTAGTGAATTTATAGTCGTCATTCCGTAGAGAAAACGATAACGAATGATTTTTCGGTCCAACAATATGTCCAACAAATATCCGTTTTTTGCTTATAACACCGAAACTATGCGTTCTACGGCAAATGTTACTATTATCAAAGAGAAAGAGCATTAAATTTCCTATAACATTTACTAGTCAAAGTTGATTACAAATCCAATAGTTCAGGAGCTACAGCGATTTGAAAACGACATTTTTTTTTCGCCAAGTCACTTTTTTCGCAATTCAAACGACTGTTACAGGTACAGTACCTTCAAAAACGGCCGGTCCTACCGAAAAATGTTGTAATGAAAGTAGTAGAGCGTTAAATTTCCTATAGGATAGGCTCCCAAAGTTTGACAAAAAGAGCCGACCGTACGAATGGCAGGCAGAGTTGTAAAACGTGATACGAAAACGCACCAAAACGTACGAAGAACACCACGTTTTTCGGTACATTTTTGGCTGCAGCTGAGAAATTATTGATCCGATACTTTTTTTTTTTTTTTTTTTTTTTTTTACGTGAAAGCTTATTAAAATTTAATTTCCTATCAAACCTGATTTGTGACGTTTGGATGAAGGTTTCCATCATGGGGGACTTGCAGGACGAGGAGATGTGCGTTTTCGGTACTTTTTTTTTTTCAGTTTTTTGCGCGTTACTCTGAAACTATCCGTCCTGCGACAAAATCTCTATGCGAATGAGAATAAACTCCCTATAAAATTCATCGTTAAACTTTGATTGTATATCCAGTAGAACAGGAGCTAGAGCGCGTTGAAACCCAAACACATTTTCACTTGTGTCTATAGACTAGGTATAGCCAAATATCTTCTTGTGCTTTCCATTTATCCAACAATATTTTCGTTAAACTTAGCACTGCAAAGTACTTACTCTTGTTTTGCATGGCCTCAGGAGTCAGAAGCCTGATTAAAAGCGTGTTTTTTTTTTTCTCATAATAATATTATGACATATTATGTTGTTCTCATAATTTTTTTTCCTTGATAAAGGGGTATAATTGGATGTCCTCTATTCGCATAAATCGACATGCCAACCCTATTTTAACATGAAGAGTTGAAGGGGGATTCGTGGAAAGTAAGAATTGTTGACGTATGGAAAAATCAATTTTATTTTTTATTAACAAGTAGCATGAATCATCCCAAATTTGTGAGGTGAAGTTGGATAAATTGGTAAACTTAGTCAAAAAGTGGGTGCTGCCGAAGTTGATTTTTCAGAGACGATTTCAGTAATATTGTCACTAGTTATGATCTTGACATTTGATTCCCTTCAAAAACTTTCAAATAGTATTGGATTTGGAATGGCATGGATGGGCCTGAGAGATATTATATCAGCAGGAAAAAATTCTTCCTCACACACGAGATCGGGATGGCCGACTTATTGTCGTCATTCACCCTTTTAATACTGTTTTATAACACCCACTAAAAGGCATACCCTCCATGCTGAACTCAGCGGGGATAAAAAACCAGCTTTGGCTGGTTAAAAATTAACGTTACAAATGTTTGGCTTAGCTCACCCCGTGCCCCATTATATAAACGTCCAACTTTGAACACCGGAATATTCTTTCGAAAGTTACATTTTGGCGAATATTTAATAGAAAACCGTAACCGTACTCGTGGCTTAGTATCTATCTGTCCAAGAGCTCGATGTGTCAACGAGAAAGGAAAGCTTGTGGCCTACGCCATCAATGTTTCATAGGTCAGCCACTCTCAATTTGCATGTTGAGACTATCTGTCTTTACTAATGCATGCATTTGACTGACCCATTACTGGATAGTCTCATACATCAAACATCCTCTCTGTGCCCTACAACAGCACTCCCCGTCTTTCTGCTTAAGTAGCCTTGAAAGGGCTGCGGTCTTCATCCCTGCGCAAGGAGTAGTTACCGACCCTCGTAATTTTCCCATCATACTTGTATGCACGTATAACCCAAGTTGGGTTACCCAACGTTATTAATGCGACAAAAACATTTGCCGTCGCAGAATGCAATTCAATCTAATTTCCATTGGGTATAGAATCTCTCAACCACTTGTTATCTTGGCTTCAACACAAATACGTAATTGATTTCAGAACGAACGATTCATAAATAATTCATACCAATAGTTGGTACTTGTCTACCATTTTGGAGTTGACCCGAAAGGCCCTGAAAAAAACGTGATGGAGTTGCCGTTGTCTCCAGTTTGCATAATATGCAGTAGAGTATATATACTTCATATTAAAAAAAAAAAAAGTGCCTACTGCCCAAAACGGCCCGAACGAAGGACGGGTGGAGAAAGGTTGTAATGGGCCAGAAATGGGCTTAGAAAGAGACCACCGGAGAAGGTCAGTGAGTTAATACCTAGTTTCTCTTCAC
Source organism: Pilophorus perplexus (assembly GCA_955831195.1). NCBI lineage: Eukaryota > Metazoa > Arthropoda > Insecta > Hemiptera > Miridae > Pilophorus > Pilophorus perplexus. The sequence goes on from OY037011.1 coordinate 30,222,807, forward strand.
CCAATTTCGATCGGAGCTGATTGCAGAAATAGTTACCCAGTTGTAGAGAATGCTCTGTCTGACTCCAAACTCGTGGGTGGAATCGTCAAACAAAATGTATAATATATTATACATTTTGTTTGACGATTCCACCCACGAGTTTGGAGTCAGACAGAGCATTCTCTACAACTGGGTACCGATTTCTGCAATCAGCTCGGATCAAAATTGGGTGAGAGAAACTAGGTATTAACTCACTGACCTTCTCTGGTGGTCTCTTTCTAAGTCCATTTCTGGCCCATTACAACCTTTCTCCACCCGTCCTTCGTCCGGGCCGTTTTGGGCAGTAGGAATTTTTTTAAAATATGAAATTTTGACAAAATACTCGGTTTACCATCTAGTTGTGCCCGCAAGGTTTTCAGCCCGATCGCCCCCAACCCGTGGGGCGCTGAGGGGCTACGGAAAGGGGTAGCATTAGTAGTGCAGGAACGGTGTCGTCAAAAGGGGGTGATAGGTGCGCTAAATGAGGTAGAAGCTTTTTTTGTTGTATTTTGTATAATATACAAGAGGTCGAAAACTTGGATTCTTTACCTTCTACACAGCAGGATCTCAGCAAAATTTCGTGGGGCCGAAAAAACCACGAAATGTTTGCTCTTTTCTCAGGTTTTGGCGTATAACTTGGAAATGACGCATCTTATCAAACTAACGCACATTATCAAAATTAAAGAGCATTAAATTACGCGTCAAATGAGTATATAAAAGTTGAAATTTCTTCCAGTGGTATGGCCGTAATTGCAAGTTGAAAAACATCTATTTTTACCAATTCTGAAAAGATTTACACGAAGCGACTTTTATCTTGTCTCCAGCTCTGAAAAAAGTCATCCAAATGAAAAACTCCATAGAATGAAAGTTGTAGAGGATGAAATTTTACGCTCCTAGACTAGCTAGTTGGACCATTTTATTCAATATCAAGCCCATACATACACCCTTAGTCGAAAATAGACTACGTCAGTCAACCCCCGACCGTATCCCAAATGGCTTCACAACCAACAACTCATTTTCCCATATTGTGCAGTTAAAAAAAAAAAAAAACAGTCGGGAAATACATTTTAGTTATTTTTAATTAAAAACTGGATAGAGAGTCCTGCTTTAAAAGAATTTTGTTGGAAATTTTGGATTTGAGTGTTTATATGAGCTTGACTGACCAAAATTGGGAAACTAGGTAGTCTAGGAACGTAAAATTTCCTGCTCTACAACTTTCATTCAATGGAGTTTTTCATTTAGATGACTCTTTTCAGAGCCGGAGACATGATAAAAGTCGCCTAGTGTGAATTTTTCAGGGTTGGTAAAAATAGTCGTTTTTCAACTTCCAATTACGCCCATACCCCTGGATGGAATTTCAACTTTCATACACTCATTTGACGCGTAATTTAATGTTCTTTAAATTTGATAATGGGCGTTATTTTGATCGGATGCGTCATTTCCAAGTTAGAGGCCAAAAACTGAGAAAATAGCAAACATTTCGTGGTTTTTTCAGTCCCACGAATTTTTGCCGAGGGTTAGGAGGTCGAAAACTTGGATTCTTTACCTTCTCTACCATACATACAAGATGAAAAAAATAAATAAATAAATAAAATAAAAAAAAGCGTCTACCTCATTTAGCGCATCAGATGCTATAATATATTCTATAAAGTACCTACCCCGTTACTAGGTAGGTGTCGTTTTCGAATGATTTTTAGACGTAGAATTCATTTTTGGGGTCCCAGGAGGATCCGATCCAGGACCTGTGGGGCTTTCATGGGGCTAAAAATGAGATTTTTTAAGGATCCCAGGAGGTCAAATAAGGTGTGGATGTCCGAGTAAATTTGGACGCAAAATCCGTTTTTCGAGGTCCCACCTCCGTCCAAACATCTCACAGGCAATAAATTATATATATATATTTTCAAACGTAGGTATTTTCTTAATGACAAAGTATTATTTTTTGCGCAATTAACCTAAATCAAATAATATTAACCATTATGCAAAATTTGCAGAGTTTTGAAAAGAAATTGCGGTTTTTTATTCAAAATTATTTAATTAATTACTCAATTCCGCGGGATTGCGACCCCAAACTACAATGGACTCATCCTGGATGGCAAGTATGAGAATCCTAACCCTCAATACTTTGCCGTTATGATGGTCAGGTAGCTCTCTCAGAGCTCATACAGGTCATTCTCTCAGAGGTCGTCCCCAAAGTCGTTTCTCAGATGAATTCCGAACAACATCAATAGTTAATAATAATCAGAACAAGGGAAAAAGTCTACTGGAGTTCGAGAAGGAACAAAAACTCGAAGTAGCAAACTGGAAAATATCGAGATTGACTTTCAGAGCCTCACTGTGTCAAAGCGGTTTTTACTCGACTCGAGTATATATTCTGGAGATTCTTTCTTCCACAAGTAGAAGAGAAAGTTCAGAGATTTGATTGATCCAAGATGGCGAACAGTGACTTCGGAAATAGGGTGGGAAGGAAGGAGGCGCTGATCCTGGCGCCAGTCACCCTCCCTATACTCTGTTTTACTTGTACCGCCTCGAGTTTTGAGGACAAAGGACCAATACCCTTTTACGATTTGAACTCGCGAGAGAATCCCTTACAAGGGTATTCAGTGGATAAGTTCAAATCGAAGTTCTCCTAACGAAAACTCCTCTCCGAACCTCTTGAGAAAGATCATTCGCATGTAAAACTATGTAAGATCGCTCTTTGTCTGAGTTGTCCACAATAGTCCTTGAGATCTCCCCACCAGACTGACCTCCATACATTGAAATGTCTCATCGTGTTACTACCTTAACATCAACCCAGATTTTTTTATGTTCGATGATTAAAACGAATGAGGACTGGATTCGAATTTCTTAAATACTAATAAAATGACAAATGGCCTCATACTAAGTATATTTGCCACTCCTTCAAGGACAGTGAAGTTTTCGAACTTCACCCAGTTTTGGCTCGGTATTTTGACATTTATACGTTTTGACTCTGGTACATAAGAAGAAGAATGAAAGAAAACAAGAGGAAATTCGGCGAGATATAAGAAGCGTTACGTGATGAAAATAACGGGGAAAACGCTGCAAATTTTACACAAGGGTTTATTAATTGTGCAGAAATTCGATTCTGTCAATGAAAAAAATGAAAAAAATTTGTTTGAATTTTTATGTTAAAAAAAAAAATTTGGGGAGATTTGTATATTAAAAAAAAAATTTTTAGGGATTTTTTTTTTCAAAAGTTTTTTTTTTTTTTTTTTTACTTGAAAACTATTTGACCTGGGATCCATCAAAAATCTCATTTGTAGCCCCATGAAAGCCCTATAGATCGCCACAGTGAAATCGGATCGTTCCGGGACCCCCAAAAATTGGTTCTACGTCCAAAAATACTTCGAGAACGACACCTAACTCGATCCCATAGCCAAAAGCCTTCAAAAAACCCTCCCGTAGCCCCATTTTAGCCCCATAGCGCCCCACGGGTTTGGGCGATCGGACTGAAAACCTTGCGGGCACAACTAGATGGTAAACCGAGTATTTTGTCAAAATTTCAGATTAAAAAAAAAAAAAAAAATTCCTACTGCCCAAAACGGCCCGGAGGCGGACGGACATTTCGGTTTTGGAAGCAAGACCTCTTGAAACGAATATTGTGAAATTTTGAGGCGGATCGGAGTCGTCGACCTCTGTCGCGAAAACATAGTGTATTATTCCAAGAATAATAAACCAAAAACAATTAAATAAAATTTGAGGTATCAGCATACAGAACAAACAAAAGTGCGAGAGACTCAACGTACAACCCAGTCAATTTTCATAAATTCCTCCAGCGAGTACAACTAACCCCTAATAAGTTTGAGTTTCACCATCCTGAGGAAAGATTTTATAGTCTCGTATCTCTTGGGGAAGAGAGTTGAACAGACCAGAGCCCACCAACATGTTGCATCGGGCCACCTTAGCGGTACTAAGGCGAGTGAAGGGAACGACAAGATCGCTACAGGACCGAGTGTTATGTTCGTGAACTCCAGAAACCAGAGGAGGGCAGGCTAAATTGGTCCTCACAAGGTTCAGGACTGCCACGACGCCAACCATCCAAGGACATAATCAAACTCCAAGCAAACCTCGCATGACGGCGCACTTCGAGGGGTTGAGGAAAAGATTATTCCTGACACACCACGACCCCAAGCCTCTCCCAGCGGTCTGTAGCAGTTCACAGTCAGAGACTGAATCAACCTGACAGAACAGCTTCATGTCATCCGCAAAAAGCAGGCATTCGTCACCAGACGGTAACCCTTCAACCACACCATTGATCATTACAAGGAACCAAAGCCGTCCGAGATTGCTACCCTGCGTAATACCTGAGGTGGCTTCAAAGGGAACCGAGAGCGATCCACTGACCCGCACCTGAAGCTGACGACCGATGAGGTAGCTCGAAAACCACTTGAGGAAAGATCCAAAGATCTCCAGAGACTCCAATAAAGACAATAAGTGGCAATGAGAGAGCTTGTCAAAAGCCTTGGCGAAGTCAGTTGAAATGTAGTCAGCCTTTCTGCCCTGCCGAAAGACCTCCATCACTCCTGCAGGTTGGTAACTGTTGACCTCTTCCTGACGAAACCATAAAATGAATTGAAAGATTATGAAAGAATGCTACCCATGGGTGCTACACAACGTATTTCTCGTTAGTATATTAGGGGGGTTTGGGAAGAGCATGATTTGTCCTTCACACAAACCTGGATTTCGTCAGAAACACGGGCGTTGGTGAGACTCCATGGATTATGCATAAGATTTTTTTGCCGATTACGTTTGGGACGAAACGTAGCAAGCGACGAAACGTTTATCAGCCAATTTGTTGAGGTTCGGTGAAACACTTCCTTATAGGATTATATATTATCACACTGAGAGAAAAAAAGGGCCTATTCTAGGTTATTTTTCGATTTTTTTCTAGGTTAAATGCTGCCAACCTAGATTTTTTTGGTTTTCATTCTAGGGTGGAACAATTTAGTCTAGGTTGAATATCATTTAACCTAGATTGAAAATACTGGTGAAGTTACCGTCCTAAAAATGCAAACGACCAAAATTTAAAATGCGCCACCCCCACACTTTAGTTCTAGGTTAAGTTCACGATGTGTGCCGCCGCCTCCATCCATTTACAGTCTAGGTTAAAAACATTAATGTCTTGGTTGTCTCACCCTGGTATTCAATGTTTTTCACTTTCGTAGACGGTTGATTTACCCTAAAACGTAAACGTTCTCACCCCCCCTCAAACAATTTACAGCCATGGCGCGTTAACCTAGAACCCTTTTTTCTCTAGGTTGTGCCCCTTTATTTACGAGGTTGTTTCATTTACTATCCCTGTTGTACCAGTTAAATTTCTAGGTTGCTTCCTATTCTTTACAGGTTGGTCCTAATATATTACTAGGTGGTCCACTTTTCTTTCTAGGTTTGCTCCACTTCCATTGCAGGTTGGTTCTATCAACTTCAACTATCTTTCTGGGTTGTCTCTGTTTCCAACTCAGTACAAAAATTAGAATGTGACGTCATAATATGACTGCACATAGTGACAGAAAATAGATGATTAGAATTTGACAGAGATAGACGTGGGGTTGAGGCCACCGGGTAAATAGCAGGGGTGCCAAGACAAGGAGAATTAACGCCCACCGCCTACAGTGGCGCTCTCCGCGGCGGCTTAGCGTACAGTAGAAACAACCTGGAATTTATCAAATGAATTACAATCACTTTTTTTTACACCTAAAACTATTTGTGGTACTATGGTAGTTTTAACCGAGACTAAAAGTCTCTCTTTTTCTTCTGGGTTGTTACCTAAAGTAACAATCTCGCGTTTTAAATCTCTTGGTTGTTTTCAGTTGTACAACCGAGACTTTAATGGAGGGGAATTATATGGAAGGTCAAATCATTCGATTCTAGGTTACCCCACTTAAAAGTCAAAGGTAGGTAATATATTTTCTAGGTCTTCACAATGTCAACCTAGACCAAATGTGAAGTTCACATTTGGTATAGGTTGACACTTTTATTCCAGGTTGTGGTCAGAGGGCGGGTAATAACGGATTAGGTTGTTTCTATATGGGTCTAGGTTGTATTAATATTTTTCTATGATACTTTAACCTGGACCTATTTTTTTCTAGGTTGAATGAATTGATTCTAGGTGGTTTCAATTTCTTTTCGAGGTTATTTCGGATTTAACCGAGCCACTAAAAAAATCTTTTCTCTCAGTGCATGTGTGAAATTTTGGGGGGAAAAGAAGCTAATCATTAATTAAAACATACGGTATCGAAGGCTCAACAATGTGGCTTCCATTATCAAAAGCAAACGTAAAAAATTCACCTAAATGTGTTGGCCTCTCCACTAAACGTACAAACCCGTAATCTAATTGTTTAATCCATAACTTCATTCACTCTTCTGCGAGAGAATCTGCATTGCCCAATGCTATGGTAAACGGGCCAGCCAGAGGCGTTTATCATGAGCAAGAGCTTCTAACTGCCTTATTGTCCTCAATATATTGCTCCAAGGCAATAACTCATACCTGTAGCCCTGGTGTCCCGTTCCACCTGACTGTGACTCACATTGTGTATTCACCCGTTCCCTCGTCCCGTCGTCGTTTGAGCGGCAAACGCAAGAGCGGAATACGCTTGAGATACCGAACATCACGAACATCACGACCATCTCAATACAGTTTCCGTTAAGGCGGGCTGCAGCCAACATTTCCTGTTGGCGGTGGTAATCAGTTGAACCGGGCGTCATTGATGGTTGTATATAACATAAATCCAGACAATAGGGACGTCTGCGCCTACCTTCGCCGCACAATTAGGAATTCAACTCGCGTGACCCTCGTTTAGAGCCCTTAGTACATACATAACTTGTAGATGAGCGCAGTAGCTAGAGCCTCGCGGGCTCTGGAGCAACAAGTAAATTCCCCCCCCCCCCCCCCCCCCCATACGGAAATCATTAAATGATTTTTGAAATTTGAAAAAAATTTTTTCAAATTTTAAAGTACACCTGGGGTTGTTTATCTGGTAATTATTGCAGTACTATACCTACCACATCGTTTATCCCCAACAGGCTCGAGCTAAATATGTAAAAATAAACTTCGGCATCACCCCGCTAATGTTCGGATGGAATTTCTCGTCAAATTTCTCGTCACGTTTGTGAAATAGTAGGTACATGGATATTAGGGAGAAAGATGACTCTTCTGATGATGGTTTCCTTTCACGGAACAATTTCTACTGCCCCTCTTAGGGCCGGTTTCACTAACGAGTCCAGCCTAATTTAAGAATAGATGAAATCAGTAATCGGCGATTTACGCACGAATCGGGTTCCACAGCCCGCTTAGCCTAAGCGCCGCTTAAAATCGCCTAAGCTGAGAAGAAAGCTCCAAAATCGGGCGCTCAAGCCGACTATTGTACGATTTTCTCGGATTCCGCCGGCCGCCATTACAGCCTTTGTGTAGACGTGTGGTTGTTATCATTTTTGATTATGCGAATCATCCATTATGAGCAGAATCCAGGCTCTTCAAATGTTCTTCAAGGATGAATACGAAGAAGATTTTTATATCCTACAGGGAAGACAATTCCGGGAGAGGGCCAATGATTTTGACAACCTGGAAAATCGTGATTCACTCGGTACAGGTTATCAAAGTCAAGTGTTCTTTCTGTATTGGCAAGGAACGAAGAACGCTAACTGGAATACAAGAGCGATTTGTAAGTACATTGATAGTATGTAGTTTGTGTTATAGTGTGTAGAAGTACCACCAGGTAGGTAGGTACTTCTACAGCCGATATTTGAGGAGCCTCCCTACCTGTTTCGAGTTTGCACTCGAATTGTATTTGGTTTATTGGTTTCTTGGAATAATACACGCATGTAATCGCGACTGAGGTCGAAAATTCTGATCTGTCTCAAAATGTTACATTATCCGTTTCATGACAAGTAGATTCCAAAAACGAAATGTACGTCCGCCATACGCTGTCAGACGTCCGCCGTCCGAGCCGTTTTGGGCATTTTGACACATAATAGTAACAATATACTCATAATAGTAACAAATACTCGGATTACCATGTGGTTGTGCCCGCTAGGTTTTCAGCCCGATCGCCCAAACCCCGTGAGGCTCTGTGGGGCTAAAGACTGGCTACGAGTGGGGTTTTTGAAGGTCTTGAAGGTTTAGTTCAGTCTATGGGGCCGAGATCGGCGTCGTCTTCGAAGTATTTTTGGACGTAGAATCCATTTTTGGGGGTGCCAGACAGAACGATCTGATTTCACCGTGGGGCTCATTGGGCTTTCGATGGGATTATTGAAGGATCCCAGGAGGTCAAATAAGGTGTCGTTTTCCGAGTAATTTTAGACGCATAATCTGAGTTGGAGGCCCCACTGAGCAGGCAGCGTCCTTCCTTTACGATAGCCGTTCCTTCCTTTTACGAAGACATTCCGACAAGCTCCCTAAGAATGCCGTTCTTGCTGCCTAATATTCAGTTTTTCAAAGTAGGGCTGAACAATCCTTTGCTGGGGCCAATCGCCACACAGCGACGTTGAAATGAGCTTTGGTGGGGAATACAAATTTTTAATGCGCTACCAAAATCTGTCCTAACAGAGCCTGTGTCAAAATTTAGAATCTCTTGTAAAAGTAGACTGTCACAAAATTTGATGGTGCCGTACTCGTTTGATGAGTTTTATCTCAACATTAATCTAGTGAAGCATCCGTAACGTGTACATGCCCTCAACTCATTCAATTTACCATTTAACATTAAATGTTACTCTGTACCTTTCGGCCTAATTTTAATAAACATGTGACAACTGTCAAAAGCACTTGTGCAAAACGGCAAACAAAACGCTTCTGATTCTGATTCAAAACTTACTTGATACTTAGTATCAGGTCAATCAAAGTTTTCGTCCCCATTCCGGGAAAATGTGGGTTAATTACCTATTAAGAGAATATTGAAATAATGGTGTTATTCCATCCAGACGGGGGACAATATGATTATAAGGGAGGATGAAAATTTACGTGAGAACTTTTCATGTTTTTTAATAATTACATTATTCTGAAGATCAAAAGATTTTATTATGAGGTGGTTAGAGAGAGAAAACGACTCCTCATTGAATTAGATCTCTGCACCGAAATTTTATTATTTTTTCGACAAATTTCCCCCCGAATTCCCCCAGATAAAATATAAGATAATATTAATCATATTAAACCCCTTCAAAAAAAAAAAAAAAAAAAAAAAAACTGACGACATTGTCCGCCCAAAATCCCCCGGTGACCAAAAATAGACCGAAATCTGGGGGGAGAACCCCTGATTTGCATCACTGTACAACGTACACCGCAATAACCGAAATTTCCGGCGATCGAGAGACCAGCCGAGTATATTTGTTTATTCATTGTTATTTTATTCTTTTTTTTTTTTTTTTTTTTTTCATTTGCAGAAAAATGAATATTTGAGTTTTTAGTTGTACGTATGCTCTTTATTTGTATAAGCCGGAGGCTATTACAATGGTTGGCTATTATATTTCATTGCTATATACTTCACATTATAACAATCACAGTTCAATTCTGCTCTTAGCATTTCAAATCTTCAAGTTTCAGTTTCAGTGGTTACATATCTACAACACAGGTGGTAGGTTCGACGATCCCTCGAGGAACACCTAGAGGTTAGAAGAGAGCTCTTCTAGGCACCAGTGTTTCAACAGCGGTAGCCATCTGGGTAAAATATTAGTTAATGATCCTTTTGCGGCTTATAACTAGAAAGGAGTTAAAAAATCTTTTGCGCCATAACAGTTTCCTGGACATTGTACCAAATTAAGTCCTGTTCGTAGCCCAAAAATTTCCCACCAAGCAGACGCTCGAAAGAAGCTTCACTTCTCGAAAGAGTGATTGAAAGAGTCCCTTTCACCGGGTATATTACAAACAGAGCAAGGCTTATTACCATCAAAACAAATTCGCATGTTGTTAATCGCACTGCTACACTGCTTCTTCCCCAAAACTCTCATGCTATAAAACGTTTCGATGAGAGAGATAGATCGGGAGAGTGTAGAAAAGAGTCCGAGGAGAAAGATAAATTCTTGAAGTGGCCGTTGAATCGTGAGGCACGCACGTCGTCTTCGACCTCTGTCTGCAGGTCGTTGCGGAAGCGAGCGAGAACTTCTGGGAGGGCTTTCGTGAAAGTTGCGGTGTCGGGCGAATTTAGGAGGTCCTGGAAGTTCATCTCCTGAGCCTGCCCAGCCAGTCATTCCCAACTACAGCTGTTCGTGACTGGTGCAGCTGTTGAAGCCTCAAAAAACAGCGCTTCGGGTACCGATGGCCCTCCATTTCCAGCAACTTTGAGTGCCATTTCAAGGCTCGCTTGATGACGTTAAACTTCAGACTGACCAAGCCCAGCTCCCGTCTGACGTAGGCATTAAATTTTGGCGTGTTTCTTGGTAGAAATATTTTTTTAAAAACGGGATTGGCACTTATTCACTATTTCGGGGTAAAAAATTCCCCAAATCTCGGACCCATAAAAAACAGTAGCAGCGCTCATCGAGGAAAAGAGCCGCCTCCAAACGTCAGGTGAATTTGCTTGACTACTATTGATAATCGGAGTCACGTTGCTGGCAGCTGCAAGACCCTTTCTCAGCGCTGTCTCTGCCCGAAGTCTGAATATGTTGGTGCTGCTGAAAGTCACGCCCAAATAGTTGAAGCTGCTTACAATTTCCAGTTGCTTCCCTGCGCAGTAAAAATTGTATTCCGGAAGACAGCCAGCTTTTCGAAAGACGATCTTATATTAGACTTTTTCGAGTTCACCTGAAGCTGATTATGTTCACAGTATTCGTCGAGGCACTCAGCTGTCGCTGAAAAGGACAAGATAGTCGGCATTAACAGGTTCCTAGCTGTCCAGGTGCGCTCCACTTATTCCCCTCTCCCCGAGAAGATTTTCGAAGTCCGAAACAGAAATCGAAAATAGGCACGAAAACACGTCACCCTGCAAAATTCCGGCCCCTATCTCAAACTGCTTGGTGTTGGCAAAGCCTCATATCTCTGAACCCTCGCAAGCTATTCACCGCGTTTATTGATTTTTCTCGACGCTTTGAGACGATCTCCCATCAGCTCTTATGGGAAAAAAATGTACTCTGTTGGCTTCAGCGCTTGTTTTATCAACGTTATCAAGTTCTTATACGACAGAGCGGTCTTCTCTATTCAGAGTGGTGCAGAGTACACCAAGTTATTAGTTATATTAAATATAATAAATTTTATTTACGATACGTTTATTTTTGTGAATAACTAGGGAAACCTATTAATTTTTCTCGAAGTTCGCCGCGGGCCACACTTTGGGAGACTCTAAATTGTTAATTCACGGATTAATAACGCGAAACTCATAGCGTAGGGAATGGTTTCGTGCTGACTAGCACTGAAATTTTTTCTTCAAACAAATAAAAAATTGCCCACATATTGGCCAGCATTCCTATAGCTATCGTTATAAAGATACCACAAGTTTACGACAAAATACCACTCACATTTTTGGTTCAGTTTTGATCAAGTCGTGTTAGCCGCAGGATCACGGTCATCGAGTGAAGGGGCTTAACTGTCTGCGGTTTCCCCCACATCGCTCATTACGAGGGAATCTGGGCCAAAAATCTCGCCTTTCCGCATGCCTACCGCACCGGCTGATAAATCCGATTGGGATTAAGTTGTCCGTTATGTTTAGCCGACTTATCTCTCAGTAACATCGCTGAGCAGATTTATGTGTGCTCTGTTATCACGGTTTTCCTCTTACTGCGTCCTTTTATTGACGGGTGATTGCACTACAGCAGGGATGATTCAAAACTGTCACGTAAGGGTTATATAAACAAATATACTAGAATTTCAGTAAGGCATAATAGAATCAAAACAATCACAAGCTTCTCCAAGACTCAAGGTGAAAAATAGTCTAGATGGTGAATGCTAGGTTTATGTTAGAATGACGGATTTTCGCGGGTCAGCTCCTGTCCAGGTTCTCATCATTTGTTGCCGGCGAACACAAGTGAGGGTCTGTACACAGGACGCGGGAGCTTCAGGAAGTACTTAAACAGGATACGGTCATAAATGATGAGCCCGCCTGCAGGTTCTGCGGAGATGAGGAGGAGACAGCGGATCACCTCATCTGCAAGTGTGAGGCTCTGGAGCGCAGCAGGGACCGGGCTCAGTGGACCGGGGAGAGATACTGGCGCAACAGGACCTGGAAGGAGGACTTTGAACCTCTTCAAGGGCACAGAACGCCTACCGTAGTACCTAACTCAGAGAGGCAGCACAATGGGTCTACAGGCCGGATGCGGGAAGGGGGGGCGCCCTTCAGGAACCCACATCCATACCCTCTCAGGTATTAATCTAATCTAAACAACAAAAATGGCAACAAGCAGTTGGCGAGGTGACTTCGGGGATGCCCACAGCAATAAGTCGGGCAAACTTTTGAACTAAAGTCCTAAATGGAAAACAGCGGTCGTCACCTCCAAAATGTTGAAAGGAATGTCCACCACTTGTGCAATGCCTGACTCTCCCTCGGATATTGCTGCAAACGATATTTTCCCAGTTTAAAGATGCTTTTAACGGATAAAAGACATTAAAATCTAATGTCTTTCAAATATAAAAAAAAAAAAAGAATGACACCCCAATCCCCGTTCAGAAATCGGAAAAAATGGCTTATTTCTTATTTTTTACGCTTGGTTGTGGCTAAACGACTGAGCGAATCCTAATGTACTATGTTAAAGCCGCAAGTAGAGGAGGAGGGTAAAACGATTTTGATCATCTTCATTCTAGGGCACTTCTAGCGGTCGGACAAAAGCGGTTTAAAAAAATCCAGTTTGGCGAGCATAGTGCGAGAAAAGTCTGAAACCACCACAAAGTAGCTCCATGTGGCGTATCTGAGCTACTAAAGTGGGAAAAACGGTAAATTAAACGTTTTCTTGGTTGGTCTACTGAGTCAAAGGTTGCTGGTTCGATCCCAGCAGCCGCAAGACATCTTCCTCATACTGATAATCACCTTTCGGAAGGCAATGGCAACCCACCGAAAGTATTCTGCCGTGGAAAACCTCTCAAATTTGCCGTTCGGAACCAGCGTTAAGCAGTAGGTCCCTACTACTTCTGTATTAGCTGGTCAACACGCTCAACAGATGTTAGTAGCGAGAGGTCGCCAACGCCCGATTACGGGTATGGCACCCAAAGAAGCAGAAGAAACTTTTTCTAAAAAATTTGAAAAAATACCAAAAATCCGTTTTGGCGAGTAGATGAGTGAAAATATGAAACCACCAAAAAGCTGCTCCACGTGGCGCATCTAAGCTCCAAAAGTGGAGCAAAAATCAGGGTTTGGAGCAGGCTATGCGGCTAACCCCCCCATTCAAAAATCTGTAATTCGAGATAAGTACTGTCGGTGGTCGGCTGGCGTAGCCAGCAGGGGGTTGCCCCCTAATGTGTAAGAAAATCGTTCGAAGCAGAATTTTATGCTCTTTAACTATGTACCTACCTATATGGAACGTTTTCTCTGCGATGATTAGTTTTCGACTTATCGGTGGAAAATGCCCGAAAAAACCGAGGTTTTTGGGCCGTCAAAAGTTCTCCCAGCATAAAATAATTTTATATTGCTACCATTTTTGCGGTATTCATAAGCGCCAGAGGGCTAAAATCACTAATCCGAAGATCATAAGCGCCACTTCCATCTCCAGCCCCTAATCCCCTTACGAAAGAGCCACGTGTTTATAAGCCGCTGTACGATTAGTACGCGCCACATAGGCAAAAAGAGGGAAAAAAGGGAAAAGAGATGCTTGCAGGACTCCCCTGAACGTCCATGGTAGAAGAAAATAGGTTATTCTCTGTAATGCAGTATTTCGCGCTGCAGTTCGCTGTCAATTATTATTTTGACAACTTTGATTTAGTCGTAAGTACCACGATTTCTCCTTCAGCGTGAACATGGACAAAAGGTTCACCCCGATTTGTACTGTTCGTGCTCGCATTCAGCTGATGTAGTGCGTCCAAACGTGAGTTCGGATTGGTCGGGAGGCGTTTTACCCGATATACTGCTTGGCGTACGGCATCCAGTCCTGTTGCAATAGTGACGTACAAGGTGGTGTCGAAAGCAGTTCTCGTCGGATCAATTTCGATGGTCTTTCACTCAGGGAATCTTCAGCCTTACGCTTACACTCACTCCGAACTTCGTGTCTCTTGACGTACGTGTAAGAATTCTCTTCCCTTTCTCCCTGCGTTTTCCCCCACGATCCCTTCACCTGGCGCTTTATGAACGAGTTGGACCAGGACCTGGCGGACTTATGAACGGTCCGCAAATGAGTGTCCTGAGCAGACCTGGCGCTTATGAACGGAGCTATTAAAGGGTATTAAACCGACTTGGCGCTTATGAACGACACCCAATTTTTGATATTTTCTTGTTCTGACCCTTTACAACCATAAAAAAATAATAAAAGCTTCTACGCCATTTCTTGTACGAGTCCTCTGCGGACTGGCATCCTTGTGACTGATGAGAAACCTTGTCACCTTGAAACCCAACAACCACTGCTTACCATCTAGTTGTGCCCGCATGGTTTTCAGTCCGATCGCCTAAGCCCGTGGGGCGCTATGGGGCTAAAGTGGGGTTTCAGGGGACGGGTTTTCGAAGGGTTTTGGTAATGATCACCAGGATAACATTAGTCAAAAAATAAATAAAATAGGATTAGTCAAACATGTAATAGAAACAAATCATCAAGAGGACTGAGGAGGAGCCAAATCCCTCCATAGAGAGCCCAACCTATTCAAACGAAGAGCCCTAGAAAACATCGAAATTCTTAAAGAAAAAGCCAACAGTTTAAACAAAATGACAGAAATCCTAGATCTCCATGATATATTTATCCCTCTATTTCTTACAGAACCCGTAACAAATCCACAAGAAAACTAGCCACATCTTCCAAAAATTTAAGAATATAAAAACATAAAACCCTATAAAAATAAAATGAAATCCCAAATACTTAACAACTAGGTAAAAACCCAAATACCTAACAGCATCCCTACCCATCCGGCGTCGCCTCCTCCACGGCATCACTGCTCTCCACCCTTCAAACCGCACAAGAAGAAGCCCACAGACCTTACAACATTACCTGCAAGGTGCGAGTGCAAGTTAGTATATTATACTAACTGGTGGTATATACCTACTAACCCCCCTCACCACTATTGTATACCTACTCACCTCATTTTTCTCTCCCAGGACCCCAACTATGTGACCCTATTTTCTGCCTGCATTTTGAGTCGAAGTTGAACAGCCAACTTACTGAAATTAAGGTAAATATCTAGCCTAAGGCCTCCGTCTCTATGAATTGTAGCTGCTCAGGAGTCACAATGTGTCCACCTGTTCACAGCCTGAGGAAGGGGACCAGCATCTTCGAAAGCTCGCTGCTATGCAATAAATAACCCCAACAAACCACTGGCTCTCTCTTCCCACAACTCAACTATTAGAAAAAATTTATTTAATGACAATTATTTTTTGCACAATAATATAGGTTGATTATTAACCTTTATCAATGAATAATAAACCCTTGGGTGAAATTTGCAGCGTTTTCTCCACTAAATGGAGTAGTAGAAAAAATTCATTATTTAATATCTTCATGAAGATAAACAGAGAAACTTTCATCAGTCTGCACCAACCTAACTTAACCACAGAACAACAGTAGGAGTGAACAGAAAAAGTCCATAACAGTACATAACAAAAAGGGTCGGCCTCCCGTTATCATCATCTAGTGAATTACGAATGGCATATACTTTGCCTTGAACCGGCTCCAAAGAGTCGTGGAACACTTTCTATCTTGGGCAAACGGATATTGCACTTCCATCCAGGATGAGGGTTTTCGCCCACCCCACACATAATAAGGCAGTGCGGATGACGCACAGAACCCTCCTTTCCCTCGGCCAGAAAATCCCGACGCCCCGTTGGACAAACATCCCCTTTTCCGGTTTGTGATGGCGACCTCTGATATTGTGGCAGACAAGAAAATTGAATGGTGGTAAGAGCGAGAGGGGGTGAAAAGGGGAGGGGGGGGGGGGGGGTGTTCATAAGCTCGGAAAACTGCCGACTTTGCAACTCAGGGAAAATCAACCCGTTCCATCGGAAATCTCGGCTTCTCTCGAGAGACACTGCGATCTGAAGGAAAAGCTACGGACAGAAGATGAAAAAATAAAAATAAACACGGCAAGCTTTTTGCACGGGCACCATGTCAAATTACACGGGTTAGGCAAAATGTCCACCTTGTATAGAAAGCAGTCTTTTCAGCTTTTGTATCTAGGTAAATATTGATAAGCGTTGTTTACTTGATCGAATGGAGGCCAGTTGTTGTTGTTTTTTTGAAGATGATTTCGTTTACTTTTCTGTAAAATATTTTCGTGATTCAGGGATCACCTATCAAACAGGATATCCCCGAATTTTAGGCTCTCACAAAGAACGTTACGTGTCGTCGATCTTTTAGTTACAACGCCGCCTTACTTCATAGATTAGTCGTTTTCTGTGAGCGCATCATTGACTTTTGTATCACTCAAAATACTAGTAGGGTGAAGTGGGGTAAGAGTGTAAACGGGGTAAATATGTTAACGATTCATAAAACGGCGCCAAATGAAGCTACAACGCCGAAATTCTTACTGTGTGTACTCTAAGATCTAATGAGAGTTATCACAGAAAATGGTGGGATTCGGGATTCGTGTTGGGAAGTTGCTGCGGTTTATCTGTGGCAGTCAGTGCTTTACTTTCTACCGGAGTTGATGACGGTAAGCCGGTAAGCTTAGCTCCCTAGAGCGCGCCAAGAATTTTTTTTTAATTTTTCAAACCTTTTATAAGATTTCTTCTATGCCGATGCACAACAAGAGTTAATTTGGACTGAGGTGGAGTGTGAACGCCGCGGATTGGAGACCGATTCTTGCGGCGATGGCCGTCAGGCTCAGTGTTGCCAAGTCGGTCAAGTGAGATAACCGAGACTGAAGCGTAGTGTAAACGCCGCGGAGATGAGGTGTGTTTCTGCGGCGATGACCACAAGCCTCAGTGTTCCAATTGGTTCGGTATCAGAGTTTGAGGTTGTGACGGAATGAAAAGGCCGCAGTTTGAGTTGATTATTGAGCGGTAGTGAAAGCCTGGTTCAGTCTGTTTCAAGGTTAGTTGAGAGTGAATTTTGGTTCTATCAGTATGGCTCTGAAAAGGGCCGTTGAAGATGACTAGCGAGTACGCTCCACAACGAGTGCTCTCAACTGGGGATGCCAAAGGATCCGCCCAGCCAGGATCTCAGTAAGTGGAAGACTCAAGTTAGTTCGTGAAACCTTCCTCTTAAAACTTCTGAAGGGAAGGTCGTCGTCCGGTTTCTCTGTATTTTTCTTGGTAGAGAAACGTTCCTCTTCAGTGGCTTGCCAAACGAAGTTTCCTCAGATCGCAGTAGAAGGCCGTCGCCTTGAAATAACATCCACAACCAGTTTTCGCCAAGAGGAGTTCCAGGTTCCAGATATGGCCAATTCAGTTAGGCAGGCAGCTTCAGTATAAGGTCCAGATGTTCGATCGTTGAGAGAGGAGGAAGGAATGATTCTTCTCTCATGGTCGCCCATCTTTATACCTACTGCCTGGCGAGCCCTCGACGCTGATTGGCTAGCAGGTGCACAACCCGGCCCCCACCAGCGTCGATAGCCACCGAGCTCTCTGATTGGTTTATCCTTCTCCCTTCCCTTCTACGTATATTTCGGTGATTTAGTTTACAAGTTATTATTATGTCAATATTATAACACGCCTCCCCCTAATCACCTAAATATGCAAAAGGGAACCACATCAGCAGAAAAAAAAAGAAAAGAAAAAGGTTCACTTTAAAATGGGAAAAGGACTGACGGTGCTAGTTTGTCAGTTCAATTGTGGGCCCCTAAAGGGGCCGATGAATTTGTATGTTTGTGGTTTTTAATGTTGGGGTTTTTTATGTTTTTCCCCGGTTGTGGCGCCGAGGTCGGCGACGCTTCTTCGGCAGCTCTCCTTCTTTCGCCGCTAAGAGGTGTTTGGGAGTCGGTATGTACTGTGTTTCTCCCGAGGTTGAAGGTCCGGGCTGGTATTCTTCAGCTGGAGTTGCTTCCGCAGCTTGTTTGCGTCGGAGACGCTGCATGAACTCTCGTCGACGGCTAGAGATCGGTGGTATGTCACTAGGAATGGGCTTCCATGGTTGGTAAGTGGTTTCCAGGGGCCGCCAGGTGAAATCCAATGGCAGTGAGGTGCTGAAAATCTCCATAAGAGTCTTTGGAGAAGCTGGTTTTCGGTTAGAGAAGTCCATCTTCAATAATGACCCATTGTTTTTTTGGGTTGTTTTTACATTAGGACGGCGGGTGGATACAAGTGTGGCGCTGCGTGTCGTTGGAGGTAATTTAAATGACACCATTAAATTGTTATCAATCGAGTTGATGGGTAGAGTTTCTGCTGCTTTTATTTTGTCGATCGAAATTCTCTCGTGTTTGTTTCCCGATTGAACGACGACTGTTTTCCCATCATTTGAAACTACCTTGTAGGGGCCGAGGTAGGCTGTTGAGAATCCTTTTGTAGGAACACCTGACCTTATGTAGACGAATTTCGCTTGTTTTGTACTGCTGGGAAGGTAAGATTTATGTCTGTCGTGCATGCGTTTCTGCAGTTTAGTGTGAGATATCCCAGGTGCCGGCGTTTGAACTATGTCTGATGGTAATCGTGGCGACCAGTGAAAGAGTCTTTGTGCCGCCGATAGACCATCCGTTTCACTGGGTGTGAAGTTCCCACAGGCTCGGATTTGACTGTTTGGTTTTTGGACAATGTTGAGCGGAGTTGCCCACTGAGAGTTTGATGGCTTTATGATCCCTTGGGAGAGTAGGTCGTTGAAGTGTTTCTTCACTTCTTGTAGTCTGTCCGGTGCCAATCGTCTTGGTTTTGCAGCCTTGGGTTGCCCTGTTGTTTCAATGTGATGCATGACGCCGACTTTTGCGAGTGCGCTAGGGTCCAAAGGCTTTGTGAGATCAGGAAACTCATTGACGTTCTGGGCGATTTTTTTCAAGTCCAAGGGATTATTTTTTATTTCGTCCACTGTGGGGGTTGGAATGAGTCGACGCTTCCGTAGGTCGACAGTGAGGCCGTGGTGATACAGGAAGTCTGCGCCGATGATTGATTTGTCGATTTTTGCAATTAGGAATGTCCAGGTGAACGGCATTTTGTTAAAGGTGACGGTTTGTTTTATTCTACCATAGGTGGTGATTGCCGTGTTGTTTGCTGCATAAATTTTGTCGTTGGTTGGTTTTCTTCGTGGAAAGAGCTTGGATGATAGGATGCTCGTCGTGGCACCTGTATCGATTAAATAGTTAATTTTTGTAGTTTGGCAGGTTAAATGTAGTCGTTTATAACCGGCAGTGCTATCACCTGCGAGCAAGCCTGCCGATTCTAGTTTTCCTGGAAGTTGCAGGGCTTCATGCATTTCCGGGCTTTATTCCCGTATTTCTTGTGATAGAAGCAATGTGTGGGGTACGGAGAGTCTGATCGTTCCTTCTTGAAGTGCTTTCCCCGTAGTCGGTCTGACCTTGACGTTGATCTTGATTGGGATCGTGAATGTGATCGCGACATAGACCTCCCCCTAGTTTTTAACTGTTGAACTGCTGTGGTTAATTCCTTTATTAGTTGCCCAAGGTTGTTTGTGTCGGCTTGGGAGCTTGAAGCTTGAATGGCGTGTACCTTGTCTTCTTTCACTTCATGAAGCCTATCCGCAATGGAGGCTAATGTGTCCAATTCCTCGATGTTTGCGGTGAGCAGGGCACGTTGCGTTTCGCTGGGAAGCTGTTTTAACCACAGAGTTTTGATGATGTCGGCAGAGTTTGTGTTGCTGAGCTGGTAACGCACCATGTTGAGTATGTGAGATGGGCGTTCATTGGGATCGGCGGTTGAGTCTAGGAGTGTCCTGATTTTGTGGTCTGTTGAGACGCCATAGACTCTTTTGATAATGGTTTCAAAGTCGGCAAAAGGCGTATTTCCGGGGTTTTGCAACAGGTGTGCAATGTGGTAAACTGCCTTTTTTGGAAGTGCATTTACTGCTGCGTTGAATTTCGTATGCTGGGAGAGTATTCGTTCCGTACTGAAATATGATTGGAGCAACAGAAACCATAAATTTGGATCCTCTTCTATAAACTCCGGAGCCTTGCTTCTTGGTGCGAGGGCCTCAACTGCTTCAAGGGAACGTGGACTGGCTTCTCTGGGCGTAGAGATCCCTGGAGAGCTTGTTGCAGTTGTATCCGGCATTTCACACTATTTTTGTTGAGCCGGATGTTTCTAGGTGAAGGTTGTTCTTCGTCGGGGTCACCAGTTGTTATGCCGATGCACAACAAGAGTTAATTTGGACTGAGGTGGAGTGTGAACGCCGCGGATTGGAGACCAATTCTTGCGGCGATGGCCGTCAGGCTCAGTGTTGCCAAGTCGGTCAAGTGAGATAACCGAGACTGAAGCGTAGTGTAAACGCCGCGGAGATGAGGTGTGTTTCTGCGGCGATGACCACGAGCCTCAGTGTTCCAATTGGTTCGGTATCAGAGTTTGAGGTTGTGACGGAATGAAAAGGCCGCAGTTTGAGTTGATTATTGAGCGGTAGTGAAAGCCTGGTTCAGTCTGTTTCAAGGTTAGTTGAGAGTGAATTTTGGTTCTATCAGTATGGCTCTGAAAAGGGCCGTTGAAGATGACTAGCGAGTACGCTCCACAACGAGTGCTCTCAACTGGGGATGCCAAAGGATCCGCCCAGCCAGGATCTCAGTAAGTGGAAGACTCAAGTTAGTTCGTGAAACCTTCCTCTTAAAACTTCTGAAGGGAAGGTCGTCGTCCGGTTTCTCTGTATTTTTCTTGGTAGAGAAACGTTCCTCTTCAGTGGCTTGCCAAACGAAGTTTCCTCAGATCGCAGTAGAAGGCCGTCGCCTTGAAATAACATCCACAACCAGTTTTCGCCAAGAGGAGTTCCAGGTTCCAGATATGGCCAATTCAGTTAGGCAGGCAGCTTCAGTATAAGGTCCAGATGTTCGATCGTTGAGAGAGGAGGAAGGAATGATTCTTCTCTCATGGTCGCCCATCTTTATACCTACTGCCTGGCGAGCCCTCGACGCTGATTGGCTAGCAGGTGCACAACCCGGCCCCCACCAGCGTCGATAGCCACCGAGCTCTCTGATTGGTTTATCCTTCTCCCTTCCCTTCTACGTATATTTCGGTGATTTAGTTTACAAGTTATTATTATGTCAATATTATAACAGGTTACATAAGGAATTGTGAAAGTTTCAAGTCGAAATCTTCATTCCTTGTATTGAACTTCCCATGTGGGGGCAAATGTGTACTAACGCTGTGGGGTAAATGTGTTTTTGGGTGTTAACACAAACAATAATAATTATTGCTTGTTCACATTCTTATGGCTGTTATAAACTTTTTCGTGTAAGCAGCTGTAGGTGCAGTGAAAATCAAGCGGGACGAGACCTATTCAAGCAATTATTGCTTAGTACGCAATTATTGAATTAGTAAGAAAGAAATGCGAGATAAATCGAGAGCTTTCCAACGAATGGAGAACGATTTTTGTCCGATGAAAACTAAAAAAGTTTCATTTCCCTAGAAACGGCTTGGTTGTACGAGAAAACCATTGTGATAATTCCGCGTCACCCCAAAAATGGGAAATTTTTTGCCAGTTAGCTCAAGGCTAAAGCATCATCATACAATAATATAAAATCGTGTTGGCCGACGGCGTGTGGTTTTATTTGCTTTATTTTGAAGCATTATTAAATTTTAATGCTTTATTTAAAGCATTATTATGCTAAAGCATATTATGCTTTATAAAGCTTAAAATGGTATAGTAAATTTTTATTATCATAAATGGTATAGTAAATTTTTAAGCATGTTCCATTTTGTTGGGTTTTTAATGGTTAAAAAAAAAAATTAGCCCCATGATGCTTAAATTTTTACGTATGCTCTGAGATATGGTAGCCATTTACACAATTGCCCCTTTTGGTTCATTATTCTTGGAATAATACACCTATGTAATCGCGACGGGGGTCGACGACTCCGATCGGCCTCAAAATTTGACATTACCCGTTTTAAAATGTCACGATACCAAAACCGAAATATCCGTCCGCTCTCCGAGCCGTTTTGGGCAGTAGGAATTAATAATTCAGCCCGATCGCCCAAATCCGTTGGGCGATATGGGGCTAAAATGGGGCTACAAATGGGATTTTTTGAAAATCTCTACAGGTCGAATATTTTCCGAGTAAAAAAAAAAAAAAGTTTAGAAAACACATTTTGGAAAAAAAATTGGGAAAAAATTATTTTCCCTCAAACATTTTTTGTTTTTTACTCGCAAAATATTTGACCTTCTGGGATCCTTCAGAATTCCATTTTTAGCCCTATAAAAGCCCTATAGATCGCAACATTGGAATCGGATCGTTCCGGGACCCCCCAAAAAATGGATTCTACGTTCAAAAATACTTCGAAAACGACACCTAACTCGATCCCATAGCCAAAAGCCTTCAAAAAACCCCTCCCATAGCCCCATTTTAGCCCCATAACGCCCCACGGGTTTGAGCGATCGGGCTGAAAACCTTGCGGGCACAACCAAATAGTAAACCGAGTATTTTGTCAAAATTTGAGATTTAAAAAAAATTCCTACTGCCCAAAACGGACGGCGTACGGCGGACGGACATTTCGGTTTTGGAATCTACACCTTGTAAGCGGAGGCCTACGAGATCTAGCGAGAGACGGGGCAAGCTGCAACTTCCAGAACCGCCGTCGGGCAGCAGCGGCAGCACCTTCCCTGCGGAGGACCGGCGGACTCCACCTCCCGGACCCCCTCCCATCCCAGGACGCGAATCCACACCCCATCCCCTCCACTGCTGGGAGTGGGGGAAGCACGGGGCCAGAAGACCATCACTTCCCAGTTGAGCCAGTCGAACGGATACTCCCGACCGGACCGAACCCCTGCCAGTTTGCCCTCCTAACAGCATACGATTGTTAGCTTGGACTCAGAAGTTTTAGTGAAAGTGTCGCGACATTGTCGAAACGTGTCGCAACCCCGACGGAACACATACGTTGTTCCAAGTTGTAAGACTCTGCCCGTAGGAACCTTAGGGCTTCCACGGTTTCCCCACCCAAAGTTTCCCTGCTTCCTTCTCCATATTTCGGCGACTTCAGAGACGCTCAGACTCCTGCGAAGACGACCCCGAACTCAAGGCCAGCTACAAGACTTCCTGGGTAAATCCCCCAATTTAGTGCATTTCTCTAAATTCAGCTTCCTGCCAGTTAGAGCACAAAGTTTCTTTTTCTTCGTTTCTTGAGTTGTTTAGTTTTATTTGTTTGTTTACCTTTGGGGTTATTTATCTCTTTTGGAGAATTCTAATTCTAGGTGTAGGAGTAGTTTTGAGCCTTCAGCTCTAAAGTTAACGGCGATCCATTTATTTGTTGCGCTGCCTCTCGGCGTTTTAGGTTTCTCTTAGGAGTTCCCCTTCAGGGATTTTATTTCGACTCGCGTCGCGACTTGGTCGACCTCATCGACCTTGTCGTCTTCAGCAACCCCGTCGACTCGGTCGACCTCATCGTCCCCGACGACCTCATCGACCTTGTCGTCTTCATTGACCCTGTCGACTTCAACGACTCTGTCGACCCGATCATCCATGTCGACCCAAACGACTCCGACGACCCCACCAACCCATTTTGTGAATTTACCTCGGTTAAACTAATTTCTGTATAATTTGTAAATACTTATCTTGTACCGAGTTTTTTGCCATTTTGTATTATACTTCGTATGCAATCTACTTGTATTATTTACCCACCTGTTCCTGGTACAGTCAGAGAAGTGAAATTGAAGGTAATAATTTGAATAACGATTTTGACAACTTTTATTGCAATTTGACAATTTTCCTGAAGTTCAGAACTGAATTTTGGTTCTTCATTTTAATTAATTTTGACAATTTTGGAGGCCTCACCGCCCGCTACCAACTCAAGGGGCTTACAACCTGTTGAAACGGATTATGTCAAATTTTGTCGACCTCCGTCCCGATTTCTTAGGTGTATTATTCCAAGAATAATAAACCAAACTTGTCGTTTCAAAATGACGAAAGGGTGGGATTCCCTTACTTGGAGCCCCTGCAGAATCCTATAAGAAGTTGAACTTCCGAATTGGTACCTGGTCCTATTAGGTAGAATATACCAAATGTATTCTAAATTATATAAAAGAGTATAATAATATTATTACAAACGATTCGAGCAACATCGTTAGCAACCAGGTGACGAATCTGAAACTTGTAAGGGAATCCCCGCTCTTTCTGATCCCTCAGTAGGTTCAAACGCCGGGAAAGTATCCTCAATGCGAACTAACGAAGTGTTAGGTGCCTATTGTAACTGTTCAGCACGAAGAGGGCGAGGAAGTTCTGTGTGGGCTTTGTTTGACAAGGAAGCAGAGATAGGGCGATAAAGCGAAGTCCCTTTGCTAAACCCTACATAAATCGGGAATTGGTTAAATTATCATTTAGGGTAATTCGGAACAACGATCCCTTCCTCACTGCTTTACTAATCCAAAGGTCTTAGTTCCTATTGTTGGTTGTCTAGCAAGACAGCGTTCCAAAACGACAAGGTGTCCGACCATCATGCATTATTCATATTTCTCCGTAAGCTGAATAATAGCTGCTCCTGAACGCTGCGGTAGACCTCGACGACCTTTTGTCTACCGCTTGCATAGCGTTCAGTGGAAAAGAGCAGTTGATTTCATTTAGATAGCTACAACGAAGGCAAAAAAAAAACCCTTGCTGTACCAACCTGAAGTAACCTCCATTCTTTCGGAAATGTCGAAAGAGCGATGCGGTCATTCGTAGCCGTTGAATAGTTTTGAACCTGTGCCGTTTAAAATCTGTCACGGAAAATCGGTTAATGGCGCAGATCAGATTATCCAAAGTCCCGCAGCTCGGGTTAACTATTTCGGGTTTTAGAGAACAAGCTATAATGATGGTGAGTCAGTTATGAAGGATTTATTGTCCGTTGGGAGACGCATAATAATTATATCCTCATCAAGTTCAGATATTATATCCGAACTTGATGAGGGTCAAAGAAATATCACTGGAGAAGCTGAATTAAATTAAATTTATTCAGCTAAATTGAGTGCATTTATTTCATATTTGACTATACTTACTGCTAGGGCTCGGATTCGAGCATATTAGCATATTTTTTCCTGTCTACCTATAGCAAACATTGACTTTAGCCTATTGGTAGTATTCTCACATCTCTGGGGCCAACAGAATTAGAAATCATCGAGCATATACAATTTATACAGTTAAGTAATGTATCATGGAGGAATAGAGAGGAGAGTTCACTAAATAGGACTTCATGTGCCATAGTCGACGGTGGCGCTATCCCTACGGAATGTAATGAACAACACATAGTACCTTCAAACCCGACTAGAGTGAGCCACTAGCCCTTCTTACGAAGGAAAGCCCCAAATACCTCACTAAACGGATTTATCTTCCACTGTGGTGCTACTACAATTAAATTAAAGGAAAAATTGAAGGAACCATATCTGAATAACGAAATTGATTGCGTGGTTGTGTACACTGTGAATGCAAACGACGGAATTCTGGACGGAATTCGCAGGGGCGCCATCTTCTGGTTCAGTTTTGGTAACTTACCACCTTCAAAGTTCACTACGTCTCGTAGGGGTCGCGCTGCAGTCGCAATCCCACCCGCCGTTCCATCACTGGGTTGGCGTTTTGGGCACGCGGTTTAACACAGAGTGAGCTCTCCTCTCTATTCCTCCATGGTAATGTATAAAACAGCGGTTTTCAAAATAAACACATAATATGTGTTTATTCTGAAAACCGCTATATTACATCGTGTTCGTCCAGATACGTGGTTTTTCACCAAATTTCCCCAGAATTCGGGCCCCGACCAAGGTTTGTAACTCGATATCGAGAGGCATTTTCTTAATAAAAGGGATATATTAATGTTTTTCGCTTTTCAAAATTCAGTGTTATTCCTATATTACTAAATCCTAGGTAAGGTAATTTGAAAAAAAAATAAATAAAAATAAAAAATAAAAACTACGGTTTAGAAAAGTTGTACACCGCCTTAGATCTAAGCATTTCTTTTGTATCTATACATAACTTTATGTACGTCTTTAGACCAAAAAGCTGCCCCCTCTCTTAGACTTGGGTTCAAGGAAATATCGAATGAGGACTCGAGTAACATTCGTGCACATTTTCGAAGGGTCAAATAAATTAAGGCAGAATGACGACCTCCTGTGGTAAGTCAAAAACGCTGCAAATTTTACACAAGGGTTTATTATTCTTTGAAATAGGTTGAAATAGGTACAGACATTTAATTCTGTAAATGAAAAAACTTAAAAAAAATTTTTTTTTGGATTTTTTTATTTCAAAAAAATATTTTTAGGGGGGATTTTTTCTTTCAAAAATGTGTTTTTTCAAACATTCTTTATTTTTTACTCGAAAAATATTTAACCTCTTGGGATCCTTCAAAAATCCCATTTTTAGGCCCCATGAAAGCTCAATAGATCGCCACAGTGAAATCGGATCGTTCCGGGACCCCCAAAAATGGATTCTACGTCCAAAAATACTTCGAAAACGACACCTAACTCGATCCCATAGCTAAAAGCCTTCAAAAAACCCCTCCCGTAGCCCCATTTTAGCCCCATAGCGCCCCACGGGTTTGGGCGATCGGGCTGAAAACCTTGCGGGCACCACTAGACGGTCAACCGAGTATTTAGTCAAAATTAAAGATTTAAAAAAAAATTCCTACAGCCCAAAACGATCAGGACGGCGGACGGACATTTCGGTTTTGGAATCTAGAAACTCACTTGAAATCACAGAAATCACTTGAAACGGTGAACGATAAATTTTGAGGTGTATTATTGCAAGAATAATAAACCAAAACTAGACCTGAAGGGAAAAACGGGCTTCAGATTTGGATTCAGCACACTGAAAAACCGCAACACCAACCCTTGTTTCCTCGGCACCAACTACCTTTTTTTTTGTTGGCCAGAGTTATCCTTTGTATGATATGCGTGGGTTACAATAATTATTGAAACCCTCAAATATTATACCTACTCGTTAAATTGTCGGTAAGAACGGTACCTAAAGGCAGGAAGCACCTCATGAAGCCCTGTAACAGGCTTCATAGAGGCTTAATGCATGTAGGATGGAAATCACATTTTATTGAGACGTTAAAGAATATGTGGGTTTATGGAGACGTAAAACGTACGTATAGAGGATAAAACGCCGAAGGAAG
The DNA here is from genome assembly GCA_955831195.1 of Pilophorus perplexus. Classification (NCBI taxonomy): domain Eukaryota; kingdom Metazoa; phylum Arthropoda; class Insecta; order Hemiptera; family Miridae; genus Pilophorus; species Pilophorus perplexus. The sequence goes on from OY037011.1 coordinate 30,250,046, forward strand.
GAAACGATGTTACGACCCACAAATAAAAGACGGTTGTACAAAAACGCAAAATGAATCAACTATTGGAAAAAAACAATGGAAGTTGTTCCATCGAACAGCGTCATGGTCTTTACAAACGAATCATCACTAATGGCTTTGAACGTACTTCGTATAGTGTAGACTGTGATGAAACGTGTACAGTTAAGCCAGTAGAAAGAGAGAAAGAGTGAATCCCAGAAAGAGGCTTTCGAACCCTTCGGGCCAATCTCGCGACATTCGGATAACACACGTTGATACACCGCGGGAATCAATACCCTTCACGAGATACTATCCTTCATACCTAATTCGTCGCTTGGGATACGAAGCCCTCCTTAAGCAATCTTTCACCATCTACTGCGATTTCTTCTGATACAAACCAAAAGAGGTCTGTTGCTGACATTTCACTACCCCCCGCCGAGTGGGGGAGTGTCATCAGTTACCATCTGAAGGTGGGCTCATTTCCTTCCCTACCAACCCCAAAAGCCACCGAACGATATCAACCGAACCCCCAAAGATAAATCGACAGGTTGAAAAGTGGATCCTTTCCTGAAACTCTTAGATACTTCCTTATTGGATGATTGTCCCTGTGCCTGCGGTAATGATTTCGCGTCGGTAGATGATAGCTCGAAACGAAATTCAAATTGATGAAACTATGATCGACAACGAATCGGTTCCAAGTAAAATGTCTGTCTCGCCCTCAGTTAAAAAGTTGATTGAATCGGCAGCTACCACAAAGAAAGAACCTCCCTCAGAAAATTCAAGTTGATAAAAACCACACGATTAATTTACGACGAATTGAGGCAAACTCGAATTCCTCTCTCTCAAACATAGATTTTATTAAACCGGCGGCAGCTAGAAAGAAAGACCCCTCTCTCATAGTCATTCTCACTACAGAAAACCAAAATCTTGAATGGATGATATTGCAAGCGACGGAAGCTCCATTATTGGGAACCCAAATCTTTTTTATGACCCCCCCTCCACCCATCGTAATCACTAATGGCTATGGCTAGAAGCGGATTCGCAAAAAGGATCGAATAAATCCATTTTCCTTTCTCTTCTAATTTACTGTCGTGGAGGACCCGAATCATGGTAGAAAACAACATCCTAATATATATTATATAGGTATTTATAAGAAAGTTTATGGTTTTATTTATACGCAAAGAGAGGAGGAGGATCTAGTCCTTAATTAAAATAAACCAAAAAGAAATCAAATGAACCATTGAAATTCAAGCACTTACATCAGCAGAGGGATGTGCATGAACGATGCAAACCAGATGTGCTTCCACGCCGATACCCCCGTGGACCCAGCTCTTCTCAACGTCGATTTCAGGTGCATCTGAAATAAGCAGAATTGATTGATAAAAATCGACCTCAAAACGACGCGTTGGCAGGGGATCATGGTTGCGGTGAAACATAATAATTATTAACTCTCTCCTTAAAGCCGAGCTTTCGGGATACACAATCCCATCATAAGGGCTCAAGGGAGACTGTGTGTACACGGGGAACCGGGGGGCCACAATGAACAAAATTTGTATTTAATAATCAAGACTATTAGTTTATTGATAAAAATAATCAATTTAAAAACCTTTTTATAAAAACGCTGCAAATTTTACACAAGCGTTTATTATTCTTTGATATTTGATATAGGTTACTTGTGCAGAAATTTAATTCTGTTGATGAAAAATTAAAAAAAAATTTTAATTTTTTTTTCAAAAAAGATTTTTTTGATTGTTTTTTCAAAAAATGTTTTTTTCAAATTTTGTTTTGTTTTTTTACTTGAAAAATATTAGAACTCCTGGGATCTTTCTAAAATCCCATTTGTAGCCCCATGAAAGCCCTATGGATCGCAACAGTGAAATCGGATCGCTGCGGGACCCCAAAAAATGGATTCTACGTCCAAAAATACTTCGAAAACGACACCTGACTCGATCCCATAGCCGAAACCCTTCGAAAACCCCCTTTTGTAGCCCCATTTTTGCCCCATCGCGCACCACGGGTTTGGGCGATCGGGCTGAAAACCTTGCGGGCACAACTAGATGGTAAACCGAGTATTTTGTCAAAATTTCAGATTTTTAAAAAAATTCCTACTGCCCAAAACGGCCTGGACGGCGTACGGCGGACGGACATTTCGGTTTTGGAATCTAGACCACTTGAAACGGATAATGTCAAATTTTGAGGCCGATCGGAGTCGTCGACCCCCGTCGCGAAAACATAGGTGTATTATTCCAAGAATAATAAACCAAAATTGGAAAAAACATTTTTTTGATTTAAAAAAAAAAATTTTCTTTTCAAAAATTCTCTATTTTTTACTCGAAAAAGACTTAACCTCCTGGGATCCTGCAAATATCCCATTTTTACCCCCATGAAAGCCCTATAGATCGCAACAGTGAAATCGGATCGTTCCGGGACCCCAAAAAATGGATTCTACGTCCAAAAATACTTCGAAAACGACACCTAACTCGATCCCATAGCTAAAAGCCTTTAAAAAAAAACCCTCCCATAGCCCCATTTTAGCCCCATAGCGCCCCACGGGTTTGAGCGATCGGACTGAAAAGCTTGCGGGCACAACTAGATGGTAAACCAAGTATTTTGTCAAAATTTCAGATTTAAAAAAAATTCCTACTGCCCAAAACGGCCCGGACGGCGGACGGCGTACGGACATTTCGGATTTTGAATGTAGACCTCTTGAAACGGATAATGTCAAATTTTGAGGCCGTCAAATTGTTGCCTATTGAAGAGGTAAGAAGTGAACCACCTGACCGCCACATCGTCAAACCCCAATCACTCTAGCTTCAGTAGACGTTCCGTCGATTCGTTAACTACCCACATCAACGAGCAATAAATGAAAATGTAAACAGGTAATTCTGCTCAAGTCCTGATGTACCAAATTATATGACTCGTTTGAACCCTGGTAACGACGTAAAAGGGATGAGTGTAATTTAGTTGGAGAAATGTAGAGGACATCAAAGGTACTTTTGCGACTTCTTTTCTCCCGGAATCTTATCTTGAAACTGGATACCTACGTTCCACTTTATCAGTGTGTCGATTTTCTCGGCTCGTTAGCAGAAAGAAAAATATTTTTCAATTACTTTGAGAAATGAACGTACTTTACCGGGGCGAGAGTGAGAAGGCCGAATGAATGATGAGATGGAAGAACTTCTTTTGATACCTGCAAAAGAGGTTATAGGTGGCCGACTTCATTTAACCCTTTCCTCCTGATTGAGATTTTCTCCAGCTTCTTTCTTATCTTTCTGTTCCTTTTTTTTTTTTTCACGCGGAAGAAGGTAACTGCTCAAAAGTAAAAGACGACGTTTACCAACAACAACTTGACGTGATGATAGTTCAGCTTCGATTAAATGCAAATTTTTCCTAACAGGCAATAAGGTAAAGCTGCCTTTTCATAAACAGGTAAACTTCAAATGTGGTATATGGCAGGAGCACCAAATAAGAACATAGTCCCCAATAAGGCCACCCCTAGGGATGCAAAATTGGTAGTCAAAAATCGATTTTGACAATCGATTTTTAATCGGACGCGAAAATCGATTGTAACAATTAATCGGGCCAAAAAATTTTTAAATAAAAATCGATTTTACGGACAAATAAAAAAAATTATCATTCATTAAAAAAACAGCATGTAATTAAATTAGCAGGTAATTAAATATTTTACCTACCGAAATTTAGGTGGTTTTTATTTAATGCAAATTATTAAAGAAAATATTGGAACTGTAACTGTAATAATAATAATTATTATAATACATAATTATTATTGTAAGACACCTTTTTCATAGTAAAAGTATAATTAGGAAGTTGGGGTGAGCCAAGATTAATAAAAAATCAAACAAATTACGTACAAGGTAGGCACTTGGACCACTACACTTAGAAAAAGTAAATTTCGGGTAGGTACACTGTTCAAAAATAATAATTTGGAAAGAGTGTCGCCTTTCAACCTGTTGCGCTCCTAGGTGAGCATGAGACCTGCCTTAGAAAAAAGCTTCTCGCTCGGGACTGACGTAGACACCTACGTACTTAATAGCAATGATTGCAAGTTTGGGAGAGGCAGGTTTCATGTTTCCCAGTAAGCGAGGGGGCATTTTTTGAGGTTATGTTATATTATATCCTTCTTGTGGGTCTGCATAGTTACACAAAGAGTAGGTACAATACAGAAAACAAAAACCGATTTCGCAAAAACAAAAAATCGATTTCACCAAAAAAATTGATTTTTGGATAAAAATCGGTACAATCAATCGATTGCAAAAAATCGGAAATCGGAGGTAAAAAAAAAAATCGATTTTTCGATTTAATCGAAAATCGATTCGCATCCCTAGCCACCCCATTGTATGTCAAAAACTTTCAGTGTAATCCAACAGTTGGCAGCTCTATTATTGTCGGTGTTGCCAATATGGGAAAAACATGAGGCGGCACCGTCTCAACACGCCAGAGCAGGAAGACGTCCAGTGAGGAAGACACTTAGTGTGAGTTCCAGTTCCTGCATTATAGTTCTGAGGTGCGTCGTCCCTAAGGTGTTACGAGGATATTGCTTGGTAAGAAAGGTGAAGCTGTTAAGTTGTATGAAGCATTTAAGACCATTATTACTGGTATTATCGTCGTAAAAATAATGATTATTCTACCGCTATGGAAGCGTGCAATAATATACATTCAAAGGTAGAAGCTAAGCGACTTTAGGACTGAAGATGCTTTGAATGATTTGAAAACTTCAATTTTCAAAAGAAGATTGGTTGTACAACTCCCAATACCGAAAAAAATGATGACTGACAAAGAAACGTCGAAACTCATCTTCTCAAAGCAACAAAAGGCAAAAATGAAAATGAATGAAGTACGAGAAGAGAAACCGTAGCACATAGCTAAGGTATGAGTTGTTCGGCTCAATGGTCTGCGAAATGAATCGAAGTTACTCCAGTTTATTCTAATGAAGTCCTCCGTTTCTCGACGAAGTCTCAGAAAGCTCTCAGGAGAAGACCGAAGGAGTGAAATTGGGATTTCAATAAATCCCCTTTTCCACGGAAAGCGATATTGCTTTGCTCATTGCTCTTTTTGTCGGTGTGTAGAAAGGTTTGGCCCCTTCTCGCCATCGCTGTCACCCTTTGCCCAAGCCTCTCCTGTTCCTCGGCGATATTGAAGTTTTGAATGGCTCTGTGTTCACTGTGTGTACTTAGCGCCTCCGGCAATATCTCCGGCTATTGGGCTGGTAAATTACCGGGCGTTTCCTCCTTCCAGCCCAACTTTTCCTCGTCCCTTTTCCATCTTCTTATCCTCTGGAGAGTTTTGTAGGATCCCATCACTTTCGCCCCTAGGAAAGTATAGTCAGGCTATTGTGAGAATCGCAATCAAAGGGAGGAAGGATTGTGTGCGGAGCTTCATTTGTGTTTTCCATTCCCCTTTCTCTTCTGGGCCGACGGTGGGTTTCCACAACAGAGCGGCTAATGTCCCTTCCCATTCCGCAATCAACTACCCTCTTTCCACCAAATGCTTGAACCTCCGGGTCCTCCCACTTCTACGTCGGCGAACAACTAGTGAGAAGGGACCCTATTGAAGTTTAATCCTTTGTCCCTCCGTCCGGGGAAAATCACGACCATATAGGTCGCGTTCGAGGGTGAACTCTTCAAGCCCAAGGGTGCTCTCTTGTTCTATTCCCGTCGAATGTATACTTATCGATGTCAGGTACATATGTGGCCCGCCGAACCTTTTTTCCTGTTCATTTGTGAATGAAAAATCAGTTCGGGAGAGGTTGGAAAACTCCCAAACACCATCGAAAGAAATCAACGATTATACAAGAAGCCGGAATATGAAATGTAAGCAATTTTTCTGCAGGACTTTATACCAATTTTATAACATTGAGGGAATGATTGAGGAGATTTATGATCTGCTTCCTCATGCAGTATTTATATTTTTTGGGGGAAGGGAGGAGTTATTAAATTCAAACAAATTGAAATTGAAATTCAAGTTATGAATTTATAAGTTATTTCAAGAAATCCGAAGGGGAAGGCCGAAAAATGTATTGGGCTCCAGGTAGGACTCGAACCCACAACCTCATCATTACTAGTGCAACGCTCTAACCAACTAAGCCACCAGGAACACAGCCAGAAAGAGAGTTGGAGATTGAAGGCTCAAACTACTGGCTTCACAACAGATCAAGGTTCAGAGGGGGAGAAATAAGCAACAATAAGATACGGCCGAATCAGTATTGGGGGCAGGGGACAGTTTGGTTGGCCCATTTAGAGCTATACCCACACAATTCCTGAAAATTTGATCGAAATCCCATCACAATTGTGGAAGTTATGCCTGTTTCAAGAATTTCACGTTAGCGCATGCGCAGAGCGTACCGCTGATTCAATTATGAGGAAATTCGTATGGGACCTCAAGGAGCCTTATCCGCATAATCCCCCAACATTTGAGCTAAATTCATTCAAAATTGTGGAAATTATGGCTGTAACAAGGAAATGCGGACAGACCGACATACACGGAACCAAATTTGTTCAGTACCTAGGCTATGAAACGCAAAATGCGAGTGGAAGTGTTGAATTCGGACAACAAAATTTTTTGGCTCCCGAAAGTGAACACAAGGCTTCCGCTGCTTCGCAGACTCGGAAGCAAAAACGAAAAGGAAAAAAAAAGAGAGAAAACCTTTCTCTGAATAAAACAGTTTTCGATAAAAACGTTGTTTTAATTGTCGTTTGGGTCAAACCGGGTGGGGTACCCGATCTGACCCGAACATACCTCAAAATCCATAAGTCTGCAAAATTCAAACTGGGGTGATCTGACATTTGTTGTTGTCGATGGAACCGTTATTTTCCTACTTGCTGAAGACAGTTGGACGCGCACACCACTTGAGAGCACCAAAATTTTGGTTTGGGGGAGGAGGGGTGAGGAAAGAAATCTTGGTAGGTACCCGGTTCTGCCCGACATTCGCCGACCTATGCGCTCTGTGTGGATTACGCGCAACGGGTGTTTCGGACGTAGAACTTAACGCAGACTCCGAATCCGCGATAAAAATGTAAATATATTATTTAATAAAGCCTGCTCCCAAGCTTGACTTACTGTAAGTCAAGCTTGGGATTTTGCCTATATTTTTTTCCAAATCAAATCAAATCAAATCAAGGTTTTTTATTTGCAGAGGCCAATATGACACAGCAAACGTCAAAAATGAGTTGGTACAATGAAATACATCAGGCAATTGCATGGTACAGGGCAAAATAAAACAATGGTACATGATAGGTGTGGTCATCTAAACAAACTAAAATAACTCAGGACGTAAGTAGAAACATGACAACAGATGAGACAAGGCTTCCCCATCCACGATCCACTCAACTCAAGACACATCGCTCCATGAAATACAGAAAAACTCCTCCAAAGAGTAGAGTTCGGCTTTGAGAAGATGTGATTTTATTACGTTATTAAAGGATCTATCAGGGAGCTGTTTTATATGATTTGGCAGGGCATTGAAAAGACGAGAACCCACTTGAATTGGGTTATTCCTCAAGGCCACACTGAGACGGGTAAATGGAATGGCAAGGTTCCCTCGGGAGCGAGTGTAATGCTCGTGAACATCGGAAACCATGGGGAGGTTTGACAAGCATGACTTGACTGCGTTCAGAGCCGCCAAAACATAGGAACTGGGAATGGTTAGAATACCCAGACGCACAAAAGTGCCCCGACAACTTTCATTCGAAGAGAGACCGGCAATTATCCTGATTACCCGCTTCTGGAGCCTGAAGACCCTGATGGCATGACTGGAATTTCCCCATGCAATGATACAGTAACTGGCCCTGCTTGCAAAGCATGCATGATATACCGAACGAAGAACTGCATCAGACACAACGCCCCTCAATCTCCTAATCATGTAGATGCAGGACGACAATTTTGGCAAAAGTGCTTGAATGTGTGATAGCCATGAAAGACGGTTATCAATCATTAAACCCAAGAAGTTGACCGACCCATCCAGACGTCGGTTGAGGCCTAGTTCTAGACTTTGAGTCTTATTCCTGTTCAGGACCAGGGAATTAGCTGAGCACCACTTCTCAATAATTGAGGAGTTCCCCTGCAAGCTACGGTTCATCTCCTCCCGAGAAGATCCCCTCGCAACGGTCGATATATCATCGGCAAAAAGGAAGATATCATTAGGATCCAAAAACTGGTCAGCCAAGTCATTGATGTACAGGAGGAACAAGCAGGGGCCGAGGATACTACCCTGCTTGACACCACAAGAGATCATCACTTCCTCTGATGCGACACCATTATGGTAAACAACCTGGGATCACCCCTCCAGGAAGCTCTTGAAGAACGAGATCGTTTGATTACTGAAACCATAATGTTGCAACTTTTTCAAAAGTAAGTTGTGTGGCACCAGGTCAAAAGCCTTTGAAAGATCAATAAGGTTGAGTGATGTGTGCTGCTTTCCCTCCAGGGCCGAGAATACATGGGATACCAGTGAGACCGCTGCACCAGAGGTGCTCTTCCCTTTGCGGAAGCCAAACTGTTGGGGGTGAAGCAATGCATGTTTTTCTAGATGGCGGTTAATTCTCTTAAGCAAAGCATGCTCCATTACCTTGACCAAGATGGGCAGCATCGAGACAGGTCTGAAACCATCATAGTCTTTGGAATTTCTTTTTTTTTGGTATAGGCGTAATAACAGATTGCTTAAGGCAGTCTGGAAACGCACTCTCGGTGAAGCACCGGTTAATAATGAATGCCAGGGGTTCAATGATGAAAGTAGCCACTGACTTCACGACTCCAGAATTAATACCCATAAAATCCGTAGCTTTGCTGTTGCTGAGAGCCATTACGGAAGCATAAACCTCCTCACATGAGACGGGTTCCAACACGAAATCCTGGGTTGGGCTGGGAGCACGATCAAGAAAACCATAGAATTCTTGAGAAGGTTCTGAATAAGAATAATTTTGAAAAACGTTGGCAAAAGCATTACTAAAACCTTCGCTACTGAGATTTGACTTCTGAGGGGGGTTGCGAGACTTTGAATTTAGCACCTCATAAACTACCTCCCAGCAAACCTTTGGCTTATTTGGGGCAAAGTTTATACGGCTATCATTATAGTGACGAGAAGCACGAACTAAAGCCATCCTATATTTATTCCGGCTGTTTTGTGCTAAAATTTTGAAATCAGGTGTGTCCGGTGAAAGTGAAAGATCCCTGAAATAGTGATACGCGCTACGCAGTCCCAAGATTTCCTCCTACTGTAACAGTGATAGAAAAAAATATAGGCAAAATTGACCTTAGTGTCTACCACACAGCATTGACCGCACCTGAACTCTTCTACACACCGCCACAAATCGCACCAAAATCCACCTCGTTAAGGAAGGCAACCAAGTCCAAACAGAACAACAGAATTGTTCTGGTGTACTCGCGTCATACGACGCCCGCAGACTGATTCTTCTTAGTCCTATTTGTAGCCCCCATGAAAACTCTATAGATCCCCACAGTGAAATCGGATCGTTCTGGGACCCCCAAAAATGGATTCTACGTCCAAGAATACTTCGAAAACGACACCTGACTCGATCCCATAGCCCAAACCCTTCAAAAAACGCCTCCCGTAGCCCCATTTTAGCCCCATAGCGCCCCAAGGGTTTGAGCGATCGGGCTGAAAACCTTGCGGGCATAACTAGATGGTAAACCAAGTATTTTGTCAAAATTTCAGATAAAAAAAATTCCTATCTGCCCGAAACGGCCTGGACGGCGGATGAGAAAGGTTGTCATGGGCCAGAAATGGCCTTACATACAACCTTAGAATTTCTGTACAGCGGGACGGCGTACGGCGGACGGATATTTCGGTTTTGGAATCTAGACCTCTTGAAACGGATAATGTTACATTTTGAGGCCGATCGGAGTCGTCGACCTCCGTCGCGATTACATTATTCCACGAATAATAAACCAAACGTCAACGCTTTGAGCAGAGCTATGGATGGCCCAGTCCGCTCCCAAGGCAGCTCTAGAGGTGAAGGTACACTGGGCAGGCTATGCACCATGGAGAGTCCACCCGAGATCTTTCCAACCCTTCCTCCAACCACAACGGCGGCGTGAACATGGCGCCTTCATAACTCCGCCAACCACTCAACACCATCATTGACATTGATTTAGGTCTCATCACACAGATACCGACTTCTGTTCTTTCAACACACAACAAAGAACTCTGACTCAGTAATGAATTTCAGAACAGAAATATATAAAACGTAGTACATACGAATTCTAATAACAGTGTCATGGCCCTATTCAAACTTTCAGTGAATAACCATCAAAATACTGATCTCCCCTTCCGAACCACAAATAGCAACTCAATAGCCTCTTTCTTTCCTACTGTTCCCCATTCTCACAGACGAGAAGAAGGGCAAGCAATATCTTCTTAACACCCGTGGAGCCTGAGGGGCGTGGTTGAGTTCGAATGGAAAAGGAAGATGGGGAGATTTATTGGAATCCCGCTTTCGATGGAGGTACCTTAGTTCCAACCCGTTTCGACCGACTCCAACCTTCGACGGTTCTTCTCAATTAGAATAAGCTGAGGGTGATGGGAGTTCGTTTCATTTTACGGACCAGCGGTCCGAGCGTGTCGTGAAGTTGGAAGGGGAGAAGGGATTTCGGTCGACCCACCTTTCACAAGAAAGAAGAAAAGAGAGAAACATTTCGGTTTTTTTTTTTTTTTTTTCTTCGCTCATTATTTCTTCCAGGACTACCGAAGGTACACGATGCGTTGGGGAACGAATTTAATCAAGTTGAACAACGTAAATTCTATAAAAACTAGATAGGTTGAGCTCAAGAACGTTGCTAAAATATCATTAAATCGTAACTCAGCTTTACTCTATGCCGATTTCAGATAATCACGCGCAACTTCACATTACTTTGTCAATTTCCTCTCAGCTCGGGCAGTTTGCCTGAAGGCTCCTGTGAGAAAACAGTGGTTGGCGACAAAATGAGAAGGAGCAGGGAACGGTATGGAGGGGTACCCTCAAGTTGTAGCGTAATAGTCTTTCTACCACTTCTTCGTCGCTCTCCCTTTACTTCACTCCCTCGTTCGCTCTCGCCAACATCATTTTCCCCCTCTTCCTCATTCCTCCCAGAGGCAAACGCAATCTTAGTTATTGCAAATGAGAAAGCGGGGGCAATCAACACCCGCCTCGTTGGCACTTCGCTGACGAAAATCTCAGATTCGGAGAATTAAAGTGGTTCCTTTCGATGGTTTTACTGGGCCCCCAAACTGAGCAGCAACTTGGGAATTTCTTATTTTCGGAATCCGATGTAAGGCTGTAGATGGAGGTGGATTTGTCATTGATTAGGAAAAATCCAACACCGAAGAAGCCAACGCCTGCTTATAATCACTTCGGCATTTTCTTCTCTGGAAATGCACCAATATCTTCAACTTACAACACTTTGTCTAGAAACCGTTGTGATCATTCGTCAAATAAAGACTTCTAATTTTGAAGATGGACAAAACGAATCGACGGAGTCTTTCGAGGACTATCTTGTTTGGAGAACGGATGATGAGTATCGCATATTCTGGGTGGAGAAGATATGGGCATACTTCCTTTCGTGGGCCGGCAGTTGGCATTCGAAGAGGACGTGGAAGAGAGTCGGGTTTGTTTTGAGGTTGCAGTCTCCGCACATTTCCTTTGGAGTCAGCTTGAAGCGCTTCTTCCCCATTTCAAGAGCAGCAGCATACGAGCCCATCGTTCTTATTTATGCCGTTAATTTCTTGAAGGCGAATGGTACATCCAGCTGGATCTTGGCAACCTGGGCGTGGAGTGAAGAGATATTGATATGAATCGTTGAAGACAGACTGGCCAGATCCGGGTCGAGCAAGAAGAGCTTCGCTGTACCGATCCCTGTGCCTGGGATTGCGGCAATCAGAGACGCGACCTCCGTAGGAATCTTAAGGAGGAATCATTCAACAGTCAATAGACGCCACTGCAGTCTCTAATGGGTCTGATTGTGGCGGCAGGCAGCCACACACGCCCCTGCCTGCGAGGCTGACTCTCTGCTTACGCAGACGCCAGCATTCTGCTGGATGACCAAAAGTGGATTTAGCATCCAGTAAGTTGGGCATATACGGCCTTCCCGAAGGAACCCTTGGATGGGGCAAAAGCCCCTGTATTTGGTCCTGTTAGTGTTTTGGGTTTGGACACTTCGCCCGTCCCATCAGGCTCTCCAAGTAGGTCACACGCCCTACCCAGAGACCCGAGACTCGGTGTGGATTCTCATCCGCACCATTTAGCTATTTATGAGGATCGGATTTCAGCCCTTTCCTCTACCTACCTAAAACTTAGCTTCTACTTCTACGTTGGTCCATCCACCAGCCTCCACCAGGACTTTATGAAGCCTAGGAGATCTCCCAACCTTGTTTTAACTATGTCCCAAGGAGTACAAGTGACGCACCTCAGGGACAGGAAACGGAGCCGTGCAAGCGCACAGCCTGTGCACAGTACCTGCTTCGCAGACTCTGGTTCGGCATTACAGAACCGACATACCTCAGTGTCTGATAATCCTAACTTATGGAGATGGTACTGGAGTCTGCAGTGGCCTGTGAATAGGCCCACAAGTATCCACATGTCACCTCTCTCCAGTTGAAGTATCTCCCTTGCTCTCGACCTGGAGAATCCAATGAACAACCTCGCTTGCCTCTGACCAGGGAGTCTTTGCCAGTGCAGCGCTCTTTCCTTTGTCTCCCACTTAGAGACTTCATTCTACAGAAAGCTCTTTGTTGTCACGAGAAATGGCTCAGGACGTATAGGGACACATGCTGAGCCCTCTTTTGCAAGGATGTCAGCAGCCTAATTATCCTCAATGCCCTAGTGGCCAGGGCACCATGCGAGGGTCACTCTATTGTCCCTTGCGAGGAGCTTGAGTTTGCTCAGACAGTCCCAAACCAGCCTCAATGTAATAGAAGACGAGGTCAAGGCCTTCAGTGCAGCCTGAATGTCTGACAGTATGTAGACTTTGGCCTCTTTAATGCGCCAACATCGCAGCCGGTGCACACATGTGCCAATGGCGTTAACTTCCGCCTGAAAGATGGTAGTCATCGCCCCAAGTGGCTCTGATACCTGGGTTCTTGGTCCAAACAGTGGTAGGAATCATTACTTCCAAACCAGAGTAGGAATCATTACTTCCTTGCCACTGCATTCCCGAGCCAGATTTTTCAGCTGGGCGAAACATTTGAATCTCGGGTTGTTCTTCGGGTTTCTATCCAACTCTATGAGAGCTGGGAGGCAGATCCTCGACAGTCTGGACTCTTCCATCCTGAGTATTCTGCTGAGAAAATTGAGTGCTTGTTTGAGCACTTCATAGGACAGCAGGGGTACTCCTGCCTCAAGTCTGACCATATATCTGGAGGTGCAGCGTGGGAGACCCAAAATTCTTTTGAAGAATTGTACTTGGATACATTCCACTTCTCTGATGTATCTAAGAGTCCAAATTGGTGAGGTATACAAAAGTGTTTCAAGGACCGAGGATCTGAAGACCCTACAAATTGAATGCCCAGGATGAGCATGAGCTGCGAGCCAGAGCATCCAGATTCCGTCCGTGCTTTTGTGATTCGGGACTGACAAGTTTTACTGAACAATGTGGAGCCGCTTAGTTGCAGACCGATTTGCTGAATCACAAAAGCACGGACGGCATCTGGATGCTCTGGCTCGCAGCTCATGATCATCCTGGGATTCAGCCTAAGCTCATTCTGGTAGAAGTGTTCTTGGAGGGCGGTAAACTTGTTCCAGAAACACAACAATGCATAGTAGACAATTTTCACAAAGATAAAGGAATAGTATGTCAGGTGCAATGAAGGACATTAACCTGAGATATCAACAGAAGACCATGTTAACAAAACAAAAAAAAAAACAAAAAAACAAAAAAAACTAAGTAAATTGCATTCGTTTGAATAAAAACTATGTTGTCGGGAACCCATTAACAACATCTTCCAGGTACGCTTGGAAATTGACCGAGTCCCGACTTCGTGAGACATATGGAAGAGCGTTATAAAATTTAATACCCCACCAAGAGGTTCCACAGCGAGTTTTCGTTAGCCGGTGATGCGGAAGACAAAGTTTAAGCTTACAGCGGGTAGAGTAACGATTATCCGGAGTTCGGAACTTGTCAAGATTTCTCCTCGCATAGCAAACGCATTCGAAGATGAAGGTGGCGGGGATAGTTAAGAGTCCAGAGGTCTTTGAAGGCCGGTCTACAATCTTCACGATAGCCCAAACCAGCCACAAACGGTTTTTCTTTGACGGGCGGAGATTTTTGAGGAGGCGAGTGAGGGTCACCAGCAGATGATGGCATAGACAAGTGATTGGAAACAAGCATGGAAAGCGGCCAACAGGGCGCGCTTTGAGAAGCGTTCACTTAGTGTATTCACAAAAGTGTATCCGTTCAGGTCCGATTCCAGTTAGGAAAAGTGTGCTATCGAACTAAGTTTGGGGTCGAGCGTCATTCCTAGGAATCTAACTTCCTCCAGATTATTGTTGATACTGGATAGATTCCTCAACCCAAACCTCATAGTGTTGGTCTTATCAGCGTTCGTCTACGGCTTGTTCGTTCTGAACCAGTCCGGAGATCACTAAGTGATCAAGTCTTGAAGTGCTGCTAGTTCGGAAGCGTATAGTGAGACCAGAGTAGGGCTTTTGGTATATTATTCTTGGAATAATACACCTATGTTTTCGCGACGGAGGTCGACGACTCCGATCGGCCTCAAAATTTGACATTATCCGTTTCAAGAGGTGTAGATTCCAAAACCGAAATGTCCGTCCGCCGTCCGGGCCGTTTTGGGCAGTAGGAATTTGTTTAAAAATCTGAAATTTGGACAAAATACTCGGTTTACCATCTAGTTGTGCCCTCAAGGTTTTCAGCCCGATCGCCCAAACCCGTGGGGCGCTATGGGGCGACGGGAGGGTTTTTTGAAGGCTTTTGGGTATGGGATCGAGTTAGGTGTCGTTTTCGAAGTATTTTTGGACGTAGAATCCATTTTTTGGGGTCCCAGAACGATCCGATTTCACTGTGGGGATATATAAGGCCTTCATGGGGCTAAAAATGGGATTTTTGAAGGATCCCAGGAGGTCAAATATTTTTCAAATGAAACGAAACATTTTTTAAAACAAAAAAATTACCAAAAACATTTTTTTCTCGTTGACACAGAATTAAATTTTTGTACAAGTAACCTACACCAAAGAATCCGAGAAATTGTATTTGAGAAGTTTATTGACGAGAAGCGAGTGGGGGCTACAATCAAAACATTTTGCTTCGTCAATAAATGTGGCAGAAGAATATTCTCCGCCTTCAATAGCTCGAGCCACGAAGTCGGTAAGTTTTCCAATGGCGTCTTTGGTAGACCTACCATGACCAAATTGATCTTTATTAAATAGGTTGTAACTTTCAAAAAATACATTTATATCAAATTTAAGGACTTTTCAAATACTTCAGATAAAACAGGGAATTTAGAGATCAGTCTGTGATTGGACAACACATCCCGTTTACCCTTTTTGAACAATGGGATAACCTCTGCGACTTTGAGAACTAAGGGATCCCCGCTTCAATAGAGGAGTGGAAACAGTAAAGCCAAAGCCCCCTGCCTCAACATACTCGAGCAAATCCCAACTTTGACTGGATTTGTGGATTAAGAAAATCCGTTTTTCACTAAAATATTCCTTGGCCCGTTTGATTTTCAACTTATAAGCGGATCTCAACTTCACGTGATTCATCTCTAAGGTAAGATTCTCGGAATTTATCCATTCGATATGCAAGGCAGTCGTTCACGCTCATCGCGTAATTCTTGGGAAAACCAACTTTGACCTCGTATCTGTTGAATATCGAACGGTTGACACATTCTAGTTGAAAATCACCTATTACACGCCACCTAGCGGAAGGAGGCTATAAAATGGATCAACGATGGTTCCCTGTTTCCGGTTCATAGTTCATCACCTGAAGCATTCGGGTTGAACCAACCGTTTCATTGCGGATTCCACTCATGCGAGGAAAACTCTTTTACAAGCCGGGTAGTGATGCTATTTTCCACTTTTTACGAGTGCAAGTTTTTTTAATGGTTTTTCTCATTTTAGTGGAGATGAGAAAACATCTCGGCCTCATCGCGAGATTTTTCCGCTTACGGGCGGCACATAAATAAGTTACACCTATAATTCTTGAAGGTAGAGGATACGTACAGCCTCAACCTTGTTAATTACAAGCCAATTAAAAAGTGGTTTTAAGGCTTGGTTCATGTGGTATGATTCCACCAAGTTATCAGTTTCGTGTCATATGTTGTCAGTTCGATGTGTATTTCAACTCTCAATATTACCATTCTGTGTTTCGTTCTCGTGATCATCAATTAAGATGAATGAAGCCTTAATTTGATTCAAAAGGTTTCACTACAGTTTATTCATCTAATAGGTAGGTCCTATGTATCAACTGTTGCAACCTGACAAGTTACTCAAGGTGGGTTCCAAATTAATCAGACAAGATACGGGAGTTGTTAAACAGTAAATCATTCCCCCTAGACCTGAGGTTGTGTCAAAATTTGAGACTCTCAAGAATGAGATATCCAAATCGATGGTGAGCACTATCGATGATGAAGAGCCATTCACTGTTGAAACGTACGTTTCAGACTTCTCCATTTCAACCGTACTTTACCAATCAGGTCGACCCATGGCTTTCTTTTCTCAAAAACTCAGACAGCGAACGGAATCACTCCGCTGTAGAAAAAGAAGCAGGTGAGCTCGTTGAAGAAATGGAGAGATTTCCTTTTGAGACGCTATTTCAAAATTATAACTGACCAGACTTTCCACATAATCTATAGGCCAGGAAAACAAAATCAAGTTGCTGATGCACTCTCTAGGATAATATCATATTATGCAATTCCACTCGGCCCAACAAACTCTATTCGCTTCATTCTGACCTATTCAGAGGAAGAAGTTCGTAGAATGACGGCCTCCTGCCCGACATGCAATGCGATTAAACCGAAATTTCTCAGAATGAATGATTCTCGCCTGATCAAAGCAACTCATCCTTTCGAAATACTTTCAGCACGAATTTCAAAGGTCCAATCCCATCTCAATCCAGGAATAAGTATCTGCTCACGATAGTTGACGAGTTTTCCATGTTTCCATTTGCCTATTCTTGTTCCAACACGAACTCTTCCACCGTGATCGACTGCCTCGTAGACCTATTCTCTATTTTTGGAACTCCGGCCTACATTCATACAGATAGAGGGACTTCGTTTACATCCCGGGAACTCCAGGACTTTCTCCATACTCGTGGGATAGCTACATCGATTTCTTCACCATACAATCCTTCGGGTAACGGGCAAATAGAGCAGAACAATTTGGAGAACTATTTCCCTCGCGCTCAAGCAGCAGAATCGTGGTGTATCGAACTGGGAATCATTGCTATGCACCGCAACGAATGAAACACCAGACGAGAGGATCAAGCATCACTGGAGATCCACCAAAGGTCACTCCCTTCTTCTTGGGTGGTCCCATCATCCAAAGTATTGATGAAGAAGCCAGTGCGCTCCAGCAAATACGAACCACTCGTAGAAGAAGTGGAACTCGTTGATGTCAATCCGCAGTATGCCAAGGTTCAGTTGGACGACGGACGGGAGGTGACCGTGTCTCTAAAACATCTAGCACCTCGTGGCGAGGCGCCATTAAACCTTCCGGAGTTACTTAACACCAATGAAATTCCGGACACCCAAGAAGCCCACCTTGCTGCACCTCATTCTTTTGGTCACTCTCCCAAGTCGCCCAGAGCAAGGCTCTCATCCACTGGCGGGAACTGATTCTCCTCCAACAGCAAAATCCATGCTTCAAAAATCATTAAATGATGAACCAACCCATCGGCTCCAACGTTCCACGAGAGAGCGACGGTTGCCCTTAAGGTGAGTCCTCCACACTATGCCGAATCAGGCTGGGCGGCCTGAGCCGGGCGGGTTGTTGGTTCGGCACGACGTCCCTATCTGTTTTGCAGTGTGTACGCCCCGAAAACTCAGTTTCGTTCGAGCACAGGATTCTTGAAGGCTTATTACCATCACTACATTCACGTCGCGACCTTAATTTATTCAAAAAACAATGGAGGATGACGCAGTTTTAGCAGCTGCTGCTGCGATCATTATTGTAGCTGCCTCGCATGAGCAGCGTCCCTCCCCGCGCCCTCGGAGATTTTGGGTGCGTCCTAGCCTAATGAAAGGCCGTAAAAAATATAGGGCCACCGAATTTATGCATAAATCATAAAGCATGACCTTCTCCTGGATGAGGTGGACGAACTCAATTTGAAGTACAGCAACGACGTCGGCTTCTCGAACTCTGGTAGAGAACACTAAACATCAAGTGACCAACATCTTCTTGCCGCCCGGCACATACAAACTGTGGTTCACAGTCTCAATTCGGCTCGGCTTCTTTTGATCCGGACCGACTCGATTCGGGGTTCGCTTCGGCAAGATTCGGCTGGGCTTTCGGCCTCGCGGCCAGACCGATCGGCAAGTCCTCAACAGTTCGGCTCAAGCCGAACAATGCCGAACGGCATAGTGTGAACGCGCCTTTACGCTTCGAGGACTACGAGCTGAATTCTTGTGGGGGGGGGTTCTTATTAGAGAGGCCTGAGGAGGTCGGGAGGCACCTGTATTCTCTAGTGAGGTGCCCATCAACGTAATTCTGCGAGAAAAAAAATTCCGAAATTTCTATGGAAAACTGTATAGCGGCCAAATTGCCGCCGACGCGAGCGGATGTGTTCCACCGAGAGGCGCGAGCGGAGGAAGGTTAAATTTACTTAATAAACATTTCATTGACTGAGGACTTTCAAACAATTGTAGCTCATGCACCACCAATATCAAATCAACATAAAATTGATATCCATCAAACGGAAGTTTCCTGAACATGTTCAAAGTTGGAAGTAATCAACACCTTCCTCCAACTTCCTTTCCACTCAGATCAGAGCCTGTTCTTCATCTCGGGCCCCAGCCTATAGTCAATTTCCTGTTCGTCGATGACGTATTACATGCGCTTACTGCTTCCCCGGAAATTATACCCAGTTGGTTTGGACCGTCAAGCTCAGTCGCTACGTAGATGACACCTAATCACGATCTGGGCTCTTCAATAGCCTGTTTAATTCCCGTCATTCGACGGATAGATGCATATCGAGGGGAGTGAAGGCCGGGACACGTCCCATCGACAGTGAATGATAACTCAATTACCTACCAGGCCCTCTCGATTCCAGGAACAAATCCCTCATTCTCATTAACCTAATTTCTTCAATGGACGAGTTACTTGTTTTGCATTTGACTTCTGTACTCGGTTTATCAACTCCATAATTCAGTTATTCGACGTCTATTAGAAGTCTATTAGACTGATCAGCATAATAAGTCGTATTACACACGTCGTGATAAGAGATGTAGGTGGAACCCCTCGAAAAAACGAATATTTACCGGAAACTAGCACTCTGACAGGGTGCCTCGCTTCGCTCCGTCGACCATTTTATCGACCGGTGGGGGGGGGGGGGGGCGCACTTTCTCGGACAGGGGGGGGGCTTCGCCCCCCCATTTGAATAATAGGTCAAGTGATGGGGTAAGAAACAGAGGGAACGCCGACTCAATCAAACTATGATCAACGAAGATAGGAAGAGTTGCGGGGATTTGCGATCGTCGGAAATTGGGCTCAACGGGCTTATCAGACGTAAAATTGGCTCAGGAATCCGAATTCGCCAAAACATAAAGAGTTCCCATTTAAAATAAGAACGTTGGGCGCAAATGCGCCGATTTGCGCGCGTTTTGGGAGGATCTCAACCCCCAACCTATTTATATAGGTAGCTAAACGGGAATCCGAGACAATAGAAAAAACGCTTCAAATTTTACACATGGTTTTATTATTCTTTGATATAGGATACTTAAGCAGAAATTTAATTCTGTCATTGAAAAAATTTTTAAAAAAAGTTGTTTCTTTTTTTTTTAAAAAAGAATGTTTTTTTAATTTGTTTTTGTTTTTTACTTGAAAAGTATTTGACCTTCTGGGATCTTTCAAAAATCCTATTTGTAGCCCCATGAAAGCCCTATAGATCGCAACAGTGAAATCGGATCGTTCCGGGACCCCAAAATATGAATTCTACGTCTAAAAATACTTCAAAAACGACACCTGACTCGATCCCATAGCCAAAAGCCTTAAAAAAACCTCCCGTAGCCCAATTTTAGCCCCATAGCGCCCCACGGGTTTGAGCGATCGGGCTGAAAACCTATCGGGCACAACTAGATGGTAAACCGAGTATTTTGTCAAAATTTCAGATTTAAAAAAAAAATCCTACTGCCCAAAACGGCCCGAACGGCGGACGGCGGACGAGAAAGGTTGTGATGGACCAGAAATGGCCTTAGATACAAGCTCTGTACAGCGGAACGGCGTACGGCGGACGGACATTTCGGTTTTGGAATCAAAACCTCCTGAAACGGATAATGTCAAATTTTGAGGCCGATCGGAGTCATCAACCTCCGTCGCGAAAACATAGGTGTTTTATTCCAAGAATAATAAACCAAAATAAACATCCAAATTCTGCAAAGTCAATTTCTATCAATCTTCGCAGAGCGACTGCGAACGACTCCGTGGAAGGTTGAAAATACCCAAAAGCCGATCGTTGGAAAATGTCTCACTCGAGTTAGGAGACCTTCACAGGCCTGACCCACCCCAAGCGGGGCCAGCCATAGTGTTAGTGATTCAAGAGCAGTCGCACGCCCAATCTCCCCCAAAAGCTGATCCCCAAAATTTGGATCTCAATCGGACTGTAAATACCGAAGATAATATTCATATTATGAATATTTGCGCGGATTTGGGCTCATAAAAAAAATTTAGCTCAATAGGCTTATCTGACGTAAAACTGGCTCGGGAATCCGAATCCGGCATAAAATTAGGGGTTTCCATTTAAAATAAGAAAGTTGGGCGCAAATGCGCCGGTTTGCGCGCATTTCGGAGCGACCCCCCCCCCCCCCCCCCCCATCCATTAAAAAAATGTGAGGGATCCCGAGACGGTAGAAAAAATCGCCGTATTTTTATCACTTACAGTTTTGAAGGAGAAGGCTTGTGACGTACATAGCCTCACAGACGTTCTGAATTTGTGGTTTAGACAGAAAATGGACGGCATACTGTTAGTAGTGTAGACGTTAGTGTGGGCTTTAGTTCTCTTAGCTAGTGACGGCAATTGAAAGTGCACTGTTTTATGATAAAATAAATAAAAATTAAGGTGGCCAGGGGCTCTCCCGAAACCCCTATCAAGAATGTGAATGTCAGGTACCTACTAAAACGTTGTTTTAACAGAGCTCAAGATAAGACGTCTCTGGAGTCAGTTTTCTTGAAACGACCGTCAGTAAGGGCCCTTCTACATACTTATCCGAGAACGATCCGTACTAACTCCTGCCACGTACTTTCGGCAACACTGATCAGTTTGATTAGAGCCCTGGTACCTCCAGACGAACGACGAGGAAGGAAAGCATTCCACTATATTGAACCAAGGAGGATGGCTCGGTCAATTAGGCGCTAATTTGATTTAAAGCAGAGTCTAGTTAGTAAACTATTATCAAGAGGATTTCCCATTACCTTGGCCCTTTCCATCTAATATAAATGTAGCGTTCCCTCGAGGCGCCTATAATGCCTATCTCGATGTAGGTCAAAAGATAACACCGTCGTTACACCAGACTATGAAGGGAGTGCGCTTTATTAATACGAGAACTTCTTAGCTAACAACCGCAAGCTGACGTCCCATACTCACTCACGCTTCATGGCCAGGAGCAAGCACTTTTGGTGGAATGAGAATCACGTGAGCGTCAACCGTGTGGAACGATTCAACTTAGTGGGATAACAGATACCTCGAAGGTGCACCGTTGGAACGATTTCTTTTAAAATTAAATGGCTTGTAAACATAAGTCCTCAATAAAAATTCATACTTATATATAAATAATTATGTATATAACGCTTGTTATTACTTTAGCTTGAAATTTCATTCAGTCTTGATAACTGTTTGCGAATTCTGTAAGAGCATGGCATATATTTTTCAATGTGGACGCCAAGAAAAGTGTTCGAACGAGAGTAACAACTTTTCCCAACCGGCCGGCCGCACAAAACGAGGTCAGGAAGTCACTGACAATTCTCTCACGAGAAGCTGCTCTCTGAAGGAATCAATATTCAAGTGAAGAAGAGCTGAGAGGGTCTGGGTAAATTGAAAGTAATTACTAAAATTCATTTGATTAAGAAGAGTCGGTTTGAAAACCAATCAAACTTGCCAATGAGAGTGAAATTGGACAGTAACGACCAAGTATTTACCGCTGTTGTAAAAATGGACCGCAAACGTTGGAGATGTTCAAACCAGAGGTACGTGAAGGTATACCATAAATATAAACCCGTTCATATTCGCCGTCAGTTCGATCATATCCTCACTCCGATAACTCTAGTGTAAACTCTAAAGCAAAGAAACACTCACACCTTGCAACTACACCTTTCATACTATACAATGCAGATGTTTACGCTTATGAATTTAAATGTTTGCGCCTGCCGGTATACTACAAACTAGCCGCACCGGCTCGCTTCGCTCGCCTACGCACCAAGCTTGAGGAGGCTCCCCCCCCAATGGCATCAACGACGACTGCACCTTCAACATCAATCCCCACCATGTACTTGGGGAACGCTAATTAGGCAATTTCAATCGCAATATAATAGAATCCCCATATAATAGAATACTGCTACAAAATACATACTATCATCTCTCTATTTCTAATGTTAGAGAATACACTGAGCACTTCGGACGATCTGGGACAGCTCAAAACCCATTTCCAACATATTTTAACCGTCGTTTGCCCATGGAATTCACACTCTCGTGACACAGGACGGGTAGATACAATTTCTCGACTCGAGTCACACAGGGAGCCACTTTCGCGGTCAGGAGGGGCTCGGTTCGCTCGCCCATTTATGCACACATGCACCTGATCCTACCCTGCTAGTGACGAAGAGTCAAGGAATCTATAAAGAGAGAAACCGTCGGGATTGTTATCAATGGTGACATTTCCTCTTACTCCCTTTTGGTCGTAAAAACTCGAAACCTCGACAAAGCACTTCCGCACATCAAATCTGACCATCAAATTTCATAAAAATCGGGCTATCCATAATTAATCCACACAACTGTGGAATCGAGAAGTTGCGCTCAATTGGGCACGTTTGCGCTCTGCGCGGAGAACGCGCAACGGGTGTTTCGGATATACAATTTAACGTAGAATCCGAATCCGCGATAAAAAATTATAAGTGAAAAAATCACTTTAATATAGCTTATGTTGTGCGCAATGGCACCCTAGTTAAATAACAAAACAAAAAATCGTCAAAATCCGTTCAGCCGCCAACCATCCTGGGGGGGGGGGGGGGGGGGGGGGGCTGAGCCCCCTAGCATCGATGGACACGTTGGAAACTCCGGAAAAAAGAAATCCCCCCATATATTACACAGCCGTCCTGACTCAAGGCCTCGCTTCGCTCGTCCGACCACTCCTGACGGGTGTTTCGGACGTAGAATCCGAATCTGCGAAAAAAAATGGGGGGTTATAAGCGACCCAAACACCAGTTGCGCGCAATTGCGCAGGGTTGCACGCGTCGCGCGGGGTTTTTATATAGCCTGTATAGTAATAGAGAGTTTTTGTTCTTCACGTGCGAACTTTTCGTTGAAACGTGGGGAGCTGCGCCTAGTGCGAGCCATCGAAGATGCTAACTATTTCACGGTTTTGTTGGGGGAGCTCCGTAAAGACTGAATAGAAAAGTAAGGGTTTTTTTTTTTTTTTTTTTTCGGAACAACGAGAACCACTTCACGTTCTATGTGGGATGACCCTCTTCACGTTGGCATGCGCAGATAGTTTTTCCTCTTTACGATCCAACGAAATGATCATCTACGTAGAAAACAAAAACTCTCTTGTGGCGGCAAGCTCACCAGATCGTTAAAAAAAAAAAAAAAAAAAACAACCTACAAATCCGTTCAGCCGTTTCTAAACACGACACGACGAAAGGGCGTTCTATTCACGTGATAAGGCACGACAGAAACCCGATTTTATAGAGGTATAGATAGATAGATAGAATCCAATACAACTGAAATTTTAATCCAACCATAATTTCTTATTTTTCGTCTTCCATCGGGGGCTTCAAAACCGCCATGGCTTCGACACCGACTGTCTAGACATCTACAGTCCCCCCCCCCCCTCACTAAGCTAAGGAAGGTAGGTACTTTGTTTATATTATCATTTGTTATCGTGTTATATCAATTTTATCTTTGTTTATAATATCATTCTATCTCCTCAAAAGATGTCATTTTTTCTCACTCTTTATCATTACTATCACACTTTATTAGCACTAGTAATTACCCCAGAGACATTTTATTTTACTTTTGACTTTCAATACATTTCTCTTTTGAATCTCGGAATACGTATGAAATTGTTTCTCGTAATGGTTTCTCGCAACTATTTTATCTTAATCTTTCATAACAGGTATCTTTAGTTTTGTAGTTGTGCTCGCCCATAATATGTTTATGGCCATTTATTTAGAGTATATTATACCTACTCTAAATAAACAAACGAATAATAACCATTATGCTCGCTTTTAATGGGCAATGTAACTCCACGAACCATGGAGGAATAAAGAGGAGAGTTCACTAATAGGACTTCATTTGCCATAGTCGACGATGGCGCTATCCCTACGGAACGTAGTGAGCAACACATAGTACCTTCAAACCCGACTAGAGTGAGCCACTAGCCCTTATTACGAAGGAAAGCCCCAAATACCTCACTAAACGGATTTATCTTCCACTGTTGTGCTACTACAATTAAATTAAAGGAAAAATTGAAGGAACCGTCTCTGAATAACGAAATTGATTGTGTAGTTGTGTACACTGTGAATGCAAACGACAAGTCGGAATTCGCCGGGCGCCATCTTCTGGTTCAGTTTTGGTAACTTACCATCTCATAGGGGTCGCGCTGCAGTCGCAATCCCCCCCGCCGTTCCATCACTGGGTTGGCGTTTTGGGAACGCGGTTTAACACAGAGTGAGCTCTCCTCTCTATTCCTCCATGTCCACGAAAAATCAATTAAATGTTGTCTCAACGCGTACATTTGCGTAGATACATTAGTTGGATGATGATTTATTTTGTCAAGTGATCAATGAGACAATTTTTCGGGGTATCATAATATGATGATATTCATATTATGAATTCACCAAAAACGAAACAATAAATTAAATTAACTAATTGAAAACTCTGCAAATTTTACACAAGGGCTTATTATTCTCTGATATAGGTTACTTGTGCAAAAAATAATTCTGTGTCAATAAAACATTTTTGGGAAATACAGAAAAAAAAATTTGACGTCTTTGACAAAATGCGTATTTGACCTCCCGGGTCCTTCAAAAATCCCATTTGTAGCCCCATGACATCCCTATAGATCCCCACAGTGAAATCGGATCGTTCCGGGACCCCCAAAAATGGATTCTAAGTCAAAAAATACTTCGAAAACGACACCTAACTCGACCCCATAGCCGAAATCCTTCAAAACCCCCTCCTGTAGCCTCATTTTAGCCCCACAGCGCCCCAATTTCAGATTTAAAAAAAATTCCAACTGCCCAAAACGTCCCGGTCGGCTGACGGACATTTCGGTTTTGGAATCTAGACCTCTTGAAACAAATACTTCATGTCACATTTTGAGGCCGATCGGAGTCGTCGAGCTTCGTCGCGATTACAGAGGTGCATTATATTCCCAGAGTAATAAACCAAAATGAATGCGTAATATACATTTCCTATTGTACAATACTGATGGAAAATAGTAACAACAGCTCTCAAACACGACATGTTTGTAATTGTTACATTGTAACCATTATTGTTTTTGTACATTTCTGAATAAATGAATCCTACTTCCTAATTAGCAGCTGCAGCAGAATAAACATGTTAATTAGCGAACCACTTTTGAAGGTGTGACAGACGTTTTTGATACAATGACTGTTGTTTCGATTAATAAAATATTTGACTTTGGAAAATGTTTGCTCCAATTATGGCTGAGAGAGACGTATGCAATAAAAGCTGATCGACAGCCGTCAGTGTTAGCACATCTTGTGATCACCATGAAGTTCTTCCTTGCTCTTCTTGTCGCCTCCCTCTGCGTTGCTGCTTACAGCAGCCCGATCGACGTCGATATTGATGTTGATGAGCGCGGAATTTGGGAATCCACCGTCAACGCTGCCAAGAAACTGAAGGGAAAAATTTCGGAAGCCTTGACCCTCGCCAAGGGACAACTCAAAGAGTTCGTGAAGGTTCTTGGTGAAAAAAAGGATGTTGCTCTTGCCCAGTTGAGTCAGCTGAAGGATCAGCTCGTCGCCGAAGCTAGTAAGTGGACACATTACGTACATTCTGAAATATTTCGCTATTTGAATGAGTTTCGACGGAGGTCGACGACTCGGATCGGCCTAAAATTTGACGTTATACGTTTCAAGAGGTCTATATTCTAAATCCGAAATGTCCGTCCGCCGTCCAGGTCGTTTTGGGCAGTAGGAATTTTTGTTTTAATCTGAAATTTTGACAAAATACTCGGTTAGTTGTGCCCACAAGGTTTTCAGCCCGATCGCCCAAACCCGTGGGGCGCTATGGGGCTAAAATGGGGCTACGGGAGGGTTTTTTGATGGCTTTTGGGTATGGGGTCGAGCTAGGTGTCGTTTTCGAAGTATTTTTGGACGTGTAATCCATTTTTTGGGGTCCCGCAACGATCCGATTTCACTGTTGCGGTCTATAGGGCTTTCATGGGGCTACAAATGGGATTCTTGAAGGATCCCAGGGGGTCAAATATTTTTCAAGTAAAAACAAAAAATTTTTGAAAAAAAAAAAAAAAAAAAAAAACCTCAAACAACATTTTTTTGAAAAATAAAAATCCAAAGAAAATTTTGTTTATTGACAAAGAAATAAATTTCTGCACAAGTAACTCATCAAAAATTTTTTTTTTGAAAACGCTGCAATTTTACAATAGCGTATATCATTTAATGATATACGCTAGTGTAAAATTGCAGCGTTTTATTTGTCACGATCATCACGAAATATCCTTCATCGGAAAGATTGATCTATTCTGATAAAATGTACGTCACAAACCTTGTTATTGAAGGTGATTTTCATCATTGTATTGATGATTTCGTATTCTCTTTAACAGAGCAAAAAGCAAAGGAAGCCCTTGACGAAGCTGTCGCTGAAGCCCAGAAGCAGGCGGCTCAACTCGCTTTGAATGAAATCAGCAAGCTCCTTGGAGACATTGATGGACTCAAGGGCAAGATCGAATCCCTCCAGAAGTAAATTTCAGACGTGCCTGTCGATTTCGATTGGAGCAGAAAATAAAATATGAAGGGAAGCCGAAATTTGTACTACCTAAAATTTGTATATTACCTAGTATTTGAATCTTTTTCCATCGATGGTTGGGTGCCGATGTTCGGCTACCGACGTATCGATACATCGACGTTTCATCAATTTGTACTCAAAAAATGTTTGAAGTTAATTTAAATACACTGCCAAGGCAATGACACATGAGCTTCCTCGTGCCAGGTTCAAAATGAACGTAGTTGTGTTTGTAACAAGAAAATTACCTTCGCGCATGCGCAGGGAGTACCACTAATGCAATCATGATGAAACTGATATGGGACCATCTAGAGCTATACCCACACAATTCCTGCAAATTTTATTGAAATCCGATCAAAATTGTGGAAGTTATGGGCGTGGCAAGGAAATGCGGACAGACAGACACGGAACCAAATTTGATCAGGAGCCTCTGAAACGCAAAACGTCTCCCCTCTTTATCTTGAAGTAATGAAGAAGACCGTCACATCTCTAAATGTGACAGTCTTGCCGAAATGATGAGTTGTTTCTTACCGAATTCATTTTCTACAATGTTGATTCTTTTAGATATACTTAATAATTAAGTATATCTAAAAGAATCAGCAATTATTGTTTCCACCTAAAGGTCGATCCACACATGTCTGTGTTTCAGTGAGTCCGTGGCCATCATAGTCCAGGAAACGAAGGTTTTGATGTAGAAAGAAATATAACCTAAACCAAAATTGGCACAGACGTAGGGGGGGGGGGTCCTAATTAACATAATCAAAGTGGTGGGGGGGGGGGGGTATGAGCTCTAGGGGAGGGGGGTCTCCAAAGGTCCCTTTTCCAGGTTTTTTGTGAATATCTCGGAAACGGTGCCTTTTTCGATGAACCTTGCCCTATAGTAAATGAAAGCTGATAAAATTCTCTACAACTTTGATTCTATACGTTTTATCGAAATTCCCAACCGTTACAGAGATATATGCTTCGAAAAATGGAGAAATTATGAAAATTAGGTTTTTAGCTCACGTTTTTCGGATAACTTGGTTGATTTGCGTCCAAACGGTTGATCTGAGAAAAAAGTTCTCTTAGAGAAAGTTGTAGAGCATCAAATTTCCTTGAAGAATATGTGGCTGATTGCCAATTTATCATTGACCGATCAAAAATTACGCCAATTTCAAAATTTTGCCACTTAGAATATTCTTTCCCAAATCTTCTGTCAGAATGATAATGTAATTTTGAGATAAATATGTTATTTTCCTCTCTTCGTCCATTTCTTGGCCGCCGTGACAAATAATTCTGCGCAATACTCTCATAACTCGGAATAGCGGATGAAAGCTCTATTTTAAGGATGTGATCGAGTTACTTAGTTGAGGTGAACCCTGTAGTTTTTTCACCCGAGGTCCTAAGGATATGCATGAAAAATAAATTGTCTCTCAATCTAGTCTCAGGAAGCTGCAATGTAGTTTAATACTCGTTCAAAACTTTAAACGGATTACTGAAAAATTGTGTTTTTTGAGTTATGATAGTCATGTTCCAAAGGAGCGATAATATATTATACAATCTACGGTATAGTGTAGACGGTTACAGGTCTATGTAACAACGTGTACGGTAGTAGGTGGGCTGTTACGAGCCCGTTCACTAGGGATGGGAATCGATTTCCGATTTTGGGTTAAGATAAATTTTTGGTCAGATTTTTCGATTTTATTGAATCGATCTTCAGGTTCCGATTGTTCAGGTGAATCGATTTTTTACTTCCGATTTTTGTAAAAATCGTGAATCAATTTTTACTACTGATTTAAAAAAAAATCTTGAATCGATTTTTGTCATTTATAAAAATTAGTTTAGTATTTCAAGTGATTCAAGCAAATATCGAGTCTTAGGTCGATTAAAAATGATGATAATAGCTAATAACAACAAACCTCACTAGTTATCAGCGACGTCCGCCATGGCTTTTTCAAACAGCGAAACTGATAACTCGTCTGATTAAATGTTTATTATCAAAATTTTTGAAAACTAATAGGTACAATTTTAATTTGAAAATAAATTTTTTTGACGATTTTTTCTTGAATCTACCTACTTTGAATATATCTACCGTTATCACTCATTAAAAATAAATTTTTTTGTAAGACCGATTTTTGAATAGATTTTCCAAAAAATCGATACTTTTATGGCGATTTTTGTGAAATCGATTTTGAGCATCCGATCCTGAATCGATTCAAAAAATCGATACTTCTTACCAATTTCCCATCCCTACCGTTCACTTACACTTTTTTTCTTAAGCTAACAAAATTACAAGTGACACATAATCGCCCATAACAGACTACTTACAACGTTTTTGCCTCATCCTTACATCCTTAAATAAATTGTTGTTACACCGAAAATACCTAAATGGGTGTGTAAAAACTTCTCCGTTTGTCGGTCTTTCTGTGATTCTGAAGTGGTAAACTTTCGTGTAAACAAAACCATGTGAGGGCGCCGCGTTCCCCTTTTCAGCTCGTCACGGCCCCCAACCAATCCAGTTTCCGCCGCACTTAGGTTCTCGAAGCTTAGGATTCTGCCAGTCCAAACTGCTCCGACCGCAACTAATTAGCCTCCCACCACATCAAGCTCTCTAGAACGAAAAGGGAGGCGCCAGAGAGGAAGGAACGGATAAACTCGCAAACAAGTGTTAATGCCGACTTGGTTTGGATAATTACGACTGAGATTCGGAACTTTCGCGGGGCTGAAAGCAAATGGCCCACTAACGGTATGTGTATGGTTGCTTTATAAAGTATACATACGAGAACAAATCATAGAAACGTTAATTAGAGTTTTCCCGCGACGGAGGTCGACGACACAGATCGGCCTCAAAATGTGACATTATCTGTTTCAAGAGGTCTCGATTCCAAAACCTAAATGTCCGTCCGCCGTACGCCGTCCTGGCCAGTCCGGCGTCGATTTGGGCAGTAGGAATGTTTTTAAATCTGAAATTTGAATGAACAAAATACTTGCTTTACCATCGAGTTGTGACCGCAAGGTTTTCAGCTCGATCGCCCAAACCCGTGGGGCGCTATGGGGCTAAAATGGGGCTAAGGGAGGTTTTTTTGAAGGCTTTTAGCTATGGGGTCGGGTTAGGTGTCGTTTTCGAAGTATTTTTGGACGTAGAATCCATTTTTGGGGGTCAAGGAACGATCTGATTTCACTGTGGGGATCTATAGGGCTTTCATGGGGCGATAAATGGGATTTTTGAAGGCTTTTAGCTATGGGGTCGAGTTAGGTGTCGTTTTCGAAGTACTTTCGGACGTAGAATCCATTTTTGGGGGTCCCTGAATGATTAGATTTCACTGTGGCCATCTATAGGGCTTTCATGGGGCGACAAATGGGATTTTTGAAGGATTCCAGGAAGTCAAATATTTTCCGAGTAAAAACAGGTATTTTGAAGAAAAAAAATTTTTTCAAAAAAGTTTTTCTATTGACACATTGAATAATAAACCCTTGTGTAAAATTTCAAGCGTTTTTCAGTATATTTTCCAGTGTGGGAGCCAAGTAAGGATTCTCACGATGTGTGAGCAGTGCTCACTGAGCACAAAGAAAAGTTGTAGAGCAATTTATATTTATTTTAAATTTGGCGTCGATTGAACACCTCAAAATTGAAAATTGCTACAAAAATAAGAACGTCGTAGGTTTTGAACGAACACCCCTATGATTTCTTATGGAAACCCGTAACATTGATGAATTCGATCGAACACCCTAAAATTGATTTCAACGCAGGTTCTCTGAAAGGTCCATCTATGCAAGCTCGAGTTATAAGATGAGATTTTAAGGTTATCCAACGGCGGGAATACATGTTTTTGGAAATTGGTACTTATTCGGCGTTTTATCGGCGGAAAAATGAATTCTCACAAATTCATGCCATTTTTGACTTTTTTTTTTTTTTTACCTTAAAATCTGTAGAAAAAATAGACGGGACAGGAACGGACGCCCAATTTCTAGAAGTTGTTCTGCACATAGTGTAGCACCCAGGAAAAATAGTCGCAGACCGTAGCTAGCCCAAGCTCGACTTATGTTGAATCAAATACACAATGGTGTTTTGCTTCAAAATCCGCTAAAAACTTGCTGAAACCTGTCTCTAAATTTTTTCCTGTAAAAAGATAATAATCCCTTCTTGTAGCTGAGTAAAACCTGAACAAATTTCTTGATTCTCGATTTTTTTTCATGCTCAAAATTAGACGGCTACGATTCTCTGTAAATAGGTTTAATACTGCTCCCGTAAACTCACAATTTTCCAAAATCGTGAAAGGACTACAACCAGTTAGTTACTAGTTACCTGACTCGTACAGTACGAGTCAGGTTGATGACTTTTCGATCCGAAAACTATTCATATTAACCCTCCAACTTATACTGAATGGAATAATAATGGTTTTGGGGGATTTGAATTTTTTTTTTTTTTCCCCACCTTTGGTCCTCTGTGCGCCGTCAGAGCCGTTTTAGGCAGTAGGATTTATTCGAATTCGAAAAAAATTAGTTTCGCGAATTCGCGCGCGCCAAAAAATTCGCGCAACGCGCTTATCGGACGTAAAATTGGTCGAGGAATCGGAATTCGAGAAAAAAAAATTAGGGGGGGTTCCCATTTAAAATAAGAAAGTTGGGCGCAAATTCGCCTACTCAACCCCCTTAACGACACTTAAACGTCCACCGAGACGATAGAGAAAATCGCCGTATTTTTATCGCTTTCCGTTTAGGAGGAGTAGGCTCGTGACATACACACACACACACACCCTTATCCGCAGATGGTACAGAAACGGGACGCGAAACCGTGTGTGTGTGTACGGTGCAGAAACGGGACGTCGCCGAAACGTCCAAAAACGTGTTCAGGAAGCAAAATGAAGTATTTTGATACAAAAAATTTCGCTTACACACGCCATGAATTTGACCCATGTGTGGATACACACAGAAGAAACGGGACGTTGTTTTGGTACACACCTACTTTATGGGACGTGTGTAAGGTTAATTCGTGTATGCTACACTTGTGGGATAAAAACTTGGTACAATCTTAATACTGCCGTCGGCCGTCCGAGCCGGTTTGGGCAGTAGGCATTTTTTTTAAAATCTGAAATTTTGACAAAATACTCGGTTTACCATCTACTGGTGACCGCAAGGTTTTCAGCCCGATCGCCCAAACCCGTGGGGCGCTATGGGGCTAAAATGGGGCTACAGGAAGCTTTTTTACTAGGTATGGGGTCGATTTAGGTATAGGTTTCGATGTACGGAGAATCCATTTTCGGGTTTCCAGAACGATCCGATTTAACCATGGGGATATACCTACGGGGCTTTCATGGGGCTACAAGCGGCATAGAGCTATTTTGGGCAGAATCTGATGGATTTTTTTTTTAATCTGAAATTTTGACAAAATACTCGGTTTACCATCTAGTAGTGCCCGCAAGGTTTTCAGCTCGATCGCCCAAACCCGTGGGGCGCTATGGGGCTACGGGATGGTCTTTTAAGGCTTTTGGCTATGGGATCGAGTTAGGTGTCGTTTTCGAAGTATTTTTGGACGTAGAATTCATTTTTGGGGGTCCCGAAGAGATCCGATTTCACTTGGGGGGGGGGGGGGATCAATAGGGCTTTCATGGGGCTACAAATGGGATTTTTGAAGGATCTCAGGAGGTCAAATATTTTCCTAGTAAAAAATTTTTTTCTATTGTCACAGAATTATTTTTCGCACAAGTAACCTATATCAAAGAATAATAAACCCTTGTGTAAGATCTGATAGGCCTCAAAATTTGACATTATCCATTTCATGAGGTCAAGATTTTAAAAACAAATGTCCGCCCGCCGCGCCGTCCAAGCTGTTTTAACCAGCAGGATTTTTTTTTTTTTTTTTTTTTTTTGAAAAATAGGAAATTTTGACAAAATACTCGGCTTACATACCTCCTGCCCGCAAGGTTTTCAGCCCGATCGCCCAAACTCATGGGGTGTTATGAGCGGGGAGGGGGGCTATGAGTAAAAATTCAAAAATGTTTTCGGGGTCGAGTTAGGTGTAGGTAGTTTTCGTACAAGTAACCCCTGCCCCCCACCCCTCTAAAAATTCCATGTAAAACCATGTAAAAAATCCTCCAATTTTTCCTTCATTTGTTAATATTTTTCCGGTATTTTTCATAAGGGGTTATCCAGGATTTTCGCGTTTTTCAACAATAGAAATTACCTACCTACCTTCCTGTAGAGTGGGTAGTTGGTAAAACTGAGTTAAAATGTGCTCAAATAAATCTTAGAAAATTTCCCCCACTTTAGCAAGAATTTAAGCGGTTTTTCATGTAGCAAAACATATTATTTTACCGCCAGATGATGAAATTCAATTCGCGTTACGCCACGATGATTTAGCGTTAGCCCACGTATTTTATTAAAATGAAAATGTTCCAGTCATCTAAAAATTCCTGCAATTTTTCCTTAATTTTTCAACATTTTTCTTGTATTTTCCATCAGGGTTAATCCAGGATTTTCGCCACTTTTAACAATAACAATTTACCTACCTACGTACAGAGTAGGTAGGTAATTGGTGAAAATGGTCATGATCACTTCAAATTTATCCTAGAAAATGAACCCCGCTTAAAACGGTTTTCAACGGTATTTGAGCTATTCGGTATTCGGTGGGGTTTTATGGGTGGGGGGGGGGGGGGGGAGGGCTATGAGTTAAAAAAAAATGTTTTCGGGGTTGAGTTAGATGTAGGTAGTTTTCGTACAAGTAACCCCTGCGAACGGTGGGCCGCCCCCCTAAAAATTCCATGTAAAACCATGTAAAAAATCCTACAATATTTCCTTCATTTGTTAATATTTTTCCAGTATTTTTCATCAGGGGTAATCCAGGATTTTCGCGTTTTTCAACCATAGAAATTACCTACCTACCTTCCTGTAGAGTGGGTAGTTGGTAAAACTGAGTTAAAATGTGCTCAAATAAATCTTAGAAAATTTCCCCCACTTTAGCAAGAATTTAAGCGGTTTTGGTTTATTATTCTTGGAATAATACACCTATGTTTTCGCGACGCGGGTCGACGACTCCGATCGGCCTCAAAATTTGACATTATCCGTTTCAAGAGGTCTACATTCAAAATCCGAAATGTCCGTCCGCCGTACGCCGTCCGCCGTCCGGGCCGTTTTGGGCAGTAGGAATTTTTTAAAAAATCTGAAATTTTGGCAAAATACTTAGTTTACCATCTAGTTGTGCCCGCAAGGTTTTCAGTCCGATCGCCCAAACCCGTGGGGCGCTATGGGGCTAAAATGGGGCTACAGGAGGGGTGTTTTGAAGGTTTTTAGCTATGGGATCGAGTTAGGTGTCGTTTTCGAAGTATTTTTGGACGTAGAATCCATTTTTGGGGGTCCCGGAACGATCTGATTTCACTGTGGCGTTCCATAGGGCTTTCATGGGACTAAAAATGGGATTTTTGAAGGATCCCAAGAAGTTAAATATTTAAATAGTTAAAAATTAAAGAATTTTTGAAAAACACATTTTTGAAAAAAAAATCCCCCCAAAAAAATTTTTTTAAATATAAAAATCCAAAAAAAAAATTTTTTAATTTTTTTTTATTGACAGAATTAAATGTCTGTACAAGTAACCTATATCACAGAATAATAAACCCTTGTGTAAAATTTGCAGCGTTTTACCGCCAGATGATGAAATTCAATTCGCGTTACTGCACGATAATTTAGCGTCAGCGCACGTATTTTCTTAAAATGAAAATGTTCCAGTCATCTAAAAATTCCTGCAATTTTCCCTTAATTTTTCAACATTTTTCTTGTATTTTCCATCAGGGTTAATCCAGGATTTTCGCCACTTTTAACAATAAAAATTTACCTACGTGCAGAGTTACCTACTGTAGGTAGTTGGTAAAATTGGTCATGACCACTTCAAATTTATCCTAGAAAATTAACCCCGCTTAAAAGGGTTTTCAACCGTATTTAAGCTGTTTTTCATAAAGCAGATCATTGAATTTTAACCTCCAAATTATATAATAGAATTTACCAAGTATCTTTCAACTGTGGTAATCCGGAATTTTGCGTCTTACAAAAATAGAAATTTACCTACGGAGTGGGTACTTGGTCAAAAACAGATGAAATCAGCTCAAAATCTCTTTTTTTTTTCTTCTTTTTTTTTAAATTAGTATTTTACTCGAAAAATATTTGACCTCCTGGGATCCTTCAAAAATCCCATTTGTAGCCCCATGAAAGCCCCATGCTCGCCACAGTGAAATCGGATCGATCCGGGATCCCCAAAAATGGATTCTCCGTCCAAAAAAACTTTGAAAGCGACCCCTAACTCGATCCTATAGCCAAAAGCCTTTTTTAAAAACCCTCTCATAGCCCCATAGCGCCCCACGGATTTGGGCGATCGGGCTGAAAACCTTGTGGCCAGAACTAGATGGTAAACCAAGTATTTTGGAAAATTTCAGATTTAAAAAAAAAAAAAAAATTCCTACTGCCCAATACGGCTCGGACGGCGGACGGATATTTCGATTTTGGAATCTAGACCTCTTGAAACGGATAATGTCAAATTTTGAAGCCGATCCAAGTCGCCCACCTCCGTTGCGATTACCTACATAGTTGTAGTATTCCAAGAATAATAAAACAATATTCCGCGAGACACGGAGGTAGGTAGTTACGAAGGAGTGGTTTTGCCACCTCTAAAAAGTCACACTAGATCCCTGCCTCAATATCATTCCCATGATTTTTCGTGAAGGAAAATCCTTAGTTTCTGTCCAAGGTGAGTAAACCAACTTTGCATTACAACCTTCATTTGTTAATATTTTTCCGGTATTTTTCATCAGGGGTAATCCAGGATTTTCGCGTTTTTCAACAATAGAAATTACCTACCTACCTTCCTGTAGCGTGGGTAGTTGGTAAAACTGAGTTAAAATGTGCTCAAATAAATCTTAAAAAATTTCCCCCACTTTAGCAAGAATTTAAGCGGTTTTTCATGTAGCAAAACATATTATTTTACCGCCAGATGATGAAATTCAATTCGCGTTACGCCACGATGATTTAGCGTTAGCCCACGTATTTTATTAAAATGAAAATGTTCCAGTCATCTAAAAATTCCTGCAATTTTTCCTTAATTTTTCAACATTTTTCTTGTATTTTCCATCAGGTTTAATCCAGGATTTTCGCCACTTTTAACAATAAAAATTTACCTACGTGCAGAGTTACCTACTGTAGATAGTTCGTGAAATTGGTCATGACCACTTCAAATTTATCCTAGAAAATTAACCCCGCTTAAAAGGGTATTCAACCGTATTTGAGCTGTTTTTCATAAAGCAGATCATTGCATTTTACCCCCGAATTATAAAATAAAATTTACCAAGTATCTTTCAACTGTGGTACCTAATCCGGAATTTCGCGTCTTTCTATAAATCTCCTCCGCTTCCTATAAAATTTATAGGATTTAAATTAGGATTTAATCCTAAAACTTTTCTCTTACATGAAAAAGAATTCAAGCGGGATTTCATATAGGAAATGATAGGATAGATACGGTCAGGTCGCCTGTTCCAACCCCCTAAAAAACCTACACTTTGACGTTCAATTTTTCAATAATTTCCAAGAACTTATTTCTCATCGGGGGATATTCAGAATTTTCGAGAATTCAAAGATTAAAATTTACCTATCTATGGAGTCTGGACGAAAAAAGTAGCAAATTTTACTTAGGTAAGGGTTCATTATTCTTCAATAATATTGAAGAATAATGAACCCTTACCTTATATTATATTATAATATAAGGTAAGGGTTCATTCTTCTGGGTTCATTACTCTTAACTTATTAAGTTAATTGTGCAAAACTTAATTCTGTGACAGTCTGTACAACCTTCGTACAGATGTGGAATCTCGAGAAAACGTCCAGAATTACTTGGAAAACGACACCCTATTTGACCTGAAATGGTTGGCCGAGCGAAGCTAGACCCCCCTGGGTGATGATATGGTTGGCCGAGCGAAGCAAGGCCCCCGGTCAGAGTGCTATAAGTCTAATATGAAAAGTTGACCCACAATCATAAATGCCCCCCCCCCCCCCCCCCCCCCGAGGAAGTGGTTGGCCAAGCGAAGTGAGGCCCCCCGTGGTCAGAGAGCTAGAAGTTGACCCGCAATAATAACCCCCCCCAGGAAGTGAGTCGGCCGAGCGAAGTAAGGCTCCCCTAGATGAAGAAATGGCTGGTCGAGCGAAGCGAGGCCCCCCATGGGCGATAAAATGGATGGTCGAGCGAAGCGAGCCCCCCGGGCGTTGAAATAGTTGATCGAGCGAAGCAAGCCCCCCCCCCAGGTAATGAAATGGCCTTGCTCAGCTCGGCCTCTAGTCAGAGATCTAGAAGTCTAATAAGAATTATTCTTATTAGACTTCTAGACTATTATAGTTGACCCTCACTACTCTTAACTAACCCCCCCTTCGAAGGAAGTGGTCGGCCGAGCATAATATGCTTGGAAAATATATTATTTTATATGCTTGGAAAATATATTATTTTCAGTAGACCCAAAATAAATCGGTGTAGGTACCTACGTTCCTGGTCAGCAGGCCCAGGCATTCAATATGCTTGGAAAATAATATAGGTATTATATTATTTTCAGTAGACACTAAATAAATCGTTGTAGGTACCTACGTTCCTGGTCAGCAGGCCCAAAATAAATGGTTAGTTCCTTGCAAAGTCGGTTTTTCATGGGTACGTACCTATATTTTCAGTAGACCCAAAATAAATCGTTTTGGTATCTACGTTCCCAAAGTAAATCGTTTAGGTACCTACGTTCCTGGTCAGCAGGCCCAAAATAAATGCTTAGTTCCTTGCAAAGTCGGTTTTTCATAGGTACGTACCTATATTTTCAGTAGACCCAAAATAAATCGTTGTAGGTACCTACGTTCCTGGTCAGCAGGCCCAAAATAAATGGTTAGTTCCTTAGTACACAGATTAATTAGTTCCTTGCAAAGTCGGTTTTTCATAGGTACGTACCTATATTTTCAGTAGACCCAAAATAACTCGTTTTGGTATGTACGTTCCCAAAGTTAATCGTTTAGGTACCTACGTTCCTCGTCAGCGGACCGCACTCGGGTCGCCGGTGAAATGAAAATCTCCTCCTTCCGAAGCCAAACTCTCCAAGCGCCGAGCTGTCAATCATTCTGAGCTATTTTTAGAACAGCACTTGATGGAGTGGCGGGGGAGAGGTTACTCATAGTTGACCTTCATTTCCTAGGCGGCAGCACTTGTCATAGGCTTGGAGCTGAATAATTGGTGTACGGTACAATACCGGGACGTCATTTCACAGGCCTTAAAACGGCTCAAAATGCATTATTAAGGGTTCATTTGAATACAGTTGCCTAGGACATTCATTGGTAAGACATCTAGTCACAACATATCTGAAAGAAAACCTTTTTGGAGCATTTTCTGGGCCAAAAATGCGATTGCTAGAATCGGGACGCGAGAAACGTCCAGGTTAAATCCAAACGTCCCCGTTCTTCCGTGTGTATACACTGAAAAGTCCCGGTTCTGTACCATCCGCGCACACACACAAATAGTCAGCCAGCCAGCCACAGAGACGTTGAGAATTAGTGGTATAGAGATGCTCGTTCTACCATCTAGTTGTGCCCGAAAGGTTTTCATCCCGATCGCCCTAACCCTTGCGGCTAAAAATGGACTACGGGAGGGGTTTGGATATGTTATCGAGTGGGGCGTGATAGTCGGTTTCGGATTTCTGGAATTTTGAGCTAAATAGCTCAAATTTAGGCCACCGTAGCGATAATATAGATTGCTGTTAACAGAACTTACCCATTATGAGGTTTCATTCGGTCCTGTTTTCACTTTACTAATACGGTTTATTAATCGAAAAGCACTTTGTACAAATGAAATGTGCACCAGATTCAAATGCACCGTCAGACCGTTCATTTACAGGTTTCTTCACGCCGTTCCATTAGCCGAGGGAGAGTCGTGATAATTATTTAGAAGGGAGTTGCTATTGAATAATTAATTTTCCTCCAGAGTTGATGGAATTCAAGTGGATCCTGCTCAAGTATTTCTCTCCCACCTTCCGTATTTTGATTTGTTAGCGAAGTTACCGTTTAAAAAGTGAAACGGAGGAAGTAGAACGAAGTGAAAGAGGTCTTGAGGTCGGAGAAGTTCCCGAAGGAAACTTAATTCTAAATTTAAATGACCGTTTTCACCTGTACCTCGTTAAGGACACGATAAAAAAAAGCAAAGCTTCTTCCTTTTCCAGTTGAAACTTTTGAGCGATTGATCAGTTCATTGATGGGGATCAAATTAAACGTTTCACTCAGAATTGCGAGGAACGTCAACGTCTGGGGGAAATTTGATTTCCTCTCATTTAGATTGTAAGGAAAGTCAATTAAATAATTAAAAGTTATTCATGCGTCAATTCTGGTTCACTTAATGTCTTTTGAATGCGTGGATTTCACTGAGCTGGGGTTATTGAGTAGATCCATTGAAAATGCTGTAAAAATGACAACCAACCGCTCATCCCTGAACTTTTTAAGGGGACTCAGAAATATGATAAAATACATTTCCTCAAAGCAAGAGACTTGTTTGTCAGTTGCTTCCACTCGTTCGGAATCTTTCGCGCTATCCCGCTTTTGTTATTTCTCCCAGGAAAGAGTTTGGGACGATATATGTGGGCGTAGTAGGATCGAGGAGTTTTAGGGTCCTATTTACAGGAAGGTCTCTTCATTTGATTTGATTCTACGATCCCCTTCCCCCGTCTGTTTGATGCACAGGGCAAATTCTGGATGGTCAACTCCCTGGAAAAACTTTCGGATGTTGACTGTATACAGTTTGATAAAATGGAAACTCCCTCTAAAGAGGGTGCTCGTGTCAAAATGACGATCGTTGAAGGAATTTCAAAATTAACCCCCTGTTAAGCCTTTCACAACCAGGGACGAGATATCAGGCGAGATAAAGTGGCTCCTCTGGTTCAGAGACAAGATACCAAACACGTGAGGAGAAGTGCCCTGCCTCGGCGAGAGACGAGATATCAAGCAAAAAGAACTGCCCTGCCTGGGCCAGAGACGAGATATCAAGCAAAAAGAAGTGCTCTGCCTGGGCCACAGACGAGATATAAGCAAAAATAAGTGCCCTGAGTGGGCCAGAGACGAGATATCAAGCAAAAAGAAGTGCCCTGCCTGGGCCAGAGATGAGATATCAAGCAAAAAGAAATGCTCTGCCTGGGCCACAGACGAGATATCAAGCAAAAATAAGTGCCCTGCCTGGGCCAGAGACGAGATATCAAGCACGAAGATATACTCTGCTTAGGCCAGAGACGATATATCAAGCAAAAAGAAGTGCCCTGTCTCGGCCAGATACGCGTTATCGAGCCAGAGAAAGAGTGCCCCAGACCAGAGACGTCGTCTCTGAGACGAAATATCACGCGAGGCGAATTTTGGTCCAGTATGTACAAATACCCTTAAAATAAGAACATTATTATAATAATTACGGCAAGGCGGGTCCATGGCACGATGGCATGATGCAACGTACAGTTCACACGAAGGCTCAATCGCGAAAGAGTGAAACTGTGTCACACAACAATATAGTTCGGCTAACTTACACAAAATATTTAAACGCCGAGTATTAGAAAATATCGAAATTCTCAAAAATAAAAATAACAGCCTAAATAAGATGAAAGAAATTTTAGACCTCCATGACATCTTTATCCCACTGTTTTTAAAAGAACCCACACCTAACCAGGAAGAAAATTCACCGCAAAACTAATACCCCCAGAAAACTAAACGCTAAAATAGAACAATAATTACTCAACACCCCCATGAAGCCCCTTCCACACACCGAACATCTCCAGGCTCCCAAACTGAACTCGAAGACATTAGACCTTACATAACAACCACTAACACCATAACAACACACTAACCACACAACTTAACACGTTCAGCCTGCCTGTCTTTTGACACTTCACGGAAAGGGTCGGCTGAACTGGTGAACGCCATCCTGAGAGGATCTTCACTGGAGGTAGGAGACCACCTCACAAGGATGACCACTGTGAAACGGGAGGCTGTACGCAAGAGGAATGAAGAAGAAGATGCCTTGCTACTTGCCACAGTGAGCACCTTTCCAGGCGATAGACAGAGGGCCATTGGTAGGTCAGTGACTGCGGTCAGCCGATGTAAAACGTCTGGTTGGCTCACTGCACTCCCACTGCGAGGCCAGCATTTTGATCTATCTGCCAATGAGTTCCGTGATGGGTTGGCTATGCGATACAAGCGGAAGCCAGTTGGATTACCTGCCTTGTGTGATGGGTGTGGTTCAATGTTCTCCCCAGAACATGCGTTGAATTGTAAGATGGGTGGTTTGATTTCCCGGCGCCATAATGAAATAAGAGATGTTCTTGGGGAGCTGCCGAGTTGCGCTTGGGGGAATTGCCTTAAAGAGCCACTGATAAAGGAGGCAACGCCCTCCCATCCGGCTTTGCGAGGAGACCTTGTATGCCGAGGGGTTTGGGAGGCTCAGAGGGATGCGTTATTTGATATCCGTGTCGTCCACACCGACGCTCCCTCTTATGTTTCTCGCTCCGTCTCGGCCGTACTTGCATCAGCTGAACAGGAGAAGCGAAGGAAGTACTCCAGCGCATGCGAAGACCGCCACGCTACATTCACGCCATTGGTGTGTTCAGTGGATGGTTTGTGGGCTCCACAGGCGAGAGCTTTCATCAAGGTTCTGGCGGAGAGGCTCTCTGAAATCTGGGGACGGCACCAGAGCAAAGTTCGCGAGTGGGTACGCGCTCGACTGGCCTTCGCAGTTCTTAGAGCAAGCAGCTTATGTCTCAGGGGTTCTCGGAAACGCTGGAGGTGCGCTGACAACCTGCTGGGCTTCGAGGGTGGTGCAGCTGTTCAGCTCGGCTTGGACAGTTCCCCATGAACCTCCTTCTTTCGAACCCGTGTCAAGAGGACGGTGGCGCCCAGAATGGCATAAGACGCCAGGCAGCAGGGTTTGGGCCGCAGGGTTTCTTGTTCATGTTTTTGTTTATGTTTTGGTTTTGTTTTTGTTTATGTTTTGGGTTTTTGTTTTTGTTTGTTTTGGCTTGTTACCTTGGATTTGAATAAAGTTTGTTTTCCTGAAAAAAAAAAAACTTAACACCTTACATAACAACCACTAGACCTTACATAACACCTTCAAGGCCCGAATCAACCAACAGCTGGAACCCCGATATGAACACATAAAGCTAAAAAACTTTTAATAATTACGCCATAAAAACCCCACGTAAGTCCACTGTACAATATAACATAATTAAGCCTCCATCCCTCTTAACTATCACGGCCATCAACCGCCCGCCCCGCTGTTCTCACACCTATGCTCTCCCCCAAGTACCACCGACGACGCCGCCGGCCTAAGACCCAAATATGAATTTCTCCTAGCTATAATCATCTAGACGGAGTTGATTGCTCAACTAACAAATTTAAGGTAATTGCCAAAACAACCCCATAGCTTTTAAGAACATACATAGGTACCGATTAGGACTGGCACTGTACTTCCCACTTTGTTCGCAGCCTCTGATACAGAAAACTGCACCACACTGGCTTATTCTTCCTCGTACCACAAAC
This sequence comes from Pilophorus perplexus, assembly GCA_955831195.1. Classification (NCBI taxonomy): domain Eukaryota; kingdom Metazoa; phylum Arthropoda; class Insecta; order Hemiptera; family Miridae; genus Pilophorus; species Pilophorus perplexus. The sequence goes on from OY037011.1 coordinate 30,292,961, forward strand.
ATCGCCAGCCAGTTCCCACTAAGAGGATTATAATAATAATAATTATGGCAAGGCGGGTCCATGGCATGATGGCATGATGCAATGTTCAGTTCTCACGAATGCTCAGCCACGAAAACTGTGTCGCACAACAATATAGTTCGGCAAACTTACACAAAATATTCAAGGCGATCTCCCGGGTTTGTGCGGTGCCAACGCCGTTGTCCGCCGAGCATATGTACGTCCCTGCGTGATGTCGCGTCGTGTCTTCAATAGTCAACGTCGTACTCTCGATTGACTTTTTCCCCGCCATCACAAGGTTGTTCTGAAATCAAAAAGCGTTCGTTGTTTTATTTTTTTGGTTTCTACACAACATTTTGAAAAGTAAAGTCGAAAGTTCAGTATTTTCAAATTGCTTAAATATCAATCGTTCGTGGAAGGAAAGAAAACAAAGAATTTAACTCCAAAACTGCTTCGTTCTTCTTCATGGTTGCGTCCAGTTATGCGCAAAATAACTATTTCGCAGAGATTGACGATATAAAACGTTCAACTTGTAATTTCTCTCCGTAGATTATCGTCCCTAGCCAACCAGCTCAGGTTTTCTGACAGACTTGATGAAGGTGCCCACTCAGTGGAGGCACGTCCGCTGTGGAGGCAGTGGCTCGGAAAATTGGGCCCCAGGAGAGAAAGCGGCGGTTCTGGCAGCGAGAGCGCCAATAAGATATCTTCCTGAAGGTTCCCCAGACACCATACCCAATCCTTCCTCCCACCGCTGTAACCTCTCCATTCAGCCTACAGAAACCCCCACCGTATTCCTCTTATCTGCTCGTTTCTCTCGACTCCCTCGGGCCCGAATCTAGTCCAATTATCGGGCAATTATGCGCGGTTCTGCTCTGAAGTGAAAATCAATACATCCTGTATTTTTTGAAGCACTTTAATTGAACCCGTATTTTGAAAATGTCATTTTCTGCGATTTTTTTTTTTTTTTTTTTAGACACTGAGGGCAGGACGACTCTGTGGGATTAAATATGCATTCAATGTAAAGAACCACTTTGCATTGAGTGCTCCTGCAAGATGTGCAGTGGTTGCTTCACCAACAAAAATTAACTTTTGTTAATTTAGCTAATTCACAAATGTTCACTTTTTAAATAATATATATATTTTAACAAAGGTTTGGGAATATATATATATATATCATATAATATAGACTCGAAATTTATTTAGATTGGAGAAAAACGAATTTTACATAAGTAAGTGCGACATTTCGACTTCAGTCGTTGACGAGCAAATGAGCCACCAAGTACCGTCGGTAGGGAGCGCTGTGTGTAGCGGTGGTTCCCTCTTCCTCTTCATGATTGCTATTGAGGAAGGTAGGTGGGTCGGATGGGGGGGAAATGAGTTTGAAAATGAATTTAAATAAATAACTCAGGAGAAACAACAATTTGAAATCAATAAAAATGAAGAAATGAAAAAAAGCGGTAATGAAACCAATAAATTAATCAAAATTGATTTAGGAACCGAAAAACTCAATAGAAAGAAAAAATAATAATAATTAAAAAATACATAATGTTAGTCCAGGGTAGGCACCTGTTTGAGTTTAACCCAGGGGGACGATTTGCACCCAGAAGTCACTGGAGAGCTTGCTCAGCGCAACGGAGTTGAAGCTTTGTTGCAGACGGTGGCATCCACTTGAGAGCTCTCACCGTGAAGCAATCGTTGAACCGGTGTCCATGGCTTTGGGCGTGTTCATACAAAGGTAGGCCCCGATTCTGGCGACAGGCTGAGCGGTGATTGTTCATCCTGATGTTGACAGGTGTCCACGACTTTCCCACGTAAAATCTTGGGCAATGTTTGCACTGGAGCCCCTACACACATGTGTCAGTAGTGCATATACCTACCCGATCCTTGAACTCGATATGAAATCTATCTATTATATACATAGTTAAGTATATCTATTATTATTATTATTATTTTGTTTTCATAGGGAGAGTTTATTCACATATTGGCTGGAGAATGACCAAATTCTGTTGAAAAATGTAATGAAGTGTTATTTTATTGAGCTACCCAGATATAGGCATATAAAAAGCGAAAAAAAAAACCATTATAAGAATACGAATTTAAGGATGTTTGGGTCTCTATGACCCAATAGACACCTTGGCATGGAAATAGGGTATAAAGTCTATACTATAGACACATGGAGGGTTAACAAACGTGTTAAGTTAATCGTTGTTGGGACGTACTTGTTAGTCGTACTTGCACCAAACTCCTCAAAATGTGCTAATCCCCCCCCTCCCACCCCGCCATCACTTTTTCGGGCCGAAAACCGCCCACGTACGAGGCTCGTAGAAGTGCTAACAACAAATATTAGAGCGCGAGCCGCGGCGGAAATGATCCTCTTATTGCCACACCGCGGCTGGCCATCCACGTGTTATTATCGAAAAAGAAAGTGAATCGACCGACCCGTTCAGCCAACTCGCCCTTTTTGCAACCACCTGCCGGTAAAAATCTCAAGAGTCACGTTCCCTTCCAGGCCGCAGTGGTGCATTGAATACAGAACAAGTTGAACCGGGGAAAACAAAGCCCGGACGATCTGATATAAATTATTTAGTGAGGAAGGGAATGATAAACCCATATTATGCACGATGGGTTTTAGTGCACTCTAATGTACAATTCTGATTCTATTCCCAAAGTCCGCGGGGAAAGAAGGGGGAATGTCGGAGTTTTCCCATTTTGAGAAAACTGAAATTCCAAGTTTGACTCGTTCTACTCATTTCCATCCTCATGAAAGGCTGGGTCATTTTATTTTTCCTCATTAGTCAATCTTTCACCTAACGATATTTTGGGGCAGCTAGAACTAGATGATCTATGTACTTGTATATGAAAAGAATAGGAGTTTGAGTCTTTTTCAGAAAAGTGTCTAGAAGGTTGTTCATTATCAGGTTCGCCACATTGACCGAAATGGATCCCATCTCCATACCCCGTTTTTGTTTAAAGCTCCGATTGTTAAAACAAAAATATCCTTCATCGCTTTTGTGAAGTCCGTGACTTGCTTGATTGGTGAATTAAAGCTGTTCTGACTTCGATTGCGTCGCAGGTTAAGGACGGGAACATCTCGACCACATCGAACGAGACGATTTCGTAGTCAGCGGGGATGTTGACTCGTAGCAGCCGATGTTTCAACTCGTAGGCGTTGAGACGTTGTATAGATTCTTGTTGTCAAAGGGCTTCGGGATGTTTGCGTACGAGGCTACCAGGTTCCGAGTTGGTCCATTCGTTGATACGATGGGTCTGATGGTCTGCGGGTTCCTGAGAGTCATAAGAAGTGGCGCAGTGGAGTGTTTATTGCTGATTTGCCGTATTAGCGTTTTCTTGATGGCCTCTACTTCTGCAAGTCCTGTGACGAATTTCTCCACTTCATTAAAAACGGCTTGGGTACAGTGATGCCAGGCGCCTTCGACCTGAAAGGGGGACATCTGAGGCGAAAAAGGGGGACAAAGGGGGACTTGATCACTGCAAAAAAGGGACGTTTAGGGGGACAAAAAATAAAATTATAAAACGCTGCAAATTTTACACAAGGGTTTATTATTCTTCAATTTCAATTTCTTTCAATATTTATTATTATTTGATAAAGGTTACTTGTTCAAAAAACAATTTTGTGTCAATAAAAATATTAAATATTTTTTGAAAAAAAAAAAAAAAAAAAAAAAAAAAAGCTTCAAGGGTTTGGGCTGAATAACTTGTGGGCACAACCCGATGTTAAACCAAGTATTTTGTCATAATTTCGGATTAAAAAAAAAAAAAAAAAAAATCCTGCCCAAAACAGCCAGGACGGCGGACGGACATTTTGTTTCTTGAATCTAGACCTCTTACAACGTATTTTAAAATTAAATTTAAAATGGTTAATTTTGAGGCCGATCAGAACTTTCGACCTCCATCGCAATTACATAAGTGTATTATTCCAAGAATCCATTATATTTATTTATTATTCCATTGTATTATGACATAATAATACATTGTATTATTCCATTTTTAGGATCAGGTCCCAGCCACGAACAGAATTCAGCCCGACTTTCGATACCTTTGTACCCGCCTTGAACCCCACTTTCACCTGCTTTGGTGGCGTTTGATAGCTATCACTACTACTGCACACATCACACAATGATAAAACTATTAATCAAGATAGAGAGATCGAGTAGGTCAACAGTTGATTACTCATCAAACAAAAATATACCTACAAAGTTTGTTTAACAAACCGGACCAGTAACCATCAGTGTAACCTGCCTTCGCTCCTTCTTCCATCATCATCTTCTTCTTCACGCGTTAGCGCGTCACAAACCTACAGGTAGGTAGTTGCTGGGGGGTGCTAGGTATATCTATTAGATAACTACTTAGGTAGGTACCGATAACCGTTATACTTACAGATTTACCTATTTGTTTTCTTTTCTATCTAAACCATTTGGGTGGAAAAGGGGGAAAAAGGGGGACTTTTTCCGAAAAAGGGTACTTCGGGGGACGGGGGAACATGGGGGAACCAAGCTCCAGAAAGGGGGACACGTCCCCCTAAAGGGGGACACGTCCCCCTAAAGGGGGACACGTCCCCCTAAAGGGGGACGTCTGGCAACAGTGCTTGGGTATACCCTTGGGTATACTCTATAGAGTCTTCCTTAGGGATGCAAAATCGGTGATCAAAAATCGATTTTTAATCGGACGCTAACATCGATTGTACCAATTAATCGGGCCAAAAAAAAAATCAATTTTACAGACAAATAAAAAAATTATCATTCATAAAAAAAAAACCGCATAAGGTCTTAGGTAATTACTAGGGATTGCAATCCCGAACGTTTTTCTGAATCCCGGGATCCCGGGATTTTTCAGAGGCAATCCCGGGATCCCGGGATTAATCCCGGGATTGATGATTTTTGTATGAACGTGAAAAAATTGATTAAAAACGACGAAAAACTTGTTTATTTACAATAATTGTAAATTATATAAAATATTACTTCTCTCATGAAGGAGAAATTTCACTTATGTACTCAAAAAATGTGCTTTTAGAAATCATAATGTTGGATCTTAGAAAGCATTCAAAGTTGGATCAGCCAATTTGCTTCTTAGCTTTGTCGAAAATAGTCCTGCTACTCAAAAGGCCCTCTCAGCTTTTACGGAGGTCAGTGGGATAGTCCTACGTGTTCTGGTTGTGCTTAAATTGAAGCTGAATCACTGCTCTACAATTTCATTCCTCATAACTTTCCTCGTGGATGAATTCGGGATGAATATCATAGCCGATATTCCGTACTGAAGAAGGATAAAACCACGATTTCTAAATTTGGGGGAAAATGGTCAATGTTTGAAGAGGGTTAATCTCGGGGCCCATTGGTCCTAGAAAGCTGCCGTTGCGCTCAAATGGTAGCAAATCTTGTCTACTTGAAAATAGTATACAGTGACTTTTTCGTTAGGGAGCACATTTTTGAAGCTAAAAGCCAAGAACTGAAAAAAAAAAAAAAAAAAAAAATCCGAAAATTTCGCGGCTTTTCGAGCATCCAACATTAAATTTTAGCACAAGGGTTTCGAAGCTGGTACCGTCCCTGATAACATTTAAAAAAAAACGCTGCAAATTTTACACAAGGGTTTATTATTCTTTGATATAGGTTAGTTGCGCAAAAATTATTTCTGAGTCAAAAGAAAAAATGTTGGAAAACAATTTTTTGGATTTTTTTTTTTTTTCAAAAAAATTGTTTTTCAAAAAATTCTTTATTCTTTACTCGAAAAATATTTAACCTCCAGGGATCCTTCAAAAATCCCATATTTAGCCCCATGAAAGCCCTATAGATCGCCACAGTGAAATCGGATCGCTGCGGGACCCCAAAAAATGGATTCTACGTCCAATAATACTTCGAAAACGACACCTGACTCGATCCCATAGCCTAAAGCCTTCAAAAACCCCCTTCTGTAGCCCCATTTTAGCCCCATAGCGCCCCACGGGTTTGGGCGATCGGGCTGAAAACCTTGCGGGCACAACTAGATGGTAAAGCGAGTATTTTGTCAAAACTTCAGATTTAAAAAAAATTCTACTGCCCAAAACGGCCCGGACGGCGGACGGACATTTCGGATTTAGAATGTAGACCTCTTGAAACGGATAATGTCAAATTTTGAGGCCGATCGGAGTCGTCCACCTCCGTCGCGAAAACATAGGTGTATTATTCCAAGAATAATAAACCAAAATATTCTATTCTATTCTATATTCTATTCCTAACCACCTCACGCCCCTCGTACTTCTCTTCCCCCACCTCTGGAACTTCCTACTGTTCTAGTTAGTCATGAGAGTTTGATCTCTTTCAGGTGAGGATAGAAGGACCCATTGAAGAATTGCCTTACGATAATTGGAAGGACCTGTACGACTCTGAGCCGCTTTTCTGCAAAATCCGAGCGGTCGTGTGCCACCAGGGGACTTCCATCGAGTGGGACGAGCTCAAGAAGCACCACGATCAGATCCTCAACGAATATAAGGAAGGAGCCAACGCCCTTGCCAAACCCGACCACGTGTAAGTGTTTTACTGATACTGTTTACACAAATTTGGTCATTTTGCGCTCACAATTTATACTTGGAATAATTTTTTCACCGAGCGCCGAAATCTGTTGACGGTTGCTGCCACCCTACGAGCAAAATTTCGTCTTCAGACGTGTTCCTCACTTTGACGAAAGCTTTCAATTGTTTCAGGGTCGCCTACAAGATCTTCCCGTCGATGATCGAGTTTTACGAGTCTCTTGGGCCCAGGATCGCAGACAGAGTCATGTACCTCAAAGAAAAGAACAGCTGGAAGAACGAGAGAATTGCCGCCTAAGTGAATGCCGAACATTTTGACATTCTCATCTGGGGCTCATTCTCACATATTTTTATTAATTTGTCACTTTTTTAATAATAAACGAAGCTTTTCGTAGTTTTGTGGTTTTGACTGGACTGTCTGAATATCTCACAGCTCAATGTTCGAAATGAAAGCCTGACCTAGTTGGTAAACATTATTACTGCCTGCATAATAGGGATCGTGACGGGACTGAAAAGAGAGCGTTCTGGTGGCGAAATTGATATCACTGACCGAGCTGATGAATAACAGGTTCGTTCCAGGTTTGACGGACTGTTAACAGAAATCGACGGAGACATGCGCAGTTGAGAAAACTGCTGTTCCAGGTCGCCGTCGCCGGCTGTTCCAGGTCGATTTGTAGGTTGACAGCAGTTCAACTGCAGTCGGACGGAAACCGACAGCTCGAATGAGTTCGGTTGGGAGCTGTCGACTTGGATAACCCAGTTGAAACCTCTCTCATAACCTCCTTTATTTTGGTGCTTGACGCATCAAGTTGTACTCGCGTCCTCCCAAAGTCCTCGTATATACCCTCAAACACTTTAAATGACTCATTCCCGCCCTTATGATACTCCTCTCTCGAAAAAGGTTGATTATTCTAAATACAATTATACAATTTTGTTGACAGTTCGCGTTCCAGGTTAGAAGGTGGGCTGTTCGACAGAACTCGACAGACGAAGGCATTGGGACTGCTGTCGACAGCTGTCTGTTTTGTCAACAGACGCCGTCAGACCTGGAACAAACCTTATTGTTTACGTTGAGCCTTGTATCGCATGTAGGAGAAGGGAGAAAAATAAAGGCGTAGAACAGAAGCTACTGACTTTTATTCCAAATCAAACTTTTTTTTGGACTTTTGTCCAGCTAGAGTGGCGAAAAAAAAAACAGTGCGCCGCCGCCGACCGCAGACGCGTCAGGGAAATTCCAGGGAAGACAGGGTTTGTTGTTGGAGCTGAATGGAAAGATGACTGTCGGAGAGTGAAATGGCTCTCCGTTCGGGAGTCAATAATTATTATATTATGAAATGAGGGTTAATTGACTGATCTCTCTCCCAGGCAATCAGGAGGTATGGAAATTAGTTCCAAAGGGTTGTGACCCTAAGCGTATTTATTATACAGTGAAATAAATATATCGTTCGTGAACATCCTAACACCCGATACCGAACGCGAAATGTCTTCTCACGAGACGTGGGAGCTAGCCCAAGCTACTCATGAGGGTCGCTGCAGTGTAAATCGCCAGGGACTTCATCTTAACGACGTAGGGGTCCCGGGGGTCCTGTCCGGAGTTGCTTGGGCTGAGAAGAGAGTCCCGGAGGTCCAGGTGACGATCTGGAAGGTCCAGGAGATAGTCGACTCCCGGGCCTACGACGGGCAGACGGGCATACGCTCGCTCTGACTGTCTGGAATGCACTCACCCTGATGCAGCATCCCCTCAGTCCCTTTATCCGAATCCCTCGTTCACGTGAACGTGCCAAACCAGCCTTGATTCGCCCTCTACTTGGAGGCCGGTCAACACAACAGATTCTGCTGTGTCGAGACGTCACGTCCGCCGGTTTCGTTAACCGGACCGCTGTCCAGGATCGATCTCGACAATGGACAACTCTATCTTGTGGTAATTGAGGTCGATAATCGACTGTCTTGGGCCAGGCACACAGAGGTACTTTCATCTAAGCTTTCCTCCAGCATATTTATGCTGAGAAGATTGGTTGGCGCGGTTTCTCCTGAGGTTCTACGCACAGTGTACTGCGCTTGCTTCCATGGAAGCAGACTAGAGCAGCGTACAGGATCCCTCTATGGGGGAACTCATCTCATCTCTCGCCCAAAATATTCGTTCTCCAAAAAAGTGAAACAATGTAATTAATTTGTGGATGGACCTTAATACAGTAAACCCTCACTAACAGCGGTTTTTGCCTAAATGCCCTTAAACCTTGAAATCGATGGATGCTGCTCCTTTGACGTGGAAAACCCACAATATCGCACATTGCTTTTACAACATCAAGGAATCCATCGATAAAATTATGGCCTGGAGTGGTCGGGGTGATGGATCCAGAAAAAAATTTGACTGGTTCGGAAACAGCAACGTTGGGTGAAATTTTAGAGATCGCTCATAAACTGGAGGGTGAGGGATTTTCTGAAATATGGTTCAGGTGGTTGAGTGGGACTCCCTTATGGAAAGCTTTCATGGATATCGCTCCTCCGGAGTAATAGTGGTATAAGTAAGTCTAAAAACAGCTGTTTTGAGTTATATATACCATTGGGTAGCTCGCGACGAGCTTAACATGGGGGTATTATTGGTTTAAGCATAGTTCAAAAATTACTCGGGAGAGAGCAGATGAACCGGTATGTTTTCCATGCAGATTACCGACATTTCGTTTGAAGAAGGTTGGTTCATCTCTAATGAGCCGCTATCCGTCAGAAAAATCAGGTATTAACCTTATTTTTTTCACTTCAGTACTGGTATATTTCAAGAAGTACATATCCTTTCAACCAAGAAAATATCCTTTTTTGTGTGCTTGCAGTGGCAAAACCGGATCATTTCAAAAATGTACCACTACTATTCCAATATTAACGTGTGTCATCCCGTGTGTTCATCAGTACAGTAGTGGATCATGTCAAGATGTACCATCCATTTGGGCCCAATTTCTTGGGATAAGAGTGGTACATAATTGAAATTTAATTGATTTTAATACATGCGCGTCGTGAATGAGAAGGGGGAGAAGAAGCTTTGGGAAAACCTGAAAGGTAGATAATAATATGAAAGCCTGAGAAGCATCGGATATCGGAAACAAAGCCCTCGTGTCTGCAACACGCTAACAAATATGTGAAAAATCTTAAATTGCGATTTCCCAAAAGTAAGGTTTTTGGACTTATACCACTATTCCTCCGGAGGAGCGATATATCCATGAAAGCCTATAAGCTATCCACAGTGAAATTGGATCGTTCCGGGACCCCAAAAAATGGATTCTACGCTCAAAAATACTTCGAAAACGCCACCAAACTCGACCCCATAGCCGAAAACCTACAAAAAAACCCTCCTGTAGCTCCAAATTAGCCCCATAGCGCCCCACGGGTTTGGGCGATCGGGCTGAAAACTTTGCGGGCACAACTAGATGGTTAACCAAGTATTTGGTGTAGGTGAACCTATACAAAATATATTTTGTCAAAATTTCAGATTTTAAAAAAATGCCTACTGTCCAAAACCGCCCGGACGGCGTACGGACATTTCGGTTTTGGAATCTGGACCTCTTGAAACGGATAATGTCAAATTTTGAGGCCGATCGGAGTCGTTGACCTCCGTCGCGATTACAAAGGTGTAGACCTACACCTGTGTATATACACATGTGTATTATTCCACGAATAGGTAATAAACCATAATCTGTACTTCGGAAGGACATAAAAAATAGATTTTGCGTCCAAAATTACTCGGAAAACTACACCTTATTTGAAACCTTCAAAAATCCCTTTTGTAGCCTCCTGAAAGCCCAATAGATCCCCACAGTGAAATCGGATCGTTCCGTCACCCCAAAAAATGGATTCTACGTCCAGAAATACTTCGAAATCGACACCTAACTCGACCTCATAGCAGAAAACCTTCAAAAAACCCTTCCCGTAGCCTCATTTTAGCCCCATAGCGCCCCACGGGTTTGGGCGATCGGGCTGAAAACCTTGCAGGCACAACTAGATGGCAAACCGAGTCTTTTGTCAATATTTCAGATTTTTCAAAAACCTGTTTAATAGGTAGGTGTCGTATTCCGAGTAATTTTGGACGTTTTTTTTTTTTTTTTTATGCCCCCACTTCTGTCCAACCTAATAAGTAAGTAGGTAACTATTTTTAATTTTTTCAAAAATATTTCCTTTGGTACAGAATTAATTTTTAATTTTTTCAAAAATGTTTCCTTTGGTACAGATTTAATTTTTCATAATTAACCTATAGGTACCTATCAAAGAATAGTAACACTTATTCACTTTATACATTTTATTCATGGAATTTTCGCATCATGAGATGTTTAAGGGCAATGTTGAGTCCCAGAGGGGTCAAACATTTAGTATAGGTACCTAACTAAGAATAATAATCATTGTTATTATTTTTATTCATTGTTACCTACTAAGTTGTAGCCCTCTCGCGGAACCACAGAATCTCTACAAGGCCTGTAAGGTCTGCGCGTTCGGCCCGCAGACCTAGCTGTGTAGACCTTACACGAACACCAGCGGAGTTCGTGCAACATGCCACATCGAACGACCGCGAAGGGTGTGGCCCCGTCCTCGTCATCACTCAGTCTTCTCCCAGCAGCTCTACGGGGAGGTCATGTTGGGGTATTTTTTAAATTTAAATGTAATTTCAGCCCAATTCATTTGAAATTATCTCCACTTATCGCACAATGTGATATTATCATCCGGGAGAGTAACGAATAGAAAGAAAGTTGTCGCGTTGCCATGTTTTAGACGAAAACGTATTTGGTATGAACTGATTACAATAATAATTATTGTAAGATGAATTATTCATCTTTTACGAATAATTATTGTTTCTCACTCGCGGTATTTTCTATTCATGAAGCCCACAAACCCTCCTGATTGGTTTATTTAGTTCAGCATCAAGTTGATCTCATTGAGGGATTCTCTGTCTCTCTTGTTGAGCTTTTTTTCTACCGTTAATGAATGTTTTATTATTCTCGTGAGTTTTTTTGGAATCGGCCTCAAAATTTGTCATTTCACGTTTCAAGATGGGTACCTAAGTTCCAAAACTGTAATGTTCCCTCCCGCCGTCCGAGCCCTTTTAGGCGGTACCTAGGATTTCTTTTTTAGAGTCAACAAATCTGAAATTCTGACAAAATTTGTACACATTTAATGTTGTGCCTGCAAGGGACAGTCAGTTCGCGATGTGGCAAACTTGAAATTCGTATGTGGAGGTTAGGGAGAGAAATCGCCTGTTGTTGCAGTTTTAAAGGGGGGGGGGGGGGGGCTATGTCCGGGGAAGTAAACATTTTTAAAATCAGGGGACTGAAAATTACGCTTTAAAGTATTGCAGCACAAAAAATTAATAGAATATTGATTCATTTCATTTGGTCAAAGCATCTTAAATAAAAATCTAATTATTTATTGTGATCATTTCAGAGTAATAAAATATTTTCCTCGTTTCGTTGGGGGGGGGGGGGGGGGGGGCTACAATTATAGGGTCATGATGGGTTTCGAGCAACTTAACTCAACTACAGCCCAGAGTAGGCCTACCTACCTAACTTGAAGTAGTTGAACCTATACCTACTCAGGTTTATACTTAAAAATAAAAAAATAAAATAATAATAAAAAACCTCAGTATAGGTTCAACTACTTCAAATTCCTCTGGGCTGTAGATGAGCTTAGTTGCTCGAAACTGGTTTCCACACTTCAATTTAGTACCCACAACAGCAGAGGAGTAATTTCCCTCCTTAACCTCCTCATTAGACCTCTTCGGTAAAAAACTTCACTCAAAATTCGTATCCACTTCATTCGTATTCAATACTCCTTAAAACAAAAGTAAAGAATCATTCAGTTCACAAAATCATTCACTAAATTCCATCGAGAAAATAACTAATTCACAATGTCCTGGCAAATTGAATAAAAAATAATAATGGTATTGAGTGTAAAGGGTTTTGGGGCCTGCCAGTGACTACATAACTCTGGTTGAGCCCGTCGCTGGCTGTTTTGGCGGTGGCGAGCGCTTTCGATGTGATAACGTCATCAATAGTCAGACGATGAGGTTTTCACATTGAAAGCGCTCACCACCACCAAAACAGTGGTGACAGAATCAATTACAGTTACTTAAAAAAAATCAAAATTTATTTCTAACATTCAGGTAAAGTGGAGTGTGAATCATGGATTGGGCTGAAATTAGTTGATCTTGGGAGCGTAAATAGGAGCAACCGCGTTGGGCCTCATCGGAGTGTTAAAGTGCAGTGTTGTGTAAAGTGTTTTAAGTGCGCGTAGGCTAGTTGGGTGGTGTCAACAGGATGTGTGAGGCGGTTTGTAGGTAAACGTGGTACGCAGCAAGGATAAGCCAGCTCGTAGGATCCAGCCTGCCATTCATTATTTGATAGCTTGCGAAGCTGTGCCTCCTTGCCTGCCTGCCGCGTGGATTATAGATTGTAAGTTAGTTATAGTCTTTCCCATTAGGTCTCGGGTAGGTAGGTAGTCTTAGGGTGGATGAAGTGGCGGAAGTGGTTAACAAGGCTGGAGATCGCTTCTGCCATGGTGATTCGCCGTGCATGTGAGTGGTGGTCACTGTGAGAGTAAGGTTGCAATGGTTGGTCAGCTCCAATTATCAACAGCTGGTAAACTTGGTAAACGGATCTGAACTTCCGATGCTAGTGGCAGGCGTGGTGGACTGGCACAGTGATGGAGTTTCAGTTTGGTTCGATCTGGATGGTGGGGCTGATTGTGTAGGTAGGCTCTGGTGGGAGGGGGGACTAGGTACGCCAACCAGTGAGAAACAAAACTCGAAACGTTTCTACTGTGTTAGTTACCAGTAGCATTGAACTCGACAGTCAGGCGTAAATATTATCATTGGCACGTAACGATTGAAGAGCGTCAATGCCAGTCTGTGTGCGTGGGCTATCACAGTGACGGTAGTGTAAGAACACACTTCCTGTTTTGACACCACCGAGAAGAAAAGAAGACTTCTAGACTCAGTCAAGACCTCGAGACGTGCTCCTTGGCCATCACTGCGTTTGTCGACTTCACAACTTGCGTTGCCATCGCTGCTGCTGCTGCCACATCCATCCAACACGCGAGTGTCCGTTAATGCTCCCAAGTCTCGCGGCGTTTGGGTGGGGGGTGGGGTGTGGGGGTCTTCTCCGAGTTTCTCCTAAGTTCCTGAACGCTTCATGGACAAGGTTTGGGTGGTAAGTAAACTCTGCGTACATTTTGTTGAAACGTACTGTACAGTTCCACATCATTTTTTTTTAAAACGATTTTTTTTTTTTCAGGCATGCTCATCAACATTTATTGAGCCAGGTACAATTCAAAAGCATGTCAAACCATTCAGGATGGCATTCAAGTTCCTTTTCAACATTCTTGTGACTTGATGGTCACTACTCACTTTATTTTCCACTCTTTGAAGTTTTCAAAAAACGCTAATGAAATTCGTCAAATGGTCAATCTGAACTTAAATCAATGCTTAAATACTACCCAACCTGAATGCCATTTTGTGGAGCCACTGTTGGAAATTAGTCTCTTTCCTCCCTTTGGCATGTTGAACTTCATGAACTTCAAGAACTTCAGCTGAAGGACGACGAGAGGAAGCTTCTTTTATCCACAGTCACATTTCACGTGGTATTTGTTCGTTTCAAGAATCAAGAACACGAAGAGTAGGTACATATTTAGGTGGCTAGGTTATATATACAACACACACACACAAACTACTTAGTAGACAATTCCAATAATTGCATTCCACAAAACAATAAGTAACCCACGTAGGCATAAACGTTGTTCATTACAATTAGAATATTCTTCAGAACTCCCACAACTCCCTACTTCTTTTTGCATAAACCAGTAAAAAAACGCACATGTACTCAAAAAAGCTGGTAAAAAATTACAATAAGTTTACAATACATTAGTGTCCTCAGCTTACAAAGCATAAATTGACTCCTCCCCCCCCCCCCCCCCCCCCCCAAATTTACTCAACTGTATCCCCCCAAATTCCTCAAGAGAGAACAACTCAGCTCTAATGTTGTGTTTTGAAGTGGTAGGCTTCGAACATTCTCCTATCAATCTCTATTCTGTAGTAAATTGCATGCCAGTGGCTCCAAGGTTTTTTTTTTTTTTTTTTCTTTTTTTTAAAGCAATTAGGGTATTAGGTAGGCAACTGTTGTCTTTGTGAAACAAATTGCTGTAGAGTGTCATGTTTCTCACAGGCTGAGTTCCGGAGCCATGTGTTGGCTTCTCCAATCGGCACAATATTTGATGTTGCGGGCATAATGTTGTTGTCTCTGACTTCTACATTGTGCAAACCAAATATCTCTTACTGTGTCGTCCATCGGTGAAGTTTGGTGGACCGGGCTCAGCTCGGGGAATATGATGACCAGGCCGGGTTGTTGTTTCCACTGTTTTTGCCATTTCTTCTTGTATTTGGTGAAACAAATTGCTATAGATTGTCATGTTTCTCATGCTGGGTTCCGGAGCCAGGTGTTGGCTTCTCCAACCGGCACAATATTTGATGTTGCGGGCATAATGTTGTTGTCTCTGACTTCTACATTGTGCAAACTGAATATCTCTTACTGTGTCGTCCATCCGTGAAGTTTGGTGGACCGTGCTCAGCTCGGGGATATGACGACCTGGCCTGGATGTTGTTTTCACGGTTTTTGCCTTTTCTTCTTGTATTTGGTGAGACAAATTGCTGTAGATTGTCATGTTTCTCACGCTGGGTTCCGGAGCCAGGTGTTGGCTTCTCCAACCGGCACAATATTTGATGTTGCGGGCATAATGTTGTTGTCTCTGACTTCTACATTGTGCAAACCGAATATCTCTTACTGTGTCGTCCATCCGTGAAGTTTGGTGGTCCGTGCTCAGCTCGGGGATATGACGACTAGGCCTGGTTGTTGTTTCCACTGTTTTTGTCTTTTCTTCTTGTATTTGGTAGTTGGTGAAACAAATTGCTGTAGATTGTCATGTTTCTCACGCTGGGTTCTGGAGCCAGGTGTTGGCTTCTCCAACCGGCACAATATTTGATGTTGTGGGCATAATGTTGTTGTCTCTGACTTCTACATTGTGCAAACTGAATATCTCTTACTGTGTCGTCCATCCGTGAAGTTTGGTGGACCGTGCTCAGCTCGGGGAATATGCCGACTAGGGATGGTGGTTGTTTCATCTTTAGGTACTTCTTCTTTATTTAGCGGAACAGTGATTTCGTAACCAGCCTCTGATGTCAGACCACGTGAGAGCATCAGCGTCATTTACTGAAGTAAGTAAGCAGGTACCTACTCCGAATGATGGGCAAGACTACCAACATAATAATATTATATAACATATTATGTTGGTATTATCTGCTCATCGTCTACGAATCAATCCAGTTTTTCTGCACTGAAGCAAAGTGATTCTGCAGACACCCCAGACAAGGTGATGCTGCAATGCGTTCAGCGTCATAGCTTTCTTCATGCTCCTTGGGTGGATATTGTTTGACTCCACAAACAGTACTCAACATCTGCAGCTGCCATCATTGACTGAATTTACAGAGAAGACATTGTTGGTGAGTTTGATTGACTAAAGTGAAATAGATATGGAGTGGATTTCCTTGCTAAACGGTCATTTTGTATTTCAGCCTCGATGGCAGAATTCTTGGGAGCATCAGCGTCATTACTGAAGTACTCTGAATAGAAGACCACCAACATATCTTCTCATCATCTACGAGCCAATCCACTTTTTCTGCACCGAAGCGACACACCAGACAAGAGTTGCTGCAGCAATGGTGTCGCCAAATTCTGCATGAAATCACCAGGAAGGCAAATAATTTGGCAAATAGCTTTTAGTGAGTTTATTTATAGAACGCTTCTCAAGATCCCAAAGGGTCTTCAGTCTGACGCTACTGCCAATCTGCTCCTCAACATCTGCAGCTGCCATCATTGACTGAATTTACAGAGAAGACATTGTTGGTGAGTTTGATTGACTACAGTGAAATAAATATGAAGTGGATTTCCTTGCTAAACGTTCATTTTATATTTCAGCCTCGATGGCAGGCTTCTTGGGAGCATCAGCGTCATAACTGAAGTACTCTGAATGATAAGACCACCAACATATCTTCTCATCATCTATGAGCCAATCCACTTTTTCTGCTGCGAAGGGACACACTAGACAAGAGTTGCTGCTGCAATGATGTCGCCAAATTCTGCATGAAATCACCAGGAAGGCAAATAATTTGGCAAATAGGTTTTAGTGAGTTTATTTAAAGAACGCTTCTCAAGATCCCAAAGGGTCTTCAGTCTGACGCTACTGCCAATCTGCTCCTCAACATCTGCAGCTGCCATCATTGACTGAATTTACAGAGAAGACATTGTTGGTGAGTTTGATTGACTACAGTGAAATAAATATGAAGTGGATTTCCTTGCTAAACGTTCATTTTATATTTCAGCCTCGATGGCAGGCTTCTTGGGAGCATCAGCGTCATAACTGAAGTACTCTGAATGATAAGACCACCAACATATCTTCTCATCATCTTCGAGCCAATCCACTTTTTCTGCTGCGAAGGGACACACTAGACAAGAGTTGCTGCTGCAATGATGTCGCCAAATTCTGCATGAAATCACCAGGAAGGCAAATAATTTGGCAAATAGGTTTTAGTGAGTTTATTTAAAGAACGCTTCCCAAGATCCCAAAGGGTCTTCAGTCTGACGCTACTGCCAATGGTGGGGGAAGAATGGCGTGAAGAGGAGCAGCAAACTATGAAAGGTAAGAAGGAACGTTGAGGGAGAGTAGTTAAGTACTGTTTTGTCTTTATCGAAAAAAGTTGTGTTTGTGAGCCCTCTATTAAATAGAGGGCTCACAAACACAAAAAAGACTTCAAATTTTGAAGCCTTATCTTTAGATTTTTAGAGTCCTTTGACAAAATGAAGACATGCAAGTTCTGATTATCTACTCTTGGCTCTCGTTCTTTAAGGGTTCCATAGGTCGCCCTAGAGGTTTTTGATGTTGGTAATGTCCATTCTCTCAAGTTTCTGGATTCCATCATTGACAAGTCAGGAGTGTGCAAATTGGATATTGAAACCCGGATTTCATTAGCCAAAGGAACAATTCAAGCTCTCAGCCCTCAACTGTCAGTGGTGGGGCAGAGAAATCCATTGCCGAACTAAACAGCTCATCCTCAGTGTTTTTGTTGAAAGTATACTGCCAATGGAGGGGGATGAATGGTGTGAAGAGGAGCGGCAAATTATGAAAAAGATAAGAAGATGTTGAGGGAGAGTAGTTTGTGTTTTGTCCCCAAGGAGAATCAGCTGTAGCTCGTTGGACAAGAGGACGCTCCAATGGTACAGGCATGTCTGTCATAGGTATGGCCGCAGAAAGGTTCTCCAGAAGGCGAACTGAAGAAGGGTGCCCACTCGATGCGTCGCCTCAACCTCACCAAGGATGATTGTCTGGACCAAAGGGTTTGGTGTCGGGCGATATTGAGCAGCCCCTGGTAAGAGGAGAAACCCCAAAAGTAAGTAGTTCCGTTGGCCATTGCCTGTTGCCTGTGTAAAGTTATCACTGCTAGTTTCCATAGTTGGCACGTCTTCCTTCCCTGTCACCGCTTGTTGCCATAGAATGTTTACGGACTGTTTGCTGCATGAAAGTTAATATTGCCTTTGTTCTTCATGGAGCGTGCCCGTTTCCTGCTTGGAGCATTTATACTACCTACCTGTTTGCTGCATTGAGTGTTTATACTGCCTGTTTCCTGTACAGAGCATTTATTCTGCCTGTTTGCTGAATTGTGTGTTTATGCTGCCTGTTTGCTGCACAGAGCATTTATACTGCCTGTTTCCTGCACAGAGCATTTATTCTGCCTGTTTGCTGCATTGAGCATTTATTCTGCCTGTTTGCTGAATTGAGTGTTTATGCTGCCTGTTTGCTGCACAGAGCATTTATACTGCCTGTTTCCTGCACAGAGCATTTATACTGCCTGTTTCCTGCACAGAGCATTTATTCTGCCTGTTTCCTGCACAGAGCATTTATTCTGCCTGTTTGCTGCATTGAGCATTTATAATGCCTGTTTGCTGCATTGAGCATTTATACTGCCTGTTTGCTGCATTGAGCGTTTATACTGCCTGTTTGCTGCCTGGAGCATTTATACTGCTTGTTTCCTGCCTGGAACGTTTACCGCCTGTTCCACACGATTGATGCTTTGTTGAGTAACCTAACCTAACCCAATTGGTGAGGAAGGTGTGACTATTTGGGGAAAGCCCCCCCCTTAGTTGGGGGGGTAGGAGGAGGTCACATGGGGGAAACCCCTTTTTACAACTAATTAATAATAATTAGTTGTAAAAAGGGGGTTCTCTTTATATATAAATGCCAGGGCCGAGAGTTCGATCCTTTTCTCATCATTTTCACATTTTACAGAAATTGGCATCAGCTCGGGTTCAATTCCCCTGTATTGCGTTGGAGTCACCAGTTCTCCAGTGATCGGAGGCTTAAACATGGCAGATCCAGAGGCTTCCCAGTCAACAGAAGAAAAAAAAAAACGAGGAAATGAGCTCGAGGAAGAAGCTGCACCAAAGGATAGAAGAGAAGGCTGGCAGAAGAAAGGAAGATGGTAGGTTGAAGGTAGGATGGCTCTCGTGAAGTGCCTACAGTGGGTATTTGGTTAATGTTTAGGAATAGTTTCCCATAGTTACCCATCCTAACGAAGGCTGAGGTCGAGTAATTTGTTACATTTTCTCCCTCACTGCATTATTACACATACCAAGAACGTCTTGACAAAATTTGAACACACATAAGAGGACACACACGAGTTTGAAGAGATCGAAGAACTGGACGAAGTTGTTCGTAGTCCATCCGTTGGGTTGGTCAAGTGTTCAACTGGTAGAGGCATAGGAGGCTCAATGAGTTTAAGGTCTCTCTTCTTTTGAGGTCGAGTGTTAGGCGCCTCCATGGAACTATTGGTTGGTATTTGTTGGGAATGAAACATATCAGCAGGTATATGTTTGGAAACAGTGGAACCATTTTCTTGTCACTCGCCTGTATTCAACTTTACGTTATTTCGGACTCATGAGTAACCCCCCCCCCCCCATTTTCTTTTTTTAAACGTTTGACGAGGTGGCTAATGCCACTGATATTGGGGGACAACGTGAGCAACCTCCTCGCGGTGTCCTCTGGGTAACGCTGATAGCTCACATTTGTGTACGACTTGGGGGGGGGGGGGGGGGGCGTGCTGGCTAAAATCAGCCAACCCCCGGACTCTGACCTCTGACCTCTTTTACTCGCTTTTCAATAATGATTGGTTTTTCTAAAAATAAAAAAATAGGGTTCGCAGGAAATTCAGTCGTTGGACGCCGAACAACTTGTCACTGTTGATAGTGATGAACAAAACGAATGATTTAGATAATCGAATGAGCATCACTCCAATACTGATGCTGCATCAGTATTGGAGATTGGACAAAACGAACCAATTTCTCTTACTTTTCGAACAGAACTACTCTTTTCCATTTGAACGTAGAACATCTACCTAATGAAATTATTGGCATCCGAACAGCTATGAAGTGAGATCTCGGATGCGAGAGCTTCACGAAGACACTGCCATGCTGAGCTTAATCTGCTACTCATGAGCTTTCCCAGTAGGTTCCAATATTACATTTTCGCGACAGAGGTCGACGACTCCGATCGGCCTCAAAATTTGACATTATCTGTTTCACGAGGTCTTGATTCCAAAACCGAAATGTCCGTCCGCCGTCCGGGCCGTTGTGGGCAGTAGGAAGTTTTTTTAAATCTGAAAATTTGACAAAATACCTACTCGGTTTACCATCTAGTTGTGCCCGCAAGGTTTTCATCCCGATCGCCCAAATCACTGTGGGGCTACGGGAGGGGTTTTCGAAAGTGTTCAGCAATGGGGGTCGAGTTGGGTGTCATTTTCGAAGTATTTTTGGACGTAGAATCCGTTTTTGGGGGGTGCCGGAACGATCCGATTTCACTGTGGCGATCTATTGGGCTTCTTGGGGCTACAAATGGGATTTTTGACGGATCCCAGGTCAAATGTTTTTCGAGTAAAAAACAAAACGCTGCAAATTTTACACAAGGGTTTATTATTTTGTGATATAGGTTACTTGTACAGACATTTAATTCTGTCAATAAAAAAAATTTAAAAAATTTTTTTTTGGATTTTTATATTTCAAAAAAAATTTTTTGGGGGGATTTTTTTTTTTTCAAAAATGTGTTTTTTCAAAAATTCTTTAATTTTTACTCGAAAAATATTTAACTTCATGGGATCCTTCAAAAATCCCATTTTTACCCCCATGAGAGCCCTATAGAACGCCACAGTGAAATCGGATCGTTCCGGGACCCCCAAAAATGGATTCTACGTCCAAAAATACTTCGAAAACGACACCTAACTCGATCCCATAGCTAAAAGCCTTCAAAACACCCCTCCTGTAGCCCCATTTTAGCCCCATAGCGCCCCACGGGTTTGGGCGATCGGACTGAAAACCTTGCGGGCACAACTAGATGGTAAACCAAGTATTTTGCCAAAATTTCAGATTTTAAAAAAAATTCCTACTGCCCAAAACGGCCTGGACGGCGGACGGCGGACGGCGGACGGCGGACGGACATTTCGGATTTTGAATGTAGACCTCTTGAAACGGATAATGTCAAATTTTGAGGCCGATCGGAGTCGTCGACCCGCGTCGCGAAAACATAGGTGTATTATTCCAAGAATAATAAGCCAAAAAATTAGAACGTGTCTATTTTTCCGTTCTAAGCCCCCTTTTTTGTCCGCTGACCGGCCTCTAACAGGAGATATTAAATATCCACAAATTTTGTATACTAAATCCAAATGGTGGCCTCGGCTGCCTCCATTTTTGAACAGGCTCGTTTCTTTTTTAATTGTGGTCGATAAATCTTTTCGTATTTTCGGCACCGGCATCGGCTGGTTCATAGATTTCCGAATCCTTTCTTCATGGGACTTCACAGTTTTCATCTTAGAGCACTTTCACTTAGCCTTCGAATTATTGTCCGTTGTTAAAAGATTTTTCCCGAAAAGACTTGAGCAATTTACGTATGAGGTGCAATTAATTCTCGAACCCCGGGATCCCGGGATTGACACCACGAATCCCGGGATTTCAAATTGGCAAAAATCGACCGGGATCCCGGGATTTCGGGATCCCGGGATCCCGGGATTGCAATCCCTAGTAATTACATAATATAATAACATAAAAAAAATATTATTTAACCTACCGAAATGGGGAAAACTTCTGATTTTGAACTTAACCCTACCTTTATACTGTAGGACCGAAGCATATGTTATAGAAACACCGAAATCAGTTTTTTTTTTACTCAATTGTTGGAGGAGAGAAGAGCAAAAAACGAGTAGTGCAGTTCGAATTTTCGCGGGTCTGTCCGGGAGGCTGACTTGACCAATCTACGTCACAAACAAGGCAAAGCTCCCACTTGGGGCGCTAGTGCTTGTAGAAGGAATTTACGAAGGCTTATTATTTGATATAGTGAATAAATAATTCGGAATATATTATACTTATAGTTTAACAACTTATTACATCAAATTGACGGTGATTCGATAGCGTTTGTTGTGATGGGCTGTGAGATGGCAACACTGTTAACAACTTCGGCAGCCTGCCAAGGTTGGTAGCAGTTTCTACTCCCACGTATTTTCAAACGTCTCTACTTTCTCTAAATTATAATAATTTTTGGAAGTGATTCCAGAAGGCTGACTGTCGTTTTTGTTATTCTCGTAGGATGAACTTTCGAAGAAAAAAAATTGAAAAAATTCCATGATAATTCCCCATTCAGGTGGTATTTATTTATTGCAAATTATTAGAGAAAATATTGTAACTGTAACAGTAATAATTGTAAGACACCTTTTTCATACTAAAAGTATAATTAGGAAGTTGGGGTGAGCCAAGAAAACCGAAGTTCAGTTACTGAACACTAATACAGTAGGTTGTGGTGGTGGTGGTGATGATCTTTTGTGTCCACAAAGAAATTTCTCCTCGTGGAAATTGATGATTGTTGGATTTGTCTATTACATAATAGGCAACATTGTATTATTATGTAGAAGATAATATCTTATATAATATATGCAATGTGTGGCACGAGGGAGAAGGAAATAGAGGAGCTATTGAAATCGGCACGTCGGTTTTCAAATTCATTGAAAAAAAAGCAACTGAGGTGAACCATGACATTGATTTGATTTTTTACAGCGACAACTGTGCTGGACAACAAAAAAATAAATTTATGATCATGATGTATTCCTATGCTCTGTGTGTTTTCAAGAATGTGAAAAGCATTCAACATAAATTCTTAATAAAGGGGCATACACAGAACGAGGGAGACTCGGTTCACTCTCTGATAGAGAAAGAAATTAAACGTGCCCTGAAATCCGGCCCTATTTTCGTGCCGTCGCAGTACTACCAGCTAATGAGAACTGCAAAGAAAACAGCACCTTATCACGTGGTTAATGAACTCAGCTTTAACGATTTCATTGATTTCAAGAAGTTGGCTTCACACATTGGAGAAAACTTCACTACCAACGAAAAGAATGAAACATTCACATTTGGGGATATAAAAGTGATAAAATTATGTCGTGAGAACCCCTTCCGTTTCCAGTACAAAACCTCTTACCAGGCAGAAGATTTTGATTACGTCGACATGAAACGTGTCAAGAGGAGAAATACCAGAGCATCTCGGAACTTGAGCGTCGAAGAACTCAAAGAAGAAATCAAAAGCTGGGAGGTCGTTAAGGCCTACAACTCACCAATACCACTCTCAGAAAACAAAAAAAGAGATCTCACATTTTTGGTTAAACATAACCACATCAAACCAGCTTATGCTGAATTTTACAATAACTTGTGTGGTTGAAATTTCGCTCACGATTTTTTTCCTGTTCAATCTTGCGTTTTGGTTTATTATTCTTGGAATAATACACCTACGTTTTAGAATTACAATTAGAAATTAGGATTGAGAGTAGAGTTGAATTGTGACTCGAATATTATCCAAGACTGTGATCAAACGTGTTCCAACTGTGATATTGTGATATTGTGATTTTTTGGTGGTATAAGAAAATTATTTTCCTATAAATTATACTGGTAGGATTGTTTGATACTTATGATACTCAAAAATTACAAATCGTTCTTTCGTTATCGCCGTGTTTCATTTTTCCAGTGGGTGGGGTTGGAGAATAAGGTAGGTACTAAAGAAGTGGGAGACAGAACACGTACCAAAGGGTTTTTTGCAATTATACATTGACTAGACCTCAGGTAATGAGTTTTTATGTTTAAAACAAAGTTTATTGTTATTAAAACTAATTAAAATTTTCAAAAAAACGATTTAATCATCCATAATAACAGGGCACATCTCTGAAAAATACACAAGATCGTCCATGAAAGAAGGGAACAACTCAAAAACCCATAGAAATTTGACAAATAATCCCCCCCCTACTTTTTCTACTCGACCAGAAAAAAAATTTCTGTTCATCAGCTGTTGAAGCATTAGTGTATAAACCCGTTTGAGCAAGAATCAATACTATCTGACTGTTTGCCAAGGAGATATGGCCATTGGCGAAAGAGCAAAACTTTGAACGCGATTTCCCAAAAATCAACTTTTTGTAGTTGTTCCCTTATTCCACGACGGGTGCGATATCTTAAATATATTATATTATATCCTTCTTGTGGGTCTGCTGCATAGGTACACTAAGAGTAGGTACAATAAAGAAAACAAACACCGATATCGCAAAAACAAAAAATCGATTTCACAAAATAGTCGATTTTTGGATAAAAATCGGTACAATCAATCGATTGCAAAAAAAATCGGAGGTGAAAAATCGATTTAATCAAAAATCGATTAGCATCCCTAGTCTTCCTTTAGTTCACAAAATTGTGAAGCGTTGGAAATTTAAGCTAGGATTTTGTCCACATAGTCTTGTTTATACGTGATTATTGCTGTTCTGGCTTTGTCTGCCTCAACTATACAAATTTCCGGGTGTTTGGAAAGAAATTTGTTCAGTTCGTCCAGATTCTTCAGGATTTTCCGCTGGAGGTAAGTTAATTAGCTTAGTTCACTTTCGTTGGGGCGAGGTTTTTATGCCTACGGTATTCGGAAACCCGACAACAATTCCGTCCCCGGATACAGTTATTTTTAGATTCCGGAATATCCATCAGGGCGAATTCCGTTCCAGCGACTAAATTCTCTGCGTCATCCTCTGTCGGTTTTACGGTGCTGTGGCAGAATGAGGAGAATTTCTACGGGGATTTTAACTTTAAGGTAGCTCATTCGACGCAGAATGTTGTTCTCTTTAATTTACTATATAAAAATTGTTCACTTATAACGCACCCTTTCAAAGTTATCCGTGAAAAACTTAAAAAAAGTGCCGAAATGTTGAGGTTTTTTGCGATTTTGACGGTGATTGTCCCAGAAATTTTGTTGGAAAGCTTCGGATTTGTGTTCAGCACCCCAAAAATATAATATGTTTTTTAGTTATATTATAACCATTGAGAAAAATCCTACACCACTAAAAAAAATTTGCAAAATATGATATGATTTTGCTATAGTCAACAAGATCACTACTAAAAACTACTGCATGGTGGTTGACTGGATAAATTGGTAACTTTTTTCGGGTGCCTTAGAAATTTATAGAATAATTTTAGAATTTATAGAATAATAATAGAAATTTTTCAAACGACAATGAATAATTCATTGAATAATTATTGAAAAGAAGTAAGCAGCAGGTTTCGGCCTAATTGAAACACCCTGAGGAACTCCTTGGATATGTAAAACCAAAACTATTAAAATGGATATGAACGATACAGAAGGCAACATTTCAAAAAACAGGGCAAAACAGAAGGGCAACAAAAATGGCAAAACTACAACAATGGGCAAAACAAATGGCAAAACAAAATGGCAAAAACAAATGTCAAAACAAAATGGCAAAACAAAACAATGGCAAATCAAAACCACAAGGCAACACAACACAATGACAAAACAACAAGGGCAACAAATCAACAACAACAACAACAACATAAAAGGGCAAACCAGAAATTTTTCAAACGACAATGAATTGAAAAGAAGTAAGCAGCAGGTTTCGGCCTAATTGAAACACCCTGAGGAACTCCTTGGATACATAAAACCAAAACTATTAAAATGAATACGAATGAGATAGAGGGCAAAATTTCATCTTGAAAATTCTACTTCTTTTTTCGAAAAACGAACGAAACCAGCTTTATCCGAGCAAAGGTTCTTATAGAAAGAGTTATACACTATGTGGGACTCACCTTACGAGTCCATGTGATGACGGGAGGCGGGTTTCCAGTAGCTTTGCATTCGAGGTTGACTCTCGTCCCTTTCTTCACTTCAAGGAGACCTCCTCCGGTAACCTGAATTATTTGCGGAGGCACTGTAACATAAATATGAGCCCTTGAGAAAATATTTGCAGATAGGATTCACAGGGAATCCAAAGGCGCTTGTTGACTGGAAAGGCGGAAAATGGCGGGAGACTTTTTCAACGGGAACGTAGCTTAGAAAATACCGACACATTCTTAGCTAATTTTGGTTTTTTTATACGGAATTCCGCTATGGTTGCGCAAAAAAAAAAAAAAAAAAAAAAAAAAAAAATCGCACCGAAATCGTTCTATTGATCTCCCTATCTACGTTCCTCATCGCCGAGGGGAACATCGGCCGGTGTGTAGGGAACAAAATACCTCCCTCTTCACATAGGGTAGATTACGCCAATATTTTCTGACCCTTTCAAGGTCTGATTTATGGTATAATGGTTTTGTATGAATTTTATTAGCATAAATGCTCTATAGGATAGGTGGGGGCTGGAAGGGTAAATGATCGTACGCCAGTGGCAATATTGATCGTCACGACCGAGCAACATTTCACGTCCTTCTTTATCCTCCTTCTTGAATTTTTCGCCAGATGACTCCCTATACCGTTTTAACGCAGAATAAATTGATTTTGAAGGTGCTTGCAAAACGCCCACGCGAACTATTTGAATGATAATAATCATCATTCAAATAATTCCTAAGGAACCCAGATTCCCCTCATCTGCGGCTGGAACAACCTCACTGTATACATACATGTCAAGCCTCTGAGGATTGTCCTCCCGTACTCCCTCAGGCCTCGTCCACAAACACTGGCGGCATAACCACGGACGCTGTGCCGAACGCACTCCGCCACCCAACACTACAACCTAATCAATTAGGATACACAACATTTGTTAGGTACACATTCTATGCACACTACAGGTGGTACTCTACACACAATACCACCCAATTCAAACAAAAGTGAATTTATAAGCGGGAGTCGGGAGTTCATTTACTCAACGTTCAGTGCAATGGGGCCCGTAGTTCTCTCACCGACCGGCAGTCTGTGCTGACGCCAGTTGGCGGGTCGCCAACCACACAGATAAATCCGCAAATCTACGGATTTTTAAGGTTACGAGTTTTTGACACCTGATATCTGCCTTATCACTCTGTCGCGCCCTTTCTTGAAATTGTATTGTATTCCGTCCAAGTATGAGTTGCGGTGCTAATAATTATTATGATTATGTGAGTTGCAATTTTGCAAGATGTTGACAGCCTCAACAGGCACAACCGAAAATTTCACACGGAACGCTCCACTGCGCTGGTTCCGAAGATGCTCTGCGCCATGTGTGATCAGCGATGCAACACCAATCAGGACCTGGAATCTCATGTAAGAAACATGATCTTCAAGTGGATGGAGAAAATTTATCGTTAGCTAAAGAAGTCGAGTTTCATCACTGGAAACGAGCGATTGATTGCGAACTCAACGTGAAGTATATTCGTAAAACACGTTGGAAAACCTAAGAAAATACCGTCTTTTATAACGTTTCTAATCGATCGGGTGAGCCACGTTTTCGGGTTTCCGATGAAAACAAGAAAAGGAAAATTAAAATTAAAGGTCGTGGGAAGGCGGGGTCGGTGTGTTTGTCCCGAATAACTGCCACCGTATCTCTCGATGGCTCGGTTTCGATTTCCTTCTGTAAAGCTCACTTTGGTCATAAAAATTTCATAGCAATTTCTTTCTTTAGAGGTGACGATGTAGGCCGGTGTTTTAGCTCTATTTAATAGAGCTAAAACACGGGCCTACATCGTCACCTCTAAAAAAAAGAAATTGCTGTGAAACTCGCGTCAAAAATCCCGATGGACGAAATTCTCGATCAGGTGAGACGAGATGCAAAAAAAACCTAATTCACGGAGTGAAACGAGAACATTTGATTACAAATCAAGATTTACGAAATATCGTGAGACATTTTTGGCTGGAGAGAGAGTGTGTTCGGGATTCGGATGATGCAACCAGTGTAACAGTGTGGGTTGAAAAGGAGAAAACAAGTGGTGAAGAATCTTGTGACATTCTTTTCAAACCAACAGTTTCTATCCTGAGATCCTTCAAAAATCCTATTTGTAGGCCCATCGATCCACACGGTGAAATCCGATCGTTCTGGAACCCCCAAAAAATGGATTCTACGTCCAAAAATTCTTCGAAAACGACACATAACTGGACCCCATAGCCGAACCCCCTCCCGTAGCCTCAGTTTAGCCCCATAGCGCCCCAGGGGTTTGGGCAATCAGGCTGAAAACCTTGCGGGCACAACTAGATGGTAAAGCGAGTATTTTGTCGAAATTTTAGATTTAAAACAATATTCCAACTGCTCAAAACGGCGTGGTCGGACATTTGTTTTGTGAAATCCACACGTCGTGAAACGTTCTAGGACTAATTTTGAGGCCGTTCAACATTTTCGATCACCGACGCCAATTCGTTGGAGTATTATTCCAAGAATAATAAAACCAAAAGTTTTGTTTAGCCGCCACACAGTGGGACAAAACGGTCTTTTTTAACTGAGGGACATTGACAAAAAAAAAAAAAAAAAAAAAAAAAAAAAAACTGCGGTTAGGTATAAATATATTCGGAATAAATATTATGTAGACTTAGGTATCTGGAGACGAAGTTTCAATTTTTCAAACTACTTCCTTACCCCAGGATCACTAACAAAATGAGGTGAAATTGCAGTTTTGACGCGTCTCCTCGTTCAATTTTATTGTCTTGGAATTTTTTTAAATTTTTTCAGGCATGGCCTCATTTCTAGAAGGACTCAACGTTGGGAAAAAAATTTTGGACGTCTTAGTAGTCGGGGCACACCACTTTTACAGTAAAACGCGGTGTTTTCGAGCGATAATCAGCTCGCAAGTTTTTCCCTCAAGTTTTCTTAAAAATCTGATGGTATGGGTTCATTCCTGACATGTTCAGTGAACAAACTGTGAAGGAATTTCCTGCGGCGATTTGCGGCTTCGCCCAGCGGACACTTTTTACGAACAATTTGTGGTAATTTTCAGGGTATTGTTGGATAACACTGGGCAAAAAAGAAAAGTGAGCAAAAAGTTCGATGAGTTTTAAATGTCTTTTTTCAATCATTAGCCTTACAATGGGCTTTTTAAATATTTTATTTTTTTTATTTTTCTGAAATGGAATTTTATGTTTTATACAAATTTCATATTTTCAAATAAATAAATAAAATAAATGAAGTGAGCTGGTCTAAATTAAGGTCTTTCTCCCAGTTTTCCCATGCGGAACGTTAGCAAGCATCCATCATAATTTTATGATACAGGAATTATTTAATATAGGCTCTACCGCCTTTCCTTCGACTCCTATCGGGAAATAAACCTCACCGTTCGATTCAGCGCGAAAAAATACTTCTGTAATGACCTAGTTCAACATTTTAGTATAAGTATTAACGGAGGGGAACAGCATGTCCCTAAAAAAGGCCGTTTCGCCCCACTGTGCGCCGACTGGCATCAGCGCAGACTACCGTCAGGTGAGAGAACTATGGGTCCCAAAGCACTGAACGTCGACCGTATAACTCAGATTATTCAATAGTTTTTATCAGCGCAGCAAGGTGAATTTCGAATTGTCGATTTCGTTGATAGAAAGAGAGTAGGGCAATTTCATTAAGGCGAATTACGAAACCCAACGTAAGAACTACCCAAGATTTCTATTGCTTAAATTACGAAAAAATGCATTATGCAAGCAGGACACTGTTAATTGTTAGGTCATTATGGAAATGATTGAGGGGAAGAGCTGGTGGGAGGCCTACCTTAATCTACCCAGCCAAAGCTCTACTTTCCATTAATTTAAGAAGTTCCCCACTTAGACGGTTTATTTCGAGAAAACCCGGGCAACTCGGGAGGTTTCATTAGAGAAGAGAAAGGGAGCTAAAATGACTCTCATCTCAGCCACATCCGTAGGTGGTGGAGTGAGCAGTTATTCGTATACAGGGCCGTATTAAGGGCACGGGCGCACGGGTGTCGGAGGATTGGGGTATACTGTTGTATCAAATTATGATTCCTCCCTCTCCGCACTTTCGGACGAGAGAGTTGACGGGAAGAGGAGGGAATTAGACGTTGGAGCAGCAGGAAGGGGGTAGCGGATTAGACCGCGATCTCCTCTAATTGGGTCGGTTAGTGGCGAAGTCTCTCCGCTTTCCGGGCAGGACACTAACGAACGGACGAACGCCTTGATGAGCTACTAGGAATATTGTTCGCTGCAAACTCCCAAAAACTGTTTGGTGCTGCAAAACAGTTTGAGATAAGGGACTTATTCAAATTAGGTTCAGGAAACTTTCTCAGGACTGGTCTCACAAATCAATAAACGACAGAAAACTGCAAGATATTACATTCATCTCGTCTATTTATCTCGTTTACTAAACCAACACTAAGTGTAAGTAAGTCTTACAAAAAACTTATAGGAAAATGAAGACAGATGGAGTTATTGAATGCCTTAAAGGTTCCTATCCAAAATTGAACCACTTAACGAACAATAACTTGCTACATGCTCGGGTGAACCCATGCAGTTCGAACGTAATCAAACTCAAGTAGCCAGGTCACTGAGAAAAGAGAGGCATCCGCAGGGATGTGACAAGGGACGAACCAAACCGCTAAGTTCGCTCTTGAGCTGGTTGGGCAGTTATCTAATGGGACGTCAGCTCGTTGTTAGCGCGAGAGGAGCTCTCTAAACACCATTCCTCGCCACCACAGGTATTCCTCAGCCATCTGGGGCCGTTATGCTTTTTGTTAATGATCAACAGTATCGTGGGGTGTGCTGTACGTGGCATCCACTGCTTGCTCTATGCTGATGATCTGAAGCTCCTCTGCCACATTGGTTCTTCATCGGATTGCGAGGATCTTCAGACGGCGATTTCCGGCTTGGAGAATTGGTGTGCTTTGAACCACCTTTTCCCGAATCCATCCAGCTCGGTGATGACTTTCCATCGCCTAGAGCAGCCGATAGCCCACGACTACCTCGCACCCTTGCGGAGGTCGGACGGTCTGGTCGATCTGGGGGTTCTCTGGAATGTGCGGCTTGGTTTCTCTGGTCATATTGAGGCGTTGGCGACCAGGGCAATGCGAGCGCTTGGTTTTATCGAAAGGAACACCAGAGAATTCACCAATGTCAATGCCTTGGTCACCCTTTACAAGGCCCTTGTCCTGCCTATTCTAGAGTATGCCTCCACGATCAGGTCGTCCATGTATGGGATCGACAAGTGTCGCCTGGAGCGAGTTCAGCAAAATTTCCTGTTCTACGTTGACTATAAGATGGGAATCCCTCGCGAGGACTCATCTGACTTCGTCCTGCTCTAAACACTCGTCAACTAGTCTCTTGCGCTGCGTTGCTCTCCAGGATAAATTTTCTGGTGCCTTGGACAACCTCTCGCTCTCCATCCATGTTTAGCGTTCCCTTCTCGGCAACAAATTACGACCGGAATCGTCCAGGACTGCTACAAGGATTGTTCGCATTGTAGTAATAATTACTGTTGTTACGCATAAATAATTATTGTTGTTGGGCTCCAGTAATATCAATAAAATAAAATATGGTATTTTAAAAAATAAAATAAAAACAAAATAACTTATGTACCTACTCGAAGTATGTAGGGGAAAACTGGAAACTTGGTCACCGGATTAACACAAAATAACCCGGAGGGACTTTAGAGACCAATTAATGGTTATCGCGGGTAGGGAAGACTGTTGTACCTTGAAACATTTGAATTAGCTCCGGCTGGTGCTACTATCCAGCAGATCTTTCTACGCCTAAATTCTTCTCTGAGGAGGCATGACTTATCAGTGTAGTTTCATCAATGCACGAAAACGATTGGGGGTCGAATTGACAAATGTGATAAGAAAGTTACTTTTGAGATCGTTGAGTTCAACTCATTTATTTTTGCAAAATGGGAGACCGTGTTGTACCTTGGAACAATGTGTGGCTGGAAGGGTTGGTACCTCGTGTACCTTGAAACACTTAACCCTTAATTTGCCATCAAACTCATCAATTTTCCGTCTGAGCTATAACCCAGGGTGATCTTTTCTCTCTGAGAGTTTCTATAGAAACAAACAGAATGCTATAGAAGATGCTATAGAATGTTATATATAGCATATTATGTAACTTTTCAGGGTTTTTCTTCAGATGCTGATAAAATGATATTTCAGACGATGATGAACAATTATTACTTCTGTTAACGTTTTCAAGGTGTTTTTTACTGCTGTTACTAAGAGAAAAAAAAACGTCGTCGTTCGCTATAATATAATGATAGATATAATATCACAGGCCTGCAAAAAAAATATTGCTGAAAACTTTTTTGATCTTTTTAGGTAATCTTATAGTTTTGAAGGGCGCTGAATCCGAAAATGACATCGGTTTTTCTCTATCACCCACCGTTCTTCCGCATTTTGACCCAATATTTGGAAATTAATAGGCTAAAATGACTATTATGGAATATAGAAATAAATATTTCAAAAATGTTTAAAAAGGTTTTATTTAACCAAATTCCTTTTACTTGTCACCTGCTTGTTTGAAGTAGTCAATAAACTCACGATCTCGAAGTCTGTATTGATGAAAAGATGACTCAAGGGGCAATGTCCAACTCCCCATGTGGGCAAGGATTTAAACACGAAGTCCAACATACCCAGCGAGGCTCTAATGGTCCTAATGCTCTAATTTTGTACTCATTGAAGTGTTCCAAAATTTCCAATTTCATTAAGTCCATATTGATACAATTACAGAAAAAAATATATGAAAATAAGGAATGAGGCTGGTTTTAACTAAAAATGCCATCTTGACACCCCAAAAAAATTAAATATGCGATGAAACGGAGGGTGATGGAATTTTTTCATTATTTTTCCCGGATTCAGCACCCAAAAATCTATAAAGTTCACCTATAATAGAACTAATAATTAGTTTCAAAAAAGTTTTTAAAGTGAAACTTTTATTACATCGTCCCAAATTTTTTGGTTTGTGTGTCATTTCTTGTCCCGTCACGCTACCGTTGATTTTCGCTTACAACCGATTCGTTGCTACGGAACTTCATCTTCGCCAGTTATCATCGTACAAAAATCGTTCACCATTCGTTGGAAAGCTCTCGATTTATCACGCAGCTATTGAAACCGAAAGCCGAGCAATATTGATGAATTTCCAGGCACTATCTCCAAAAAAGTGAAAAGTGTTCCAAGGTACAACGGTCTCCTATGTTATTCTAATTCTCGACACCTCACGGACGAATGGTTCGACTGACCAAATATGATGCGGACAACACATTATGTTACCATAAACAACGGGCGCGGGGAAGGAACTGGATCGGAAAATGAATCGAGAAGGGTTAGGAGAACGAGCAATTGTTTTCGTTGGATCGGTGGGTATTCACGTTTGGGTCAATGCTTTTAGGATACGAAGGTCTCTCTAACGGGAGCCGCAATGAATAAACGATATGTATTATTCAATTCGGCTTGATGTGAATATCAACTTTCTTCTGGGAGCACAGTTGGGATAGATGGTAGCGAGTTTTCGCCAGAATAATAGGCTTATAGAGGCCTCCAGTGATTTTGTACTTGTGCATCAAAATTCATTATGTATTATCAGGTTGGTTGAGGAGGAAAGACATCTGCATATAATGTTCCCGGGCTTGGCATTCCATGGTAAGCGTGGTGGGGTTAATATAGATCTAATTCAAAAACGCTTTTCCACTATAAAACCCAAGAAATCAGACTAAAATTTTGGGAAAGCCAAGGATCGTGAATAGGTACGGAAACGGACCTCACTCAATACTGATAAAAACCCTCCAAAACTCCAGTTCTGACCCCATAAGAGCCCCCGGATTGGATACCGCCCAGACGTTAACAAGCGTCCGGCAAATTGTCATTGCGTTGCACACAGCTGTTCCGCGTTTATTCGTGTTTTGTTGATGTTGTGGCGACCACAACAACCTGGATGCTTAACGTAATCAATGCATCAGTCAAATATCTGATTTTTCGGATGTGCATAGTCAACTTCGAAAATGCTTCTCCGTCAAAACTAACTTCTTCCCGCCCGCTGGCATCGGCCAATCAGCAGACCGAACGTAATGACGGAATGATGCAATATCGCATTGCCGCATGGATGTGAACCCTGCTTTAGTGATTCAACTGCGTTCCTGGTTTATCAGGTGCCCCTTTTTAGCGCGACCTTTCCCTCAAAAAATGGAAAGGTGCGCTCATCTCTTCGACATGTTTTTACTTGTGTTTTTTTTTTTTTTTTTCTGGTGTATCACAGCATCACGCCCGAACGGCTGAACAGATTTTCACGAGGGTGGTCTCATTGTGATCAGCGAGTTCTGCGGGTGGTTATAGGCTATCAAATCACCTCCGTCGGAAGACGATTCGTTTGATACCTAGTGTATCAAGTTACAAATCTTAGTTACCTACAGTTTTGGTTTCATAGTAACAGAAAGGTTGCGCTCTTCTATTTAATTCAATTGATGGCTTGTTTATGATCCCATCAGTAAAATATAACTTTGAATCACAGCTCCTGATCATCCAAATCATCTTCAAAATCCCCCAACCGATGATCGGTCACAACAAACAGGAAACCGGTTAAATCATTCTTCTCCCTGTGAATTTAATCATTCGTCTTCCGCAAAAGGAGGAGAGTATCAAACAGAGGAAGTGCAGAGAGATCTCCCCTGAGTGATAGGCGATGTCGATAAATCATGAAAAATTGCCTTTTCCGCTCCATCATATTTCACTAGATAACACCCGACACAAAACAGATCCATCTCGTTCCTCGCGGCTCGCTCAATCCCGTTCGGCCCCATTTTGGGTTTTTCAGTTTCGTCCTTCATTATTCCGCCCAGTTGGAGAGAATTAAGCGCGGACGCATTCTCATTGAACAATGCGTTTATTAGAAGCATCATTATCTTGGGAGATGAACAAAGGATTTGTTGTAAGTTGAAGTTAGGATTGGACAGTAGAAATGTAATGATTCTCGATTGTGGTATTAATGTTGAGGTTAAGAGAATCAGATTCTCAACCCTAGCTCAACCATGGTGTAAGCACGCATGTTGATTTTGGTTTATTATTCTTGGAATAATACGCCTATGTTTTCGCGACGGGGGTCGACGACTCCGATCGGCCTCAAAATTTGACAATATCCGTTTCAAGAGGTCTAGATTCCAAATCCGAAATGTCCGTCCGCCGTACGCCGTCTCGCTGTACAGAGCTTCTTAGGTTGTATTTAAGGCCATTTCTGGCCCATCACAACCTCTCTCGTCCGCCGTACGCCGTCTGGGCCGATTTGGGAAGTAAGAATTTTTTTAAAAATCTGAAATTTTCACAAAATACTCGGTTTACCATCTAGTTGTGACCGCAAGGTTTTCAGACAGATCGCTCAAACCCGTGGGGCGCTAGGCGGCTAAAATGGGGCGACGTGAGGGGTTTTTTGAAGGCTTTTGGCTATGGAATCGAGTCAGGTGTCGTTTTCGAAGTATTTTTGGACGTAGAATCCATTTTTTCGGGTCCTGGAACGATCCAATTTCACTGTTGCGATCTATAGGGCTTTCATGGGGCTACAAATGGGATTTTTGAAGGATCCCAGGAGGTCAACATTTGACTGATTATTTGATTGATTATTTAATATTTTCCAAAAAAAAATTGGAGAAAATAAAAAAAAATTTTTTTGAAATAAAATCTAAAAAAATTATTTTATTTTTATTTATTTATTTATTTATTTATTTATTTTTTCATTGACAGAATTAAATTTTTGCACAACTAACCTATGTATATCAAAGAATAATAAACCCTTGTGTAAAATTCGCAGCGTTTTTTTAATCTATTTTAGTTCGATCTTTTTTGTCAGTAAATGTACATCAGTCAAAATTTACCGTAATCAGTAGATGTATGTATACAGTTGGTATGCTACTACAATAGGTAGGCTACTGCGATATACCGCAGTGGTCAGTGAGCATTGGCTTTGGATTTGTGACTCGGGGACGTCAAGTTAATATGTCTTCCAACGGATTGTGCAGGACTCAGGCCCTCTCTTGCAGTCTAAACTACTGGGGGAGGCCTTTGTGTTTGAGTCGACGATGTAGGGCACGAGAGTGAGGTGACAGGAGCTTTGGCTTTTGTGAGTTCTCTCAAAGTGTTCCTGGACCAATTACACCCTTCTCACTACAGCTCCGACTGCACGCAACCCCTTGACTTCATTCCCTGCCCGCTCTCGGCTTTACCATTTTCATCTCGGAAATTCCTTCAGGTTTAGCCTTTCATGTAGCAGATTACTCGCCGCTCGAGCTCCACACTTTTGCTTGCGTGCGACAAGGTAGGTCGCAAATTGGGGGAAAAACATCTTGGGGGCTCTTGTTGATGAAACACGCCTTAAACTTGAAGACCAGTAAGTTGTTTGCCTTTGCCCATCTTCGCATCATCCAAAAGAGTTCAAGCGTAGATTTTGAAACATTTTCACATTAATATGATAAACATGAAAAATGACTTGTGAAATGTCATTCGGCGATAAAACTCACCCAATATTTCAAGAACGTGGGTGATCTCCATCGGCTGAAGAGTCGCCACTTGACAGACGTATTCACCCGCATCTTTCATAGCGACGTTCCGGATTTCCAGGTCGTAGTTGTGAGATGTCAACCTCAGCCGACTGTCCGGACTAACTTTCACGTTCCCAGCCGTTAGAATCGCTATACTCCGCTTCCACGCCTGTTTGAAGGAACCTGGAACAGTAACGGTTCATCACTAATTATCTTCTTAGAAGGTGCTAAGTGCCAAAATCATGAAAATGAGACATAAATGTCTAAATAAATTTATTGCATCTGTTATATGAAAGCCGCAGTCCACGTAGATGACGAGAAAAATATGAAACCAACAAAAAGTTGCTTCACGGGGCGCATCTAAGCTCCCAAAGTGGAGCAAAAATCATGGTTTGGAGCAGTTGACTGGATGTTGAGGTTACTGTGGGACGAGGGGTGTCTGAAGACTATGCAGCTGACTCCTCCTCCCCTTACCCCCCCCCCCCCCCCCCCCCGAACCCGACCCGAGACGATGTGTTGGAAAACAATTATTGGGAGAATGGTGGGGACCCAGAAACGCTTACCGCCATCTCCCAATAGTCGTTTTTCACGTTGAATCCAAATTTGAACTCGCATTTCTAAAACACCGTCATCCATGTATTTTGTCGAGGCTCAAAAGTTAATGAACCCGAGAAAACGAATTGTAGAGAAGTCGCAGATGTCACACGCTCGAGAAAAGCGGCCCGCCCCCTCAGGGCGGAACGATGGGGGTTGGCTGGCGTGGCCAGCAGGGATGGCCCCCTAGTTTTCTTCTAAAGCCTACTGACTTGCTCGAGGAAAGGTGCCAAACGCCTACCTATCTCATGACATTGTGTAAAGGCTCGAAAAATCGCTGGGTTTCCCGCAAAACGAATTATATTAGCGCATAGCCCCTTAGGAAATAAAGTTTGT
Organism: Pilophorus perplexus; assembly: GCA_955831195.1. NCBI lineage: Eukaryota > Metazoa > Arthropoda > Insecta > Hemiptera > Miridae > Pilophorus > Pilophorus perplexus. Next base: position 30,330,238 of record OY037011.1, read on the forward strand.
CCCCAACTTTCATTAGAGGTTTTAGGTTGACATTAATTTAAAAACGCTGCAAATTTTCCAAAAGGGTTTATTATTCTTTGATATACCTAGGTTAATACAATGTATTACTAGGTTAATGTCATTACTGTGTAAAAATTAATTCTGTGTCAAAAAGAATATACAGGTACGTAGGTCTACGTTTGAAAAAATAAAAAAATAAAATAATAAAAAATTAAAAAAATAAAAAATATGTTGTACAATGTTTGAACAAATGTGGGACCTCGAAAAATGGGTTATACGTCCAAAAATACTCGGAAAACGACAACTTATTTGAACTCGTGGGATTCTTCAAAAATCCCATTTGTAGCCCCATTCGAAAGCCCAATAAATCCCCATGGTGAAATCGAATCGTACTGGGACCCCTAAACATGAATTCTACGTCCGAAAATACTTCCAAAACGACACCTAACTCGACCCCATAGCCGAAAACCTTAAAAAAAACCTCCGTAGCCCCTTTTTGGCCCCACGGGTTAGGGCGATCGGGCTGAAACCCTTGCGGGCACAACTAGATGGTAAACCGAGTACTTTGTAAAAATTTCAGATTTTCAAAAAAAAAATTCCAACTGCCCAAAACGCTCGGACAGATGGACATTTCGTTTCGGGTACCAGGAGGGCCACTTTAGGAAGGGTTGGGCGCGGGACCTGTGGGTTTTTCCCCGTCTCACTGGTCTGGTATGAATGAAGAACTGATCGTGTGTGAAAGTGGAACGGCAAGGAAACAAAGCTGTGATAATATACATATTATGTGTGTCATTGTATGCGTGTTCAAGTTGTAAGTGTGCGTCATCATGTGTGTCTTCAGATTTTGGTTTATTATTCTTGGAATAATACACCTGTTTTCGCGACGGGGGCCGTACGCCGTCCGGGCCGTTTTGGGCAGTAGGAATTTTTTTTTTTATCTGAAATTTTGAAAAAATACTTGGTTTACCATCTAGTTGTGCCCGCAAGGTTTTCAGACAGGTCACCCAAACTCGTGGGGCGCTATGGGGCTAAAATGGGGCTACGGGAGGGTTTTTTTGAAGGCTTTTAGCTATGGGATCGAGTTAGGTGTCGTTTTCGAAGTATTTTTGGACGTAGAATCCATTTTCGGGGGTCCCGGAACGATCCGATTTCACTGTGGCGATCTATAGGGCATTCATAGGTCTAAAAATGGGATTTTTGAAGGATCCCAGGAGGTTAAAATTTAACATTTTTCGAGTAAAAAATACAGAATTGTTGAAATAAAAGTAAGTAAGTAATAAAAGTAAGTAAAAAATACAGAATTGTTTTTTGAAGAAAAAAGAAATCCAAAAAATATATTTTTTTTTCTAAAATTTTCTATTGACACAGAAATAATTTTTGTTCAAGTAATTTTGTAACCTACCTATATCAAAGAATAATAAACCCTTGTGTAAAATTTGCAGCGTTTTTAGAAGTACTCGCCCTCCACCAGACAAGTAAACGCGGAGAGAGCAACCACCCATGATCCGAAAACTGCCAGGACGGAGCAGAAGGCACGAGAAAGGTTATGATGGGCCAGAAATGGCCTTAGATACAACCTAAGAACTGTACAGCGGGACATTTCGTTTCGTCGTAATGAAGGACACCTTAATAATTATGTTGTCCTTAATTATTGTCCCCTTGAAAAATATCTAACTTCACTATTCCGATCATACTGCGAAACGCATGAAGTCAACATGGCATTTATGAGTCTGAGGTTTTAAATAAAATAATGAAGCCGTAGATTTGCCAGTCTCACAAATAACTTATCTTTTTTTTTACATACTTTTTAATAAATCACAATAAGCTTTATCAAGAGCAACACGGAAATATAGCACAATTTCCTTTCCATTTACAATACCTACATAAATCATTTCAATATGTTCAACGACACCGAGGAGTGTACATTGCGTAAGACACAAAAATATAGGTGTTGTGGTAAGCTAATAAGCTTGCGACTTGTTCTTCATCATCATCTCTTGAAGGTGGGGAAACATCTCTACACTAAAGATTATGATTTGAGAAAATGAAACAAAATGAAAGAAAGGACATTAGATCAATTTTGAAGGAAACACACACAACGCATTGACAAAGTGAAAGAAAGGGTCATATTCTTCGAAAAAAGTACGGTTGGTACTGGCACAATCCGGTAATCGTCTTCAAAGAAAAAATCTTATATCTTAATCACATGCACTTACATTATTATAAAGCGATTTAGATACTTCGTCTAGAGGGTTTTCAACTAATAATAAAAAGTGCCTGACAGAGGTTGTCAAATACCCGTAGATTGATTGATGGAGCCCGAGGAAATTCAAGGTTTAAGGGCTGGCTGCCCACTCATCAGCCGTGATAAATGATTATCCTATAGCCTCCCCGTTCGAGATCCCCCGGAAACTCCCGAGATAAGGCTCAGAGGGAATAACTCTTTCCTTATCTGTAAACCTTCGGAGAGACGTTATCACGTAACTAGCTAACTCGTCTTAAAATAAACACCAAGTTGCGAACAGATTAGAAGTCTTGCAGTTCACAGGTCGGAATGGCAGAAACTTCTCTTGTAAGGGAACGGACATGGGATTCGAAGGATTCATCGAGATCGCTTTTAACTCACATAGGTTGCAACAGCGTCATCGCCTCGACGTTTGAGAATAATAAAGGCGTTGTTTAATCCCATTTTGGAAGAAACCAGACCAGTCAGTGAATGGTTGTATTTCAACATTAGAAATAATTCATACTATTTGTGCTACCGACGTTCCGGCGTTTGAGTGTCACCTGTAACAAGCCCGCGGTATATTTATAAATACTGGGTAGGAAGATGAAGCAAATAAAGCTGGAGGATATGACCATACAAACAAATAAAAACGGCTGTATACACTATAGTGATTTGAAAACATATTCTTGTGTTTATAAATCATATAATAACATAACAATAACAACATTAACAATTACAACGTAATAGCCTCTGCACATTTGGTTTATTATTCTAGGAATAATACACCTACGTACCTAATTGCGACGGAGGTCGACGACTCGGATCGGCCTCAAAGTCTGACATTATTTCAAAAGGTTCTAAAATCGAAATTTCCGTCCGCCGTACGCCGTCCGGGCCGTTTTGGGCAGTAGGTAGGAATTTATTTAAATCTGAAATTTTGAGAAAATACTCAGTTTACCATCTAGTTGTGCCCGCAAGGTTTTCAGCCCGATCGCCCAAACTCATGGGGCGCTATGGGGCTAAAATGGGGCTACGGTAGGGGTTTTTGAAAGCTTTTGGCTATTGGATCGAGTCATGTGTCGTTTTCGAAGTATTTTTTGACGTAGAATCCATTTTTTCGGGTCCTGGAACGATCCAATTTCACTGTTGCGATCTATAGGGCTTTCATGGGGCTATATATAGCTACATATAGCTATATATTTAAAAAAATTCTAAAAATTTTCTGACAGAATTAAATTTTTGCGCAAATAACCTATATCAAAGAATCATAAACCCTAGTGTAAAATTTGCAGGGTTTTTATTTATCCTTTCTGGGGACTGGATAATCTGAGGAGGTTTAGTCACTGACGTACTTCATATGTACATTTTTTCTTTTGGATTTCCTAACTCACTTAGCGCTTTTGGCTCCATTCCTTCAAGGTTTTTTCCATTTTCCCTCCTTCTTCTGAGCAGAGTCTTTCAGCCCCTCAATTCCAGGGTAACACAGCTGATTTAACTCTCTATATACGATCCACCATAAAGATCTTGCGGCCACTCAGATTCTGATATAGGAGCAATGAAAAGTTCTGGAAGCTAACTTCGCTTCCTCCCTACAATTGTTCACCAGGACCACAGAGATAAAAATAAAGTTCTCCGACCCTCCTTGATCCCCTTTCTTCGTTCCCAGCCCAAGCCAACCTACTTTACGCTCTCCCCCGGAAAAAAAACGAAGCTTTCCACTCCTAATACACCGAAGGGGAGAGTCGTTCTCCTCTATGTGTTATGGGCTTATAAATCAACATTCTGTTTGTCTCTCCCTATATAGTCATCATTAGCTTCCCTGGCACAGTTCCCTTCCCCGGTAATTCATCTGTTATCTCCAACGCACCCCAATATTTATACGTCCCATGGCAATTATTCAGATGCGACAATGATAAGGGCTGAGGTTTTAATAAGTTGTCTTCAGCTCATATTTTCCTCCCATCGCCTTGGAAAAATATTAGGGCTATAGACTTCAACCATAATGAAAAAAAGAAAAAAAATGAAAGGGGATGGCGCAGAGTTTTTCATTTTCGCCTTTGATAGTATTTAACTAATGGGCTATCCACCCTTCTTTCCACAGAACGCTGAGAGTTGGTTGAAGGAAGGGAATGAATTACTCACGACTAATGACTAGTTAGTTGTAATATTACGTGATACTAGCATGCACTTAGACATAAGGCCTCGCTTCGCTCGGCCGACCACTTTATCGCCACTTTCTCGGACAGAAGTGACAGTCGCTCAATGCGCTAAATGTAACGGGCGTAAAATTGGCCGGGGAATGGAGAGAGAAATCGTCTTCCCACACACCAAAATATATCCTAAATTAGCGTAGAATGAACCGTCCCCCCCCCCCCCCCGCGCAAAGTTTCCCTGCCTCCTCCACCTTTCTAAGGTTCATGGCACCCTCTCTCTTCGCCTTCTTTCCGAGGTCCCTGGCACCGTCCCGAACCACCCTCTCAAGACGCGTGGCGGATCTCTTCAAATAGTTCAAATTAAACTCGCCGTCTAAATTCGCTCATCGCCGGAACTCGCTTTTTCGGGATTTCGTATTAAAATCTCTAGGTAGGATAAGGAGGAAACGCCGACTCGAACGGACCATTAACGACGAAAAATTAGAAAGAAATTAGTTTCACGAATCATGCGCACGCCAAAAATTTTGCGCAATGCGCTTATCAGACGTAAAATTGGCCGAGGAATCCAAATTCGAGGAAAAAACGCTGCAAATTTTACACAAGGGTTTATTATTCTTTGTTATAGGTTACTTGTGCAAAAATTATTTCTGTGTCAGAAGAAAAAAATTTGAAAAAAAAAATTTTTAGATTTTTTTTTTCAACAATTTTTTTTTTCAAAAATATTGTTTTTCTCTTTTAAATTCTTCATGTTTTACTCGAAAAATATTCAATCTCCTGGGATCCTTCAAAAATCCCATTTTTAGCCCCATGAAAGCCCCATAGATCGCCACAGTGAAATCGGATCGTTCCGGGACCCCCGAAAATGGATTCTACGTCCAAAAATACTTCGAAAACGACACCTAACTCGATCCCATCTCCGTTGCAGTACAATATTTACATGGAACAAGCATTTGCTTCTCTCCCTGAGGTGGAGCTTGGCATCAAGGTAAGTGCTCGTTAACAATATCCGGTATGCAGACGACACCATCCTCATAGCCGACTCTCAAGATGGCCTGCAGCAGCTCGTCAACATAGTGGCTGAGGAGAGCCTGTTGATTGGCCTAAGGGTCAACATCTCAAAGACCAAATGGATGGTGGTTGTGCGTGCAGTTCCTTGCAGGGCAGATCAAAGTTGGAGTCGTCTCATTGTAACGCGTTCAAAATTTCAAGTATCTTGGAGTTATCGTGAACGAGAAATGGAATCCCGAGGTTGAAATTTGCGCCAGGATTGAGCAGGCCAGAGCGGCGTTTATCCGGATGAAATCATTCTTCTGTGATAAGCATCTTAGCTTCAGCATTCGCTATAGTACGCTTCGGTGCTACATTTGGTCGGTCCTGCTGTACGGCGTTGAGACGTGGACAATTAAGATTGCCAAGGATGTGAAAAGGCGGAAGGTAGGATACCTCAGCCACGTCTTCAGAGGAGATCGTTACGCTTTTCAGCGGTTGGTTCTAGGAGGGAAGATAGAGGGAAGACGTGGGATTGACCGCAAACAACTCTCGTGGCTTCGGGACATCCGGAGATGGACAGGAATCCACAACTTCGCCGCTCTGAAGACTGGAGCGATTGAGAGGACACTACGGACTGTGTAGGAGAAGAAGGATTGGTCGCCAACAGATGGTTCAAGTCTACGGCACCCACAGAAGAAGTCAAGAATGAAGAGGTTAGGTTACCTACTACGGTAATAAATATTTAATATGACCACAAGTACAGTAAAATAGGTAGGTTTACTATCCCATTACAGTCACGGTGATACATGATAAATAATGCCATATTGTGGAACAGTGCATTTGCATGGCGGTTGATGAAGTTTTAGTCAAGATCATTCACCCATTTTCACACTCTGGTTATCCCTTAGATCTTCGCTTCCATTGAATGGTAGTTGTGGACATAGATGACTACTCGTTTGATGTAATACGTTCCACCCGCACCACTTGGGATTGTGAAGCAGTTCTCTCGATCAATCAGGCTTCACGGAAGAGCCCCCTCCGGAATGGGGTATCGAGCTACCCCTCGGGAGCATTTGATAGTTACAAATTATACCAAATCCCCTTCGATTTGGCTATCTCCCGCCCTGATCCGCAAGAGTTAATTATACCTATTCAACTTCCATCGTCTTAGAGAGAAAGCGTGTGGCCTCCGATCTGATTTTCTTGAAGGGATAGACTCGGCTAATCCCCCCCGAGACCTAGACAGCAGGAGAGATGAGGTGAAGGGAACGGCGCCAAGCCCTCTAATACATTTTACCCTTAGATTTTCTCCTATTGGCCTCCGGCTTTCGGGCTATCTAATTTCTCACACCCTCAGTATAAAACAATTAAGAAGGGAATTCAGCTGAGTTACACTGATGACTCAGAGAAATTTTAGCGTCGGGAGGATTATCGAATGTAAAATGAGGGTCTTAAGTCACTTCTACTAAATGAAGTCAAATCCCATGGAGAGGGTGACTGATATAATATAGGAGAGGATGTGATATAATGTAGTATATTATGGGAATGTGTCTACTGAATAATCTATCTATCTATACTTCTATAAATTAAGTTTCTGTGTGTCTGTCTGTCGTGCTTTATAGGCGCGTAAACGGCTGAACGGATTTGTACGGAGATTTTTTTTTAAACGATCTCGGATTGCGCACAAAATAGGCTATATAAAAAACTCCGCGCGACGCGCGCAACCCTGCGCAATTGCGCGCAACTGGTATTTGGGTCGCGTATACCCCCCTTTCTTATTGCGGATTGGGATTCTACGTTAAATTCAACGTCCGAAACACCCACCAGGATGGTCGGCCGAGCGACGCGAGGCCTTGAGTCAGGGCAAAATGGTTGGCCGGGATAAAATAGTCGGTCGAGCGAAGCGAGGCCCCCCTGTCAGGATAAAATAGTCGGTCGAGCGAAGCGAGCCCCCCCCCCCCCCCTCCCCCCTGTCACCCTGTCAGGATAAAATAGTCGGTCGAGCGAAGCAAGGTCTTGAGTCAGGAAAAAAGACGCGCGCAACTGTGCGCAATTGCGCGCAACTGGTATTTGGTCATGTATAACCCCCATTTTTTTATTGCGGATTCTATGTTAAATTCTACTTACGTCCAAAACTATTATTATTTCCCGAGAGGATATCGGGGAAGAATATTATTTCCGGTCGAAAATCAAATATTATTATTTCAATGTAATTAAATTCAATGTAAATAAGTTTTATACTTTTAGGTACCTATATCAAGGATATCGGAGATAACATCTCCGTCCTTGATTGACATATTACCTATGTCAATCAAACCACTAAAGAAGAAAAATGGGTCTTCTACCTGGGCCTTGTCTGGTAAATCCTTTTAAATATGGTAACCATTATTCTACAATCATGATTATCCCTAAGATTTGAGAGTGTTCAATATCCGTTAAGATGCACATGCGCGGGTTTTCCCACTACAGTACCGATAGTTTATTGTGCTCACCACATGATATAAAAATGTCATTAAGAATTGGATGTCTTCTTCGTAATAGGTGACTTCCACAGTAGGAGGGAGAAACTAACTGCCGTTATTTGATAATAACGGACGCTCAATCGAGAACCTAGATGCTCATCATCATGATTCAACAGCAACTTCCATTTTCCTTTTCTCGTCAAATCATTTAGATGGGGCCCAACATAGTGGGACACCCTCGTTAAGGCTACCGATTTCAGAATCAGCGTAGGCTGTTTACAACACGATACGAGTTCGGTGTGAAAGCTGGGTGCCCATAATGGAATGATCGAAACGCACCAGAGAATCTAATATAAGGGGAATTACCGTAGAGGCGCTCAATGAGGTTTCAGGATTAGGGTACTGATGGGGTTCCACACTCGGGGAAATTCAAACCCCAAATTCGATGAAGCGATTTTCACAACTGCGGGCTTTACTTAATTTAATGTTTTGGACCAAATTTGTCATTTAATGCTTTTTGCTTAAAATGTTGATGCTATGTTAAGATTGAATTCAAGTACTATAACTCAATTAAGCTTTCCTAAATTTGGTAAAGTAGTGATCGCAGGAGATCGAACCCCCTCCTTCTTCTTAACCACTCTGCGTCGATGCAAAATAGTATTTTTACACCTAGCTTCACGATTATTCCAGTTGGTTTGTCCTCATCCAAATAAACGACAACTTTTTATTCCCACCAAAACTACGTCTCTCGGCAGCCGAATTTCTGAAATTATGACCAAAAAAGCACACCACACCAACATCATAATATATTATTATTCATCATAATATATTAACATAAAATATTATTTTAACACAGAATGACATTAAACACAGAAAAACACTTTTTTTTCTTTTTCTTTTTTACGGAGGTTAGTTGGTTGGGCGAGCGTAAGTATAAGTAAGATTCACCAGAAATATCTTTCCCGCCAGAAATGCCCGTCCTTATACTTGGTTTGCCATCTAGTTGTGCCCGCAAGGTTTTCAGCCCGATCGCCCAAACCCGTGGGGCGCTATGGGGCTGAAATGGGGCTACGGGAGGGTTTTTTGAAGGCTTTTCGCTATGGGATCGAGTTAGGTGTCATTTTCGAAGTATTTTTGGACGTAGAATCCATTTTTGGGGGTCCCGGAACTATCCGATTTCACTATGGCGATCTATAGAGCTTTCATGCTAGAAATGGGATTTTTGAAGGATCCCAGGAGGTTAAATATTTTTCAAGTAAAAAATAAAGAATTTTTGAAAAAAAAATCCCAAAAAAAAATTTTTTTTTCAATATAAAAATCCAAAAAATTTTTTTAATTTTTTTCATTGACAGAATTAAATTTTTGTACAAGTAACCTATATCAAAGAATAATAAACCCTTGTGTAATATTTGCAGCGTTTTAGCTATGGGATCGAGTTTGGTGTCGTTTCGGAGTATTTTTGGACGTAGAATCCATTTTTGGGGGTCTCGGAACGATCCGATTTCACTGTTGCGATCTATAGGGCTAAAAATGGGATTTTTGAAGGATCCCAGGAGGTAAAATATTTTTCAAGTAATAAGCAAAAAAAAAAAAATGTTTTTCAAAAAAAAAATTCCAACATTTTTTTATTGACACAGAATTAAATTTTTGCACAAGTAACCTATATCGAAGAATAATAAACCCTTGTGTAAAATTTGCAGCGTTTTTCTTCTTTTTTTCCCCAAGTCTAACATTTGAATTAAACATTCGATACGTCCTCATATTAAACTTGTCTCGCAAAGGTTTCAACCCCATTCCCTGGTAGGTCTATGTGGGAGTTTTTGGTACAAAGATGGGGCGTTTCATAGGTTTCCCTGAATTTGAAGAATGGTGTGACCTCCTCGAAATAATTTTGGACGAAGTTTCAATCGAATAATGGTCAGATAACTCGAGAATTGGGCGAGATGAAAACAAACACACACAAGTATAAATGGTTTCGCGACCGTTTTTATACGCAGCCACCCAGGGTCAATGAATTGGTTAGCGTGCTGTAAAGAAGGTATCTCTGGTGGGGGACCAAAATGTATATTTATGAGTATTGACGCGACGCTGGGGGATCACCATATTCGATGGGTAATAGTTTCCAATTAAACGGCTTTTTGCTATTTATGACTTCGGAGATACTGCAGTTGTAAATTGAGTGCAACGACTCGCCCTCCGCTCTTCACCGTCGCCCGGATGTGGCAGTTTATTACGGAGACCGTAGGGTTTAAAGCTGGTGTAAACAGAGGGAAAGAGGTCCGGCTGGGCTGATAAATGGGCAGCGGTGGGTACAGAGGCACTCCCCACGTCGGACTTGAAATCGCTCGTCCTGCGGTCCGACAGGGAACAAGCCGGTTGTCTCGCTACTCGGCTTTCTGACCGCGAGGGGGCACCTGCATTTGTGTTCCAATCTCCCAATTCACCGCGTCACTGACACGCCCTCTAGTAGGGAACTATTGATCTTAAATTGAGAGATAAGCTACCCCGGGATCCGTTACCCACTGAGGTTTGGTTCCCCAAAATGTAAAACTAAGATCGAAACTTACTGTAAATCACAACATGAACGAAACAAAAACTTCGAATCGTGACATACTTCCTCAATTTGAAGGAGCCCACTAGTCAGGATTTGTTGATACTTTCATAACTTGGATGTAAAAGCTAAGCAAAGAAAAGGCAGGAAAGAGAAAAGCAGTTTGTCCCGGGTTTTACTCACTTTAGGGAAGCTGACGCCTCCAAAAAAAGAAAGATTCAAGGGAATCCTTAATTAAAGCGAGTCAAATGGAATTTGAAGCTAAACGGGCGATGGAACCGGCTGTGGATTAGCAATTAACAGTGAGGCTAAGGTTTTTTTCATCACTCCTAATGAAAGGCTGACATGGTTAATTGGTTTTCAGCCACGATTCACTTACCTGACCTTAAATATTTGAATTAACGCTTGAATCAAGTACATCCTTTTGCGTGCTCCTTTTTAAACTGAAGTTTATAGGCTTCAAAAGAAGGTATTGCACAGGGGTGCGGGATTTATTTCAAGTCATTTAGTCGCTATTTTTCATATCGGGTTCCTTTTGGTTTATTATTCTTGGAATAATACACCTATGTTTTCGCGACGGGGGTCGACGACTCTGATCGGCCTCAAAATTTGACATTATCCGTTTCAAGGTCTACATTCTATATCCGAAATGTCCTTCCGCCGTACGTCGTCCGGGCCGTTTTGGGCAGTGGGAATTTTTTCTTAATCTGAAATTTTGACAAAATACTTGGTTTACCATCTAGTGGTGCTGGTGCCCGCGAGGTTTTCAGCCCGTGGGGCGCTATGGGGCTACGGGAGGGGATTTTCGAAGGCTTTTGGCTATGGGATCGAGTGAGGCGTCGTTTTCGAAGTATTTTTGGACGTAGAATCCATTTTTCGGGGTCCCGCAACGATCCGATTTCACTGTTGCGATCTATAGGGCTGTCATGGGGCTACAAATGAGATTTTTGATGGAGGTCAAATATTTTTCAAGTAAAAAACTAACAAAAACTTTTTTGAAAAAATAAAAATCCAAAAAAAGTTGAAACGCTGCACATTTTACACAAGGGTTTATTATTCTTTGGTACAGGTTACTTGTGCAGAAATTTAATTCTGTCAATGAGAAAAAACTTTTTTTTATTTTTATATTTCGAAAAAATTTGGATTTTTTTTTCAAAAATGTTTTTGTTGTTGTTTACTTGAAAACTATTTGACATCCTGGGATCCATCAAAAATCTCATTTGTAGCCCCATGAAAGCCCTATAGATCGCAACAGTGAAATCGGATGATGAGATCGCACCCCAAAAAATGTATTCTACCTACGTCCAAAAATACTTCGAAAACGACACCTGACAATTCAAAATCCTTCAAAAAAACCTCCAGTAGCCCCATTTTAGCCCCATAGCGCCCCACGGGTTAGGACGATCGGGCTGGAAACCTTGCGGGCGCATCTAGATGGTAAACCGAATATTTTGTCAAAATTTCAGATTAAAAAAAATTCCTACCGCCCAAATCGGCCCGGACGGCGGGCGGCGTACGGCGGACGGACATTTCGGTTTTGGAATCTAGACCGCTTGAAACGGATAAGGTCAAATTTTGAGGCCCATCGGAGTCGTCGACCTCTGTTGCGAAAACATCATGAACATCCCAAACAATGGGCCCGGGAACCGAACGTCGACTAATACTTTTTTCTGAAAGAACTTCATAGTTTGAAGGCCTAGCAGCGAGTTTTGGGCTCCTACGGTGTAATACAAATTTCCAGGTCACTTTCGAATATTTCAACTTTGAATCTTGGGTTTCAACTTTGAGTTTTGGGCTCCTACGGTTTAATTCAAATTTCCAGGTCACTTTCGAATATTTCAACTTTGAATCTGGAGGGAAAAGTGGCGCTAATCTCTCATTGGCTGCTGTCATTTCTTTTTTTTTTTACACTTTTTACGCTAGCGCACTCTGGAGGATTAGTAAAAGTGCGACCGCGGGAAAATTCAAAACGCCAAATATTCACTAGGTAGTGATTTCCTCTGCTCAGACACCTAATTTCTCAGTGCTAACTGTACTGAGCACTTTGTTCATTACTAGTTCAACTATGTTCGGCCGAATTTTCCCATTTCTCTGACTTTGTTCCCTAGCCCATTGGAGGTCATAGCGTTGTTGTACGTACAAGTGTTGTTTTACGTAATTTATTATCAAGTAGGTTGTGTGGTATTTTTGGAGGGGGGGACAGGATTCGTCAGAGGCTTGACACAATTTGTTGTGATGAGCAGGCAATGAGAATGCTCCAGTCGCAGTGCAAGAGAATCTGGGTTCCTGAAGTGTCGGGTCTTCCTAAGTCTGGCAGATCCTCGGGATGAGTGGAAGTAAGCAAGGTTATCATACACGGCTTCCGATCTTGAAGCGTCAAGCACGGACTCCTGGTAGACACCTCTGGTCTTACAGGAGGCCACTTTTCCAGCTTCGGATCTCGAGCTGTCGAGTACGGACTCCAGGACAACGGTCCTCTGTGTGTTTGCTGTTTCCTCCTCGGAAATCCCGCTCGAGATGTCGGGGGAGATTTCCGGATCGTTGGAAACAGTGCAAAAATAATTGTGAACAGACATGGAGTTGATTCACAATGAATACGGGCTACGTCAGCTTGCGGTGTGAGGCTTGAGTGTCCGCATGAGCCGGCAGAAGCTGGCGCGCGACGCGTCGGCCCCTCGAACCTGCGTGAGCGGGACGGCCTGTGTAAGCGCGAAGGACATCGAGAAGATGTAGAGTTCCCTAAGGAAGTTTTCAGCGGTTTTTCATAACAATAGCATAAGGCCTCTTAAAACTGGGTCTTTTTAACTTGGGGATCTGTCTTTATTAGAACGTTCCTGGTTCTAGCGATATTCACATTAAATCCCCTACTTCCAAGGGATCGCGGACGGTCATCAGTTTCTGAAGGTATGACTCCTCATTGCCTTTTCCCCTCTTCGTTAACTTGTCAAGTTAACGAAGAAATTTCCCTTGTCATAATTAGCGGGTACCCAATTAGGTGCATCCCCTAAAAGCTGAAGATAGCTTTGTTAACGGTCACACGGTAACTAATCGTAGCAGTACCAAACATTTGCTTGCCCCCGTGATAGTAAACTCTACTAACGAGGCAGAAGCCGTTCATTAATATGAATGTGGTTTGTAAACAGTCACCGGCTGCCTCTATACCCGTTAACAACCGTCATTATGATACTAATTCGTCCTATTCAGTTAGCTGCGAATAATCATACCAGCAGTAGAGCGATTGCGAATGAGCGATTGGTACATGTGGACTTCCTCACTGTACCTACAATACGACGCACAATCGGCTTTTGGTTTAACATTCTTGGAATAATACACCTATGTTTTCGCGACGGGGGTCGACGACTCCGATCGGCCTCAAAATGTGACACTTTCCGTTTCAAGAGGTCTAGATTCCAAAACCGAAATGTCCGTCCGCCGTACAGAGCTTCTTAGGTAGTGTCTAAGGCCATTTCTGGCCCATGACAACCTTTCTCGTACCTTCTGCTCTCTTTCTTCCCCTACGGGAAGTGCATTTATGTTTCCTCAGATTTCTTCATGTTCTTGATCTTCGGCACTCCCCTAGGGGGAGTACAGCAGGCCCTCCTGTCGCCTCCGGCGTTAGCCACATCAGCCCGTCGTCCGGCCGTTTTGGGCAGTAGGAATTTTTTTTTTTTTTTTTGAATCTGAAATTTTGACTAAATACTCGGTTTACCATCTAGTTGTGCCCGCAAGGTTTTCAGCCGGAGCGCCCAAACCCGTGGGGCGCTATGGGGCTAAAATGGGGCTACGGGAGGGTTTTTTGAAGGCTTTTGCTATGGGATCGAGTGGGGTGTCGTTTTCGAAGTAGTTTTGGACGTAGAATCTGTTTTTGGGGTCCCGGAACGATCCGATTTCACTTGGACGATCTCTAGGGCTTTCATGGGGCTACAAACGGAATTTTTGAAGGATCCCAGGAGGCCAGACGTCCGGCGTTCATTGATGGGGGGGGGGTGTGTCGTATACCCGGCGGCTCCCACCGTCATTGGCCGTGATTGTAACGTCAATCGCCGCTCGTCGGCTGGCTGGGAGTTTCCGACAGTGTAATAACGCCATTAGGCGTTCCGACCAACAGTTGGACCGTAGAGCCGTTCGACGCGTTCGGAGGTGTTTGGAGTCCTCCCAACTCTGCTTGATTTGCACCGAAACGTTCTGCGACGTGGGAAGTCACTCCCGAGTTCTTCAAGTTCTCTGCGATATGAGAATACTGGGGCAATTCATGACTGATACGACTGCGATTCTGACGAACTCGTGTCCTGTAAGGCGTTCGTTGATGTCTCTCCAGGGTAGGTTGAACCCTCCGGGAACACTGGGCACATCCAATCCGGACTTTTCCAGCGGAGATCTGGTGACCCCCTGGCCCGGTTGCTTCATGTACCTCGACCGCCAAGATTCTGATGTTCTTGGCCCAAGAACATCAGCATTCACCACTCTGGGCATCATGGCGACCTGAAGGCTTGAGAGTCTCCTTCGGGATACCCTTCGCTCGCCTCTGCCGGTATCCAGGTCAAGTAGAATTTGGTGCGATCTTGATTTGTGAGCTGTCACATTTACGAAAATTATTCGTCGCTCGAAAGGAAGCAAATTGCTAGAAGCGATGCTGTATCAATATTCTTTGACGTTGAGCTAACACGATAAACGAAAGAAGCAGTGACCTACTTTTCTGATAGAATCCATGAGTGTTGTAGTGAGCTGAGTAAGAGGATGAGCCGGCGTTGACTCCATTGGGTAGAAAGCCTGCAAAACCCCCCCGTGTTTGTTTTCATAAGGAAGGCGGATAATGTAGAACGTCGTAAGAAGAGGGAACACTCCCAGAGTGAAAGGGGTTGGCCAGTAGTCTGAACGAATGTGTTTACTCTTACTCGGAAGCCTCCGTCCCGTCACTCGTTGTTTCTATCGATTTAGTACTTACCTTTTGTGCGTGCAGTACAAACAGGTAAAATACGATAAGACAGTTATGAGATGATCTCAAAAAACTTTTATAGTTAATTCCGTTCATAAATACACTCGATCTTAAACCGACGCTGAATTAAATGTGAGCCAAGGAGGGGTCTAAATGGGAAAGGGTTCAGTACTCCAGGAATGCCAACTAATCTATCGGAAGTTTGTGGTGGATGATGGAATGGGGAAGGAACGAGCCTCCTGTGTAGGTTAATTCAAATCTCAAACGTTGTAAAGCATGTCCTAAACCGTCATCAATAACGGTTGTCAATAAGCTTTTGCCAAAATCCACTTTCCCTGTCAATGGTTGAACCTCTTACGAGCACAGTAACGTGAGAGGCAGTCGGTATGACACCCGTCCTCCTTTTTCAACGCTCAAGTCTCGCAATTGTTCAGGAAACAAAGGTTCAAACATTATGGCCTTGAAACATTCAAGAAGGAAGGAGACCTACTAAGTTAATAATATTATCATTCATACTTAAACCGCGAAGTTATTTCACACATAAGTTATTTCAACCTCTTGACTATGCATTCTGTGCCCGCTAAGTTTATCATTTTACCGCCATCAACCCTGCTGTAGAGGTTAAAATCAAGAAGAGTGGTCTTCCACCCGCACGAGAGAGAAACAATTCACAATGCCACGTCCGCTATTAGAATTCAGGCGTAGACCTTTATAATTCCATTCAAACCTGGGAGCTAAGGCGCTCAGCGACCTGATTTAACGGGTTGTATAAAATATCAGAACGTTCTCTCAAATAAATTCCTTGTTATAGGCCTATTAAGTGGTGCATTATTAAAGTTTCACGTGTGTGGAAACGTTTCACGGCCCGAATTAAGTATTCCATTAACACTGGGGAAGTGATTGATCACACCACGATCTCCAAGATCACTCCATGCACGTCTTCCGTACTCTTCTCTTATATCTTGGCCGGTGGGCGATCAACTTCTAATTCCCTAATCTAGCAATGATTGAGGCTATTCACGTCTTCTAGTGTAATAATATTCTACAAGTGGAATATTATTCTCACGTCGACGCGTCGATGAGGAAAAAATAAAAACGCTGCAAATTTTACACTAGGGTTTATTATTCTTTGATATAGGTTACTTGTGCAGAAATTTAATATTGTGTCAATGAAAAATTTTTTAGAAAAAACATTTTTTTTTTATTGGATTTTTTTTTTTTTCACTTTTTTTACTTGAAAAATATTTGACCTCCTGGGATCCTTCAAAAATCCCATTTGCAGCCCCATGAAATCCCTATAGATCGCAACAGTGGAATCGGATCGTTCCGGGACCCCAAAAAATGGATTCTACGTCCAAATATACTTCAAAAACGACACCTAACTCGATCCCTTAGCCTAAAGCCTTAAAAAAAATCGCGTAGCCCCATTTTAGCCCCATAGCGCCCCACGGGTTTGGGCGATCGGGCTGAAAACCTTGTGGGCACAACTAGATGATAAATCAAGCATTTTGTCAAAATTTCAGATTAAAAAAAATCCTACTGCCCAAACCGGCCCAGATGGTGAACGGCGAACGAGAAAGGTTGTGATGGGCCAGAAACGGCCTTAGATACAACCTAAGAAGCTCTGAACAGCGGGACGGCGTACGGCGGACGGACATTTCGGTTTTGGAATCTCTTGAAACGGATAATGTCAAATTTTGAGGCCGATCGGAGTCGTCGACCTCCGTCGCGAAAATATAGGTGTATTATTCCAAGAATAATAAACCAAAATTGTGGTACCGAATTGATTGTTAGCCGAAGGTGCTGAATTCCAATCCGATGCGGAGATTGGGGAGAAAGATGACTCCTCTAAATTTGTCAATAGGTACAGCACAGGATTCACCCCAACAAAACAGCTGAAGAAGAGTCATCTTTCTCTGATATCTCCAAATGGGATACCAATATTAGGATATTACAACAGTAACTATCTCATTCAAAACTGGACACTTGTGAAAACCCAAATTTTACAGTAGGTCAGTCAATGAGATTTTTTTGAAGTTCTAGCGCGATTATATAATTCTATAATTATATAAAAATAATTACACGCTATTATTTAAAACTATATATAATTATATAAATTATATACAATTATATAAAACACGCTAACGCCTAATTTTGCATCAAAAGTGGATACGTCCGCTATTGTTGTTTCAAAACTGGCTACGTCCACGAACTCTACCCACCACTGCGGAAGAAAAGAAAGAGTTTAATCTTTTTCGCAGTCTTGGACCTTCTATTTTTTTTCGTTCGATGAAAGCTTGGTAAGGTTGGTAGTACCTCTTGTTTGTTATTTTTCACCGGAGTTCAAAGCATGAAGAGCCTCCTTTTGTCCTTCAGTGGGCTTGGGGCGAATCATTCTTTCTGCGAGGTTTTTCTTTTTTGCGTAGGTATAGCTTTCTGCAATCAATTTTCGCAATAATGGATGTTGCTGATCCTCCAATATTCAGAGAAGGGCGAGGGAGGAAGAAGAAATCGAGGCCAACAGAATGGAAGCGAAACAAATCCAAAGCCCACTGGTGAGAATTCACCGTCCGCGTACACTATTATTTTGAACTAAGACGAGGAAAACGCAGGATCTAAGTTAAAATTTTCGTTTGTCAGGTACGCTCCCAAGCTCCTCGCCGTGAGCAGTCTTGCACACGCCCGAAGAAGAAAACAACTTGTTTCCAGTTCAATTTCCATGCAGGATGTGCATGCTCACCAAATGACTTGCCCCTCAGAGATCAATAAACTTGATCACGATCTTTTACCCAGTCGTGGGTCATTCATTTTTGCCGTCTGATCGTATTTTTGGAAGAATTGAACGAGAAGCGCGTGCAGCATGTAACGCTGGTTTGTGGACAATTTATCATTGAAGCACGGAGCACTGATGGCCGAGTATTCACTTGAACCTCCACAAACACCGTCCTGCAGCTGCAGTCAAAATAATATTGCAGCAAACTAGAAATAAAATAATCTTCCAAAGAAATTGTTGGATCCGCCATCAAAACAAACAACAAAACCACGACCAACGTGGTCCATCAATTGTCGCTGTCTCTTTTTGCACCATGTCGGACAGCTGAACCACCGGAATAGCGGCATGCACCTAGCGGACAAACTTGTAAACACATCAGGGTCGGTTTTGAAACTGAGGCGGATCTTCTCGGTAGCGTTAGAGCCAGAAAGAAGCCATTTTTGCAACTGAGATTTTGCAGGCTCATGTGCCTCATAAATCGCTATACAAAAGTGCAAAAAACCAAAAATCGGAATTTTCCGCAAGGGACAGGTTTTGAATCTAGGGCCATTAGTTACTATAAAATACATATATGTAATAGAAATATCAGGGTGCAGCTGATAGATACGGTGGAAGTTCCGCTTCATCATTCTCGTTTATTCTACCTTCTAAAGATGGTCTTTGCTGCCATCTGTACTTGTGGAAACCGGAAATTGTGTTACCATGGGATCAAAACTGGCTTGAGCGAGACGCCCGCCATGTAAGAAACAACCCTAATTCGTATCCACCTCCAAAGTCAGCACAGGCACACGAACGAATTTGTGTTTGTTCTGTAGGTGGAAACAGTTGAAGTGCGGATCCTCGCACGAACCCTCGTTTGTTCGCCTCTTTGCAAAAGTGAGTACAGAAATAATAAATATAGTTATTTTCACTATTGGGTGAATAATAATTGACGTTACCCGTGTTTTCAGCTTCGCACGGCAGCACAACAGACTCTCCAGCCATCACTTTGAATGTTTGCCCCTCCGTCATGAAGTAAGGTGATGACGATGGCTCAGTCACTTGTGGAGCAATCGTAGACACCAGCACCGTCGTTTTCAGTCGAGTTGCACCTGAAAATTAAGTTGACTTAATCATCATGTACAAATTGATTGGCTCATCTTGAAAAAAACTTTTCATCAAAAGTAATGGGGGTGAGGGGAATCTGGACTGACACCACTCTCTTCTCGCGGATCGCAGGCCCACCAGAGCAAGTACCGGCGGGGGAGTGGGCCGCACTAAGGTTGGGGCGCGATCGTGCAAAATCCCCCTTCCCTTGCAGGCGACGCCACATTTATTCAAGGGTTCACATTCATCCGGCAATGCAATATTGCATCAATCGTTCGGTCGGCTGATTGGCCGGTGCCAGCGGGCGGGAAGAAGTTAGTTTTGACGGAGAAGCCCTTTCGAGGCTGTACACATTGACTGTACACATCCGAAAAATCAGATTTACGCCGGACTGACATTGATAACGGCGATAAGCATCCATGTTATTGTGGTCGCCATAGCAACGTAAAAAAAAAAAAAAACTAATAAACGCGGGAATGAACAGCTGTGAGCAACGCAGATTGCGGCAAATTTTCTGGACGTTCGTCTCTCTTTCCTAAAACGTTTCTATTCCTAAAACTAAATCAGCATGAACCCGTCGGAGTCCGAATAGCTTGGTTGGTTCGGGCGAAAAGCCAACTTTGGCAAACCTCCGAAAAGGGATACCGGAATACAGAGTTGTCAGCCAAAAATTGGGAGGAGATGGCCGTCATTTTGTCGATGGATGGTGAGTTTTAAAGTATTCCTTGTTTGTATTTCTAAATAATACCTATAAAAATGTTTGTATTCCTAAATAAAAACACAAATAAACGCGAGAATGAACAGCCAAAGCTACATCGACAAAAGACAAATAAACGCGGGAAGGAACATCTGCGTGCAACGCAATGACAATTTGCCGGACGCATGTGAACGCCTGACCTGAATGCCGGAATCCTCTTCACTGCTCACCACTGCTGACGCGTTCACGCATTGATAGATTGCCGGATGGATGTAAACCCCGCTCTAAGCCGGGTTCACATCCACATCACATGCGGCAATGCGATATTGCATCATTCCGTCAATGCGTTAGGTGTGCTGATGGGCCGATGCCAGCGGGCGGGAAGAAGTTAATTTTGACTGAGAAGCACTTTCAAAGCTGACTGTACATATCCAAAAAAAATCAGACATTTTACCGGACTGACGCAATACAATACAATGAAAACAGCGAAAAGCATCCAGGTTGTAGTGGTCGCCTTCGCAACATCAACAAAACACGAATAAACGCGGGAATGAACAGCTGTGTGCAATGCAGATTCCTTCGCCAAATTTCATCAAACATCCACAAAACACAAATAAACCCGGAAATCAACAGCCAAAGCTACATAGACAAGACACAAATAAACGCGGGAAGGCACTATGCATCAATTCCAGAGTGGACTCACACGTGAATCCCGGTTTCTTATTGTGTTTTTGTGAAAGATCTCGGGTTGTTGGTACTTTCCTTCGCAATTCGACATGGCTGATGTGATAAGGCGAAAAAAAAAATAAAAAAAAATACAGAAATCGTTTCTCTCCTCAACCAAGTGGTGAAACCGGCCCTCAGCTGACCAGGAGAATACCCGTCATTTCAATCGTCTCTTGTACTCCCAGATGGTCTCCTTCTCAAATTTCAACGTCCAAGGGTGAACCGGAGAGATTTTAGCAGATTTTGAACATTTTTGCATTACCTACATATAGTGGCAGTGCGGTACTGCTTCGAGTTCGATTGCTGTGAACGACACTGCACCTCATTCTTTGGATCTCTATCCTCTTAGAATTTTGACTCCGTTCAACATTTCATACAATATCCGAGGAAGCTATGGGCCATGTCCCACTTGGCAGTGTATTTTTTTTACATGCAACACACCAAGTAGAAAAAAAACCCCGGAAATTCTCCGCTTCACGGAAAAACATTGAATCATGGATATATCCATAAACATATAATATAGCCCCTGGTGAGGGTTTGCGTATTTATATATATTAATATATACATATTATGTTTACATATATATTATGTTTACTGTAAACTCGTCGTCACAAATTTTGGTGTCGTACTTGTCGAATAGAAACAGTTTCTAGTAACCAACCGCCAAACTTCCTTACAGACCAATCATGTGATTATAGTTTTCGCGATTATGTTTCGTAACAAATTTTGGTGTCGTTTGGTGTCGCAAATTTTAGAATGACCCCCAGCCCAAAAAGATATCCATGTTAAAAGTGGATAAGGCTGCTTCCTCGGTCCCACCACCTATCTCACAATTGTGAGTACTACCTTCTAATAATAAATTTTTTGGTGCCGAGTTTGTGTATCTCATTTTTCTACCTGTCTCCTACCCAGTGCCGAATTCATGTATGACTGTCCGGCCTAATGAGATCCGGTGCCGAATTCGTGGCCGAACAGGGTGTCCTACAGGGGATATGTAGTCGTTTATGCGCGGGAGACGGTTCGAGAAGCATTCACCATTTAATCAGTAATGAAGAATTGATAATAATATTATTATCAATAGCTCAGCAGCAATAAAATCATTATTCCAGTCTAGCAATCGGGATCCGCTGACCCCCATGGGTTTCTTTGGCCTTGTTTACTGGATGGGAAACTTACAACTTGATTGCGGCGGGACCTTCGGAATCTAAGAAGATACACACACATAGTTAGTGAAATGAAACACAGAAGTGTGCAGGAAATAAATGCCATTTCAAGGATAATCATATTTTCCTTTGTAACACTGAGAAGCTATTTTCGCAACACTCTCCTCACATAACTGGGATGAATGGGAAGGTCTGCACATTTAATAAACTGCCAAACACCGCGGCCTCTTATTCATCTCGGAGGTGTCGCTCTGAAGGTGAGGCTCGCAAAAAACAAGAGGCAGACCCGACGAAGAAGAGACTAGGTGATATTGTGTGGGAGAACCGTTGGAAAAGGGCTGCCAACCCCAAGCCTCCCACAACTACCAAAAGTCCCTCTTTTCACTTGACACGTAATTAATTAAGATATAACCGTAAATTAAAAGGTCATTCGGGCACGGCGAGGTCGCCCAGATTCCCTTTGCGTAGAACGTATCTAATGGAACGGGCTTGAGCATTCAAACGGTTTGGTGCGACGATGATTAACGAATTCGAGCTTGAATTATGGATGAAGGGGGGGGATTCATTAAATTTTCTGACTCACGATGAACCAAAGAAGGCTTGTTCGGAAAGAATGACTTATTTTGATGATTATAATTAATAATTAACACCACTGTCTCAACCACTGGGTGTCAAATTCTATTGTAAGTTTAGGTAAATCGAGGGACTCAAAGCCAGGAAACAAAATTTGGCATATTTTAAATGCGACTGAGACCCTCGAAATGTAGGTACCGTTGATTCCAAAATGTTAACATTGGATTACATTTTGGTTTATTATTCTTGGAATAACACAGCTAGGTATGTTTTCGCGACGGAGGTTGACGACTCCGATCGGCCTCAAAATTTGACATTATCCATTTCCAGAGATTCCAAAACCGAAATGTCCGTCCGCCGTACGCCGTCCCGCTGTACAGAGCTTCTTAGGTTGTATCTGAGGCCATTTCTGGCCCATCACAACCTTTCTCGTTCGCCATCCGCCGTCCAGGCCGTTTTGGAAAGTAGGAATTTTTTTTTAAATCTGAAATTTTGACAAAATACTCGGTTTGCCATCTAATTGTGCCCGCAAGATTTTCAACCCGATCGCCCAAACCCGTGGGGCGCTATGGGGCTAAAATGGGGCTACAGAAGGGGGTTTTTGAAGGCTTTCGGCTATGGGATCGAGTCAGGTGTCGTTTTCGAAGTATTTTTAGACGTAGAATCCATTTTTTGGGATCCCGCGGCGACCCGATTCCACTGTTGCGATCTATAGGGCTTTCATGGGCCTACAAATGGGATTTTTGAAAGATCCCAGGAGGTCAAATATTTTTCAAGTAAAAAACAAAACAAAATTTGAAAAAACAAAATCAAAAAAATCTTTTAAAAAAATAATAAGTAAATTTTTTTTTAAATTTTTTTTATTAACAGAATTAAATTTCTGCACAAGTAACCCATATCAAAGAATAATAAACCCATGTTTAAAATTTGCAGCGTTTTTTGAAGGCTTTTGGGTATGGGATCGAGTTAGGTGTCGTTTTCGAAGTATTTTTAGGCGTGGAATCCATTTTTTGAGGTCTCGGAACGATTCAATTTCACTGTTGCGATCTATAGGGCTTTCATGGGGCTACAAATGGGATTTTTGAAGGATCCCAGGAGGTTAAATATTTTTCGAGTAAAAAAAAATTCCAAAACCATTTTTTTCCCAAACTTTTTTTCATTGACACAGGATTAAATTTTTGCACAATTAAATTTTTGCAAGAAAAAAAATTCATCTTCTGCATGCAGTATGTTTCATTATAATAAGTACCTACTGCAACCCAAATGGTGATGGTTTTTGTTTCCGTACAGCTATTTCAAAGCAAAAGGGACGAGATTCATTTTGCGAACTAATTTGGAGAAGAGAACACCATCCAAGAGAAACTTTTTCCTCAAGTGCACTCAGTTAATAAGAGTTGATGTGGAAGTCGGAAAAGGAGTAGCTGTCGCAAGTATAGCAGACCGGGCCGACGGGAATGGGATGAGGTGAGAACGAGTGGGATAGAAAGAAAGAAAGTGAGGTTAGAGCATGCTTGAGGGAAGACGGGGAAGAGGTAATGGAGTGGCGGTAGGGGGCACTGGAAAGGAATGGAAGAAAAAGAAAAGTCCATAAGGTGTTTCCTTGTGTCGCTAATAGAAGTAATAAGGACGACGTCGTGGGTCGGTAGGTAGCGGCGGAGGGCGGTTCGAACGAGATTCTATCAAGGGATCTTTTTCCTTTCATTTACCCAGCTCTGCTCCCACTGTTCCGTAACCCCTCGGCCGCCCCTGTCCCGTCGAAAATTGTCGCTAGGAGAAAAAGGAAGATGAAAGGACTAGAAAGGTTTAAGGTTGGACGTGAGATAAGAGAAAACAGCAAGTATGTTATTACATCCAGCAGAGTGTTTTCTGGTTTAAGTTTATTACACTCATAACATCTCAAAAGACTGAAGCAACTACGCCTATTCCATCATTCCGTCCAACCTCGTATAATTCCAGAGATATTAAAGATAAAAATGCCACTTTCCCGACAAAGTCATTCGAGAGAGATTGCAGCTTCTCGTTCCAAACGCTCAAACGTAGTTACACATGGACAATAAAAAGGTAGGATGAAAATAACGGCAACTGCCCTCAAGCTCGTTCAACTCATCGCACGCTGCGGTGTTTAATCCGACGCACGCAAAATATCCAGTGGTTGAAAAGACGCAAAGTAGTCTACGTACCTCAAAAATATGTTGAGCCTATGTAGCTCAGTACGGTATGGGAAATATCCATGTGGAAAATGTTACAGCTCTCCTGCGGATGAAATTCATTAGCGAATAAACTCGTCGCATCAGCGCTTGGTTATGCCCGGCTATGCATTCTCACTTGAATAATTATACGGATAGATAGAGGGATCCTTGTCCCGTTTATTAGTAAATAACCACATACCGTGCATGGGCCTAGGGAAATTAAACCGCTAGAAAGCTCCCTCAAGACCCCTATTTTCAGTTAAGGGCGCAATTCTGGAAGTTGTGCCAAACCTCCCTCATCCAGACAGCTCCTCTCTCCCTGACAGCGCAACATCTTTGGATGGATCCTTACTCATCCACCTCGCTGAACTTCCGGGTTCATCACATCAGCCTGATAAGACCTCCGAGGGTAACGGGAGCGTCTGGCCCCTGGCCTGTAAGGCCCCTGATTGTGGCGCTACTACCGGAAACTGAGGGAATCGCTTATCTCGGGAGTTGGGTTCCCGGCTGTCCGCTGTCATGGTTTGGCAGAAAAATCTTCATCTTCTCAAAGGACGGTGTTCCCAAGCAGGTTAATATCCTCAAAAATATATTACCAAAAAAAAATTCTGCTATTAACATACATGGATGCACTTTTATTGAAACTTTGTTTTGATCTCTTCTATTCATAATAGCTAATACTTTTGGTTTATTATTCTTGGAATTATTTTCGCTACGGGGGTCGACGACTCCGATCGGCCTCAAAATTTGACATTATCCGTTTCAAGAGGTCTACATTCTAAATCCGAAATGTCCGTCCGCCGTCCGGGTCGTTTTGGGCAGTAGGAATTTTTTTTAAATCTGAAATTTTGACAAAATACTTGGTTTACCATCTAGTTGTGCCCGCAAGGTTTTCAGCCCGATCGCCCAAACCCGTGGGGCGCTATGGGGCTATGGGAGGGGTTTTTTGAAGGCTTTTAGCTATGGGATCGAGTCAGGTGTCGTTTTCGAAGTATTTTTGTACGTAGAATCCATTTTTTTGGGTCTCGGAACGATCCGATTTCACTGTGGCGATCTACAGGAATTTCATGGGGCTAAAAATGGGATTTTGGAAGGATCCCAGGAGGGTAAATATTTTTCGAGTAAAACACGAAGAATTGATGAAAAAAAAATTTTTTGAAATAGAAAAATTCAAAAAAAAAATTTTTTTTCCCAAAATTTTTTCTATCGATACAGAAATAATTTTTGCACAAGTAAGTAACCTAAGTATATCAAAGAATAATAAACCCTTGTGAAAAATTTGCAGAGTTTTTTATTTGGAAACTATTTTTTCTATGATTTTCGTTGTGATTTATGAGTATGAGGTAGGTACGTCGGGATTTACCACCAAATGTGCACTAAGTCTTAGTCATACGGTACCTACCTACTTCTCAATTTTTTCAGATATTGTATTCTAGTGATTTATACATTTCTGTGATTTATACGATTCTGTTATTTATGCGTTTTGTTCAGTGAGAAAATAAAGTATACCTAGTTTTATAAAGGTACCTACCAAGGTAATTAAAATTTCATTTCTTAAACCCCTAGCTGTCATGTAGAGGCGCAAATTAATGGATTTTTCTTTCTTAGCTGTAGTTGATGGCGATAGCTAGTTCTGGAAGAATCTATGACAACTTTCCTAGGTAGTTTTGTATTAGCTATTATGAATAGAAGAGATCAAAACAAAGTTTCAATAAAAGTGCATCCATGTATGTTAATAGCAGAATTTTTTTTTTTGGATAATATATTTTTGAGGATATTAACCTGCTTGGGAACACCGTCCTTTGAGAAGATGAAGATTTTTCTGCCAAACCATGACAGCGGACAGCCGGGAACCCAACTCCCGAGATAAGCGATTCCCTCAGTTTCCGGTAGTAGCGCCACAATCAGGGGTCTTACAGGCCAGGGGCCAGACGCTCCCGAGGGTAACTAGCACAGAGTAACAGAGAGGCAACTAGACAAGTTGAACTGGAAAACACTTTCTCACACCACAGAGTAACAGAGTCTCACACGCATTCAAATCGAGGTTAGGCCACCTACAGCCACCATTTTTAGTGAGGCGCACAGAATCTGTGTTACTCTTATATCATGGTGAGGCGTCTGAAGCTTTCAAGCCTCAGTGGTGCCAGATCACAAAATCGTAAATCCGTGTCGTTAGTGGTAAAAATCCGTGGTAAATCGGTATCTGGACCAGCAGAAATCCGTATGAAATCTGTATGCTCCGAATGGGTTTTAGAGAACCCAAAAAGCAGTTTCAGGCTAAAAAAAAAAAAAGAAGTTTTTACACTCAATTTTCAGCTTGGCTCGTTTGCAAGCTGGAAGGAATAGGCGTTCAAGTACGAAATAGTTATCACATTAACTGTACGAGATTGTATGAAACTAGTTATCAGTCATTTGTACGAAATTCAAATACGAAAAACGCAGCAAATTGTACACAAGGGTTAATTATTCTTTGATATAAATTATCCAAAAATTAATTGACATATCAGTTTGAAACAATTAATTTAATTATTTACCTAATAAAGTTTTTTTTTTTAATTTTCAGTTTGTGAACGGATGTGGGACCCCGGTAAATGGATTATGCTTCCAAAAATACTTTGAAAACGACACATAACTCGATCCCATAGCCAAAAGCCTTCAAAAACCCCTCCCGTAGCTTCCTTTTAGCCCCATAGCGCCCCACGTGTTTGGGCGATCGGGCTGAAAACCTTGCGGGCACAACTAGTAGTACGCAAACCGAGTCCTAGTCGGTCAACATTTAAGATTTAAAAAATTCCTAGTGCCCAATACGGTCTGGACGGCGGACGGCATAAGGTGGACGGACATTTCGTTTTTGGAATCTAGGAACCTACACATCTAGAAAAGTATGAAGACAAATTTTGAGGCCGACAAAAAGTTTCTACCCCCCTACACGAGTACGTGGGTGTAGGGGGGTTATTCCAAGAATGATAAACCAAAATGAACTGAAATGAAACTTGACGAACTTCTGTCACAATTATTCTATGAAAAACACTTATTCGCCCTCATCACACCCTCCTTATACCATCGATGTACTAGTTAGTTTACTACATCGATGCCTGATACTTCTTCGCCTTCACCCAGAGCTGGGTGCCTTCGCGGGACCCATGCGACCCTTGATTTTTACCGTTGTCTTAATGATTTCTCGAATATCCGTGTAAAATACGTATGAGCGAGGAAAATACGTATAATACGGATACATAATATTATTTGATGGTCCTTGCAGACCCCGAAAAATCCGTATAAAATTTACCCGTATTTAATACGGATAAAAATCCCATTGTCCATGGAACAAGGAGGATGTGTGTTGAATGTAGAGGTGTGTCGGTCATGAGTGAACGTATCAAAATGACCTTGTCACTGAAAAGACCTTGTCTGCACTGACCGTATTGTCAGAAGGTACACGGTCACCCGTTCATCTCAGGTCGGTCGGGCTGAGTCGGATGATGCGATTCATGAACGGGTGACACAAAAGATAACCAGAAGTCTCGAACGGTCAGTGAATGCATGATGTCCCAACAGAGCGGTAGGGTTGTTGAGAATATCTGTAGACACCCGTCCCGCAGCAGGTGGACCTACAGATATTTTATTGTAGGGAAATATTTTTCTCCCAATTTTCTAGGGAACGTTGTTTAGTTAGTTTGGTCACCTCCCCACCACGATAACAGTCAGTCATTGCTACCTTCATCTATATCTTCGTCTTATATTATTCGTTTACAGCTATTCCAGTATAATACACATTTAATATTATTCTTGTACCAATATTTTTTTAAATTATAAATTTCTCATTATAATTTCGTGCCCGAAGGCAGTTTTGTTTTGAAATACCTACTTTTGGTTTATTATTCTTGGAATAATACACCTATGTTTTCGCGACAAGGGTCGACGACTCCGATCGGGCTCAAAATTTGACATTATCCGTTTCAAGTGGTCTACATTCTAAATCCGAAATGTCCGTCCGCCGTACGCCGTACGCCGTACGCCGTCCGCCGTCCAGGCCGTTTTGGGCAGTAGGAATTTTTTAAAAAATCTGAAATTTCGAGAAAATACTTGGTTTACCATCTAGTTGTGCCCGCAAGGTTTTCAGTCCGATCGCCCAAACCCGTGGGGCGCTATGGGGCTATAATGGGGCTACGGGAGGGGTTTTTTGAAGGCTTTTAGCTATGGGATCGAGTTAGGTGTCGTTTTCGAAGTATTTTTGGACGTAGAATCCATTTTTTGGGGTCCCGGAACGATCCGATTTCACTGGGGCGATGTTTATGGCATTCGCGGGGCTAAAAATGGGATTTTTGAAGGATCCCAGGATGTTAAATATTTTTCTAGTAAAAAATACCGAGTTTTTGAAAAAAACACATTTTTGAACAAAAAAATCCAAAAAAAATTTTTTTTGAGATAAAAATCCAAAAAAAATTTTTTTTTTTTAATTTTTTCATTGACAGAATTAAATTTCTGCACAAGTAACGTATATCAAAGAATAATAAACCCTTGTGTAAAATTTGCAGCGTTTTTCCTTATAATAATTGTACCTATTCAGTGATAATCTACATTAAAAATTTTTTGTCACTGAAGGGGTAAGTGAACGTACTGAACGGGTGACCTGGTTCAAAAGACCTTGTCAGTGAAAGGAGTGACCGTTTGAGCTTCGACTCACTCAAGTGACCTTGTCTTACACACCTCTAGTTGAATGGGGCGCACAATGTGGATGTCATCTCCACAGGTTCGAGCGTGCAAAACCTTTCGAGTAGGGATGCAAATCGATTTTCGATTAAATCAAAAAATCGATTTTTCACCTCCGATTTTCCGATTGTTTGCAATGGAATTGATTGTAGCGATTTTTATCCCGATATCAATTTTTAATGAAAACGAATTTAAATTAGGGTAGGTATTTATTTTCTGTTTTTCTTATAGTACCTATAGGTACTATGTGGGTATGCTGTGAAGGTACAAAACATGGAGTACCTATAGGTACTCCATGTTTTGTACCTTCACAGCATACCCACGAGAAGGATAAAATAGAAAATAATGAGAACATCAGATTGTAGATTTCACGAAGGGAGAACCAACCTAAGGACGACGCCTACCTACAAGGAGAAATTTCTCTTCGGACACTAGAAGATTACCTACCACCATCCTATATTCCAGTCACCAGGTCGGAAAAACGGGACGGGGGTTACTTTGCAAAAATTGCGGTCAAAACGGAACTTTGGGGGTTTGTTTGTGGTCGGCTAGTGATGTTAATACCGCATTTCGCACACTAAATTTCCTTGTGCTAAGTGGGTGACCAAAAAACCGCAAAATTTCGCACTTTTTTCGGTTTTTTGCAAATTACTGAAAACTAAGTACCGCACGACAAACGTCTAGAAACAAAATCAAATTTTGAAGATTATTATATTCTGCGTCGATTCCACCCCCTATACATCAAAGTCGGTCCAGGCGTTTTGCCGCTGTGGACCGTCAAAAAAATGCGACTTTTTCAAATTTTCCCATTAAAAATTTTTCAACGCGTGCGTATCCGAAACGGCTGCCCGTATCGTAAAATGTCAAATAATGAAAGTTGTAGAGCATCTAAATTAGAGAGATAAAAATATAAGTTGGGATGATTTCTCAATAGATAGCGAAGAAATCACAAAAACGTCAAACCAACGGACTAGCATCTTCCACAGAACTTGATGCAACCCCACGGACTGTCTTCATTTTCATCAGGACCTGATGAACATGAAGACACCTGGTGTTCAATGAGACTCTTTTGGCTCTCCTGAAAAGTAGCTAAAAACGCAGTACGTGGTGTTGCTGTTGGACCCTCGAAATAACTTTTTATAAAAATTCCTAGGACACTGAGATATTGCGCATCGAATCGCGAAATGGAGCATAACAATTTGAAACATTAATTTTCAGTTTCAAATACAGGTTAATTGTGCAAAAATTACAATGTTTGAACAGACCTCGAAAAAAATGGATTTTGCCTCCAAAATTACTCGGAAAAAAACACCTTATTAGACATCCTGGGATCCTTCAAAAAGTCCATTAGTAGCCCAATAAATCCCCACAGTGAATTCGTATCGCTCTGGGATCCCCAAAAATGGATACTACGTCCAAAAATACCTCGAAAACGACACCCAACTCGACCCCATAGCCGAAAGCCTTCATGAACCACACTCATAGCTCAACTGTAGCCCCACAGAGCCTCACGGGTTTAGGTGATCGTGCTGAAAACCTTGCGGTCACAACTGAGCATTTTGTTAAAATTCAAGTAAAAAAACAAAAATGAAAAAGTAAAAAATCCTACTGTTCAAAACTGCTCAGACGGCGGACGGACATTTCGTTCTTGGAATCAACACCTCTAGCAATAATGTCACATTTAGGACGATCAGAATTTTCGACCTCCGTCGCGATTACATCGGTGTACCTATTATTTCAAGAATAATAAACCAAAAATTGCCAAAGATAAGCGTAACATAACTGTTATCTGGTCACACCAACAGTTGGTGTTATAGTTACTATAATGCACCAATAATGACGATGAAGGCCACAAATTTTGTATACTATACAAATAAAATACAAATAGTATTTCAAATTTTGAAATACTAAAATTTAGTATATTTAATGTAATTTAATTTTATGTAAAATTTACAATATTTAATATTGTAAATGTTACACATCGCTTTACAGTGACGTGAGTTACCTACTCTTGGGGAATATACTCACTGGTATTCCTTTCTATCACGAACATTCGAAATCCACTGGCGAAAGGAGAGCTGCGGATTTGAAAGGAGGGTAAGACCCTCAAAAAAGAGGGCGAGAGAAAAGCCCTTTATTTTCTGAAGCGGAGGGCGAAAATAAAATATAATATAATGCTGCAATCAGTACTGTTTCCTCGAACGAAATCCAAAAAAAGTGGGAGGAGACGCATAACCTAATATACTGGCAAAGTTCCGATTTCCCAGGTTTAATCCAGTCCAGTTCACACAAGAGATAAAAGCATAAATATTGAGGAGGTAGTAAAATACAGCTGGGCTCGGGTTCTCGCTTTTGCCTAAAGAGAGAGAAAGGACAGTTGGGGGAAAAAGTAAAAATGGAAAAGACAAGAACCCACTGTGGCTGCTGTATTACACGTGTTACACAGAGGATTTTAAATATGTATTAACTAGACCGCTGCGGTCATCGTTGGCTCTTCGCTCTTCCACTTTTCATTGCTGTCCACACGTTCCGCAGATCTGCAAAGTCCACTACGGACCTCTTAATTGTCACCGCTGCCGTGAAAAAACTTTTTTTCTCCCCTCCTTCAATCCCGCTTTTTCTTTTTATATATATAGCCGTCCTGTACACCATCGTGTTGAGTGGAAACGACATTGCGGGAGCAATTTTTTTTTCTCCCCCGAGTGAATCGTAATGAACCAACCCGTCTCAATGGTCGACAACTCCGAATGGTTATGAAGGGTGAAAACCGTTGAATTCGTTTTTCCACTTAGCGATTTCGTGGACAGGATCGGTGAAAATTAAACCAGTCCTGGTCACCCTGGCCTCTCTGTTCTCGCTCTCCCACTAGTAAAATCCTAAAGCTATTCATAAACAAGTGGTAACAGGTTAAGACAACGTCACCAGCAGCCTAATAAGTCCACACATTCTGGGTGAACCGAGGAAGTGGAAAGATCCCACAGGAATCCTATTAGAGGTGAGCTCTATCTCCGTAATGAAATGTAGCGGTCTCAAAGGCAATCTTCGCCCAGTTTGTTGATAGACCAGATTCACTTATCTGATTCAATTGCGAAGTAAATTTGGGCCAGAGCGTGCCAAGGAGCAGTTAGGTCTTCAGAATCCTCGTCCGTTATAAATGCAAAGGGAGTCAAACAAAGCATCTCGTTAGTACAGTTTTGTAGAACACGGATGTGGTCGTGGGAACTGATGAAGGCCAACTGAAAGAAGCATTTTACGAACCCCGTAAGCGTCATTTGGCAATTTCCATATTAAGAAGTATTAAAATTTAATAATTTAATACTTACGTACCAGTATTTAAGGGCACCCAAGCCCGCAAAACACGCGCTTCGTTTTTGACATGAAATAGGGGTCTCCGTTTCGAACCTCTAACTACCTGAGTTCTCGGCCAATCATGCTGAAATTTTTACAAGATGTTCAGCAAGAGATATAGATGAAATAATCCGAGTAAAATTACGATCGGGTGACAAGAACACTGTAGGCAAGTTGGAATGAAATTAATACCTTATTTCTTAGGATGTTCCTAATTCTCACGTCTTCCTAAGGTCGTTTTTTTTTTTGGTCTGATAGTAGCTTCATTTCTTCTCGTTGAATCAACAAACACGTTAAAAAAACAGAATCGAAAAAGGTTGACTCTAAACCAAACTAGAGGTTCCGAACAACGAGAAAAGGCTGGTGGGCTTGTGCTTGGGTCCCCTTAATATTGGTATTAAAAAAAGAAAAGAAAAAGAAAGCTGAATGGAGGTAGGGGAGGGTGGGGCACAATGAAACACAGAAGTTGGTTTTGCCCATAGCGCCTCACTGGAATGGTTTTTGTTAACGTTTTAATTTTTTTTTCCAGTTACGTAGGGATCTAAGCTATGAAAGAAATATAATATACTGGAAATATATAGCTGGGACACCCGTGCTTCGCTCGAAATATCAAATTCCTGTGTATCACCCATGCAAACACCCATGCAAGCCCGGTCAACTCGAAATTTTTCTTATTAGGTAACAACGCTTGTTGGCCCTCTTGCTATGCCGTGTCGAATTCCCCTCTATCACCAACTATATGCAGCCCATAACGACCCATCAACTCAAAATGAAATTACCTACTATCAAACTAATCGAAGCCTAGCAAAAGAAACCCCCACCTACTGACGATCTTCGAATAACTTCCGAAAGGGTTATCGCACAGAAATCGTTTTGTACTCGTTGAAATCAGCGTAAAAAGCTGGTTTTGAACTACTGGTGGAATTCACAGTCGTCACTCGAATCGGAGGGACCCCTTAAAGGAACCCTTGAGGGGGCGTGGGCCACTCGGACTATTCACAGTGTGCTGACCGAGGGCTGGCGGGAAGTTCTGAGTGGAGGCCCTTCTCAAGGGTTCTATTCACAGTCGCGAGCCCTCAGCGGGGGACTCGAGCAGACCCTTGAGACCGTTATTCATAGACAAATTTGGCATCCAAGTGGAGTATTTTTTCGACTTCAGCGGGATTCCAACCGCCCTCAGGCCGAGGTACGTGAAAACCACCCTTAAGGGAACGTTTTGAGGTTAGCTTTGCCCATCACAGTTGATTTTTCTTGGGGACGTGCGATAAGTAGTTGCTCTGTGATGGAATACTTGGATTTCCTTGATATTTTGGACATGGAAATGGCTTTGGAAGGTGAATATTGAGATGAACACCTCCCCCCCGGTTGTAAATTAACCAAAATTATTATTTTATCAATAAAAAAAATTTAATTTAATTACCTATTTGTAGATTTCAGATTAAAAACGCCCTGACCGGCGGACGGAAGGGAGGGTCAGATAAACAAATTTGTGCGTTTCCCATCGTAATCAAAAATCATACTTGCTGTGAATCCATAAATCTTTCTCATCCGCCTTGCGGTGTGTCCTTGGAAAACTACCGCGACCCGTGGCAAAGTCGGCTTGGGTGGTTAGTATCTGGATGGGTGACCGCGATGGAGCGAGTCTCCCGTCACAGAACGTGCTTCCACCTCCAAGATGAACACGCCTCACCGGCATGGTGAGGAAAATGGGATTCCGTGAACAAAATCCCCAGAACGAGATCCTCCTTGAGAGGACGGATGGGGAAATCCTCGACACCAGAAGGGGGTTGGACGAAAATTTCGTGCTGAAACGCCTGGTTCCTTTACCCAGTCAGTCAATCTTGGACTGATGAGGGCTACCTATGGAGGGCACCAGCCGTACGTACGATAGGAAGAAAGTGAAATCTTGGTGAGAAAACCTCAAAACTACAACAGGATAGTCGGGACGAGTCTATTTCCGACTCGGAAATTCCGAGGACCAACTGCCGCACCATGGCCTTTTCTTCCTGGCTGAAAACTGGCCGCTTTCCTGACATTTTGAAAAACGAGAGACGAGAAACATGATCGAGCGAAACCGCAAAAATAACAAAAACATCATAACCTTCTGCTACGGTTACACTGTCAGGACTGCCAATTTTGACTCAAGTGCGAGTAGAGTTAACTCAAGTTGAGGGGAGCCTGAATTGAGTGGAGGGTGGCTAGCATTGGACTCTGAATAAGGGTGATGGAGGTCCAGATGAGGGCGCACTTGGCTTGAGTCGAAAAAAAATTCCCCTTGAGGGACGACTGTGAATTCCACCATAAGGGTTCCGTTCAAAATCGACGCCAATCGCAGAGTTAGTTCTGGCAGTTCGGAATCGAACCAGAACTCAAACGCTTCAAGAAATTAAAACAGACAGAACGGTCCTCCGCCAACGAAAAAGTAGTCCCTACAAATTTAACACCCACGAGATCACAGAAGGAAATGAATCGCGCGTCTGTGACTTTCCACAATGGAGGAGGCAGTCGGAATCAGTTCGTGAAGTAGGCCAACAGTGGGCCTGGACCAGTTCAGAATCGAACGTGGTTCGAGATTGAACCGCAGAGGGAGGGAATGAGAACCGTTCAGAACTCCTTGCAGTCCACACGCGGGTTGAGCCATTTCGGAACTGCTAACCTGAACGGTCGCTGACATTTTTCGTCCATTATTGAATTTCAGAAGGCACAACAGATGCAATACAACAGCCGAGGAATCGGTGTAATCACGTAGCTAGCCAATGATAACCATAACAAACCACAACTCATTAGGAGTAAAAGTTCTGAGAGAAATCCTCGACTGATTAAACGCGTTCCGGGCAGTCCTGAACTAGTTCTGTGCTCTCCGTACAGCCAAAAAGGGCGTTCACGCCACCATGGTCAGTCCCGAACCGTTTGGGACTAGCTGTACAAACAAACCTAATACCAAACCAAAACGCTGCAAATTTTACACAAGGGTTTATTATCCTTTGATATACGATAATAGGTACTTACATGATATTATTTTAAACAGGAGTCTGAAATGTGCTCATTTACCAATATTCTCGTATTAAACCGTTTCTGAAAGTTTGTTTCCGCTATCCCTCTCTCTAAATTTCCCCTTTTAACTTTTTTCCAATACACTTGTTATACCACTTTTTCTCTTTCAACGAACTCCCTTTGTTTCTTCCAAACGAAAAGTACGATTCGATGGAGTTTTCAACTAATTAAATATTTTTCTGCAAGATTAATTGAGGGGAAAGACAGTTCCTTTTTTTATTCGAGGAAAGCCTTTGTACTGCCCATTAGGAGGGAATTCCTTTGCCGTTATTTATGTTTTCTTGAGCCGCTACCTTATCTTAATTAACGAAGGTGTTTACTTTAATTTCGGAACACGGGTAGCACACGGATGCGAATTCCCGAGTTTTAATTAAACATTTCTCAAGACCCACTAAACTCTTGAGCCAGCACCTTCAGCGGATCCCTATTCGGGGTTTCGCAACACCGAGAAGTCTCAAAATAAGAGTCATACACACGAATGAAACGAAACCAGTGAGCGATTTGATCCGTAATCTTTCAACTCATCCAGGAATAACTGTCTGGTAAAGCAGGGGTTCCCAACCTTTTTTTGTGTACGGCCCCTCTGCCTGATTTCGATTCTTTATTCACATCGATAAAGCCCCCATCACACATGATAGAAAAAAAAAAAAAACACCCCCCACAAAAGGGAAAACACAACAAAAGACCCAAAAAAAGAGCAAAATACAAAAAAGAAGACAATATCAGACCAAAAAAACCAACAACAACAACAACAGACCAAACCAAAACAAACAAAAATAGAAGACAACAAAAACCCAACAAAATATCAAAAACGCAAACCAAAAGACAAAAAAAGACAAAAGAATAAAAGCACAACAAAACACTGAATAAAAGATAACAAAGAAATCCCTTTTTATACAAGTTTCAATTATTATAAGATCCTTGAATTTGATGAGTAGGTAGTTGACAAGTTTGTAGGTAAGAGGTATTGATCATGATAGGTAGGTATTACCTACCTATCATGATCAAATTCTGACAAAAATAATCTCAAGTCTGGCACGTTCAGTAATATCAAGGCTATTTCTTTTTGTAGCCACAAGATCATTCACTCGGCTGAAGCCACTCTCCGCCAAGTACGAACTAGGAAAGCCAATGGGCTACAGGATTGGTAATTCCTGTCAGGATTGATCATTCTCACCTGAAGCTATGTAGGGCGGGAACCCCCCCCCCCCCCCCAACTGGCAACCCGCGGCGACAAAAAGCTCAATATCGCCACTTGAACTTGTGACTCCCTTTGCATTGCGATTTTGCTTTACCATTTTGTGTTGCGTTGCGTTTAGTGTTGCGTTGCGATTTGGTGTAACCATTCGGGTATATCCTCTCTTTATTGTAGAGAACTATAGTATATATATTATATTTTATACAATATACAATATATTATATTTTCCCCTTTTATTCTTATCATACGTAGTATTTTGCTGTATGCTAACCTTCAAGGTGCTTACAGCTATTATAGCGTACGGAGTATTTTGCTGTATAATACAGCAGGTAGTTACAGGTAACGGCCCAGGGCCCCCTTAATAACGTCAAGACTCCCCTATCACATGATTATCAGATAATCATTTGATTCTTTCAATTCAAAGATTCTTTTCAATGCCCCCAGGACTAGCTGCAAGGCCTCCGGGGGGGGGGGGGGGGGGAGGGGGTACGGCAAAAAAAAAACACTGAGGTAAAGTTATCATTTGACAAGATCCAGCTTGGGCGGCAAAGCCTCAAACAATCCTCAAACTTTCGAGCCAATATGATCTAGGTAACTAGTTCATTTGAGTTAAGGTGTCGAACGATTTGTGTAGTTTTTGTTTTATTCACTCTGGATTTTCATTTCATGAAGAACCCGCCGACACGATTGTGACGGTAGGAAGTTTACTATGTAAATTTTACGTTCCGCTCCATTTTCGGGTCTTTCCGTTTGTGCAGTATTCAAGGTTGTAAGAATAAGAATGATGCTTGAATGCTGTAGAACGGTGGCGTAAAAGGATGAAAGGCAATGGCAGGAGAGAATGTTAAACCGTAGTCGTTCCCCGCCTTCCCAACTCTCCCTTTCGTCCCAACGACTATCTGAAGTGGTGCGATGAAGGAAGCTACAGGCGAGATCTGCATACTTTGGATATCCAAAGATCAAAGGGATAAAATATGAGGGAACCTTACTGCTCCCTGGGGTACTTTAAGACCCCACTCCTGCCATCAACTCCTACCAAAAGGCTTTGGATATTGTTTGATCCGATAATTTGTAAAAATAGAACTTTCTCCCCAATTTTTTTTTTTTTTCCGGACCCTCCTTATGAATTCCGAATGAGCCATTTGTCCCCCCCCCCCCCCCCCCCCCGGATGGTTTTTTTTTACCACTCTTGGGGATAAGAAATTTTGGATTTTGAGGTATTTGTACTCACCACGAAGTACCCAACTAACAATGTGCGTACACTTCACTTCACAACACAGAACAAAATAATTTTCAACAAAATGAATTATTCAACGTCTGCGGGGTTCTCGAGGTTTGGTCCATAAGCAAATACCATAAGTAAATACCTTCCGACAATAGACCATTTTCCATGGAGTCACTGCGCATGTCTGGAATCGGAGCGACGCCATCGCGTCTTATCAAGTGTCGGGCCATGTTATCAAATGGTAATCCTAAACTCCTGTGATCCTCTCCATAATCAGTTAATTTTCATGTTTTTTCCTTACTTTTTGCCAACGGAAATGACCCAAAGCGATGTCGGGGGTTGTACCAATTCTGTCAAGGCGATTGACAGCCAAGAAGGTCGGAGCTTTGATCTTAATTAAGAGTAGGCATTAATACGTCAGTGTCAACAGTTCCACAAAACGTTTTCCCTCGGCTCTCCTGGAAAAAAATGTCTTCACTGCCTGTCCATCAGTATTGGGCCTGTGCTACAAGCTAGCAGCATACTTTACAGAAAACAAGCAGTCAGCAACTGGACGAAAATAACAAATTCCTATTTTTGCTGGTCTTTTATACAACTGCTCAATTTGCAACCTTTAAAACTTGCAACAACAAATTGAAACCTAAATTTTAGGTACCTACTTATTCTAGATTTTGCATCGCACATGTAACATTGGATAACAAAATTTGATCCCAAATTAATGCAAAACCAAATTTTGAAAAACGTGGTTTCCCGCTTACTGTTGCTTGTATTGATAATAGCATATGGACCGACAATATGGCGGCTCATTCAGCAACGTAGCAAAATTTGCTTTTGTTTTTACCCTTGTTTTTAGTGATAGGCTATCACTGATAGCTGTTATACGCCCTTCTCGTGGGGAACGGCCTGTGAGCTGTCTTCTGATTTTTTTTTTTTTTTTTTTTTTTTTGTATTGGGTTTGTTTTTATATTCATTTCATATTCAATCATTCGAAAAATACTGTTCATGAAAAGTATATTTTCCTTGTTTTTCCTTCAAACCCAATTTTTTCCAAGTTCAAAAGCCCATCTTGAACTGTTCCTGTTACAGGCTGAAAGGGGATTTTTCTTCCCCCATAATAAGGGCGTACCTACCTATAACTATAAATATCTCCGATGCTGTTAATTGGCGTGGTGCCAACGTGATTTGACAAGCAGCCGCGTCACGTGGACCGTTTTACAGAATCGCGCTTTCCAAACAACTCGTTTTTTTATACTTCAAGTTCCTTTTTCTCAGCTTTGGTACAAGCTAGCTCAATGATTTTTTTTTAAATAATGAGCAGGGAAATTTTGAAGATAGAGGGGAATTAGTTATCTCGATTGTGGCTAAACTAGCGGCTATCACAACTTTTGATAACGCTGTTTTTAAAAAACTTTTAAAAAACTTTTTTTGTTTTTTTTTTTAACACGATTCATTTTCCTTTATCTTTAAGTAGTGTCTGTCAATATGTATCGAACACTAACTTCTAAAAACTTGACCCCCGTGAGTTGAGTGGTAAGTTCAGAAAAGGAACTTGAGAATAGTGACACATACGTTCCAGTGACCATCCAGGTGCCCGAAGGAAAATTTTCGAACATCTTGCAACGCAGGTACCACATAGAAACGACTGTTTAAACGTTTGCTTAATTACTAGGTATCAGTTCTACGGTCTATAGATTAATAGTTATTTCAGGCTTTGAGGCCTTCAGCATTCATAGTTGCTGTGGGCTATAGTGCTTTGAACTATCCATTTCCGTCTCATTCCTAATATTGACGGCTTTTATGATTTTTAAGGAATTCTGATAAACAACAAGGCACCGTAGATTCAACTTGCTCGTAGAATCGTTCAATTCGATCGATCCGCGGATAACGTCGAACCGTTCTCTTTGAAAGGGTTGGATAAGCCGATTCTCGGAACGATACATCGGGCAATATCCGCATCCTCCCCCCTCTTGAAATAAGAGGAGTGAATCACACAGTTAACCACTCAACTTTGTGCTTCATACTTCTGGCAACGGAGCCCTCAACTCGCCGTCTCACTTTCTCTACCCTATTCAACTCCTGTCCCCGGCCCCAGCCAAACTGGATAACCTTCATTCACTCAATCGAATTACTGCTCTGCCCTCTGAGTGCCTCTTCTTTCCCGCTCCCCCTTTGCTTCATAAGCCCGGGCGATAGGGCGATGGACGTTCAAACTTTGGGACCAATCGATTGAGTCAATAAGTGTCGACTTTATGTCTCTTCAAACTCTCCGCTAGAGGGTATCCTATCCAACCTGTTCAATTCTCGACGGTGACCGTTTTCCGCTTATCAACAATACAGGTTGCTGCCACCCAGGTTGATTCTGATGAATGTAATTTGAAACAAAAACATTCAATACTTCAATATCAATCAATCCGGAAGACTTTCAGCCGAAGCAGTAGAGGCAGAGTAATGAATGCTACGGCAACTGGCCCCAAGGTGTGCGTATGTTCCGTAATGGGATCAGGCGCGACTGGTGATGGCAGAACAAGGGGGTGCAGTCACGGATTCGTGATAATATTTTATGAAAATATTATTGCACCCAACACAGATAAAAAGTACCTACTATCAAGATTTGCTATAGTTCATTATTTGTTTGTTTAAAAATTCCAATTAACTATTACCAGTTTCCTTTCATTTCCTGGGTACACGCTGCAAACCTGGTAAAGGTGAGGTTGGCCGTCCCATGTCGCGAATGTCACACTTATCACTCACGCCTAAACGGGAAAACTCCCTCAAGATGAAATCAATAGAGTTATCCAACAAACGCTTTATGAAATGAACAATGAAACGATCGAATGAAACGAACGAATAAAAAACTTATAAATGAGACAAACGCAGATCACCGAGTTCAGAAAACACTTCCCGGAAAACATGGAAGCACACTAAACCCCTGATGCCATCCCCTCAGAAGCTGCTTCTGGTAAAAAATACCTTTGTGGGAAAACTGAAAAAATCAGAAACCTTGGTCGATCGAAATTTTATGATTTCATACCGTACAAAGTAATATAGCAACACCAAAAAGTTTTCAAAATATTTCAAAAGTAAGCCCCTATTTTTTCCATGATTTGAGACAGATTAGATCCTGAAAAAGTCCCTCATTACAAACGAAAATTCCCTGCCCATGAACGAAGACTGCCAACACTGATTGTGGAGGTGATTTAACATCTGGTGAACGGTGAGAAGGAAGGGTGTGCGCAGTGCCCAGAACTGCCCCACATTTCGACATTTCTGGCTTCACACTTAGTTCGTTGTTCCATAAGGTCCATGCAAAAAAATCGTCTCAAGAAGGGCAGTGCTCCCGTTATCATTGCACTATCAACACAGGCTTTTCAGACGTTTCGCGAACTATGTAAGGCAGGGATTCCCAACCTGGGGGGCACGCCCCCCTTGGGGGGGGGGGGCGTGAAGGGTCTCCAGGGGAGGCGCGATCAAGGCCCAAAAACTGACAAAAAGTCTTTCACGTAAGTAGTTTATAATCATTTAACGTGACATCACCTATAGTGGTTCCGGTTTCCAATCAAAAAACACCAGAGTGCAGGTCGATTTTTTCTTCTATTTTCGACTTTTTCTTGGCCTTTGGCTCTGATGACACTGGAGTTACGCGAAAATGGCTGTGTTCGCTTTGGTGTGAATGTGATCATGCTTATTGACTCAACTTATTTGTGATATAAATTAACTTAATCTTAATCTAGTTTTTAGTTTTGTAATGGTGGCCAACTCTTCGACCAATAGGAGCTGACCTCGGGTTTCCGGCAAAATTCAAATAGAAATTTTTCCATAAATTTTATAAATTCATACGAGCTTGCAGTTTGTGTTTTGTGTTTTAACCCCATTTGTAGTATTATTTGGACGTCTTCTATCAATTAAAAAAAAAATATATATATATATATAGAAATAAAAATAAAAAAATCCAGAAACGCTTCCATTCCTAATTATTTAGTTAGGCTGGAGCGTGAGTTTTTGTCAACATGAATACAACAACAAATAAAAAGTTCCGTTTGAATTTGAATTTACTCATTAAAATTATACCATGATTATACTTATACTTAGCATTTTTGAGGAGGGGCCGAGTATAATTACATAGAACAAAGGGGGGGGGGGGGGCGCAATGGTGTTCACACCGACCTAGGGGGGGCGAGGTAAAAAAAGGTTGGGAACCCCTGATGTAAGGTCTACAAGAACTTACGTAGATTTTCGAGCCGAGTTTTGATTCATTTTTAGCTAGGTAACTAATTAGGTAGGTAATACGTAGCCCCCCCTCTCGCCCTTCTGCATCGAGGGGGTGCAGTTGCGACGCTGCCTCCCTCACAAGTCGCGCATTATGGGATAAAAAATTTATGGGATAAAAAATTTGTTTTGGGTGTTGGCCGAAGGCACAATGTGTTCATGTCATGAACAGTATGTATACTCCATGTTCAGGGCCGTGGAGAGAAAATCCGGGCCAGGGGGCAAAATTCTTCGGGCCCCCTAAAAAAAAAAAAAAAAAAGTATGAAAATTTTTCCTATATTGATCTGCCCCTTTTCCCATTTTGCCTCTCCTCCCCTTTTTTTACAATAAAAAAAAAAAGAAGTTCTCAAGAAAATCCGGGCCCCCCTATGGACCCGGGGGCAACGGGTCCAGTGCCCCCCCCTCTCTCTACGGGGCAGTCCATGTTCACCCCGCAGCTTGTATGAGGAGGAAGTTTGTAAATCTGGGCTAGTATTCCCAAGGTTGATCTGTCGAGGATTCCCCCTGGACGTGCTGTACCGGATGTGATGTCGTGACAGGAGGGGAAAACATTGTATACAAGTATACATACTTGTGATAGTATACTTTCACTGGAAGTATACAAATAGGTACACGTTCTACTTTTGCTTCAGTGCCCGAAAACTCCCTCGGGCCTTTGTTCGCGATGAACCCGAGGATCCCGACGACATTGAATATCGAACGGATTCCATTTCGCAAGACCAGACGAAGAGTCAATTAACCTCACCTGGTACCAGGATTCCTCCCTTTCCCGTAAATCGGCGTAATATTTCGGCCAATTTCCTCAATCTAAAAAACTGAAGTGCATCCAGTAAGCGAGGAGGTCACCCCGTAATTGCCGACTGCGTCATTCAGGAAGGGCAGCCCGCCCTCTTTCCCATGCGAGAACGGGCGCGTCCAATCAAGCGGCTTACTTCTGACTTTTTTTTTGCATTATCCCGGTTTTATATTAGCCCGCATGTGGATGCTCTCCCATAAATTCCATTCTTAGCAGTTGCTGTATTTTACCAATTGTGGAGTTTCATTCCAAAAGGTACTAAAGGCCATTTTTGTTTTTGTTTTGTTGTATTTGAGTATTGTAGAGTTAACACTCTATAGTTGATGGATAGTTGATGGCAAAAATCTCGTCTTATTTGACTGACCCTCAACAAGTTTCCAACAACATTAACACTCTATAATATTCGGTTTCATTTTAGGTGCCAACTATATCCAGCACACTGGCGGACTCTTATCTGTTTGATTTCAAAAAGTACCTACTTTGTATATCCTGTATCAGGTAGCTTACTTGTTATAATGAATACATCCATCATTTTTTTTTTTGGCGAATTTGAATTCCTCAGTAAATTTTACATCCTATAAGCACGTTGAGCGAAATATTTGATGAGCGCAAATTTGTGCAACTATCCCTATCTTCGTTGTTCACTGTCCAATTGAGTCGGCGTTATCTCTGAAGAGGACATCCTACCTAGAGATCCGAATTTTAATACGAAATCCCGAAAATACGAATTCCGACGATCGGCGAATTTAGACAGCGAGTTTAATTTTAACGATTCTTAATAAACATAAGGGGTCCGCTTGGCTCTGAGTCCATCAGGACTGTGCCGCGTTCAGTGGGTGGCGTTTAAGTGTGTCATCAACCTTACCTATAGGGGCGCGTGCTAGGTTCAAAAAGTACTGCATCCATAAAACCGTATTTTCAAATCTCCTTCTACATTATTTGAAACTTTGAACTAATTTACACTTTTTACCAAAAATATTTATCCCAATTTAGATATATATTTAAAATATTGGCTTATAACACATTTTTCAGGTCGTAAAGGTAAATATCATAGTAGGATATTCCTACTTTTTGGAATCAAACTCCTCAATTCGAATGATCGAAAAATCGGGAGCTTGGGATTCAATGAGGATCAATGAGAAGTAAATAATAACCGTGAAAATCTGGGAGAACTGTACAGTGAGTATTACAACTAAATCTATTAATTCGGAACTGATGTCCACTCGCCACAACGTGCTTTTGCCTAAAGATTCAATTTTAGTGACCTTTACATTATCTAAACGTCCATTACGCATAAACTTGGCAGCCAATCAATATCCTGCTTCTTCCGCTCTTATGGCGAGAGCTTTCCAGAGCCATGATGAATATTTAGCCGCATTCAACTTCCTCTCCCTCACCGACCAATAACCGGGAGGTCGGTTCTGGGAAGGCCCAAGACTAAGTCACTACCTCGAAAGCCATCACTCCCGCGGGAGCCTACCCCTCGAGAAGGGACATTCTGAAGGTTCGCTCGTTCCAATAAAGGGGGAGACTGCATTCTCTGGGGCTTACTACGGAGAAACGGCATGATAGAATTATGCTTTAATGAAGTCAATTGTCGTCTACGTTTCTTCATATTAAAATAACCAGCATTTAAAATAGGATGCCAGTTGATGACAGAATGGGCTCCTTGAAAAGGCCGGAATTCATAATTTCTATCAACATAATATG
Source organism: Pilophorus perplexus (assembly GCA_955831195.1). NCBI lineage: Eukaryota > Metazoa > Arthropoda > Insecta > Hemiptera > Miridae > Pilophorus > Pilophorus perplexus. The sequence continues at coordinate 30,375,075 of OY037011.1, forward strand.
TTGATAGAAATTATGAATTCCGACCTTTTATTCGGATTCAGCGCCCTTTAAACCCCCCTGAACACATTTTTAGTTCAAAAATCCGCATAATTTTTTTTTTTTTTTTTTGAAACTTTTATTGCACCAAGTAAGCAAACTAATCAGCAATTTACAATTGATGTATACTAAATGACTTGCCAGAAGCGATGACACAATGTGTTATGTCATAACACTGCTTCTGTGCGACTTGTTGTTTTGTGCAACTGACGCACTAGTAATTACTCACTGAGCTGATAATTAGTTCACAGGGCACCCCACTCCCACAGGTCATGAGGTTTTGTTCTTTTCAGTCTTCTGAGCAGGCCTTCAACGTCGAGGAGCTGGACAACCTCGCTGTTGATGTGTCCCCGAAGCCTCTGCTGATGGGCTAATGCTTGTTTTTTTATGACTTCTTCGACAGTAGGAATTTGAAGTTCCCGGTGTAGTCTCTCGTTCCTGGTGTAACGGTACGCATTTACGCATGCTCGTAGCACGTTATTTTGAAATCGCTGAATGATCAAGCGATTGCTCGGAGCGGTGCAGCCCCACAATTGTGCACCATAGGCCCAGACTGGCTTAAGGACCTGATTGTATAGTGTTAGCTTGTTGGGGATTGACAAGGATGACCGTCGCCCCATTAGCCAATACATCTTCCGAAATTTGGTGGTTAGTTCCATCTTCTTTTTTTGACATGTGCTTTCCACCGAAGCTTAGCATCGAGGGTCATGCCCAGATACTTGGCTTCGTTTGCGTGCGGTATCCGCATAATTACGTGCAGAACTGTTTTAGAAATGTTGAAGATTATGAACTGAAAGCGGGAGGGCACGTCACGTCACGCCTCGCCTGGTAAACTGGGGCTACTTGAGAAAATTTTCGCGTTTAAACGCAAATTTAGGTACCTAAACTTTTTTTTTTCAATCGGCTCGAAAAGGTTTTGGATAAAGTGGCCTCTGGGCTACCTTTCTACGTTATCAGAATTTAAATCCCCCCAACGGGGGATTTTATATAATTTTTTAAATAGCGTTCTCAAATCACCCCGACAGTTGGAGTAACTTGAGAATAGTGCTTTTTTGCGGCATTTACGAATTAATATCGCACGAGGGGTACTTGAGAGGTGACCCCAAATTTTTTAAAAATTGCTTTGACAAAATAGGACATCAAAAAAAAATTTTTTTTGAAGAAAAACCTACATTTTATTATGAAATTTGTAAAAAAAAATGTTTAAGTTTCCTCTCTCTCTCTCTCTCTCTCTCTCTCTTAAGTGTTATTTATTACATTTAACATTTAAGTACTGTAAATCACAGTGAATAGATCACAAAAGCAGACTTCTAAATCACAAAATAACTACAATCACTCGATCAATCACAAAATAGTAAAATGACTCTACAATCCAACTAGAGGTTTCCATTTTTTTTTAAAGAACACCATAATATTTCCAAACTTGAACGAAACTTAAACTTGTCTTGACTCTACAGAGAACCAGAACGTTAACCGAGAACCAGAGCGGTCTTTGACGTGATCAATCACCTGCCCCCCCCCCCCCTCCCTAGCATTTCCTCCGTGCACGCCCAATATGGCTTGAACGATGTAACTTTTCTGTGGTTGCTGAACTTCCTCTTATAGCTACGAACCATTTTTTGGAATAAAAACGCGAAAAAACGGCGTAAAAACACTTTCTCAAATTGCCCCAAGTTTTTTTCTCAAATTATCCCATTGTACAAAAAATTCAATAGCGTCGCCATTTTTGAAGATAGAAAGCTGTGATTTTGAGAGAATCTCTCCAAGATATCCTTTGAAAAGATAGGATAGTTGAACTAACACGAAAATGTTTGAATCCTCTTGGGCAGGTAGAAGTTGTACCATGTGCCGTTAACCTACGAAAACAGCTGGAAAATGTGATAAGCCGCCATCACTATGCGTTATCAGTTGTGCGCTGATTAGTCACGTTAGCGTGTATAACCATCATAGTAGCGTCGGAGAAAAATTGGATCAACGTCCCAGGACCATCCTAGCCTTTACAATGAATTTTTGAAAAAAATAAACAGCTGTCTCTCAAGTAGCCTCGCGATTCTTAAATAGCCCCAGTTTACGGTGGTTAGTTCCATCTTCTTTTTTTGACATGTGCTTTCCACCGAAGCTTAGCATCGAGGGTCATGCCCAGATACTTGGCTTCGTTTGCGTGCGGTATCCGCATAATTACGTGCAGAACTGTTTTAGAAATGTTGAAGATTATGAACTGAAAGCGGGAGGGCACGTCACGTCACGCCTCGCCTGGCTGGGCGTCGAGTAGTTTGGCTCGGAGCCGCCAGAGCGCTGAATAATAAATCTGGAATCGGAATAAAAACACTGAGCTCGATTTTCGAATAACCTTCTTTGATAATAACCTCAATGCTCGATTTTCGAATGGCCTTCTCTAATGATTAACCCGCTTTTCGATTTTCAGGGTTGGCTTTTCGCATAGCAAAGTTGGCTAACTTGCATAGATGCGAGAGGGAGGGATCTCTCGGCCAATCAAAAGATGACGAAGCAGCCCACGTCATGTACCCCCTCCAGACCTCGGAATTCAAATAGGTATAATATTTTTCCTAAGGCCCTATAAATGTCTGCAATGTTGCCCTATTTTCGTAACTTTGAAGGACGACCTTTGCATGAATAATATTTTAAGAAATCATTAAAGGAGCTCATTCTTAAGTTAATTTGATGAGTTCATGCTTTGAAAATGTAGCATTTAGAGAGGCGTATCGGTCAGCTAATGGAGAAGACGTCCAGTTGACTTGAGGACGAATTGTGACTTGAACCAATTAGGTCATCCCAACGTAGGCCCCCAACGTCGTCGCCTCCCTTTTTAACCATCCCTTGAATTATATAGACCAGCTCCCTTTCTCCCTCTCAGGAAAGAATTCTTCCCACAGTTTCCTTCATCTTGTTCCACTTTGTCACTTCAAGACGAACAGCTAGAGTTGTACACTTTTAATCATGTACCCGGAAGCCTCTCTAGAAATAAAACCCCATGAGTAATTACAACTCCAGGGAATGGAAGTGTTTCGTTTACAAAAGCCGCAAGCAGAAATGTAGCAATAGTTTAGTTCAAACTCTACCACACACAATCCACACACCATAGAATATACTATCACGTCTACGGACTCATTCCGTTGAATCATCTCAACATGATCAGCTCATTGTGTGATGAATTGTTGCTCCCGGTAGTATCCACTTACGAATAATCGCAATCTCTGAATATCAGACGATCGTAAGCAAATATCCACCAAGCAACGCATATCCAATAAGTCGAGGGGCTTGTGTGCACCCTCTGAGCCTTCCCAGGATTAGTTGGATTAATATTGAGGGAATATTGAGTTTAGCTTGTAGGAAGCGAGGGCTGCATTTGACCATGAATATGTCCTAATCACGTTGGCTGGCTCGAAGGTATTGGCGGAGCTAACACAATCTTGGGTCATGGTTGGGAGGGGCGAGAGGGCTTTAAACTGAGTGTTTTGCTCTGCCCACTGTGCCTGTATTCGAAACTCTATTAGTCCTGCCATGCCCTTCATCCCCTACCACCTAACCAGTTTCGGAGCAACTCTAAATCATCCTCACCGCCCAGATTCTATTCACTGTTTCTTCGTCTGGGTTTATCCTTCATTCCGTACAATTATACTTCACAGGCCCGGAGGTAGATATAACCACCGAGTTAGAATTAACCGTTTGCAATGGAAGACCAAGTAAGGGGGCAGTTTCCCAAATCCTTAGCTCCCCACTCCTCTCTTTCGTCTCGCTAATTGCAAAGCTTTCCCCTTCATCACATTGTGAATTTGCATGCTTAATTTTAAGGGAACTCCGCCCATGCTTTCCCTTCTCTTTATCACAACTGGTTATCTTTCGTAATTGAACCTGACTTGATTTTCAGGATTTAATCCGACTCGAATTAGTTTTATTCAAGCCTTAGACGTTTCCATTTGCTTTTGTAATTAATATTCACGCTGTAAGGTTGGGAGAAAACAGATCCTGATGGAATCACACGACTTTTCCTTCAACTCGTTGAATGAATTTTGCATATTCAAGTATTAGTTTAGAGATTTAGCACCTACTGTCCTCGCCCACCTATCTAAATCGTTTCAATTTAATGGAATAATAAATATTGAACCGCTTCAAACCATTGAAGAGATAGGTACAAAATACAAAATTTAATAATGAAATTTTGACAAAATACTCGGTTTACCATCTACTTGTGCCCGCAAGGTTTTCAGCCCGATCGCCCAAACCCGTGGGGCGCTATGGGGCCAAAATGGGGCTACGGTAGGGTTTTTTCGAAGGCTTTTGGCTATGAGATCGAGTTAGGTGTCGTTTTCGAAGTATTTTTGGACGCAGAATCCATTTTTAGGGGTCACGGAACGATCCGATTTCACTGTTGCGTTCTATAGGGCTTTCATGGGGCTACAAATGGGATTTTTGAAGGATCTCAGGAGGTCAAATAGGCCTACTTTTCAAGTAAAAAACGAAAAATTTTTGAAAAAAAAAATTTTTTTTTTGAGTAAAAGTTCCAAAAAACATTTTTTTATTGTCACAGAATTAAATTTCGGCACAAGTAACCTATATATCAAAGAATAATTAATCCTCGTGTAAAATTTTCAGTTTTTTCTTGATTTTCTTGGTGTTTGGCACTAGTGACACTGGAGTAACGCGAAAATGGCCGTGTTCGCTTTGTTGTGAATGTGATCGCGCGTTCTGGTTCAACCACAGAACATAGAAAGAGTAGAAGCGACACACCGGCCTCCTAACGCAGGGAGGTGTGGCACCAGCTACCCCCACTCCAGCAACCCCCAAGCCTGGAGATTCTCCGTAAGGTTCCCTTGAAGCAGAGAGGTTTCTCAGGAATTCAGCTTTTTTAAGGAAAGGTGAACCATAAAAGAAGAAGGTTCTAGTAAATATATGTGTTTATTCCATAGAATCACAGATGAAAAAATTAATATGGTAGGTTAACATGCACTTAAACTACTACGGAATAAGCAGGTCCATATCACATCAATGTAAAAACTTATTACATGCTCATCTTATTCAGTGGCCAATAAGTACAGAAGTGTTTATTACATAAAATCACCGTTGGAAAAATTGATAGGTATGGTAGGTAAATAGACACTTAAATTAGCACACAATAGGCAGGTTCATAATATTATCGCATCAAATTAAAAAATCACTGGCCACTTTAAAATTTTCAAGAGGAAGACACAAAATCACAGTGGATTAAGTAACCAGAAAACTACTAAAAATAAACTTATGCCAGGGAAAGGAAAGGAAAAATTAATACAGGAATGAATCATGATAATAAACTAAATAGGGTGGGATGTAAAAAAATCAACGAAGGAAGAAATACTAATAAAATAAATAATACTAATAATTAGTATAATAATTATTATTATAAAATGGCAACGGCGAAATAAAATTATAAGAAAAATGAAATAAATAACTGAAGAGGGAAAACAAATGGAGGGAAGAAACATGAAATAAATATTGATTGATTGAAAAAGTGGGTAGGCCGAGCAAAAACCTTATGAGTGAGCATGTAAATAAATTATATTCACTAAATACAGTATTGTATGAATATAATTTATCAAATAAAGAGGTACTCACATAAAATGGCAGGGACAAGAGCATACGAGATGACAGTATTCGAGATGGCTGCATACGTGAGAACAGTCGTTGTCGTGAAAAAAAAACGAAATTATGTACAAAATGGAAGCACTCATATTCCGTATATATACGCACGTCAGTTCCGTATAATATACGGAAGGAACTGACAAGAGTCGATGGAGGGAGGCGTTGACAATTTGGCAAACATATTTCAAAGGATGCCGATTTTTGGGAATTTCCGAACGGTTAGGCGGTCGTCTAATGAACAGTGCAATTAATAAATTTTTCATAATAACTTTTACTAGGTTGTTGGAAATCTACCCTCCAATTAACGGTTTGATGTTTGTTTGGTTCAATATGGACCATCTCGAACATCTCCCTTCCGAAATGTTTGGGTTCTTTACCCTTCTTAATCCTTTCTAACTGGGTTCTTACCCTACTTCAATGATCTTATAGGTACCTTCTTAATAACTAATGAATCTAATATCAATCTAATCTTAATATAAAATGAATCTATGAGGGCTGAATACAACAAACCATGCATTTTTCGGCGGAAAATACGTTTTCCGAGGTTTGGCTGACTGGGACTGCATTGAAAAGCGGCTGGCGAAGGGGTTGCTGGAGTGGGGGTAGCTGGTGCCACCCCGCACTCCGAGACCGCCGCTTCTACTCTTTCTATGTTCTGTGGGCTCAACTTATTCGTGATATAAATTACCTTATTCGACGTGACCGATCCTTCAGTTTTTAGTTTTTTAATGGTGGCCAACTCGTCGACCAATAGGAGCTGATTTTGGGTTTCCGCCAAAATTCAAATTGCAATTTTTCCATAAATTTTATAAATTCGTTCGAACTTGCAGTTTGTGTTTTAACCCCATTTTCAGTATTATTTGGACGCCTTCCACCGATAAAAAAATAATCCAGACACGTTTCCATTCCTAATTATCCAATCCCGCATCTATGCTTTAGATGAGATCAATCTATTACCATATTTATTCAGACTGACAGCAGTGACTCGAGACAATTTATTTTAATTAAAGCACGTCTCAGGTGGTTGTTAAGACCCCTACAGAGCATCCAGGGGACCTTGTTTATGCTAATGAGAGCGACTCGGACCTCTGTACCAGCCCCTCGCCGTGACAGCGGTCAATTTGCTTAGGAACCGTCATACCGCATTGTGTTTTACTGTGTGAAGACGGCATAATCAGATACGTCTATCCAATGAATAGTATTCATGTTTATGTTCACATAATACGCTGAAAAGCTGTTCTAAACAGGAAAGATTCAGATATTGGATAAACCCCAAAACCTTTATTCACTCAAATACATTCAAAATGACGCGTGCATGGTGAATCCACTTTCTTCGGATAATTGATGTTCACTTTGTAAAATGACATAATCGAAATCGCCTGCTGCTATGAGAGGACTTCGCGCGAAAAGAAAGTTGAAAAAGACAAATGGTAGAAATTGACTGAAGGCTTCACGTAATTCTCGCAGCCCTTCACTTTGTTATCCAAGTGCTTTACTGAACTCCTTCACAAGATTTTGCAGCTTCCTCTGAAAACTCAACGTAGGGAAATATTGCCATGTAAATGCTCATTATTATAAATAACCCCGAAAAAAAAAAAATTCATGGAGTTCTTGACGGCTTTCTCGGGTGGTAATTGAAAAAGAAATACTCTCACTTTAATGCCCTTGGGGCGAGTTAGGTGAGTTATAAATCCGTAAGGACGAAGGTGATGGGGAGAGGGTAATGTGATATTTATCTTTGTATTTCCACACCATTTCTCTTATTGGGGGTGGTTTCTTTCTCGCAGGAGATGCAATTAGCGGGCGCCCCCCCTTTTCTTATTGGCTTCAGTTTAATGGAATGTGCTAGGCATAATTGAGCAGATATACATCTTTTTCGCAGCGTAGACGTTTTTTTCGGCGATACCCGAAAAATGTTGATACGATTTTAATGGCTTTTGCAGCGCGGAAGAAAGATTTATGAAGGCGGAGTAGTTATGTACAGCAGTGTACAGATTGTCTAGACATTTTGAGCCCCGAGTTAAAACTTACGGATCTCAATAAGTGGTGTGTAGTACAAACAACAAAACTTTTTTCCCAGGACTTGGAGGCATGAATATTGAACGACTTGAATGACAAATGGCTTGAAATATTGACATGCTTAAAAAATTTCAAAAATTGGTCTGCAATATGAGCATAAAAATGCATTATCTCTTCAGTCACTTGGACAAATTCCCTTTCAACCTGTTTGATTTCAGCGAGGAACAAGCTCAGAGGTTCCACCAAGAAATCAAGACGACAGTAACAAGGAACGAAGACTCCTGGGACTGCAATATGATGGCAGACTATTGGTGCCTTCAAAGGGACAAACCAGCCTCTGCTCAAAGCCAAAAAGCTCATACGAAATCGTTTTTGAACTAAAGGTACTCAGATTTTGTTTTTTTAGTTTCCCAACACAACTGGTTTTCAAATGGTTCTTGATGGATAAAACCATCTTTGAATGGTAATGAATTTCTGCCAAGTTTTGTGGAGATCAAGTTGCATTGCAGACTCCAGGAATTCATGTTGTACGATATTGCCAAAATGGTTAAACCCTTTGAAAAATCATAGCTCCCTTAAGGACCTTTCATAAATAATATGAAAGGTACAGAATCGCGGTTGGTCTCATAAGACGCAGAAACAATCTACCTTCAAGACTTCGTTGGAAAAGATTTTTTAACGGCCTTATTTTTTACGCTAGAAGGTAAAAAGTACCAAAAAATGTCACTGGTTTCAAAAAACGACGTTTTTTTGGGTGTGTGGGGCAAAATCACACATTTCTCTGGTTTTAGACCTTAACTCATTTACCTATATATTCGTAATCAGCGTTAAATTTCCAATAAAAAGCGTATTTTTTCAGAATTTTAGGACTTTGCTAGGCTCAATAAAAGCCTAGAATTTTTTATTGACACGGAATTAAATTTTTGCACAATTAACCTATATCAAAGAACAATAAACCCTTGTGTAAAATTTGCAGCGTTTTAATCCCGAAAAGACACAAAAAACCCTAAAATTGACCATAACTAACGAAAAAGTGGGGCTCCCGAGAAAACTGAGGTCATATTCGGATTCAGCACCTCAAAAGACATAGGAGTTAAGAGGTTTTTAGCAACGGACCTAATTTTTGTTGTTGTATTTTTTGTTCTGTTTTTGTTGCTCTGTGTAATTATTGAAGGTAGAAAAATTCGATCATTTCATGATCAATTTTTAGGTTGAATTGAGTGAACATGAACAGCAAGAGTAAAACTTCCAGTAATCATCGACACCCCTCTCTTTCCCTCGGTTACAATGAAGGTAGCAATATCATCTATTTATTCGGGGGGAAGACGTTTATTAGTATTAGGTTTGCTGATTTATCATCCTCCGGCAATATTTGAATATTTCCGAGGTCGTTATTGGATGAAAGCCCTCCAAGATAATTAAATCTAGACACATCTTTACTTAGCGGTGGAAACGATTCGTTCTTCTGAAAGAGCTTTTGTAAGTGGATAGGGCAAGCCGTTACTAGGGCAGAAGGTAATGAATGGCGAATAATAGACTACCCGTGTCTCTGCGTGCATTGTTACTTTCACTACCCCTTAAGCCAGAGAGCAGTTGATTTAATGATGAAATGTAACACATGTTTTAAGCCTCGTTTCCGCCTTGCCTCACTTCTCTCGCCAAGGTGGGTATTACCTTCCAACTAACAACTAACGACAAGAGAAAGCCATTTAGAGCGGCCCACCTGACTCCTTCATCACTTCCTATATTAACCTGGTATGAGAGAAGGTTTCCTAATAACAGAGTGCTTTCAGCGCTTTTGTGGCCCCCAGTCTCCAGACGAATAAACACTTCGGGTCCTTCCCACCTAGGTTTTCATTATAGCTACGCAAATGCACGAAGAGGCGTGAAAACGATCAATTAAGTCCTTCGAAGAACGCCCACCTATCATGTCATGTGCGTGCAGCAAAAAGATAATATCTACATAATATTATATTGCATACAGATATTCTCTATAACATGACATCTCACCTATATATACAGGTCTGTATAGCAAATTTGGTGTGGAACAACGTGGTGAAAAACGGATAGTTGTAGAGGACAAGCAGCGAATCCGAAGCGAACACCCCCAAAACAGTTGCTCGATTGTACTCATCAGTAACCCTGAATCGTACAAACCTATTAGTTATCGCAACACAGCTGGTCGGCTGGCAAGCTATAATAATTAATAATAATAGTATTTTTAGTACCTATGAAATTGTATTGAATTTTCTTGTCGATACTTTCTATTCGATAAAAGCACTCGTATCGGAAATGTAATGAATGAAAATCTATACCACCGATTCTCACCGTGTCTGTGGCAGAGTATGTCACAAGCCTTCTCCTCCTAAAATTTAGGAGGAGAAGGCTCCCGAACCCATAGATTAAAAATATGGCGTTTTTTTAATCTATGGGTTCGGGATCCCGTTTAGCAACGAATATGGTCGCTGAGCCCCCCTGAGATGCGCGCAAAGGCGCATTTGCGCCCAAATTTCTTATTTTAAATGGGAATCCCTAATCTTTTTTGGCGAATTTGGAATCCCGGGTCAATTTTACGTCCGATAAGCGCATTGAGCGCAATTTTTGATGAGCTCAAATACGCGCAACTATCTCTATCTTCGTTGTTCACTGTCCGATTGAGTCGGCGTTTCCTCCGTATCCGATTTTTAATGCGAAATTCCCCTACGAACGAATTCCGACAATTGGCGAATTTAGACGGCGAGTTTAATTTGAATGATTTGAAGAGACCCTGCGTCCATTAGCCACGTGTCTTGGAAGAGTGGAGAGGCGGAGAAATTTCGGGAAACAGTTCATTCCACTCTAATTTCGAATATAATATATTATATATTAGGAGGCTCACTTCACTCGCCCAAGTGACGGTCGCTCAATGCGCTAAATTTAGCAGGCGTAAAATTGGCCGGGGAATAGAGAGAGAAATCGTCTTCCCACACACCAAAATAATATTCTGGTAAGTAATAATAATATTCTATTCCCCGGCCAATTTTACGCCCACTAAATTTAGCGCATTAAGCGACTGTCACTTGGGCGAGTGAAGCGAGCCCCCTGCCTGAGAAAGTGATGGGCGAGGCCTTATGTCTGAGTGCTAGTTAGTTTAAAAACCCAGTGCCTAATCAATAATGGGGCGTTCAGGCAGAAACGGAAATGTTCAATCGGCTAGGGAACAAGGTCAGAGAAATGGGAAAATTTGGCCGAACATAGTTGAACTAATAATGAACGAAGTACTCAGTACAGTTAGCACTGAGAAATTAGGTGTCTGAGCAGAGGAAATCACTAGTGAATATTTGGCGTTTTTGAATTTTCCCGCGTGACACTTTAACTAATCCGCCAGAGTGCACTCGCACAAAAAGTAGAAAGTGTACAAAAAATTTTTTTTATTTTTGGTTATATATAACCAACATAACATAATATGTGTTAAATGTTAATGTTAGAAAGTGTTAAAAAAAAAATTTATTTTTGGTTATATATAACCAACATACCTAACATATATTATATGTTATGTTGATGAACATGAATATGGTCTGTCCCGTCACGCTAGCGTCAGAACAAATCCGAACGACTTGCGATTTCCTTGCGATTTCACCTTTTCTGATCTCGTGAATCTCTCTGAATTCGTGCTTTCAGTTCATTGGCTGACCACCAGAGAGCACTTCTTGGAAGCGCCACTCTTCCCTCCAGATTCAAAGTTGAAATTTTTGAAAGTACCCTGGAAATTTGTATTACACCGTAGGAGCCCGAAACTCACTGCTATGGCTTCAAATTATGATATTCTTTCAGAAAAAAGTATTAGTCGACATTCGGTTCCCGCGCCCATTATGTTGGGCATCGCTACTTTTGTTTGGGTATTTCAGAAGTAACGATACGTTCTTTTCAAGTACCCATAACGCTATCGATGTCCTGCCGGGTACTGGATATCCCTATTTGTAGACGTCTACAGTGGAAAGCCACATTATAGATACAGTTCTATAATTGAGCCCACTAATTTTCTGAGTGGACAAGTTGACTCGCATGAGTGTTTCGTCTATTGATTTCATTTCACCCCCGGACGTGCCACGAGGTTCCCATTAGAGTTATCACAGGTGAATAACTCGATCGGAATGAAGTATGATTTGTTTTCCGGCTTTCATTTGTAGATAATTTTTTTAAAATCTCAATGAAAATGAGTTTTCTCCTGCTATGTTTTTCAAAAGGGGTTTGTCAGTCACGGAGCATGCATTTTATTCGTTACGTAGTTCAAAAAGCAGGTGAATTATTCTTTAGGAGATACTGTATAAGCAATGAGTTGGTGGGAGGGGGGTTTTAACGCAAAGGTGGTCCCATTGTGTTCAACGTGGAGAGGGTTGGGCTGTTGCCTTATATATTACCTCAGTTTCGGAACTACATCCCTTGGATTGCCGGCTGGCTGTCAGAGTGGAGGAGCCAGTGGTGTAGTTAAGATTTTCTGAAGATTAATCGCTCCCTCTTCCATAGAAACAAGCCCGTCCACAAGTTGTTGTGTGCTCCTCGAATGTCTTCGCCCCAGGCGTTCTTCAACGCTTGCTTCCTGGCCGCTTACCCTCACCTCGAAGGCTCGCTCTCTCTTTTTGGCCAACACCCTCACTCTCACCCTTCGTGTTTTTCCCTCGACTGCATCACTCATTTCCTAGCTTGTCGCACTTCCCTCTTTCCCCTCGCGTCTTACTAACATCGTGATTATTAAACTTTCATATCCCCTGGAGACGTTCTAGTTGAAGGAGGAGTGGGCGGCATCCATCATAACGACAACAACAACGTTCCAACAGCCATTCCGGTTGGAGTTTGAACGAGGGTCCGTTGAGGAAGAATATTAACTGGACGGAGTGTTGACGACCTAATGGATTATGAAGATTGATAGCATCTGAATGACCATTAGAGAGCCCGAGGTCTGGGAGAAATATCCCCGGTTCATCACCGAGCTACATAGTGGTACAGATTCCTGAGTGAAATCCCGTACAAATTCTGCCGTACGCAAAGAAAATGGATTTCAATTTAAATCATTTTGGTTCACTTCCAAACGAATGTCTTCGAACAGTCGAATGATGGCGTCAATATCCAACCCTCGATTTCGTATTCAAGGACAGCCGCAGGAGGCGGTTAGGCTTTTATCCTCTCCGCGGTCTCGATTCTCACAGCGCGAACCAGTCGTAAAAATTTACCAAGTTCACGCATTTGGTAGGCAAATGGGCACAAAAAGATACTTAAGAATGAAATTTAGATCGATATTGCAGGGAAATGGATTTTCCCAAAGATTTTAGCCATCTCTGTCTTCGTTACTAGGGGTTTTTGAGAGTGCCGAATCCGAATATGACAGCAGATTTTGGTTTATTATTCTTGGAATAATACACCTGTTTTCGCGACGGAGGTCGACGACTCCGATCGGCCTCAAAATTTGACATTATCCGTTTCAAGAGGTCTACATTCTAAATCCAAAATGGCCGTCCGCCGTCCGGGCCGTTTTGGGCAGTAGGATTTTTTTATAAATCTGAAATTTTGATAAAATACTCGGTTTACCATCTAGTTGTGCTCGCAAGGTTTTCAGCCCGATCGCCCAAATCCGTGGGGCGCTATGGGGCTAAAATGGGGCTACGGGAGGGTTTTTTTTTTTGAAGGATTTTGGCTATGGGATCGAGTCAGGTGTCGTTTTCGAAGTATTTTTGGACGTAGAATCCATTTTTTGGGGTCCCGCAACGATCCGATTTCACTGTTGCGATTTATAGGGTTTTCATGGGGCTACAAATGGGATTTTTGAAGGATCCCAGGAGGTCAAATATTTTTCAAGTAAAAGCAGGTAATTTAAAAAAAAGGTATTTTGAAAAAAAAAAAAAAAAATCCCCAAATTTTTTCTATTGACACAGAACTTATTTTCGCACAAGTAAGCCTTAACCTATATCAAAGAATAATAAACCCGAAAGTAAAAAAGTGTAAAATTTGCAGTTTTTTTTTTTTTTTTTTTTTTGTAGACGAGTGTTATTATATAGATACCTGATAATCAACATAATCTGTTGATGATATTATCATGTGGCAGATTTTTCGAATGTTTGTTAAGTCTTACATGGTATGAATACGACAAATCGGGTTTACCTTCACAAAAGATGGAATTTGGTCAAATGATAATCAATTTAATAATCAATTAAAATTTATTTAATGAAAAGCTGTTTGACCGGACAAAATGGTTTTAAACCTTAAAGGAGCGCCTAGGTTTTATTTGCTTCCTTCCTTACCAGTCAGTTGCGTAGCTATTGGAGGCAACGCGCCTCTGAGGCACCATGAGAGAAACCTCAACCCAATTTTGAACTTAATGACGTCAAGGTAAAATAGCTTAACTCAGTTTTCAATGAGTTGAGGCATTCAAAAAAAAAAAAAAAAAAAATTCCTGCGAAACTAACATCAAATGAAGAGGTACGAGTCACGAGAGGTACGATTTCTATAAACCTATCTTTCTTCAACCTTATTTTAGATTTCACACCCATCAATTTCAACCCTTTCCGGGTAAGTTTAAGAACTGGTCGTTATAATGGTGAGGTAAAAGTAGGGAGGGGGTGCTCATTGCCCTCATTGTCAGTGATTTTTGAAACGAGGCGTTTTACCATCACATAAAAGCTGAGGATTGGGGCTGTAAGTTATTTGTAACGCCGGGATATTACGAACCGTACGTGCGTTGCAATCATTTATGCGCCGCGACCGGATGGCACATCATTAAACACCAACAATGCCGGTGGGCGCTAATTTACGATGCGCTTGGGTATGGGATCAAAATTCACCGTATGCCAGCTGGTGTGGGAGCGCGATTAGGTGGGCACAACTCCTCTCATGGTCCCGTCTAATTTCTTGTTAGCGTAAATACGATAGCCTGGAATGTAATTTGTAGCCAAGATGGTTTTTCGCTATCTCACTAATAAACGTGGAAAATGCAATTTCGCAATTAATTGTTTAATTTTGTGTAATTAAGGTAATTGAATTGTTTCTTCCGAGCACGTTCATCTGTACAATCGATCCAAAATGTTGTTCCGGTACTCGCAATTAGTTTTTGAATTGTGCAGTATCTAACGTAGTCACTGGAAAAATAAGTGTCGGGTGTGTAGAGCGATTTTGAAGTCGCAACGTGTCTGCTTCAACCGTTGAGAGGCTGTGCCCAACAAGACACGCTGGTATCTGTTGTTCGAAAGACTTTTTGACATTTTATGTCTGTACTTTGGCACATATTATGTTTCGTTTATTAAACGAAAAACGCTGCAAATTTTACACAAGGGTTTATTATTCTTTGATTGATTTGATATACGATACTTGTGCAGAAATTTAATTCTGTCAATGAAAAAATTTAAAAAATTTTTTTTTTTTGATTTTTATCTCAAAAAAATTTTTTTTGGATTTTTATCTCAAAAATTTTTTTTTTGGATTTTTTTTCAAAATGTTTCTTTTTCAAAAATTCTTTATTTTTTACTCGAAAAATATTTAACATCCTGGGATCCTTCAAAAATCCCATTTTTAGCACCACGAAAGCCCTAAAATCGTCCCAGTGAAATCGGATCGTTCCGGGACCCCAAAAAATGGATTCTACGTCCAAAAATACTTCGAAAACGACACCTAACTCGATCCCATAGCTCAAAGCCTTCAAATAACCCTTCCCGTAGCCCCATTATAGCCCCATAGCGCCCCAGGGGTTTGGGGGATCGGACTGAAAACCTTGCGGGCACAACTAGATGGTAAACCAAGTATTTTGCCAAAATTTCAGATTTTTAAAAAAATTCCTACTGCCCAAAACGGCCTGGACGGCGGACGGCGGACGGCGTACGGCGTACGGCGGACGGACATTTCGGATTTGGAATGTAGACCACTTGAAACGGATAATGTCAAATTTTGAGGCCGATCGGAGTCGTCGACCCGCGTCGCGAAAACATAGGTGTATTATTCCAAGAATAATAAACTAAAAGCGTTGAAAGTGTTGAAAGTTAAAAAGCGTTACGGTTGGTTCCCTAGCAACGACTAAACTAAAGACATAAAATGTCCTAATGTGTTGCAGAGTCTGCATTGCAGACTCGTATGCAAGCGTTGCTAGGGGTATTTTTTTTTAATGCTTCGGCATAATTTTGAAAATTGTCGTGTTCTTTAGCATTCAGGCTCTGTGGCCAATTTTTTGTTTTTTTGTTTGTTTTTTTTTTTTTTTTTGTTTTGTTTTGTGGAAACGGCTACCAATCGGGGGAGAGACTATGTTTTCCGAGGTAATCAACGCAGTCTCACCTTGAACTTACGCCAGAACGACACATTATTCACTGATATGGTACCGATGACTCTATTTACCTTCTGGTGGTCGAGGTCCAGTCCCTAATACTCCGACTGTTGGTCCAGCGACAAGCCGAGAACCCGGCATAACCCGCGTCGCTGGGTTCTCGGTGGCCCCCAGCTCTCCCCCCTCGGCCGTAGATTGCTGTGGCTAGCTAAACGTTCTCAGCAAACGAAGACATGTTTTGACGGGTCCACCAGACGTTTCGCAGAGGACTCCCAAGAGAAGTTCATTCGAGCCCTCGATCTTGTGTTGAAGACAGATGCCTGAGTCACCTTCTCCACGGGAGCCCCCCTGTGGCCACATGGGCCGAACTTTTCGTGCTTAAAATCGCTCGCCCGCCCCACTTCGTTCAGTCGCGGCCCACGGGGAGCGCCACCACCGGCGGCGTGATCGGGGGCGTCCACCTTCTCTCTCTAACGAGACAGCAGCAAATTACGCATTCCAGACTACGAAGACACTTCCTGTCGGTCTGGAGATCGCGGGTCTCCCTTTAATGCCTGGATGCCACCTCCAAGGATAGCAGTTCGCGACATCTCGCGTTATGCCCTAGATAGGGAAATTGAGCTACTCCCTCCCCTCCATGGGGAGAAATCCCAGTTACGCTGGAGGCCTTCCCCCAAACACACAACACAAATATTGACAGAACTAATACAAAACGAACAGGGTACCTACGCTAAGGCTCTAACCCTGAACTTGAAGAATTCATTCAGTCGCGATTGATATTCCTTTGGATTTTAATAACAAGGAGACGTTATTAAACAAATTTGTCGATGATTAGGTTTAATTAAAACAAAGACTACTAGGCTTACAGTGTTCAAACGTAGTTAGCAAAATTGGGCAGTCGACGTGGTAGGGAAAACCTTAAATTTGCATTTTCTGGTAAAGCCGAAAAGACAGAGTTATTAGAGTGCTCAAGAGTAGGTACAACAGACGGAACCACCTCCTGGAGCTCAATTAACGAGATTTAGTGCCTGCAATTTATGCTCAGAGGGTGTTCTCCGGCGGTGGGGAGAGTAGGAAGTTTTGAAGCTAAATGTGTGTGTTCTGGGTGACGCTCCCTCATCTGCTTGGCCGCATATAAACTGTTGGGAAATATGGACTTAGTTGAGACAGGCATCCTGGCTTAGTGGTAATGCAACTACTATCCGAGAGTTGGTGGGTTTCGGATTATCATGTCTCAAGTCGGTTGTAAAGTTTGGTAATAATGAACTCAAAAAAGGTGAATCTCAACAACCGACCCGGTATCGGATCCCACCATATCTAATATTACAAAAAATATAATATAAATTAATTAATTAATGATTAACGCCGGGATAATTTCCCAGCAATTTCACCAAAATGGATTTGAGATCTGATCAGATTGACGTGTCAGAATATGGAAGAAAGTGAACTTCTGAAATCAGAAAGTCAGAGGGACAAAATTTGTCAAAAATTAAAGGATTAAAGGATTAAAGGACAAAAATGCTGCAAATTTTATAAAAGGGTGTATTATTCTTTGATATAGGTTACTGCATTATAGGTGCATAAATTTAATTCTGTCAATGAAAAAAAAATTTTAGATTTATTTATTTTTTACCTCCTGGGATTCTTCAAAAATCCCATTTGTAGCCCCATAAAAGCCCTATAGATCGCCACAGTGAAATCGGATAGTTCCGGGACCCCCAAAAATGGATTCTACGTCCAAAAATACTTCGAAAACGACACCTAACTCGATCCCATAGCCCAAAGCCTTCAAAAACACCTCCCGTAGTCCCATTTTAGCCTCATAGCGCCCCACGGGTTTGAGCGATTGGGCAGAAAACCTTGCGGGCACAACTAGATGGTAAACCGAGTATTTTGTCAAGATTTCAGATTTTAAAAAAAAGAAAGCCACCTACTGCCCAAAACGGCCTGGACGGCGGACGGACGTCTCGGTTTTGGAATCCAGACCTGTTGAAACGGATAATGTCAAATTTTGAGGCCGATCGGAGTCGTCGACCTCCGTCGCGATTACACAGGTGTATCATTCCAAGAATAATAAACCAAAATTCCTCTTAGCGAGCATAGTACCTACTTTGAAAAGTCTGAAAACACCAAAAAGTCCGCTTAAAATTGCTCAAAAAAAGGGCTCAGCGTTCAATTTAATACTGGCTGGCTCAGTTGGGAACATTTTGATTGGGGAGGGCGTTGCTGAGACAAAGTGGTGGGTAATTCCCAGAAGAATGTGCACCCATTTGAGGGGGGAATTAGCTCCTCAATCAGTGGTGACGGGACGCGTCAGGGGGGGGGGGCAGCACAGTTGCGGAAACTGCGGAGCTCAAAATAGGATGAAAGAATTTCGAGGGGGGGGGGGGGGGGGGAGATTTCTGACAAGATCCCTTCGCCAGTAGACGATTTCAGCAAACTTTGAAGTTTAGCGTCGCCTTTCCAATAACCTCCTTCTTCCCAGTTTCTCGTCTCTTTTATATTATTCAGGAATCAAATACAGGATGACGGTATCCCATACATTTTTTCAAGCTTAATCCAAATTCAAATTTGAATTTCAAAAAATCCTCATCCTGCATTTCTTGAAGAAAAAGACAAATTATTCATTTTCGAAAAGCGAGAAGAAGTTGTCAAAGGCCAGGTGGGAGAGGTCGGGGTTGGTTGGCGTAGCCAGGAGAGAGTGGCCCCCTAGTTAATAGTTTATCTCCGTTCATGTAAGCAGACTGAGGGGTGACTTCCCGTTGATTACTCATGGAACATTCCACTGTTCTATTCTGGCTTAACATTCAGTACCGGCTGTTCAGTTATCACTGGCGATCTGGCTCTTTTAACATTTGGATCTAGCTCTGTATTTTGAAAGTTTCATAAGTCTCAGCCCTGCGCCGGTAATGGGATCTTTTCTCCTCGTCATGTCAGCATCAGACCTCTGAAGAATTGGGTCTAATGTGATCAGGCGAGCGCCCTCCAGTCCGTACCTCTCCACAAGGTCGTCTGAGGGATGATTTGGGGCCAAGACCCCATTTCGTGGACCCAATTTACGTGATATCCCGTCTTCTGACTCCAAATTTGAAGATACTTGCGGCGGGTTGAGAACAATGATGACTTCAAGACGACAACTTTGCATAAAGGTTTATTAGAATCGGTTAAGAAGACGGAGTAAAAAATCAATACTTTATTGGGCTGCTCGAGAACGGATGGCCACAGAGCCACGTATACGGCGTAGTTAAAAAAAAAAAAAAAAAAAAGATTAAAATAGCAGGATGAAAAACCCCGTGAATCCGCAGGGTTCGATGAGGTATTACCCCAACTATCATCATAACGGCAACTCACCTACGCTAAACCTAATTCATCGTAATATTTTACAAGGGTGTGTATCTCTTGTTTTCCGCGATTTAAAGGTAGGTAGCTGGTTTAAATGAGTTTCCTCCCCATAAACTTCATCCCCTTTAAGCGATTACGATCCCTGAAGCAGCAGGACTTAGCTTGCACATGTCAAGTTGCCAACCCTCTCTTTTCTTCTGATTCATAGCCCGAGGATACACTTTAGGGGGTTTAGAGTAGTTCCGAATGCCAAGAGACCTCAGAAACCCCCCATGAAGCATGTGGAATGTACTTTATTGAGGGTACAAGGAAGGAAATCACCGCCCGTTGGAGAGAGGGGTTTCAATACGAGGGTAACCAAGGGCGTGAATCACATTAACAATTCTTCAGTATCTCGTATGATAAACGGTTGAGTTTGCTGCGGTGACGGGGAGGGGGAGTGTTAGGCATATCTGCCTGGCTGCGACAGTTCAGATAGATGACTTCCTAATCTACCTCGGGGGCTAAAACACTTGGTCACACGGCATCGCAGGTCAGAAGGGGAGGATGTATTGAGATTGAAGCTTTTATAGTATCGGTACACCTCATATACTCGAAACAACAACGTTGTTGGCTACGTGGCCAAGTGTGAGGTTGTTATTTGGCGACAATATTGATTTTAGTTAGGCGCATTTCAGGAAATTCAGATTAAAGTGGGAATTTTCTACGTTTTTGAAAAATACAGCTTGGGGCTGGGATTTCAAACCCCTCGTCAAAATATCGTAGAAGAAACTACCTCACACCCTGGATGAAATGGGCGCTCTAGTACTTTATCAGCGTTTAATAACTCAAGGAAGAGTGGGGTTGTATCAGAGAGGCTAAGGAAGGTTACTTTAGCTAGTGGAGGCAGGATTAAAATACAACCTGGTCACGCCCTACCGCAAGTATAAATAAAAAGTGCTCATGTTTAGGGGGTTAAAGGCAGGTGGTGTAATGGCCACTCTACACTTAACCTACCTTTGGTGGGATGGATCTATTGCAGGAGCACTGCCACACCTACCACTTTACACCAAGCGAATGAGCACAATGCAAATTGCAGGGCAGAACTTGCCAGACGTGCCTTTGTTCCGTGAAGTCACAATGACCTCATCCGCACCCGCAGGATCGAAAAAAAGAACAAACAATGGACGGTTTAAAACAAGGTGCTTCATCCAATTAATCCAAGAGAAAACATTCAGCTTTGTCATCAGTTTATGATTTAGCTCCCAACGATTTTTCGTCTCTGAGCCTTGAAACTTTTAAAAACCTTTGTTTCAGACATTCACTCTCCTAACCCTCAGGGTAGATAAAAATTGCTGTTAGTAAACGAATTGCATGGTTCTCCAATTAAAATGTCATAAATGAAAAGGATTGCCGATAGGAGGAGAAGGGGCGAAATAATGAATCATTCAGTGGCTTGGTAGGAGGAGGGTTGAAAGTTTCACCAAGTTCCGTTCAAAAGAGAATCTCTTCCTTTTCCCCCCATTTCAACATCTTATGATCCATCATTCATTGGCAACCGAGTAGCTCTCAGCATTTCCCAGGCTTACAGCGGTGACTTCAAGGGATGAAATTTACTTCGGAATTGAATTTTTGTTATACTCAAATGAATTACAACAAGGCCGTTCTTCTCCAAATAGAAAAACTTGAACGTTATACCAAAAGGTGGTTGACAAATAAATTCGGTCGATCAAGGATAGTTTAGGAGTAAATGTATAATATACTAGGGGGGCATCCCCTACTGGCTACGCCAGCCAACCCCTGTCGTTCCGCCCTGGCGAGCCGCTTTTTTCGAGTGTTTGACAGCTGCGACATCTCTACATCTCTACATTTAATCCTATAATATTGGAGCTGAGAAATGTTAAGTTTCTTATCTTATCACATTATTCAGGAATTAAATACCTACAGGATGACGATGTTTTGGAAATGTGATTTCAAATTTGGATTCAGCGTGAAAAACTGTGTTGGAAAACGATTATTGGGAGAATGGTGGGGAACATGAAGAAAGGGGAGCGAAGAAAAAAAGGGGAGGAGGAGTCAGCTGCATAGCCATGAGACGCCCTCGTCCCACAGTAACCTCAACATCCAGTCAACTGCTCCAAACCCTGATTTTTGCTCCACTTGTGGAGCTTAGATGCGCCCCGTGGAGCAACTTTTTTGTGGTTTCATATTTTTCTCGTCATCTACTCGCCAAAACGGATTTTTTGTATTTTTTTCAATGTTTTTGGAAAAAGTTTAATTTCCCGTTTTTCCCCACTTTAGGAGCTCAGATACGCCACATGGAGCTACTTTTTGATGGTTTCAGATTTTTCCAACCGCTAGAAGAGCCCTAGAATGAAGATGACCAAAATCGTGTCACCCTCCTCCTCCTCTTCCTCCTCATCCTCCTCTAAGTACCTGCGGCTTTAATATAGTTGATCATGCATCAATGCAGCTTTAATAAAGAAGATTATATTATATTGAAAATGGAATGACACTTCGAGAAACTCCAAAACATATAAGGTAAGGTGGGGGAAGTGCTTGGTATGGTTAGTTAAGTTGAACTTCAACAAAACAACAAAAATTAGCTGTTGACGTTACGCCAATTTTTATTTTTGCCTCTGAATTATAAGGTTTTTGATGTACGATTGATTATTCGAAGCCTTGTCAATTGTGAGAATTATGAACCAAATATATGTCCAAGTCCGATTTACGCACTTGCCTCAAGTGGGGTAAGTGCGTAAATGTTCAATCTGTGAAACGCTCATTCTGTTTTCACTGGGGCAAGTGCAAAATAGGAAATCTTTCAATGACCCCTTAGCGATTTGACAATAATAATTATTGTCAAATTTTAAATCGGACAAAACTCCCAGAGTTTCAACTTCTACAGATCAAGACCTGGTCAATGGGGGCAAACATTGAAAACATCAATAAGCACCAATAAACTATGATAAATCTGTTCTAAACATTACTAAGTTAAATTCAGTCTTCACATGAGGTGTCTATCTCGAACTTGATACCACGCGCATGCCCCTCCTTGAAAACCCTATGGGGTAAGTGCATAGTAGGGCCAAACTCACTTGGCGGCTGAGTGAAATGGCACTATGTGAATTCATAACTTTCCCGCCACGTTACTATTTGGGTGGAAATGTTGATAAGTGATGTCAGGCATTTAGTTTCAATCGGAGCCACTTGATGGAATCAAAGTAGCATTTTTACCCCACTTACGCACTTGCCTCGTTTTTGCACTTCCCCCACCCTTTCCAGATACCTATTGACATGTTTATGAGGTGAATGTAACTCGTCCACAGTAGGTAAACGACAAAGTGACAGCTAATAATTTCGATTCTTTTTTTCTCTAACAGCTCTGAGTCATGTCCATCTACTCCTACTCGTAGAATACCTCAAACGTTGAACCCACGTCTCCTAGCCCCAAAGGCTATGCATTCAGCTCTGTGGGACTTATCCTCACATATTGAAAGATCGTTCTGAGAGGTCACGAGTGATTGATGGGCTGACCTCGAACATTTCCAAGGCCCCTCTCATTCCCGTGTAAACAATGGCGCAGTCCACCCTCAGCCTTCCTCAAACTCCGTTCAATCAACCCTTCATCCTCAACTCATCCGCCGATCTCCAATGAAGCTTCAGGTCAACTTGAATTCAACAGCAGCGTACCATGCAACAACGTTGCGAAAACCTGTAATGTTGATTTTCGTAAATTTTTCAGAAGAGTAAAAAAAAAAAAAAAAAAAACTGCAAATTTTACACAAGGGATTATTATTCTTTGATATAGGTTACTTGTGCATAAATTTAATTCTGTGTCAATGGTCAACTTTTTTTTTTCTTTTTTTTTTTCAAAAAATTGTTCTTGATTTTTTTTTTCAAAATTTTTTGTTTTTTTTTACTCGAAAAATATTTTACCTCCTGGGATCCTTCAAAAATCCTGTTTGTAGCCTCAAGAAGCTCTCATTTGTCGCCACAGTGAAATCGGATCGTTCCGGGGACCCCAAAGATGGATTCTACGTCCAAAAATACTTCAAAAACGACACCTAACTCGATCCCATAGGCAAAACCCTTCCCGTAGCCCCATTCTAGCCCCATAGCGCCCCCAAAACTCCAAATCTTTTTATTTGCACTCACAGGTTTTTGCAATGTGGTCTTGTGTGGGGAACCGGTAGTGTGGAATTGTAATTTCTTATAATAAGCACCAAAAACCATTAGCTAATGGTATTGTGTCAATGAGCGAAGTTTTAGTGTGTAGTGTTTTAGCATTGTACGGTAACAGAGGTACCCAAACCTAAAGTTGAGACTAATGAAATTGTACGCTCCACCTGAGAGGGTCATACGTTACAGCCCATTCACACGGTCCGCGGACTGTAAATATCTTCTACTGAGGGTAATGTAATGTTCATTCTGCTCTATAGGGGGTCCGCAGGACTAAACGAAGTTGTATGGTGGTTCCATTGTATGGCTAAAGTTACGTGACCGCACGGAGCATTGCTTTGCACCCCATGACATGATAATTGGTTCAGGATCAATTAGCGGGTGGTGAAAGCGCCTGACTCCTGTCTCGAGACAAGATAAATAGAATGAAACCCAATAGACAGTCGACTAGTATACCTACCAGTAGACCACGAGTCCCAATCACCGGCAATTAACGTTTTCCCTTTAAATGGAAGTCAGCATCTGCAACCATCCTTCTTCTACTAACTTTTATATGGGGCATTCCACGTCAAAGGTTGAACTCAAAAAAATAAAGTTCTTCGAAATCAATCATTTTTGGGTATGTTGTACCCCTAGGTGAGAAAAAATTTCCCAGAAATTTGGAGACCGATTCGTCGCATTTTCGTCGCTCCACAGGCAGTCAAAGTTAGCAAAATAGGCAGGTGTGGGTTCACTTCGCCGGCTGCTACCGCCCTTATTCCGCCACCAAAAAAATAACATCGCCAGTGCTTTGGAAAGAGAAAAACCTCTTCTTTTCTGTGGTGTAATCGTTTTTTCAATCAAAATTTTACTTCACCTTTAAAATCGAGTTTGAAAACTTAAAAATAAGTTTTCTCCAATTTGGGCATTTTTAATTTTTTTTATTTTTGGCTTAATTTCAAGGTATACACCTGTAGAACATCCAGTTAAAAGGGAATCATGGGATGCAAAGTCGTTAAGTGTCAGCAAACAAAAGATATCACTAATATATGAGGAAAAACGCGTTTTTCTCCTTTTTACCGGGTTTTCCGCGGTTGCATTGCCTCGCATCCTTTCTCTACGAGAACACAGACTATAATGGACTTCATCTGCCACTCATAAGCTTCCCCAGTAGGTTTCAACATTTTTATTTGCGTGTCCACTCATTTGATTGCTCTTTGCACTTGAATGTAGGGCCTTATCTCCTTATCTACTTGTCTGAGCTTGCACCATTAATGTTGTCTTTCTTTCATCTTGTGAACTCTTCTTTCATTCCGGACGCAGATAAGGTGATTGGGTGAGAGAAAAATTGAAGTCATGGGATTCAGTCACGTAACCGCGGCCGTAAGGTACTGATGCTGTAACACATCATCCATCCTATCGCTAAATTCATCAAGTCTTTAATACTCCAAATCAAATTTTGATTGTTTGATTTTTGTTTGCCAGTTCGCGTACTTCCGAGCTACTATAACAGTGCATCATGTCTTCTTTTCGTTCTCGTTGTCTTAATCCATTTAATGAGCCCCATCAGACACGGTGTGCGAGTTTGAGACGTGTATCGCAAAGTATTTTGTTAAATAAACGTGTAGGTAGTAAATCGAATACATCTGTTTTCATGTGGTCTCACCATCTCCCCCAAATATAGTAGGTAACTAAAGGAATGTGGATCGAATAGAAAGTGTTAAACTGCCTACAAATTGGGACAATTTGAATTGTAAGAGTTGAAACAGTTTTTGAAATAAAAAAATATTGAAACCTACTGGGAAAGCTTATGAGTAGCAGATGAAGTCCATTATAGTCTGTGTTCTCGTAGAGAAAGGATGCGAGGCAATGCAACCGCGGAAAACCCGGTAAAAAGGAGAAAAACGTGTTTTTCCTCATATATTAGTGATATCTTTTGTTTGCTGACACTTAACGACTTTGCATCCCATGATTCCCTTTTAACTGGATGTTCTACAGGTGTATACCTTGAAATTAAGCCAAAAATAAAAAAAATTAAAAATGCCCAAATTGGAGAAAACTTATTTTTAAGTTTTCAAACTCGATTTTAAAGGTGAAGTAAAATTTTGATTGAAAAAGCGATTACACCACAGAAAAGAGGAGGTTTTTCTCTTTCCAAAGCACTGGCGATGTTATTTTTTTGGTGGCGGAATAAGGGCGGTAGCAGCCGGCGAAGTGAACCCACACCTGCCTATTTTGCTAACTTTGACTGCCTGTGGAGCGACGAAAATGCGACGAATCGGTCTCCAAATTTCTGGGAAATTTTTTCTCACCTAGGGGTACAACATACCCAAAAATGGTTGATTTCGAAGAACTTTATTTTTTTGAGTTCAACCTTTGACGTGGAATGCCCCATATATAAATTTATTCAGGATTGGAACAAGTCTTGGATTAGTTATATGAACATTAAAATAAATTTTATTTATTTATTTATAGAACGGGTCGAGCCCAATACAAATACATATTATAAGTTAACCGGGGGTACACCAGTACGCAGGATACAGATGAGTAATTAGCTAAGGCAAGTACCTAATGAAATTTTATGGCAGAAGGCGACGGAGGAGGAGGTCTTGAAGGGTTGATTTTACTGATCGCAGAGGGTGATGAAATAAATCGACGGCTGGGAAGTTGGTAGCGAGGAGATTTGCCAAGCGGGGTAGGCGAGATAGTGGACGATGCCGCATGTAGTTGGTCGGTGAAAACGTGACGGGAGCCTGGACGAGGCGGGTGTAGCCCGATCTGGAGCAGGAGAAGAGGCGGCCAGCCGACCAGACAAGAGGCCGTGGAGGAGAGAGATGTCAGCGGCGATCGGAAGGCCTCAAAAGCTGGAAGGTAGTACCCAGCTCCGCGTAATCCAGCTCCTGCCAGGGTATCCGGAGTTTGAACGCCAGGAAGCGCAGAAAGGCCCGATGCACTCGCTCCAGCCTGTCTATGTGGCACTGGTAAAGGGTTCCGGACCACAGATGAGAATTCCATGACAGGAAGTACGAGTGCCTTGTAAACCGTAATCCGGGCTGGGATAGAGTCAAACTCCCTAGCACAACGCTTTAAGAACCCGAGAGCACGCAACGCACGACCAGCGACCTCGGCAATATGGCCATTGAAGGTCAGTCGAGTATCCAGAAGGACACCGAGGTCGCGGACACTCTCCAATCTAGCCAGAAGCTCGCCAGCGATGATGTAGTCGTGATGATATGGTGATAGGTTGCGGTAAAGCGAAGTTGTGGAGCACTCGGAGGGACCATTCGCAGAACACCATGAGAGTAAGCTGTCGAGACTGTCCTGCAAAAGAAGGCAATCTGCTGGGGACAGGATGCGACGGAATAGCTTGAGGTCTTCAGCAAAAATCAGAAAGTCAGCGCCCGGAAGAGCCGCCAAAACGCCATTCATCACCAGTATAAAGAGGAGGGGCCCTGTGTTACACCTGAGGTGGCAACAAAAGGCCTGGAAATGACGTTGCCCATTCGCACACGGAGCCCACGAGCCGCAAGGTAGTCACGAAGCCACTCAAGAAGGGGACCAAACACACCCAAGGACTCGAGGACAGAATATTCGTCACGAATGAAAGGTTTTTACTGGTGACAAAAATGGTTAGTTCTTACTTGTCATTCCTTGTTAAATTTTCCGTCTGAGCTGAGGCGGCAATAAGTAGGTTATGACGTAATTTAATATATTATTGTAGAGGACAGAAGATGAATATAGAATATATTACATTCTTCTTCGTCTGAGCTCCAAATTCTCAACTACATTATTCTTAGAAAGATATATCTTATTATATTATAATCCAAATCTGAAAGGCTTCCTACGAGTTTCATTCGAACTTTTTTCTTTTCCCGCGATGAAAATGAAATAAGTTCCAAGGCGAGAGTTGATCATTATACAGAGTAAAATAGCCAGTCTGTTCCCAACTAGAGAGAACAACTGGGGTTCTTTGGCCGAGCTCCAAATACAACCTTAGGATTACAAAGGGAGTTTGAATCATCGAAGGAGTCCGTATACCACGTAAAATACTCTTCACTGAACTGTCTTCAAAGAAAAATGGGCTCTTTCCCGAACTGTCCTAATATTTTTTCATTATGAGCTATTTTAGAGCTGTATTCTTATCGATGCTTTGTACGGAGGTTGGTTGATATCTATCTAGTTTAGTAAACAAACATGTAAGCCTTTTTCCCAATAACAGTGAAAATATCTTGTGTTTCCAACGCACCTCCAATTATTGGAGAAGGGCAGAAATACAGATTTGGTAAATTCAGTGAAATTGATTGATGAAAGGAATGGTAGGATTAGGGTATGCGGAACACGGAATGTACCTAACAATGAATGCATGATATTAAGTATGATATTGAGTAGTTCAACCGGAATGTACCTAACAATGAATGCATGATATTAAGTATGATATTGAGTAGTTCAACTATTCTCATAATTACCATACTTGGCTGCTATTTTTTAAGTAGGGCCTGTGTGGGGAATTCCCACGTCTTAAACTGGCATCGCCAGCCCGCCGGAAGTAGTACCGAAGAGATGGGCGGGTCGCGCTACAGTTGCGGAAGCTGCAACAGTGGATTTGGGTAAGACTGGATCAATCAGAAAGTATTTGGCGTCAAATCGCTTGAGGCAGCTGCAAGTATTGATCTCAGTTCTGCTGCAATCCCAGGGACGAACTAATACCGACCACGACAAATCGTGTTGGGTATCAGCATCTCCTAGGTTTCCTTCCGTGGACCTCGCACCATCACCCTGACATTTCACGTAAGCCTGACAAGTGCGGGTCTTCGCTTGTGACTGCACCTTCGAATAGGTTTGTAGACTACGACAGTTCGTACAATCCCTAGCTAGAAATGTTCCCATACTCCCTTCCTCTTCCTCCTCAGCACAGAGCGGCGAAATCATGGATTCACGCCACCGTCTTTCCACCAAACACACGACACATAGTTTACTGATTTGAAATTCTGACGTAGGAAAACTTAATTCATGTAGTTACACCCACCACGGTTTCAAAGGGTGCTCTTACAGAGCCAACATCTGCTTTCCAGATTTTTCTATTTATCAGTGCTCAATACTACTGTTGTGACACCGACGAGTTCTTCCAGAGTCGTAGGTTGAGTTTGAGATCGCGATCAATAAGTCATCCACAACCTTCGGGGCGTCACTTGGGTCCATCAGAATCCTGCTTTACGGCTGGTAAGATGGAAGTGTGTTGAGGGCGGGCTGTGACAGTCTGATGGATCGCACTTGTATTTGCATAGCCTTATTGCACAGCTCGAACAGGCTTTGGTCGAAGAAGAGCGAAAACGGCGTTATGCGGTGGGAGGGCGCGGGACGGAAGGCAGGACAGAAAGTTGAAATGTAGTCATCCGATGTGTGAGTGCATGTCCTTACATTACGTCCGGGTTACCCCTCTGGTATAAGTTATTTCTGTTGGTGGCTGCGGCGAGCGAAGGAGGGGAATTCGCTTCTGTTATTGTGCCACTTAGACTTTCAGCCTGCTTCTCCTATTGAAAAGACCTACTTCCTACTTTATAAAATATAAAATTATTTTTGGCTCTTTTACCCAACGATGGCCAGGTTCGCTATTGCCTTCCAAGAGCTGATTATCAGTATAAGGAAGATGACGTCTTTCTTATAACTAAACATTGTTTAGCAGCTGCTGGGATCGAACCAGCAACCTTCGACAAAGCAGTCCGACTCAGCAGTTCCAGTGAGCCACTGATAACCACAACTATTATGATTATTACACTCACACTTCGTAAAATGACAGGTCATGATCCGGCTCAACCTTCGAATAATTCGAAGGTTATAATAATTATTATTGTATACCTACCTACTTGTAAAATGATTATTACAATAATTGTAATGGTATGGCAATTATAATTATTATAATTGCCATAACGCGGCAAAGCAAAGAGTTTTTGTAGGCAGATGAATGAAATACATTTTTTTTTTAGATGACAAAAGTTTATATTTTTCGTGAAAAGACGTGACTTTTCAGACATTTTATTGCCTTCCAAGTTGTGAACGCACATATTAATTATTTTTTGTCAGAGATCGTCGGTGAGTTTGGCGTAGAGGGTAAACAGAACCCACATTGAAATGTCTCCGTTGTCCCGAATCCCTTTCCACAAAGTAATCCTTTGCATGCAACGAGGATCGAGATACAGCCAGAACATGGGCTTTCTGTGCTCCATTTATTTCAACTAAAGGTTCTGAGTTGAATCAACAATCAGTTCAGCGAGGAAAGAAACAACAATGAAAAGGTTTTCAGCGCAGAAGCTGTTCTCCTCCTTCGCTTTCACACATCGGCTCCCATTTTACCGGCTTGTCATATCTTTCAAGCGCCGTGCTATCATCACTCATACATGACATTCGTTGAATAACCCATTCATGTGGATGTTGTCTGATACCATTTTTGGATGTCCGCGTTAAGAAGGGAACCTAATATTCTTGTCTATCTCCGCGGAAGACAAATCTCCCGAAACATGGGCCGGAGACAACGTAGTTTCCACGGGTTTGCAGGTTATAACATTCTCAACTTAAATACAAATTCCAATGCAAATACTCAAGGCTACAGCCAACGCATTGCCGAAGGTTATTATCTACCAGTTTTTATTTTTTTTTTTTCATACAAATTACTTAAAATATTGAATAATGAATAATAATTATTTCAATTATTGAAAAGAACAATAGGTGCTCCGGGGTAAGTGAAAATCTGGGGCAAGTGGAACCCATGGTACCTACCTCGCACTGAAATGAAAGGCTAGGGTTCTGAGTGTGGCCATAACATCACTTAGGACCCCACAGAGGTAAAAAAAAAAAAAGAAGACGATTTAAGACGAAATAGACTATTTCGTCTTAAATCGTCTTTTTTTAAGATGGATTCCCACTATCTCGCCGCATCCACCTTACATTATCCCCACAGAAGTGTTGTGAATGTTGGATCAGCCTGTGGAAAGAAGGTTTTTTTTTAAGGACTTTTGGCTATGGGATCGAGTTAGATGTCGTTTTCGAAGTATTTTTGTACGTGGAATCCATTTTTTGGGGTCCCGGAACGATCTGATTTCACTGTTGCGATCTATAGGGCTTTCATGGGACTACAAAGGAGATT
Organism: Pilophorus perplexus; assembly: GCA_955831195.1. Taxonomy (NCBI): domain Eukaryota; kingdom Metazoa; phylum Arthropoda; class Insecta; order Hemiptera; family Miridae; genus Pilophorus; species Pilophorus perplexus. The sequence continues at coordinate 30,405,671 of OY037011.1, forward strand.
TTTGAAGGATCCCAGGAGGTCAAAATATTGTTTGTTTGTTTTGGTTTTATTGTAATGGGTCAAAATATTTAATATTTTTCAAGTAAAAACCAAAGTTTTTTGAGAAAAAATCCCAAAAAAATGCTTTTCTGAATTTTTTTTCATTGACATAAAATGAAATTTCTGCACAAGTACATCAACGAATAATAAACCCTAGTGTAAGCGTTTTTACCATTAAAATTTCATGGTAAAAACGCTTACACTAGGGTTTATTATTCTCGGTAATGGTAATGAAAATCACCATTCAATGGTAATTTTCATTACTCTTCCAAACAGAAAGCGGGGGTTATGTAGGATCTGGGCTCCCTTTCCAACTTTACGGCTTGGCGGTCGGTGGGTACGAAGCAAAACAAGAAACTGCTCCAGTGCCCACGTGTCGTGTCGAGTGTGTACACAAGTTGGCATTATTATGGCCCTGGGGCAGCGATGGTTTGGAGGGTGGCCGCCAGGGGCCACGACGTTATGCCGCCCAGGGCCATGAAGTCCTGAGGTCAAGCAATAAACAAAACTGGTTGCAGGTGTTACTACCGCGACCCCTTCCGCAAACGCCCACAACCCATTTCATCCCAACTCCTCCGGCGGACCCCTTCGGTGATTGTAAGCGCCTAACATTATGGCTCTTTCTACCACCCCTTTATCAGCGTTTCCGTCTCCCCTTCATATGAGGGGAATTTCTTCATCATGTTTAGTTGGTTGAGGTGCTTTCTATTTATTTCCAAGTAGGTACAGCAATTTAGTAGGCTTTTTACTCTACTGATGAAGAATCATGAAGTGTTGAAATGTTGACGGGTTGTTAGGTTAAGTCCATAGTTCAAAATGTGTGTCGTCTCCTAAATGAGAAAGCCTCTACAAGCTAAAATACCAACTAGACTTCTCCCGCCTATTCTCAATCCTTATCAAAGCGTTGCAATGATTTACCATCCCCCGACAAATCGAACTTAGAATTGTTTTTGCAGGAGGCATTGCAGACGGCTAATTGGACCACAGAGAAAACAGCATGTCAAAAAACCACAGGAACAATTTATAACGTCTTTATATCAACCTGATGGGGGGGACCAAGAGACTTTTTCCGGATTCCCTTTTATTCGGTGGTCCCAGAAGGAAAGGGGAATAGGAAATTTATTGCCGCTGATAACAAAACCTTTGTTTTCGGTGTCTCACAAGATCCCCACAAACCAGATAGTCCTGACCCAAGCCACTTTGGCAAACAATTTTGAAAATTGATTAGAATGAACCTCGTCTCGGTTTTCGATTGCCGGAAAACAGCGTCGTTGATATGGTTTAAATACGCTGGTATGGTTTAAAATGGTTTTAGCATCGCACATGCGCGTATGAGTCTTACTATAATTTTTTCACTTCATGAAAAACGACTCGCGGATAATATCCATAATAGGTATACATATTAATATAACGTAGCTAAATAGGAACAATTGAATTGGGGTTATGGAAGTACAGTGCCCAAATACGTAATTAGATTAGAATGGACTAGAGGGCCACCTCCTGCTGGCTACGCCAGCCAACCCCCGACCGTATCCCACCTGTCCTCAGACCCAACAACTCGTTTTCCCAAATTGAGCCGTTTTTTTTTCTTAAAAATACAGATTTTTTAATTTTTGCTCCACTTTTAGAGCTTAGATGCGTCACGTGGAGCAACTTTTTGGTGGTTTCATATTTTTCTAGTCATCTACTCGCCAAAACGGATTTTTGGTATTTTTTTTTTTTCAAATTTTTTAGAAAAATTTTAATTTCCAGTTTTTCCACATTAGGAGCTCAGATACGCCACATGGAGCTACTTTTTGGTGGTTTCTGACTTTTCGCGCACTATGCTCGCCAAACTGGATTTTTTCAGAACAATTTCAGATTTTCCGACACCTGGAAGTGCCCTAGAACAAAGATGACCAAAATCGTGTCATCCTCCTCCTCATCCTCCGGCTGCGGCTCCTCCTCCCTTAACATAGTAGATTAATACCAGAGAGGGGATGGAAGTGGGTTCCTGACGGGCACCCCATGTTCCACACCTAGGCCTGTAGACCCTTTGTGCTGCCTCTCGGAGTGACTACGGTAGGAGTTCTGTGCTCTTGAAGAGGTTCAAAGTCCTCCTTCCAGGTCCTGTTGCGCCAGTATCTCTCCCCTGTCCACTGAGCCCGGTATCTGCTGCGCTCCAGGGCCTCACACTTGTAGATGTGGTGATCCGCTGTCTCCTCCTAATCTCCGCACCTGCAGGCAGGTTCATCATTTATGACCGTATCCTGTTTCAGTGCTTCCTGAAGCTCCCACGTCCTGTGTACAGACCCACTATGAATCTCACTTGTGTCCACCGTAAATGGATGAATGAATTCGCCCTTTTACGTTCTATCCCAGCCAACTGGTGTGTCCATGCTGCTGATGCGGGGTTCTTTCCCATCTCCGGCTGTGTTGTGTTCGCTGCCACTGGTCAACAACCTCGCGGAAAAGCGCCCCCGTGATACCTAGACAGAGTTCGGGTCCTATACGGTCCTCGTTGGTCTGGCCAGGGCTTCTGCTTTCTCGTTTCCTGGAATAACACCGTGACCAGGGACCCATCTGAGTATAATCTCATTGGAGGCCCCAACACGCCTGATGGACTCCCAGCAGTCAAGTACCAGTTTTAAGTTGGTAGATGTTCCCGCTAGTGATTCAGAGCAGCTTGGCTACCTGAGAATAACCGCCTTCTCTCGAGGGCCCTCCTCTCACTCTCAGCCAAGCATATTATTATTAAATGGTAATATTTTTGTTTTGTTCCTGTCTTGTATTTATCAAAGATAATATCCACAAAGTTTTGATCCATGGTACTGGAAGAACAAGAAATAGATTTCGGATAGGTTTCACTAAGCCAAACGTGGAAGATCCGATTAATCCTCTTCGCGGTAGACGTATTTCCAAAGAAACCACTCAGACCGCATGGATCGCTATTTAGATTTGGCTTCCCATCCCTAGGCTCCAATCCCATCAGCTCTCCCAAGCCCTTTTTCCGGAGAAGCAAGACTCCAATTTCTTATATAACCTTTGGGATTCACCCTCCTCCGCCTCCCGCCGTGAACCTCAATTCACTGGGTATGATATAGGTACCATATCTCTTAGGAAGAAACTTCAATAAATGTGGCCATTTTCAGAGGGTATACTTTCTAACTAAGCAAGATAGCCTTTGGAACACTGCCCAAAATATTATTCTGGCAGTTTATCATTCGCTTGGCACCCCGAGGATGTAAGATTGAAAGACGAAAGCAAAAAATAACAAGAACCCATTTCCTCGAGAAATCGCGATGATTCAACGTGTCCTTGTGCGGAGTGTCTCGTTGTTATACATTGAACTTCAAGCAGTGGAATATAATATATTATTATAATATTATTATGGTACGTTGTGCACATAGTAAATACTAGCACTCAGACAGAAGGCCTCGCTTCGCTCGGCCGACCATCCTCTCGGACGGGAGGGCCGCATTTCGGAGAGTAGAAATTCCCGTAGGTAGGATTTTGTTGCTATGATGCCGAGCCCCTACCAATTTAAAAGTTCACATCCCGTTGCAACTCGTATTTACGTATTTGCCTAAACTTCGACAATGAAAATTTTATTTCCGCCCCATATAACCCCGTGGGGTTGTTCGAGCGAGCTGAAAATTTTGCGGGATCAACTAGAATGGGTTACCAAAGGTTGTGTCAAAATTTCAGATTCTGAATTATCAATATTAGAACTTGGAAAACGACTTCATTCGACTTCCTGACATCCTTCAGAGCCTTCTGGCCCATGGGTCCCTACGGTGAAATTGGAGGTTTTTCCCGAAATGTTCGTTTCATGACGTTCATTCCACAAAGTCGCATTTGATGACCTTTTAGACAAACATGACTACTTTATTGGCGTCTCTAGTTATGACTCATGAAACTTCTTCCTACGTATTACTTTTTTTTTTTTTTTTTTTTTCTGAGAATTTTATTGCTCCAAGTAAAATTTACTTATTAACAATATTGGTTTGAGACTAGGTGATAAGTATTTAAAACTAAGGTACAGCACTTAGTTATTGTTTTCTATGATTATATATCGACACTGCGCGCTGCTTCACGAGTAAGCAAGATCGAGTGGTTTAGTTCTTTTAAATCTTCGGACGATATCACATGTGTCAAGGAGACGGACAGCTTCCTCGTTGACGTGAGATCTTAGCCGTTGCAGTGTATTACTGACGACGATAACATACAGCAGTCCGAGAATTTCCATCTACATAATTTTATCACTGAGTTTCGGGGTTGATATCGATTTTTGACGACGTGTAGATGAACCCCTAATTCGTACGCGAAGTGCCTTGTAGGGTATATTTCTTGTACACAAGAACCCGTGGCGTAGATTCAGGCGGTACCCCTGACGAAAAGAAGAAGAGACGGCCCATGACCGTAAACAATCTAAAGAAAGAATAAAACGCTGCAAACTTTACACAAGGGTTTATAATTCTTTGATATAGGTTACTTGTACAGAAATTCAATTCTGTCAATGAAAAAAATTTGAAATGTTTTTTGATTTTTATTTTTTATTTTTTTGGATTTTTTTATTTAAAAAAATTCTTTTTTTGGGGATTTTTTTTTCAATTTTTTTTTTTTTTTGTCAAAAATTCTTTATTTTCTACTTGAAAAATATTTAACCTCCTGGGATCCTTCAAAAATCCCATTTTTAGCCCCATGAAAGCCCTATAGATCGCAACAGTGAAATCGGATCATTCCGGGACCCCCAAAAATGGAGTCTACGTCAAAAAAAAAAAAAAAAAAACTTCGAAAACGACGCCTAACTCGATCCCATAGCCAAAATCCTTCAAAAAAACCCTCCCGCAGCTCCATTTCAGCCCCATAGCGCCCCACGGGTTTGGGCGATCGGGCTGAAAACCTTGCGGGTACAACTAGATGGTAAACGGAGTATTTTGTCAAAATTTCAGATTTAAAAAAAAAAAAAAAATTCCTACTGGCCAGAACGGCCCGGACGGCGCGCCGCGGCGTACGGCGGACGGACATTTCGGATATAGAATGTAGACCTCTTGAAACGGATAATGTCACATTTTGAGGCCGATAGGAGTCGTCGACCTCCGTCGCGCAAACATAGGTGTACCTAGGTAACATTGGTGTGTATTATTCCTAGAATAATAATACAAAATCCGAAAACTTGATTTAGGCGCAAACTGATGGATTCGATCAAGACATTTTTATCGATTCTTCGTGGTAAATTCAAATTAGAGATCGAAGACTTCTTTGTCTGAATCGATGCTACGAATCGAATCCATTGATGAATAGAGGTGGTGGATCACCACCAAAGGATTGAAGCAGAAGCTGTTTCATCTGATCAAACAACAGAATCTGTTGCAGATGCACGGACAGTAACAGGTATAAGTACGAAGGACAAGAGGTTACTGGGGTAGCGCCGGTGGCCTCCGTGTCGTAGTGTGCGTGTAACTCCTCGTATCTCCTCGGATGGTTCGGTTTGTGTGCGTTAGCGACAGGTGTCAGCCCAGTCAAACGAGTCACCTCAAATTTTGCGCGGCGCTTCCCTCGAGATCATGCCGGAGCTGTTATAGAAGCTATCATGATACCCGGTATAACATCGACTGTTATAGGAGTTGGAAGTAGGGTTATAATAACATTATTTTCTGTACTTTGTTTCCTCTCGACGTCTCTCAGGTTGTTTGGATCTCGATTTTTTTTTTTTTTTTTTGCTGTTTCGCATCGAGAATAGTTGCGAGTTGTTGCGTGGATTGTTTTCTAGTTCGTTAATTTTGTAAAGAAGTGCCTCGCCAAGTTTCAACGTCCCGACGGCAGTTGTAAAGGATTAGGTACATCACGGATTACGTACGTTTCGTGAGTACACACCACATTTTTCAACCAAAAACTACAGTATAGGTACTGTAGGTTTCAATTTTTATCTGGGTGTAGTTCTAATTAAAGTTTTCCCTGATTTCCATGCCTGCTGTTTTCAAACGATAAAAATTCATGGGGATATTGGATACCTATTCAAATATCTTGACTTTGACGAAAGCTACTTAAAACAGCCCTCAAGTTCGCTAAGGTTGGGTGGTGGAGGCGGACTGGGAGTACTTGATAGTTAACAACTGCTTCACATCCATATCTTTTTTCAAGTGAATAATGTGCGTAGGAAAAACTCAGTGTGAGGCTTATGATATTGGAGTGCGGAGGGGGGGGGGATTATTTGAGTGCGGTACCCGCCTATCACCAGCCACGCTACGCTCCTGAAGAACCCTAGGAGGTTCCCCTATATGGAAACTGTATCGTAGGCAAAATGGCGTGGGTGAAACGGTATGCGAATGAAATGCCAGTGGGTGTAATTGCACGTAGGTGAAACGCTGATGGCGAAGTGCCCGTAAAGCACTAGGATACTATGCCATGTAATAGCGATACTTCATCATCAACCGTCTCAGATAATACGTATTCTGTAAATGACAGAATAGCTTAAAACCTAATCTAACTTATTGCGGTCACTTTTGCGTGAGTGACCCAGAGGTAGAAATTGAACATGTTGTCATGTCAACCTCGGTACACCATGTTGATTTCATTATCGTCGCTGACTGGGTCCTTAACTGCAAAACTTGTTTGGCCCCCGTCTGTCAGACTCCCATAAAGAGCACTGGGTACTGAAGAATTAACGGTAATGGGATCCCTACGGGGAGCCCTTTCGGGTAGGAGCGAACTTCCTTCCTCCCCAAAACTCGATTAGAGTGGTCAAGCTCTGTTCCAAGTCAAGCACTTCAAGAGGAGCTTTACGGTTGGTGTAAACGGATCAAACGGTCTTGGTGGTTTATCAACTGAATTCGATCGATCGGCTATCGAATCTCAAGCAGATTATCGTCGGTAACTTTCGACCTCTTGCAATACTTACTAAGCTGCGATTACAAACATCCAGAACTACTAATAGCTATTAGGAAGGTGTCATTGTTTATGCCGATGTTTTTCATTTGCGCGAGTTCTTTTTGGATCGGATATAAGGTTAAGTTGTTGAGAAGGTAATGAATTATCTATAGAGATTAGATTTAAAACCTAGAAATTAGATCTAAACCACTAATTCTCACCGTCTATCTGACTATCCATCTATCTGAGTGTCACGAGCCTTCTCCTCCTAAACGGTACCTAAGCGATAAAAATACGGCGATTTTGTCTATGGGTTCAGCGTCCCGTTTAAGTGTCGTCAGGGGGGTTGATCCTCCCCCGAGAAGCGCGCAAATAGGCGCATTTGCGCCTAACTTTCATATTTCAAATGGGAACCCCTAGTTTTTTTTTTCGGCGAATTTGGATTCTTCGGCCAATTTTACGTTCGATAAGCGCGTTGAACGAAATTTTTGGCGCGCGAATTTTTGTGCAACTATTCGTATCTTCGTGTTAATGGTCCGATTGAGTCGGCTTTTCCTCCTTATCCCACCTAGAGATTCGAAATTTAATATGAAATACCCGATGAACGAATTCCGACTATTGGCGAATTTAGATAGCGAGTTTAATTTGAACGATTTGAAGAGATCTGGCGCGCATTAGCCCTGGGTCTTGGGATAGTGCCAGGGACCTTGGGGAGGATGGAGAGAACGGGAGAAAGGATGGTGCCAGGGACCTTGGAAAGGTGGAGAGGCGGGGAAACTTTGGGGGGGGGGGGGGGGAAGTTTTGGGAAACGGTTCATTCCACAATAATTTCGGATATATTCTGGTGTGTGGGAAGACGATTTATCTCTCTATTCCCCGGCCAATTTTACGCCCGTTAAATTTCGCACATTGAGCCACTGTCAGTTGGGCGAGCGAAGCGAGGCCTTCTGTACGAGAAAGTTGTCGGCCGAGCGAAGCGAGTGCTTTTATATCTTTATATAGGGATTTTATATCTGAGTGCTTGTGTTTATAAAATCCAATGTTTGTTGCGGGCGGACTGGGTATGTCTGAACATCACGTCCAAACGGCTCGACGGATTTTGACGGGAGCGGGCGCAAATTGACGAGGTTCTCCCAACTTAGGACATAAGCTGTGGTAGATTTCGAAACCTTCGATTAGTTTGATACCTACTAAACGATTCTAATTTTTTTTTTCTGATTATTTTATTATTGCACCAAGTAAACTTATAAGCAATTTCTCATTGACATTTTACTTAACTGATTTACCAATCAACTTAGGTACTTCACCAAGTCTCTTAGTTCTTGACAATTATGGGTACATTAAATGTACAAATTTTGTCGTACCGACTAGTCACTGACTTCTCACTGAGCAGATTTGTTTTCGCGAAAACACTCACATTCACTGCCACAGGTCGTGAGGCTTCTTCCTCTTAAGCCGTCTGAGTAGGTCTTCAACTTCAAGCAAGTGGACAGCTTCTTCGTTGATGTGACCTTGTAGTCTTTTGAGATGTGCAATGGCCTGCTTTTTGATGACTTCATCAATGGTTGGAATAGATAGTTCCTTGTGCAGACGGGCATTCCTGGTGTACCGATATGCGTCAACACAGCAACGCAGTACCTACGTTGTTTTGGAACCGCTGGATAATGTCTCGGTTGCTCTGAGCTGTGCATCCCCACAATTGGGCACCATAAGTCCAAACTGGCTTAAGGACTTGATTATAGAGTGTTAGGTAATTTAGGTAATTGTTCTGGGTTGACATTTTCGATCGCCGGCCCATTAACCAGTAGGTACGTTTTTCTGAACTTGAGCACCAACTCTGCTTTCTTTCTTTTAACATGCTGTTTCCATCGGAGCTTTGCATCTAAGGTCATGCCTAAGTACTTAGCTTCGTTAGCATGTGGTATGATCTTGCCATTGAGATAAACCGGGAACTAGTCGAGCTTGCGATTGGTGAAGTCGACATGGACCGATTTTGTCTCATTCATTCTGATCCTCCATTTTGCTGTCCAGTCTTGGAGGCTTGTAATATATCGCCTGAGCTTTGGTATTGTCACATGGTTTGTCTCATCAGTGGCAAGCACCGCAGTATCATTTGCAAACGTTGCCAGCGTGCACTCTTCTCGTTTGGGGATATCGCTGGTGTAAAGAACGTACAAGAGTGCCACCAAGTACACTTCCTTGTGGAACTCCAGCGTGTATTTTATACGCTTCTGAGTAAGCATCTTCATGTTTTATTCGGAAAAACCGGTCTGCTAGGTAGGACTGCAGCAACTCGGCATATTTGGCTGGTAGCATTTTTTGGAGCTTATAATTTAGCCCGTCATGCCAGACTTTGTCGAATGCTAAACGATTCTAATGACGGGAATTTCCCTGGCCAAATACCGCAAAATTGTTGAGCACTTTTTTAAAGGTTTTTTACCATTTTGACCATGAAGGAATGTTTTTTGATCATGGCCACTATATGTATTTTTATACTAAATAGAGTTTACTACATTTTGAGACCAACCGCAGCTGTGTAAGTTCAATACCCTCCAAGATACAGCGTTCCAAATAAAATAATAATCGCTCAACCTGACATCGCTCGGTAAGCGGAAAACCACGTTTTTAGCGCAACCTTTTTCCAAAAAATGGAAAGGTGCGCTCACCTCCTCGACATGTATGTTTTTTAAACGTTTTCGGCTTTCTCGGAAAATAATGGTCTGATTCCAAATTTCTTTGTTCTAACGAAAGCTATTCTATGTGGAATTTTGATTGGAGCTTTGAAAAGGGGAGCAAGCAAGGAAAACAATGGCAAATTTCGAAAAAAATCGGTATTTGTAATAATTTTGTTTCTTCAAAATTTGACATTTTGCCAACAAATCAGGCAGGAGAAGAAGGTAAAGATCCATACTGAGTACAATTATCTTCCGAATGTAGTGATTTATTAAAAATTTACTCAAATTACTTTTGAATAAGTACTTAACTAGTTAATAACTGTGTTCATAATAAACCTCCTGAAGTCAGTAGACTCAACGTTTTTCCTCGAATGACTGCAGAAAATCGAAAATGCAACCTGCATAATATTATCACGTTTGGGTCTACCTCTTTATAATATAGTGGATTCATATCTTCAGCATGAAATGCTTACGGCGCCGAAGGGTTTTACGACGTTCGCATTGCGGTAGGTCTAAAACCGCTGGCACTTTATGAAGTGAGGCTTCTTGGAAAGATACTCGCAGCGGTACTGAGATCTCTTTACCCAAACATGAAAATACGAAAGGACTTTATGAAGAGGAAAGAATCAACCATGTGTGAAATGATCTTGTTTAAGGGATGTCTACTTCCAGAGAATGACCTCAGTAGCTATGGTGATCTTCACATGACCCATTTTTCTCGGGGGTTTGTTTTCTTCTACCCTCCCCTCTGCTACTACCCTTCCAGCACACACGCTCGCCATTTCAGTTTACGCCCTTCCTATCTCTCTCTGCTGCTAGGATACATTCAATTAATTTTGTGTTTTCTTTTTTTATGGGGGGGGGGGGGGGCCTCTTTTGAATTAAGAGCGCAAAAATCAATCGCTACCCGTGGGATTTCTGAAGAACGGGGCAAATGGATTATGCAAAAGCCCCTCGTCATTCAAGTAAATGGGAAAGAAGTGTTAGGATCATCTCCAATTTAAGTGCCCTTGAATACCCCTTTAAAGTTCTTTTGGTTCTTATAAAACTTTTATGAAGTTGGTAATTGAAAAATTACTGGACCAAATGGTTATGAACTTAATCCCTGTACTTGGGATAGGTGCCAGAAGAATCCACGTCGAAAGTTGGTCGGAGATTCCGAAAGGGGAACTTTTCTGAAGGAGAAATCAAGGATTCTTTTTTCTTCGACACTTAATTTCCCCACAAAAAAAAGGCTCTTGGTGAGAGTCGCCGAAAAAGTGAAATTCTAGGGTAGATAATATGAAAGCGAGATTTTTTTTTCCCTTCTACAATATAAACAGAAAGAGAGGGTTGGTGTAGATTAGTCCTCGAAACAGGCAGTCTTCTAGCTACTGAATGAATAAAACTGTATAAAACTGCCAGTAGCAGAATAGAGGTTTTTGGGGGAGAAGGGTTGGTTTGGAACCATCTGCTGCAGAATAACTTGCGAGGATGCTGAAGGCTTGGAAGAGGGGACGTATATTATTAGTTCTGAGGCCTCGCTTGGAAGTGGGGCAGGAGGCTACCCACCCCATTAGCACCAACTCTCTCAATGTGTTACCATATTTACTGCCGGTTAAACCTCGTTGTTAATCCCCCTCCAAAGGTTTTCTCTTTCGACCTACTGTTTCTAATTGAGAAAAACGGGAAAGGTAAAGCCTTTCTATCAGATTTAATTCCACCGTAGCAACGAGACGGGGCTGAAGGCAGTGAGACCAGAGAGCTCCTTTTGGCATCCACTCGGTGAAGCTGATTTCGGTTTAGTATTCTTGGAATAATACAACAATTTTTTCGCGACGGAGGTCGACGACTCCGATCGGCCTCAAAATTTGACATTATCCGTTTCAAGAGGTCTAGATTCCAAAACCGAAATGTCCGTCCGTCGTCCGAGGCGTTTTGGGCAGTAGGAATTTTTTTTTTAATCTGAAATTTTGACAAAATACTCGGCTGTGTCCGCAAGGTTTTCAGCCCGATCGCCCAAACCCGTGGGGCGTTTTTTTAAAATCGTTTTGGCTATGGGATCGAGTTAGGTGTCGCTTTCGAAGTATTTTTGGACGTAGAATCCATTTTTAGGGTCCTGGAACGCTCCGATTTCAGCGCTGCGATCGATAGGGCTTTCATGGGGCTACAAATGAGATTTTTGATGGATCCCAGGAGTTCAAATATTTTTCAAGTAAAAAATAAAAACTTTTTGAAATATAAAAATCCTTGAAAAAAAATGTTTATTTCTATTTTTTCATTGACAGAATTAAATTTCTGCACAAGTAACCTATATCAAAGAATAATAAACCCTTGTGTAAAATTTGCAGCGTTTTTATACCTCAACAGTAAGATGAATAGAGTTTTGCATTGTCTAGAGAAAAAATGTAAAAAACCCATAAATCTACCTTACAAGACCCTGAGGGTAGACGTTGGGAGATGAATATAAGTTGAGGGAAAAGGAGATAAAGAGGCTGGCATATTGGTATTCAAGGGAGTCTGAGGAGATTATGAATGTGAGGCCCGGTAGGTGGATGTGAAGCCTGGAACGCGGGGGTGCACGGAAAAGGTAAAGCTTGGAACTTGAAGAGAAAGAGGTGACGATCTCTTCCCGTTTGCGGGGCGAAGGAAAAGGAAGAAAAACCCCGCCAGTGGTGGAAGAGCGGTGAATGGTGGAAAAGGGGGGTGGAGAGAGAGAAATTTCTCTAGGAAGGGTATGGCTCGGTGCCGTACAATGCCTCGGTTAGAAATATAAGGTGCACCTCTTCCTTTTCCGACCATCTTCATCCCACAATAAGACCACTTACTTCGAATAAAGCCCTTAACTCCCACTCCACTTCTCACTAGTCTCCGTGGTTCACAAAACTTTTACTTAGCCCTAAACTTCTCCAAACTGTAGTCATCCCCATGAAAAACCCACAACCCAAAGCATTTGAATTATCTTGGGCGTAAGAACAATTTAGAATGGAAATGCACCCGAATGTCGGGTTAAATCATCCTGTATCATGTTGTTGGAAGTCAAAATGAGAAAAATACTTCATTTTTGTGACAAAAAGTCTTTCACGTATACGTGAAACTATAGTTTATAATCATCATCTTTAGTAGTTCTGGCCAATTCAAAAACCGGTAGGTGACGTCACACTGGTTCCGGTTTCCAATCAAAGACACCAGAGTGCAGGTCGATTGACACCATTTTTTCTTGTCTTTCTCGGTGGTTGGCACTAGTGACACTGGAGTTACGCGAATCAGAATCAGAATCAGAAAGCGTTTTATTTGCCATATTACACAGAGTGCTTTTGACAATGGTCACGGTTAATTAAAGTTAGGCCTGAAAATACAAAGTAAGATGGTAACATTAAATTTTAAACGTAAATTGATGAATTAAGGGCATGTACACGTTAAAGACGTTTCACTGGATTGATGTTGAGAAAAAAGTCTTCAAATGAGTACGGCACCATTTGTGACAGTCGGGATTTACATGAGATTCTAAATTTTGGCACAGGCTCTTCTCGGACAGATTTTGGAAGGGCATTAAAAAATTTTATTCCCCACCACGATGTAGAGGTTCTACTGACGTCCAAACGAGAGTGGGGCAACGAAAGCTGACTGGCACTTCGTGTATTGTGAGTGTGAGAGGCTGAGGGGAATGAGGTGATGTTTTTCCGCACATAGGTAAGGCAAGCGAGGATGTACAGGGCTGGTACTGTTAGTATTCCCAGCTCCTGAAAAGCATCTCTGCAGTCCTGCCGATAGTTTAGGCCCATGATAGCTCTGACAGCTCTCCTTTGACTGCTGAATACAAGGGCGCTGTGTGGCGAGTGGCCCCAGCAAAGGATGCAATATCCAGCCCTACTTTGAAAAACTGAATAGTAGGCAGCAAGAACGGCAGTCTTGGGAAGCTTGTCGGAAAGTCTTCGCAAAAGGAAGGAAACGCTATTTAAGGACGCGGCCAGCTGTTCACAGTGAGGCCTCCAACTCAGTTTCGGATCCAGTACAACACCCAACATTTTAACGGACTGAGGGTTACCAACACTCACTGCCAGCGATAAGTCCCTTAATCCAAAATACATCACCTCCGTTTTTGAATCATTAACAGCGAGACGGTTTTTATGGAACCAATGTCGAATAGCGCCGACAGTACTATCTGCATTTTCTACTAGGGCAGCCAACGAAGAATCTGATGAAAGAACCGTTGAGTCATCCGCAAACATAACAGTCCTTTTATTTGAATGTTGAGGAAGATCATTTGAAAATATCAGGAAGAGAGTGGGTCCTAGAACGCTACCTTGAACTACGGATAAGTCTCCGATTTGTGACAATTCGGAGACAGCACCATTTAGGCGGACAGCTTGGACTCTATTGTGCAAGTAAGACTTAATCAAGGTTGCGGCTTCAGCGGAGAATTTGTACGATCGTAATTTTGCCAGCAACAGTTTATGAGGCACACAATCAAAACACTTTGAAACATCAACCATTGTTGCTGAAACATAGTGACCTCTTTCAAAATATTCACAAATTAGACTTGAAATACACAAAACTGCTTGCTCAGTCGTCCGTCCTGTTCTGAATCCGTACTGATCCGAGACAAATAGATTGTTATCCTCGAAGTGATCTTTTATCTGCCTATTAATAGCTTTTTCAAATACCTTCGAGAACAAAGGGAGTTTAGAAATAGGCCGGTAGTTGGACATATCATCTGTATCCCCCTTCTTGTGCAAAGGAATCACTTCTGCGACTTTCAAAACTGAAGGAAAGAAATTTGAACAAATGGCCTCGTTAATCAGATGAGTCAGGGGGTAAACAATGGCCAGTGCTACATGTTTAATCATTTTGGAAGATAAGCCATAAAAGTCGCAACCATTCGAATTTTTCAAAGATAATATAATTTTGAATACTTGTTCGGGTTCCAGTGATGAAAAACGTAGCTCAGGCGCAGGATTGATCTCAAAATCAAGGGGGTTTTGGGTTACTGAGGGCAGATTTGCTATGGTTTTTGAAGCTACAGATGCGAAATATGAGTTAAAGTCGTCAGCTGTGTATTTCAGGTTTCTAGGAGCCTTCCTCGTTTGATTGCGGTTTTCGTTGATGTATTCCCACATCTTCTTTGATGGGTTTCCGGACGCAAAAATGTCTTTTTCATGGTAGGATACTAGAGCCGCTTTGATCGCTTTCTTATACTCATTACGGAGGGAAAGGTAGTTAGCTTTTAATTTGGGATTAGAATCATACTCGGTTTGAATTTTATTTTGACGGACTAAGATTTTCATATTTTTTAACGATTCAGTAAACCAGGGCTTCGGATTCTTTTTAAAGGGTTTTCTACGAATAGTAGGGAAAGCCTGGTGAGCCATGCTCGAGATGGTATGCACAAAATGTGACCATCTGTAGTCAAGATTAACGAAACTGTCATATACGAAATCCCAGTTGATATTGAATAGAGTGAATTCAAATTTATCTAGTTTAGGAGTTGTAACTGGGCGAGACATTACGACGTGCCCGTCGGGATCTGTGTTTTCAGGGGCTGTCAGGCTTAGGAAAATCGAATTATGGTCTGAAAAAGAAACCCCGTCAACAGAACATTTCTCGTCCATAGCCAAAACAAAGTTTGTGAATACATTGTCAATGCACCTTCTCCCTCTCGTGGGTGCATTGTTTTGGGGGAAAAAGTTGAACGAGGAAAATACATCAGACAAAACTCGAAATCTGGAAGTATCCTCCAAAATGCATACATTGAAATCGCCCATTACTATGACTTTATCAGTTTTATATAGAAGAGAAAGAGCCTGTGTCAGTACATTAAGGAAACGGCTGTGTTCGCTTTGGTGTGAATGTGATCATGCTTATTGACTCAACTTATTTGTGATATAAATTAACTTAATCTAGTTTTTAGTTTTGTAATGATGGCCAACTTGTCGACCAATAGGAGCTGACTTCGGGTTTCTGCAAAATTCAAATTGCAATTTTTCCATAAATTCGTACGAACTTGGAGTTTGTGGTTTAACCCCATTTTCAGTATTATTTGGACGGCTTCTATCGATAAAAATGATAATCCAGACACGTTTCCATTCCTAATTACTTACTTACAACGTGGCAATGATAGCTGCAGTGTGGTAGGTTTTTTGTCAACAACTCCACAGTGTGTTTCTTGCCAAAAGAATCTATTGACTTTTTGACATTTTCATGTCTTCACTTTGGCACACAACCGAAAAAAGCGTTACCGAAACCCGTGGCAACCCGTAAACTGTCCTAATGTGTTGCAGACTCGTATGCAAGCGTTTCTGGGTGATTCCACGAAAACTGGAAATTTTAGGTCTTTCAAACACGATGGCTCTCCTATTTGATTTTTCAAAAAAAAATTTTTTGGGCTTAAGGGAGAAGACGATAGCTTTAATTCGAATCAAGTTTCATCCCTTTCCTTGAAAACTTAGGTATGAAATTTCAAATTTGAAGTTCGATATCCTCATTCTCTCACGTGTCCCTTTCTCGAGTTTCCAACTTCAACAACTACTGATGATGAACCAAGTAGATTTTCGCCAAAATCTAATGTATCGTTATTTTCACCTGCTCTTCACCTTCAACTTTTTAGAGAATACGGATTTTAACAGTGAACCGTGTTGAGTAAGGACAACATCATGTGGCTGTCACGGAGGTAGTCACCTCATTCTCTCACATTATTTTGAGAAAGTCGTGTGTCCGCCTTGCCCCTAGTAGGACCGGAAAAATGGGTCAGCAACACTTCCACACATCGCGTCTGCACGTCGAGAAATCGTCATTGTCAAAATATCCTCCCTCTTCAGTCGGTGTCCTGTTTTGTGGGAGAATTTTATCTTTCGGCACTTGATTTCTCATTCTCTCATCTTTCATAAAACTAGTTGCGGTAAGTTTCAGAATTTTGATTATCAGTCACATAGTGAGCGTTGCCAAGAGCTTGTGCCATGTGATTTTTGAAAATTTCAGTAATAACAATGTGTGCAATAGCATCCTATTTTGAAGCCAAAAACCTCATTCTCTCATTCTCATTCTCTCACGTTAATCATAGGTAAATGAGAGAATGAGGTTCGGAATGAGAGAATGAGGATGATCCTACATTCTTACGATTTTATTATATTACCTAAATATATTTCCTATTTTTCATTAATTGAGTAGACCAACGCAATGTACGCTAGAGTCAATTTATTATACATTCAAAATCAATCTGGCGTCTCATTTTATTTGTTTTCCTCATTCTCATACCTACCTCATTCCCTCATCTTACGAATTTACAAAATTTTCTATTCTTGCTAAACGGAGCACTTGTATGATTGAATTCGTTGCTAAACTTCATCTGAACAACCTTCAAAGTAAGCCTAATCAAAAAAATCTATAAACAAAGAAAGAATTTTTCACTCATATTTGGACATCAAAAATTTCCAGTTTTCGTGGAATCACCCTTCTTTATCGAGCGTATTGAGTATGGGCCAATCGAAGTGAGCGGGGCATCGGAAGAACGTTGCGTTTGGGCCAAGGGTCTGCCATGTGTTTGGGCCACATTCAGATTTTAAGAAGTGGAGAGAAAGTGTGTACGCAGAGCGCCGATCGAATTTCCCAAAGATTCCCCAAACATACCATTGAACAATTACGGACACTGGAAATTAATTTCCGAGACGAAAACTATATACCGTTCACGTCTATGTGAAGAGGTTCAACATATCCGTGCTGTACGCATTCTTTCCGGGTAAAAGTTAAGATGTGTACGTCGCATTTTGGAATGGAATGGAATGGACAATCCGGCTGTTGGAGATGCCGAAAAATTGTTTAGAAGAATTCCTCAAACTCCTGGTTATTTCAGTTTGGATTATATCTCCACTTTCCAGAATGGCACATGAAAAGATACTTTGGGAAGTTGCAGAGTCAATTTTGTCAAGACCGTCACAAGTACTCCCACAGCATGGAAAAAAAAAAAAAAAAAAAAAAAAAAAAATGCAATCGTTGGGGCGATTTCTCCTCATGCTCACCATTCTTGGGCGGTGTGAACGAATCATGAGAAAAATCATACAAGCGTCCATAGTAATTTCCTGGAGAGTGTACTTCAAATGTAAGGCGAATATTGTCGATTTTTCTCATTGCCCCTCCATTATTTTTTCTCTTAAACCAACCTACTAGTTATGACCATCTCATTTCCACGTTTACCCCGAACAACCTCGATTGCTCTGTTCAGGAAAAAATCCCCTGATCCACTTAGTCATGAATTATAATTTCTATGGGCAAATACTTGATTTAGAAATTGTGTGACGGTCGAGACATTCCTGTGACGGCCTTGATATTTCTTCTTGTTTTGATGGATAATATTCCATAAACGTCAAGGAGTTGACGTTGGCCCAAATCACACTTCCAATTCACAACGTTTCACGTCGACGTTTGGACGTGACGTAACTCAGAGGATCATTATCAGTATGCAGGTACTTGGGTGATTCTCCCATTTGGAACGAAATTGGGATTTCGAAATCCTCGAAATGAGATTTGGGTTTTCGAGGGAAATTTTTTCATGAATCCCTTGTAGTTAGGCTACTGATCATACCTACAAAAAATCCAATCATAGAAATTCGTCGTTTAGAAGATGCAGTACCATAAATGAAATCACTATAGTGAGGGAATAACGGAACGAGTTTTGAAACATCATTCGTCATCGTTCATCATCGTCCATCATCGTTCATTCATTCGTCATCATTCATCATCGTCATCGTTTGAAACATTCAATTCGTCGTTTAGAAGATGCAGTACCATAAATGAAATCACTATAGTGAGGGAATAACGTATTATGTGAGGGAATAACGGAACGAGTTTTGAAACATCACTTGTTTTGAAACATCACGAGTTTTGAAACATCACTCTTCTTCCTGGGCGCCATGGGGCTGTGGACAAGCATTTAGAACAAAAATTTCAAATTTTTATTTTCGAAATTCACCTCAAAAGTTATTACCTCACGTGTTCCGTTATTCCCTCACTTGTCATGAAGTGACGGAATAACGTATGAGGGAATAACATTATGGATGTTTTATGGAAGTGTAGCTCTTCAAATGCATTTTTCAGGAAAAATGAAGATGGGTCATTGAACTCCCTCTAAATAGACACTAATTAATGCAAATTAAACATGGTTTAAAACGTACCTTCACACAGATAATGCGGCGTGAGGGAATAACAGGCTTGATGCCTCACAAGCGATCTTGCCTGAGCAAACTCCACAAATAAACTAACCACAAATGAGTTTTCCAAAACACGTGTTACCCAGCTTTTTGCCGCAACCTGACCAATGTTTCCAGCATTGTAAAACTAAATAATAGCGCTCTGATTCGCAGTGGCGCCCAATTCAAAAAAATGTGAGGGAATAACAGTAAATCTGTGAGACAGAGGTGTTTGAGGCCACTGATCCTAGGATAGGCAAACAGTGGCACTAACAACCGTCGAATATGGTACGCCATGACCAAGGGAAGTTACCCAGAAAAAGAAAGAATGCGCCACTAGTACCATAGGGGAAATATTCACCATCAAAGTCAGAAACTCGTGTTGTGAGACACGTGAGGGAATAACTTTTGGGCATTTCAAATTTAAATTTTGGCATGAAAATGAGTGAATATTAAACTCAAATTTGAGTGGAAGGCAAGACGAGGACACCTACTGTTGGATGAAAAAAAAAATTAGACTGAAAATAACATACATATCCAGCAGCCTCCCAAAGACATCATTTCGTTCCAAATGGGAGAATCACCCACTTACTGTATCACAATAACAGTCTAGAATTAGAGTTATCAATGCGGGTTTTCTTTGTTGGCCCAAACTCATGACTTCTTCACCTATAACGTTCGCCCAAACGGCTGTTTTGGCCCAAACCCATCGCGTTTTCCAGTGATTGGCCCAAACTCAAACCGCCCTCTTTATCTCCTCTCCCCTCCTGGTTTGGGTCAATGGGCTAGAAAACCTCACCTTAGTCGAGGTTCCTTAGCCCATTATGAGCCAGTTTTACTGTATTCTTCTGAAAGTTGAGGCAGTTTTCCTATCGACGGTCACATAACATTTAACACATGTATGTATGTATTTAATGTTATGTATTCGTTTAGCTGTGTGAGCCCTCTGGATTCGAGTCAGTTTGCATGGTATTTTCAGATGGGTTCAGTTTCACGTGAGTTCAGAGGTTTTTAAATGAACTTCCTTGATTGGCTCAGTATTGAGTGTAATTGTGTGATTTCTATCGGGCTGCTACAAACTGGCTTGTTAGTTGGATTTTATAGTCTGGTTTCAAGTGAGTTGGCTAGCGGCTGGAGAGATGCTTCTTGGTTTGGTACAAATCATTGCACGTATTTCATACGTGGGTCGCATTTGTATACCAGGAATTCCGTTTGGAGAGGTGGTGAATCTGAACTGAGATCCCGTTGGGTGACGTCTTGATTTTTCAATTTTGTGGTTTCATTCAAGACTATTTTCATTAACATCGTCCTAGTTCCTGATACATTCCTTGTTCCTAATTCATTGTGATGTAATTAACAGTAATTATTATCAACTTTAACAATCCAACCGCGTTGTTAACGGCTCTACCGGGTTTATTTGAAGCTGATCTCTGTTCATACATAGCGGAGGATTCTGGGGGCAAAAAAGACTCCAGAATTGGGAAGCGTGTCATGAGATCCCAATAACAAGAGAGAGAATTCGTTCAACAACCTGGAGAAAAATCCTTTCCGCTTGAAACCTTATCAATAATTTATGAGACCACTTTGCTCCTCGCGTTGATCCTCCTCGAAATTGGCTTTTGTCAATTCAAAAAGGCCTGAAAATAAATTTATTCTGGTGGGGACCGAAAGGAAAAGCTGAACCTCAGTTTACCGTTCACACAAATTAAAAAGAACCATGTACCGGGAGAAAAATTTATTAAGGAAAAAAGAGGAAAGTGTTGCGTCCAAAGAAATCAATGTTAGGAATAATTATTACTTTAGTCCCGTTTCTGATCCTAATGAACTATAGGAACTGGTACCTACTAACTAAATTACATAATATTCCTACCTGCTTTAGTCAGTAACAGTCGACCTTCGTTAAGGAATTTGTGAAGCGATTCATATAAAAACACGAATATAATAATAAATTTATACCCGTTTCTCTCGGGTTTCTTTCTGTTAGAGGATAAGTACCCAAAAGCGTGAGCTAACATAAAACGTATATATCTCAAAAATTACGCATCTTAGTGTAAATTATTCGGAGAGCAAGTGGAGCCTTCGATTTTCAACAACATGATGATGGTTGGCTTATCATTAATGTTAAGAAGATCCTGCGCGGGAACGGCGAATCTGGGGGGTCGGATTGTTCGGGAAGTTCAAAATACTTAGAAAAGCACTTTAGGTAAGTCCTTTCCCATCACTGAAAGTTTTGATGTTTTTCATAAGAAGAACTCTTAAGCTTCGGGGTGCCTAAAGGCGTTTTGTTCTTCATCACCTGTCTCCTTTGTTACATTTTATAGTATTACGAAATTTTTCATTCTTGAAATACCAGTAGGTCCTAAGAGACGAGATGGTCACCTTGAACCCTATTAATTTTTAGGAAAAGTGCTTGCGCCCCTCAGAGGCAGTCCTCAAGGCTCCACCTGCCCATACAGGTAATTCTTCCGTTTTAGCCGTCCACCGGCATGTTGCATACTGTGATAGGTCAAAACGCTGCAAATTTTACACAAGGGTTTATTATTCTTTGATATAGGTTACTTGTGCGAAAATAAGTTCTGTGTCAATAAAAAGACTCTTTTTTTTTTTTTTTTTTTTTTTCAAAATACCTACCTACTTATGTTTTTACTTGGAAAATATTTGACTTCCTGCGATCCTTCAAAAATCCCATTAGTAGCCCCATGAAAGCCCTATAGATCGTCACAGTGAAATCGGATCGTTCCGGGACCCCCAGAAATGGATTCTACGTCCAAAAATACTTCGACGACACCTAACTCGATCCCATAGTCAAAAGCTTTAAAAAAAACCCTTCCCTTAGCCCCATTTTAGCCCCATGGCGCCCCACGGGTTTGAGCGATCGGGCTGAAAACCTTGCGGGCACAACTAGACGGTAAACCAAGTAAACCCCCTATATATACCTATATTATATATATATACCTATCACAATATGTTACATATAATATAGGTATATACGATAATATTATTATCGTACATCGCGTCGCCCAAAAGCACTCTCAGACGAAACTGTTGAGACAAATCGTCGAGAAGGGGGCGACTGTTTACAGAGCAATCCAGAATCATGAGCACAACACACAACGGCAGTCAACTTGCAGTACACACACAAACAGTCCCCCATTTCACAACTATGCCGATCACCACACGTCTGAGCTTCACCCCCTTGAAGAGAAGGGCCACGAAGCGACTTGACTAACTTCCAACTTGTTTTTGAAGCGCTGGAGAAAATGGGCTTATTGCCCAGTTTGAATTCCCGTGTCTCACGTTTCTTCTCATATTACGCTTTCGAGTTGTTTAGCGTTACATAACCAACGGGCGCCTTTAAATTTTTTTTTTTTTTTTTTTCCATGGAAAAGTCATCTTATAACGTAAGGTAGATGCGGCGAAATAGTGGGAATCCATCCTATAAAAAGACGATTTCAGACGAAGTAGTCTATTTCCACGATTAATAAAATAACAACTTGTAGACGCGTTTCGGTTTACTAAACCATCATCAGTACAATACAGAATGAGGAAGTTGTGAGAAGTTCCTTATATACAAAAGTGAATGTGCCTTCTTATGTGCCTTCTTATGGGCCTTCTTAGTTCTCCTTTCACCTATTTGCCTTTCACATTCTCTTTTCTTGCCACCTTTCTAATGCCACGCCCATAAGAAGGCACATTCACTTTTGTATATAAGGAACTTCTCACAACTTCCTCATTCTGTATTGTACTGATGATGGTTTAGTAAACCGAAACGCGTCTACAAGTTGTTATTTTATTAATCGTGGAAATATACTACTTCGTCTGAAATCGTCTTTTTAAAGTCATCTTTCAAAAGATTAAAAAACCGGTAACATCGCAGGGAAAACCAGCTTCAATAATTATTGAAATAAGGATATACAATATTTGAATTCTACGCCTGAATTTGACGTCGGGGTTGGGTACCGAACGTCGAGTGGAATAATATTACGCCTTCGACGACTGGAAGAGAGAGAGGAGGACAAGATGGAACAGGCACATTTAATCATCGCGAAACCCGGTAACCTGACAAGATGATGAAGAAATTGCTTTGTAACGGCTGGAGGTTAACCCTTGCGGCCGTCGAATTACGAAAGGGAAGCCATGTCCAGACCATGAAGGATCATCCTTGTTTGCACAAATTCAACCTTCAAAGAGAACCCTAATCCTTCCATGGGATACGGCAAACAGAAAAGTCATTAGAGAGTTTTTGCAGACCTTTCCACGAATCCGTAGCAGGAAATCCGTATGGGCTGTCTAGGCCGACCATGACTGGAAGCTAACCACCTCAACCACCCCACTACAGATTCCTTACGAATCCGTATGAAAAAATTGACTACTAAAGTGACGCGCACGTTGTTTTCACTCTCACATACCTCAAGAAAAAATGGTCGCCGTGAAGTTTTGACTTGTTGCGTTTGAGTATTTCACAAGTATTAAATACTTGTAATAAGAAATTTTCTTATTACAAGTACGAGGACTCCTACTGCCACTCGGTTTTTTGTGAAGAGGAAAATGGATGAAAATCCAAAAAAAAAGGTCGCCGTGAAGTTTTGACTTGTTGCGTTTGAGTGTTTCACAAGTATTTCTTATTACTAGGGTTGCCTGATGAGAGAAAAGGAAAAAAAGGACATCAAGATATATAACGTATAAATTACAAAATGCACATACTATATTATAATATAATTATAAGGTAAAGGTTTTTCATCAATCAGATGGATGATGGTTTGTTACCTACCTAATCGGGTATTATAATATGTTGAATGTTGAAACTAAAAACTTGAAGTGGATTCTATTCGTATTAGAATTAGATCATTTTCTATAATATAATGATATTATATTATAGAAAATGTAATAATATTATAGAAAATATAATAATATTATATTATAGAAAATGATGTAATTCTAATAGGAATAGAATCTACTTCAAGTTTTTAGTTTCAACATTCAACATAATATGTTGAATGTTGAAACTAAAAACTTGAAGTAGATATTATTATAATACCCGATTAGGTAGGTAACAAACCATCATCCATCTGATTGATGAAAAACCTTTACTGTGGGGACATGTAGTCAGTTCCTCTCATCCACTGAGAGTTCATCAGAGAAAAATTTTCTCTGATGGAATGAGAATATTTAATATTCTCTCGACGTTGGCATTATGGGCAGGAATGGCGAAAACAATTTGGCACAATTTGAGAAGCTGTGAGTGTTTCTCTGATTGGTCGACAAGATGGAAATATTCACACCATCTTTGACTGCAGTTCATGGCTTTAAATTTAGTGAGAAATTAGATTTAGGGAGAAATTTCTCCTTCAGTCTTTCAGTCAGAAAATCTTCGACTTCCTCCAACGAAGCTAGCACCTCCAAAACTGAGTTATGTTTGGCTTCAAATTTTTTAATCTTTTCATTGAAAGAAAACATTAATGAATGTAGAAACCACAAGTCACTTTCATTTTCTGGCTATTCAAACAGATTTTTTATTAGGATAGGAGGGTTGCTCTGAGACATAAAATACGACGCCAGAGGTTCATACATTTGAAGCACACGATTTATGCAGGGAAACAACGACAACCAACGGGATTTGGAGTGGCGAAGAAGCTGCCTGTATTCGATGTCAACGCCCACGATGGACATAGGTTTAACAAGAACAAGATTTTTTCTAAGCAGGCTGTTCCAGATAGGTAGGTAGCCCAAACGATTTTCAGGTAATTTCGAGGTAATTTCAGAAAATGAGAGATTTTTAAAAAAAGAGAACATTTGCCCGAAAAATGAAAAAAGAGAGGACGCCCGGACAGGGTGTGAAAAAGAGGACATGTCCGGAAAAAAGAGGACGTCTGGCAGCCCTACTTATTACAAGTCCTACGAGGACTCCTACTGCCACTCGTTTTTTTGTGAAGAGGAAATGGGTGGAATAAAAATTTCCAATTCATCCATCGAGTGTAGAACAGAATAAAACAGAAGAGAACAAAGCGAACTGAGAACAAAAAATAACAAAGCAGAATACAAGCCCGTTTGTTTACAAGATTACATCCTGAGGTTACAACGGGGTTACACAAGCGTCAGGTTATGTTGCTTTTCATACAGATTTCTATACTGATTTGGTAACCCGTAGGAATAAGGATTCGTACCGCCTACTGCTACAGATTCCTTACCGATTTGTCCTCGCGCATGCGCACTCCCCCTTTCCTTACAGATTCGTACTACGGATTTCCTCCTACCGATCGGTGGAAGGGTCTGCAAAAACTCTCTATTAGCCTCGTGTGTTCTTTAATTGAAAATGTTTGTCATCCCTGGAGTATTACCGCTATTGAGAATAGTTGGGAAAATTATTGTTCTTGATGATATAAGCTTAGGTATCTCTACTAGCACATCTATTCAATGCATTCGTTGGTTTGGATGCTCTGCGTGCAATACCCAAGAATCACTCCCCTTCGTTTATCTCTAAATTGAAATCTCTTATCTTTCATCAAGGAGAAGCGAAAACCCGCTGTTCCCCCCCTGAGATCTGATAAATTTGGAAAAACCGCAATGAGCTTAAATACCAGATCCTGAGCACTTTTGAGTCGTGGAGTTATTTGCACTCGCATTAGAAAATATTTGTTGAAGTTAAATGCTTGAATTGAATGGAAGTTGGCGCATAGATTAGGGGCCAAATTCGGGGAAAACAATTCATCAAAGTTGGAAAATTTCCAACTTCAAATTGGAAAATTTTAACCGTCCAATATTCAAATATTAAATATTTGAATATTGGACGGTTCAAAGGAGAACTGTGGTTTAGCCTTGATTAGAGTACAAAACCTGGTAGCCACTACCCCATGGAGGAATAGAGATGAGAGTTCACTGAATAGGACTTCATGTGCCGTAGTCGACGGTTGTCGCTAGCTCCCTAGCGTTGTAAAGTTTTGCTTTTGACTGGGGAGTGTCGCTAGTTCCTAGCGATTGTGGTTTAAATCATGACGGGCTAAATAATGGTATTGACTACGTTTGGTGAATCACCTAGAGCCGTCAGCGGTCTCAATCAGTGGAAGGTCCCTACTCCCTTGGGAGGTTGGCGAGGCACTGGAGGGGGGAGCCTGCACCTGACCTAAGGGGAGAAGGACATTGTTGTTCAGTATGGCAGTGTCCACTGCGAGTGAAGGTTGGTGAGTTTAGATCGCGTGTGGTGCATGCTATACAAGGATATTTCATAGTGGTGGAATATCCCACGGGAAAATGGTAGTATTTCAGTGTCTTGTGGACGAGGAGGTTGGTGAGGCTATACAAGGATATTTCATAGTGGTGAAATATCCTGACACTATAATATACATACAGGCTATACAAGGATATTTCATAGTGGTGAAATATCTTGACACTATAATATACATACAGGCTATACTTACAAGGATATTTCATAGTGATGAAATATCCTGACACTAACAATACACACATGATACACATATAAACTGTGTTGTATATAACGTTGTGGGTTTCTGAGTAAGCCAAAACCTGAATAGCTACATGGCATAGTTTGTGATGGTTACAAAGATAACCACAGCCAAGCAGCTATGCATGTTAGCTATGTTGGCTATGATGATAAACACAGCGTATAGCTAAGTGGCATAGTTTGTGTTGGTTACGAAGATAACCACAGTCAAGCAGCTATGCAAGATAGCTATAATATACATACATGAGATATACATGGATAGTTCATGGTGGTGAATTATCCTGACACTTACATGATACATGAATAAACTGTGTTGTATATAACTTTGGGGTTTTCTGAGTAAGCCAACAGTCTGGAGCTACATGGCATAGTTTGTGATGGTTACAAAGATAACCACAGTCAAGCAGCTATGCAAGATAGCTATGTTGGTTACGAAGATAACCTTTGTTTGTACAGCTACATGAGATAGCTGTGTTGGTTACGAAGATAACCTTTGTTTGTACAGCTACATGAGATAGCTGTGTTGGTTACGAAGATAACCTTTGTTTGTACAGCTACATGAGATAGCTGAGTTGGTTACATAGATAACCATAGTTATGTGAGGTTGGGCGTGTCTATAAGGGGTTGGAGGAGGACACTTTACACAAAACCTTTTAGAGGCAGAATGCTGCCTGGTTTGCGGAACCATACCATACCATACCATACCATATTTTGTTTCTTATACTGTGTAATACCATATACCATAATATCATACATGGTGGATTAATTCGTAATCCATGAGGGATTTACGACAACGGTGGCGCTATCCCTACGGAACGTAGTGAACTACTCATAGTACCTTCAAACCCGACTAGAGTGAGCCACTAGCCGTTCTTACGAAGGAAAGACCCAAATACCTCACTAAACGGATTTATCTTCTACTGTTGTGCTACTACAATTAAACGAAAAATTGAAGGAACGATCTCTGAATAACGAATTTCGTTAAACGAAATTGATCGTGTAGTTGTGTACACTGTGAATGCAAACGACACGTCGGAATTCGCAGGGCGCCATCTTCTGGTTATGTTTTGATAACTTACCACCTTCAAAGTTCACTACATCTCGTAGGGGTCGCGCTGCAGTCGCAATTCCCCCCCCCCCCCCCCCCCAGGCCGTTCCACCAGTGGGTTGGCGTTTTGGGAACGCGGTTTAACACAGAGTGAGCTCTCCTCTCTATTCCTCCATGCCACTACCCATTAGTTTGTGGGTCCACCCAATTTAGCGGGTGTTGGGTGTCGCGAATGCGATGTTTGTCATTCATACGAAGGAGAAGGGCTCGCAGACTGGAGGTAATTTGGAGGGGGAAGTGCTTGGGGTCCCCCCCTCCACAGGATGAGTGTTGTAATAGCTATCGAAGTGAACGGTGCGAGTGAAGTGTCTAGTGATTTGGGCTAGGGATGGGCGTTTCGGTTTCTTTTAAGAAATGAAACGAAACAGTTTTTTCGTAGAATGAAACTGTTTCAAAATAACAGTTTCAGCGTCAATGCGTTTCGAAAGAACTGAAGCAGGCTTGCACAACAATAACAGAAACAGATACCAAAACGGTTTCGTCGCGCCTCAGATTGCTTCTTGTTCTCCTCAGCTCAAGCTGTTGCGAAACCGTTTCGTTTTCTAAGGGGGTTTCTTTTCATTTCGTTCATTTGCTCGTTTTTTTGAAACAGCTATTCCAGATTCAACGTTTCTTCTCGTGAAACTGTTTCGCGTTTTTTTTTCATCCCTAATTAAATTATCTTCTTATTAAATAATTTTGGGCCCAGAAGAGTCCACCAAATTTGCACAGTCCAGATATTTTGATACATGCTTTTGTACTCTGTTTCTAACATACCTACGTACAAATAACCTCATATCACTGTGATTACCACAAACGTTCATTATATACAAATTGTAACATACACTGCCACGCACAACTGCCAGCTACCTTATCTGGCTCAACCTGTGACTGACACTGTTGGCTCCTTTATCCAGCTCAGTGTGTCGTGTCACAGATCCTGTTGGCTCGTGTCCAGCTCAGTGTATCTTGTGGCTGACACTGCTGGCTCTTGTATCCAGCTCAGTCTGTCTTGTAACGGATACTGCTGGACTCGTAGCCAGCTCAGTGGATCTTGTAACAGATACTGCTGACTCAGTTTATCTTGTCACAGATCCTGTTGGCTCTTGTATCCAGCTCAGTGTATCTTGTGGCAGACACCGCCGGCTCCTGTATCCAGTCACAGATTGTGACAAACACTGGCTCTTGTATCCAGCTCTGACACTAACATGTAGCAAACACTGCTTAGGCTTTATCGTACACCAAGCCGAACCAGAACATTGCTGGTTCCTCTTAAGTCCTAATATCTATCTCTTAAATTCTGGACTAGTACAACCAAAACCTGTGGATGGGCAAGGGGACTGCTATAAGGGGAGAACGGGAGGCAGTCCTCAATAAAACCAGTTACTGGGCTACTGAACAGCCCTCAGACACACAATCACACAGCTACTAGCTGTTAAATACGTATTTTTCAACCCATGAAATTAACAATACAATTGACAAGACGTCAATTGTCGACACATGAAGGGGGTACTTGAATATCCTTGTCTAGGGCATGAAACAATTTGTTGTGATCTGCAAACCTAGGAAGGAATATCGAAGCAGTATTGGAAATTCCGCTTTCTCCAGCCCAACAAGAAGTGTCTGGTTAGACTGGATTGCGTTGAATTTCGGAAGGGAGTCTAGTCGAGTTCAATACCGAAGTTGAAATGTCAACATCGGCATTGATTCGTCCTAGATCAACAGCTGATACTGCAATTTGATTCTGAGCTTCCCCAAGCGATTTGTCGGTAAGGGAGACATCATCCTCACGAGTCATACGAAGGGTTAATTTCAAGGCTGCCACGAAGGAATTGTCCGTAATGGCAGCCTGGCGTAAGAACCCAGCGCGAAACATTAATTGGGCCCACTGGACCGGCTTCCTCAATTGAATAGTCGATAGAGGAGTTCAGGTCAGCAGTCCCAACCAAAAATGAGTGTGTACGATCCGTAAGCATAGAGTTAGTATGGAGGTCAGTGAAATGATAATTAGGGTGGCTTTATCCGAGGCGAGGACCCGAAGAAATAAATGTAATCTCATAAACGAGAGAATGAGGCGTCCTTGGATAAGCCACCCGGAAGTGGCGCCTCCCGCAGGCCAAACGCGAAGGGGAAGAGGCGGCCGACCGAATTTAAGCACAGAGTTCCGCTCACTTCAGAGTTTATGGTTTCATAAAGAGAATTCATCTAAAACCGGTATACCACGAGGTAGGTGAATTCTGATTGGCCGCAAAATTTTGATTGAAAACAATGAAATACCGAAAATTACCAAAACGTCTCTCTTCGTCCATTAATTGGACAGATCATGTTTTATGTCTCTATGTGATACTGCAAGATATATAAATCTACGTATATGTTGAAACTATAGCTAGCTTCCAATTTAACGAAGAACACAGCCACAGATTACGGCATTTCTCCATTATGGAGGCATACCTTTCAGTAAACAGCTCTTTTCATGCGATGAAAACCTAATCATTCGAATAATTGAAAAAGATTTGAACCGTAATTCAAATGATTTCCTGCACGAGGACAAATAAAAAAGGAAAACTAAAATTCTTAAGAGTTATGGATCCGCTGAAGCCTTAGGGGGTTGGTGAGACATTGATGCTAAGTGGAAAGCTTCCCCTCTAGAACCAATCGCGCCCTTTTCAAGGAAGACTCTCCTTCTTGATCTCCTGAATCCACTCCCTTCCGTGTCCACTTCAGTTTACTACCTTTCCAACCCTTCCCGTCGTCCCATCCAACTCTTTCGGTTGAACTCCCTCGGCTCATTTCCCACCATCCAAGGGATTTCCCACCATCTCTTGGAAAGGACACGTGACCTGTCTAATGGACCACCTTGAAATCGGCCCGACCGCTGTTTTCCCCTCCCTTAGGTGCCTGATCGTTTTTTTTTTTCGATGTCTTTGGAACCAGATCTTTGATAGTCTGGCAAAACGGCGGACTGCCCGAATAATGTTTTACAGTAAGATAAAACGGTACCTAACCCGTTAAAGTGGGATAAACGGTAAACGTTTACTGTGCGAACTAGTCTGACTAGTGTTAGGGTACAAAATTATGAAATCCGTCTTTCAGCTGCTGCGCCATCCACTCACGGTTCCTTCCTTCAGGTCTTTCTCTTCCTGTAGTAGCTTCAAGTGATCTATCCACGCGAACAAAGTGAAAACAATTTTACAAGTAAGCAATAAAACGAGTGGATTCGCAGACCAAGGGCTTCACTAAAGGTGACTGATGACGAACCCGCTCTGAAAATGACTCAGTTGGACTCGGCACGTCGAAAAACATACCTAATATCAAGTTTCGCATATCACACAAGACTAATCAAAGGTTTTTGGGATATGCGTCACATGGCAGCCGCTGCGGCCGATGCCACTACTGCTGAGTCAGATTGCTCTGTTCTGTTGGACTTGGCAGGTCAAAAACATAAGGTGCGACTCTTATATACGAATCGTTTGGCTGAGATTCTTAAATTTCCTGCATACCGCTTCAATTGCCGCAGTGAAAAGCGGCAGCATTACCAAAAACAATACAGCGAATTCCGGAGATCAACTCTCAAAATTTCAGGTGTCCAAAATAGTGGCCGCATCACGGAAGGTGCCTCAGAAGGGATGTTCGATGCAAAGAGTGGTGTCGAATTTTTCTCCACGGTTTTATATGTTTTTTGGGGTCCTGAACACGAATTCTTCCCAACAAGATTTCTGGGACGCTCATCGTCAAAACCGCAACAAAAAAACTCGAAATTATGGTACTTTTTTGGGTTTTTCACGAATAACTTTGAAACGGTGCGTTATAAGTGAACATTTTCCATAAAGTAAATTAAAGAGCACAAAATTCTGCGTCGAATGGGCTACCTTAAAGTCAATATTGACCCAGCCGTAAGGGAGCATCGGGCCGTCAAAAAATGTCGATTTTTTTCCAACTTAGCGAAAAATCAAGATAACTTCAACTTTGAATGCCTGCCGCTCAAAAATGGTAACGCTCACGTAAAAACTCATTGAATGGAAGTTGTAGAGCATCTAATTCTGCGTTCAGAGAGCACAAATAATGTTACTTTTGGACAAACGTAGCTTGAAAAATGAGTGAGTGTTCGGAAACACTCCTGAGTGAGCGGCTGCTTGTCCAGAACCTTACACAAAAAAGGTCGACCTGGAACATTAATTGAGGTATTAGATATTTTTGATAATATTTCGTTGTTAGGACCTCTGCTGGGAGTAAGAATTCTCATTTGCGAGTACAAAAAGCGTGTGGAAGCTAATCTAAAAACTAGTATGATCACCTATTGTAAAATTACGTGATCTACAACTTTCATTCTATTTTTTTGCTAGGACTAACCATTTCCATCCATTTTGACGGTGAGCGTTCAAGAAATGTTGTTGGGAAGCTCGGATTCGTGTTCAGTACCCTCAAAACACAATGTTTTTAATATTATAAAACCGTTGAGAACAATTCTACACTACTCTTTGCATCGAAAAATCACCTGGTGACTGGACTATAATGCAGATCGAGTCGGCCTCACTGGTTTTCAAAAAGTAATCCGAGTATTCTCCTAGCTATAGCTGTTTGTCGATAAGTTATCAGTACCTACCTACCTAAATTATGCGTTTTCCCAATCATTCCTTTGGACGTACCTACCTAATCTACTGTTAAAAGGAAAAAGTACCGCAGCCCTTCAAGATTCAACTACACAACAGGTTGGAAAGTTGCAAGTTACACCAAAAACTTCACCGAAAACTTCATCATGAAGGCTTTTGTCGTATCAAAAGTGTTGAACCGGCTCCAGCTTTCATTACTTTTGATTGTTTCATTGAGAGAAGACAATTCGGGTAAAAGATCATGGCTTGGAGATTACTCCTCTCGAAAACTGGTAGAGGCCTGCAAAAGAGCAAAATCGATGTGATTTAACTTTAAAAAAAGAGTATACCACTTTTAAAAGGCACACGGTTGATTATTGACCTGTGACTAATTCTCTCTCTCCCCCCCCCCCTTGAAATCCGCCCCATCCACTTCAACTTACACTTCCCTGATGAAAATGCTAGATCGGAAGCAAATTCATTTTATTTATATATTACTTTACAGGAGGATTTCCTGTGTTGCTGACCGATGTATGAGCGCTCGTTGTTTCCCAAGCTACACAAAGCAAAGAGGATGGTAAAAGCATTGGGAGCTGAAGTAGTGGGACATGGGCCAAAGCCAAACTTCACTGCCAGCTCTTCTTGTACACCATCCGATAACCTATGCCATCCAAAGGGAGCGGGGGGGCATTCGTTCAATGCTTTACACTGTGGGAACCCCCGCTCCCTCCTCCGCCGCCATCCTCACTCCTCCCCTGCAAAGATATTCATCACGTTGATCACAATGCACTTCAACACACATCCCTTTCAAAACACCCTCTCTTAATATAATTCCTGTGTTTCGGGGGCGGGCGAAAGCTGTGTTTTGGTTCGCTGATGAATAGAACTGCCTCCCTTCTTCCACGTCACCCAATCGCACAGTTCCAGCGAGCACCGCTCGTTCTAAAGAAGGCCAAAAGCTATCCACAGTCACTCGGTACAGTGTGCGATTAAAGTGCCATACAACGTGAAAGAGATTCTCTTCGAACTCAATAATTATAACTGATCGGATGGCGTTGGCTTCGGGTTCGAACCATTAATCAAACGTGTTGCTTATCAACGTCAACGATGGGATAGGATTCAAAGAGGAAAGTTCAATAGCCCAGGGAGAATGGAAGACATTTACTGATCTTTGAGGAGCTAAATTCGTATAATTAGGAGTTACAGATCTTAACTACTTATGAAAATTTCCGACTGTGAATGCAACAATGCCCAAGTCGATTTCCCAAATAACTACACGACGGTCGGGAGCCCCACCACATAAAATTATGCTCCATGGGGAGAAAGAAATGGGCGGTATTGCCATTTTTCAGTGAGTCCAGTTGGATACATCTGAATATCTCAGAATTAGTTAGTCGAGTCAAAAAGCTGAAACTTCTGACTTTTGGTTTAGGAATATTATTCTTATTATTCTTGGAATAATACACCTATGTTTTCGCGACGGGGGTCGACGACTCCGATCGGCCTCAAAATTTGACATTATCCGTTTCAAGAGGTCTACATTCAAAATCCGAACTGTCCGTCCGCCGTCCGGGCCGTTTTGGGCAGTAGGAATTTTTTTAAAAATCTGAAATTTTGACAAAATACTTGGTTTACCATCTAGTTGTGCTCGCAAGGTTTTCAGTCCGATCGCCCAAACCCGTGGGGCGCTATGGGGCTAAAATGGGGCTATAGGAGGGGGTTTTTGAAGGCTTTGAGCTATCGGAGTCCCGGAACGATCCGATTTCACTGGGGCGATCTTTAGGGCATTCATGGGGCTAAAAATGGGATTTTTGAAGGATCCCAGGAGATTAAATATTTTTCGAGTAAAAAATAAAGAATTTTTGAAAAAAAAAATTTTTGGAGAAAAGAAAATCCAAAAAAAATCTTTTTGAAAAAAAAAAACAAAACAAAATTTTTTCCAAATTTTTTTTCTTTTGACAGAAATAATTTTTGCACTTGTAACCTATATATATATATAGGTTCTATATATCAACCTATATATAGGTTCTTTGATATATCAAAGAATAATAAACCCTTGTGTAAATTTTGCAGCGTTTTATTCAGTTAGAGCGTCGTTGATTCAATCGATCCTTCTCGAATTTATCTCACTCGAAATTCATATCCGACTACTGTATTGGATTGTGCGCGGCATTTTCCAGCATAATAATACCTACTTTATGACCCGTAGCTCAAAATGGCCAAAAATTGACTTGGGCAGTTATGCTACCTGTGTCGATAGGGATTACAGAGTGAATGGGTACTATGAGACATAATACATTTAGTGCTACTTTTAGCAATAAGAACCAACATTTGGGTATTATTGCTATCAAAATTATGAACTTATTGGTAAAACTCCCACAGTGGGTCATTAATTTCGTTAGTTTACACTCGGCATCGCTACCATTTCTACTAATGGAAGCAGAAAGGTAGCACTCATGTATTCCAACTATGTTTTTGTTTAATCACAGAAAACATGCAACGTTTTTTATTGGTTACTACCTGCTTACTACTTCTGTTGGTAATAAGCGATTTGTTGTCATGACATAGACAAGATCAAAAAGGTCTCCCCATAAGGGAGATTTATGGTTTATATAACTACGTTCGGTAGTGTTCCGAGATTTTCTGTTAATTTTCTTTAATAAAGAGTTGGTATATACGGTATATAATATAGCCCCAATTTTCCCTCATTTTTTATCGATAGATGGCGTAGGTACAAATAATACTGAAAATGGGGTTAAAACACAAAGTGCAAGTTCGTACGAATTTATAAAATTTATGGAAAAATTGCAATTTGAATTGAGGCCCCCCTACCCCACTCTGTCTACACCCATGCCTTGCTCACTGCTTTACTGACTACAATTCCTTCAACAACATGGTGTTCGTCCCGGATACCAGGCCGTTCATTGCTCCGAAGTAATTAGTCAAATCAGCGTTGCATAGTCCACTGGGCAGCCCTGTCCCCTGGTGACTCACCGTATGCGCCCTATGCATAGTTATATTGGGAGTGCATTGGCTGACCCCTTCAGTGTTAAACTGGGGGCCACCTATTGCAATCGGCATTAGGTGGCCCCCTCAACTATACTTGGTGCATTAAGTGGCCCCTTGTGCGCTAGGTGGCCCCCCAAAGGGAATTTTATTTCTCCCACAAATTTTTGCATTAGATAAGTAGCCCCCTTGTGTCCACGCCAGTCAGCTGCCTAGGGAGCAGCAAATGCACACCTACTATATAATATGGGGATATATTAGTGCCGGGATGCACAGACACAATGAAACATTTAGCACTAGTAATTTTGAAGTTCGCTGGATACTAATAAGTATGAGAAACCCAGGTGAGTTTATTGCAAATTTCATTTGGATGAACTTCGGGAACGAATAATTTGAGAATGATGAAACAGTCTGTTGACATTGTTACTTTAAATTGAGAATCCTACTTTTCTTGATCCCATTACTACGGGAACAGGCTTGACCTAACTATCCGAAAATGTCATGAATTTGTAAGAAGAAAGTAGTAGGTAGGGGAAGGGCGGCTACCTTCAACCACTTTTTGCTTATTCTGATATTTCTGTTCTGCATTAGCGAAATTTGAATTGGTTTTCCCTTCTACAATCAGTTTAACTATTGCCCTGAACGATTAAATAGTAAAATCCTTATAAAAACAGAGACAAATACCCGTATTTTATGTCCATAAAAAAATTGTTCTTGTGCTTCAAGTGCTTCAACCATGATGTGGGGTACCTTCAACCACTTTCATAGGGTAGGTAGGTGAACGAGTACACCCATTAAAACGCATGAATATCTTTATATTAAATATATTATATTTAATATTTCATCAAATTTTGATAAAATATTAAATCAGCCTTGGTAAAATGAGGTCATTTCTTCTCTAGTAGGTATTAATAAAGGTGCTTTTTTGCATACCATGTGACAATAATGAAACAAAATACTTCAGCTTCAAAAATAAACTCAATGGGCTCCTTGAAAAGGTCATAAAAGGTTCATAATTTCCAACAACATATTCGGATTCAGCACCCTATAAAACCCCCCTACATAAATTTTTAGTTCGAAAATCTGTATAATTACGTGCAGAACTGTTTTAGAAATGTCGGAGATTTTGAAATGAAAGCGGAGGGCACAAAGTAGTTGGGCACAGAGCAACCAGAGCGCTGAATAATAAATCTGAACGGAATTTGAATAAAAACACTCGACCCGGGTCGATTTTGAATGACCATCTTTGATGATAACCTCAATGCTCGATTTTCGATTTTGAATGACCTTCTCTGATGATTGCCCCGATTTTCGAATTTCGGGGTCGTCTTTTCGGATAGCAAAGTTGGCTAACTTGCATAGGTAGATGCGAGAGTGAGGGAGATCAAAAAATGATCCAGCAGCCGACATCATGACATGATACATTGTACCCCCTCCAGGCCTCGGAATTCAAATATTATATTTTTCCAAAGGCCCTATAAATAATAGAGACGCGTTTTCTGCAATGTTGACTCATTTTCGAAACTATTGAAGCATGAGCTTTCCAGGAATTTTTTTAAAAAATCATTCAAGGAGCTCATTGTATAATTTATTTCTCTCTTTTTTCTAAAACTAAATATCCCACTCTTTTGAAAACATTCTTCATTACTTCTGTGCATTCTCTTTTCTATTGCATGACGGCTTTGACTAATAACTAGTTTCATCACAAAGAACAATAGGAATTCAGAATAACTAAGCAATTTTGAAAGGTACCCAATAGATGGGGTAGATTCAACTACTCAAAAAAGTGGTTGAAGGTACCCCACTTCGTTCTGGTTGAATCTACCCCACCCTCACTTTTTGAACTAAGTGTGACTTGACCTTCAAAGAGAGCATGCAATCAGAAAAACTCAAGTTGTTCCTAAAACTAGAGTAAATTATGAATCTAATGATGCAGAGTTCATTCCAAAATACATATCCTGACATGTACAGCAGAGCAACAAAAATTATGATTTTACAAACCTTGCATCGCTAGAAAACACGTTTTAAACTGCAGCAAGCCACACAAATAAGCTGAAACCTCCAAAATACGGTTACAATGTCTTCTTCACTTCTTCTTCCTTTCGTAATTTTCTCAGCCCTAAAAACGTTCATCATGGCGGACAAATCGCCAGTGGTTGAAGGTACCCCATGGTTGAAGGTAGCCGCCCTTCCCCTAACTAGGCATTGTTCAAATCTCTTCGACCGGAAAAGGGTGTCAGAATCCACACGGTGTGTGTCAGAAGGCACACCATTGCTCTGTGATGAAAGTGAACACCAAGGGTTGGGTACCATGACTTTGAAATTTCCCGCATTCACTTGAATCGCCATCTCAGTTTTCACTTTCAGTAGTTCTTAGTTTTCTGGTCCAGTAATTTGTAAGTCGGTAGATCCATAAGTCTTGTAGATAAATCCTAAAATTAACCACACAAGGGGCGATTGCAAAAAACGCCAACGTAATCCCTCGATAAGTCCAATTAACGGGGTATGGGTTATGTGTAAAAAAAAAAAAAAAAAAAGCCAACCACAACAAAGATGGCGTATATAAATAAAGCCAACGGGCGAAAGCCAATCTGACGTCTTGAGTGTGTGAACCTGGAGGCCAGTAGTCCAGGCTGCGAAGGCCAAAAAAAGGCTCTAGGTCCGAAATCTGGGTTCATAGCTAATTCCTTCATGTCTTCACTCTGGGTAGCACATGAACATACTAAAAGACCCCAAGACTGGAGGTGGAGCGGGCAGAAGGGGAGGGGTTTAAAAGTCCCATTTTCGGGTTTTCGCTTATAACTCAAAAACGTTGCGTCGTAGAAAATTGTTTACATAAATTAAAGCTAATCAAATGGGCTAGGGAATAAGGTCAGAGAAATGGGAAAATTCGGCCGAACATAGCTATGTTCGACCGAATTTTCCCATTTCAGTAGTTGAACTAATAATGAACAACGTACTCAGTACAGTTAGCACTGAAAAATTAGGTGTCTGAGCAGAGGAAATCACTAGTGAATATTTGGCGTTTTGAATTTTCCCGCGTGAAACTTTAACTACTTTATCCGCTAGAGTGCACTCGCACAAAAAGTAGAAAGTGTACAAAAATCTTTTCTTTTTTTTTGGTTGTTATATTGGTGACCATGAATATGTTCTGTCCCGTCACGCTAGCGTCAGAACAACGACTATTTTCCTTGCGATTTCACCTTTTCTGATCTCGTGAATCTCTCTGAATTCGTGCTTTTAGTTCATTGGCTGATCACCAGAGAGCACTTCTTGGAAGCGCCACTCTTCCCTCCTGATTCAAAGTTGAAATTTTTGACAGGGCCCTGGAAATTTGTATTACACCGTAGGAGCCCAAAACTAACTGCTATGGCTTCAAATTCTGAAGTTCTTTCAGAAAAAAGTATTAGTCGACAATCGGTTCCCTAGCCATTCTAGCCCATGGGCTAGTTGCAACTAGCCCATTCTCTACAACTTTAGCCCCATACATTTTTAACGAATTCCGAACGGTTTCGTAGGTACGAACTTTTGAAAAGTTATCATTTCGAAAAAACCTGATTTCGTTTCTTCTATAGGGTGAAGTGGGGTAATTGTTTAAACGGGGTAAATGTGTTGACGATTCATAAAATGGCGCCAAATGAAGCTGCGATGTTGCCATTTTCACTGGGCGTACTCTAAAGTCTATGCCTATTATATTCGGTATATTATAGTATATTCGGTATATTATAGTATATTCTTCTTTTGTAAGTACGATGATCCATGAGGATCAGATCTCTTCATGACAATACAGACCACTTCCTTCTGTGGATTTTCGTTTACATTACCACGAGTCCTTTGGTGGCTTTTTTTACATCACCCTGTGAAAGTAAGTTGGCCTTTTTTACATTCAAGCGCCAAGCGATCTGCTAATTGGATGACTCATTTTACATACCCTCCACCCCTCTTGAGAGGATCTTGGCTTTTTTTGTACGCGCCCTTCAGAATCCCCACTACGACTTAAATATTACAGGTACCGATGGATAGATTTTGTGAATCCGGACTTATGAATTATTGTATTATGAGTTTTTTTCATCAGTACCAGGTAAATAGGGTAAGCTATTCAAGCGGTGATAATCCAGAGCAAAACAGAAATTTCAGTTTTAAGAAGAATATAGCGCTGGTAGTTTTGTTAATGCTTCTATACCATGCGAGTCGCTTTGCATCAGACAACTCTTTAACTTACATAACTTGTTTGAATGGGCATCGTTGGACAGAAGGAGTCGTCAAGAGATATGAAGCGACCCTATTAGGTTAAGGACTTCGGCGAGGACAATGCTACCGCCATAACAGTTGATAGGGACCTTTCCCATGAGACCTTGTTCTCTTTAGTGTTCCGCCCTCTTCTAGCCCGTTCAATATCAGCGGATTGCCACACTTCCTGTCAGAATAACCGCTAATAGCAATAGACTTGAACAATTAGGAACCTTTTAAGTTGAAGGTAGTCCGGCGCCGTACGCATAGGTGTTTGGGAGTTAAAACATTCGGTGGTAATAGGATTTAAGTTGATTACTAGCCTGGTGGATATGGGGCCAAAATGGGGCTACGTGAGGGGTTATTTGAAAGCGTTTGGCTATGGGATCGAGTTAGGTGTCGTTTTCGAATTATTTTTGGACGTTGAAACCATTTTTGGGGGTCCCAGAACGATCCGATTTCAGTGTTGCGATCTATACGGCTTTCATGGGGCTAAATATGGGATTTTCAAGGATCTCTGGACGTCTAATATTTTCCGAGTAAAAAAGATTTTTGAAAAAAAAAAAAAAAAATCCAAGCAATTTGTTTAAAAAAATTTTTTTCTATCCACACAGAGTTAATTGTTGCACTTGTAACCTATATCAAAGAATAATGAACCCTTGTGTAAAATTTGCAGCGTTTTGTAAATCTGTATTATCAACAACAGCAGCAATAATTGCTTATTATCAACAACAGCAAGAATTATTCTTCCCAGACACACCATTTGAGCACTCCAGTGAAGTGTCCTCTTGCTTCATTGTGGAAACCAATCAGGTGACCAAAAACAAACAAATTTTGCGACAGGGAAGAAGTAAAACCATCTACTTATGTTAAAAATTCCAAATTTGTCAGGGGACAAAAAAAAAAAAAAAAAAAAAAATCAAAAAATCGTATATAACATTAGTCGCTACCTCAAATGACTCCAGGCTGGTTACAGTTCAATATGAAAACCTTAGAAATCTATCTAAGCCAAAAATTTGAAAATATTCGCGTAACTCAGGTTTTTATTCCCTAGTTTACAACTTAGGTGGTTTTATCACGTATTATTTGAACTTTGACATCAACTTAGACGGTATTACACTTAAATCGTCTATGTTAGCTTTCCACATTCAGATTATGAGTGATGAAACCGTCTAAGTTTTCAATCACCCCCAAAAAGATGAATAACACTGAACTCGAAAACACCCTAACGATATTTATGATAAGAACCGATAGAACTATTATAAACCTCGATATCCTTAAAAAATTTCATCGATAGAACTTGAAATTCTAGGGGAAACTCACCTTTTATCCTGGCAACGCGATCAGTTCATTCCCAAGTTCTCCCAATAAACAACATAAATGGTCTTAGATTCACGTTAGGGAGGTAACCAACTTAGACGGTTATAAAAACACTCATACAGAAGTAATGAGAGCTCGTGGAATCATTTTGAAGGATCAAGACGATGCGCAAGGACACAATTTACCAGTATAGCTCAAAACCTTATTTTCGGCAAAAATTCCACTTAGAAGGTTTTACTCCTTCACTGTATTTAATACTTACCGGAACTCTATTTTCATGATTATTAATTAAGGAGTGTGGGTGGCGGAACGTGTACGGCACAGCGTTTGTGGTGATGCCGCCAGTGTTTTTGGAGGAGGCCAGAGGGAGCACGGGTGGACATTCCTCAGTCTTGTAGGTAAACTCCCCACACTTTCGTCAGGTGCTACACTACAGCCTATTATTATAATTATAATTTAACAAAATCTGGATAAGCTGAACTCTGTTGGCGATTGACCAGAGTGTACGGGAATTTTGTAAACACTTTAAAAAGCCGAAGTCGCCTGAATCCTGAAGTCATCGCGACAGTCCCGGCCCTTGAAAGCCGTTCGCAGTGATTCTCTTTCATTCGCTTTGAGCCTGACCCACATCGGGCTTTACCACTTAGCTTTTATGGGGTGGGGTTATATTAAGCAACTCGGCGCTTTGATGAAATAAAAGAGTGGTTGACGACTTCCCCTAATTACCTCCTCACTTTTAAACCGCAAACTTTCCTTTAATTTCATAAACAGGTACGAGTGAGGCTTTAATGGGCTGGATGTGCTACGTTGTAGAAACATTTAATAGGTACGGACTTTCGTTTGCGTGGTCGTCAGAAACAAAATTATTGCTTGAAACTTCATCAATGAGGAAAACTTCACGAGCGAATCCTTCAGTAGATGCTGTTTCTACTTAGCAAGGATGCAAGGATCATTAATAAAATTAATAATCTGGAATTGTGTGAGCAAGGAATTTTCTGTACCTATTTCTCGAATGATACGTTCTTCCTCAAGATTTGACTGTCTCAGCATCCCATCTATGCTAATTTTTCCAACGGAAACCATGTAGAAAATGTGATACTCCGACCGGTATCAAAACATTTTACACTCCTCTACTACCAAGATGGTGGCGGTGACATTTCATCTTCACTCAACCACTCAAAAACCAGCCAGTGTGAAACTCCTCCATTCTAACGGGCTGGCATGCCAACGTTGTCACGACAAAGGGTTTCCGGAGGGTGGAAGATTGGATCGCTAATCTGCAGCGTAGAGAGTTCGGAGATAACAACTGGTCACCTGGTTTCCCCGGCTTTTGGTCCTGGTAACTGCCCAATCAGCGTTTCTCGTCTCTTGGTATCCCCTACTGCCCTCGGCCTCCTATTCGCGTCGAATTACAGAGAAACAACAAAGGGTTTACAACTCGTCCGACCCTGTCAAACACACAAGACATCTTGTGAGCCTTTTGAACGAGAAATTAACCATTTGGACGGATTGAAAGAGATAAACCATCAGATGGCCACTTCAAAAATCAGTATTTTCATAATCGATTTTGGCAGGTAATTTTTTTTCTTCTTAAATAAATTCTTCAATTTCGAGAACAGTTTTTGAAACCATTTCAAAAGTAGTAAAGGTAGGTACCTACAAAACGTTTGCCAGTTTTTTTACGTCTAAATTATATCAACAAAACTTTTACAACTGGGGTTCAGAAATCAACCGTGAGAATAATGATTTTTTGGTATAAATTGAGTACAAATTAATTCTGTAAATAAAAAAAACGCTGCAAATTTTACACTAGGGTTTATTATTCTTTGATATAGGTTACTTGTGCAGAAATTTAATTCTGTGGCAATGAAAAAAATTTTTTTTTGATTTTTTGTTTTTTTCAAACATTTTTTGTTTTTACTTGAAAAATATTAGACCTCCTGGGAGCCTTCAAAAATCCCATTGGTAGCCCCACGAAAGCCCCAGATGTCCCCACAGTGAAATCGGATCGTTCTGGGACCCCCAAAAATGGATTCTACGTCCAAAAGTACTTCGAAAACGACACTTATCTCGATCCCATATTCAAAAGCTTTCAAAAAAACCCTCCCGTAGCCCCATTTTAGCCCCATAGCGCCCCACGGGTTTGGGCGATCGGGCTGAAAACCTTGCGGGCACAACTAGATGGTAAACCGAGTATTTTGTCAAAATTTCTGATTAAAAAAAAAATTCCTACTGCCCTATTGGCCCGGACGGCGGACGGAGACGGACACTTCGCATTTGGAATCTTGACCTCGTGAAACGGATTATATCAAATTTTGAAGCCGATCGGAGTCGTCGACCGATAGTGTACCTATTATTCCAACAATAATAAACCAAAATGAAAAGAAACTGTACTCAAGTACAGCCTTTTTTACTGATGAGATGAGATAGATCCATGTCAATAATATTCAGAAAACGGCACCTCATACGACCTCCTGGCATCCTTCAAAAGTCCCATTCGTAGCTCCATGATATCTGCATAGATCCCCACGGTGAAATCGGATCACTCCAGGACCCCGAAAAATGGGTTCTACGTTGAAAAAACTTCGAAAACGACACCCCACTCGATATCATAGCCGAAAACCTTCAAAAACCCCTCCCGTAGCCAGCGATGGATACTTTTATAATATAGGCCTACATTCAAAGTCTACGTATCGGATTCTGATGAAAAGCCCTACAGAGCGGAGAACCTCTTACCTATGTGCCGCTCCACATCCCAACAATATCAATATCAAGTATCAAAAGTATCAAAATTTGATAAATAGGTCTCTTCTTTTCTTCTATCGCAACAAATCAGATGCAGTACTGAAAATAGAAAATAACCAAATTACAAATATGAAACCAATATTAATTACCTGTAGGTCACAATAAGTACAATGCAAAGGCTCACCTGAAACTATAACGAAAGTCACTTTTCCAAGCTCTTCAAAAGCACGCTCTTGTCACTTTGGCGTGTCAACTACAATGCCTTTCTACGTCATGGGTACATGTTTATAATCTTATATTACGTTTATAAGCTCAAGATGCGATGAAGGTGCACTGAACCTTACATCCCCCCTCTTCAAGAGAGGGCCCCACCATAAATTTAAAAATTATTGTTTGCAAGGGGAGTGTGAGCAAAAGCTGACTCATACTCCCCTTTTATCGGCTAACTACTTCCAAGAATAGCACCACTTGGTGGGGGCTTATATTTTTCAACGCTCTCCCAGCAGATATCCGGGATGCTCCAGCTGGTCCGTTCAGGGCCCGTATCAAGGTTTAGCTCATCAAGCTGGCCCCATACTGATTCTTTCGAGTGCTGTCTATCCTTCCTTTGGTTATTGTAGGGCCCATAAGGTATTTTCATGTGCTTTAATTTTGTCTTCCGCTAGATCGCCTGTTTTGTGTAATCTTTGGGTATACCAGATCTACGGTGACTTCATTCATGAGGTAATTTGCGTAGTTGGTGGCACTGTGGATAGTGTTATTATATTCGCTCGCACATTGGTGAGCCACTGTTGTCCAGGGGAGTTTCTTGGTAGGTATGTCAATTTATGCTGTATTCTGTTCACCAAGGTCTGATTCAGCCTTTCTTTCAGTCCATTGGAGGAGGGACTGTCCATGGCAGTGAAGATATGAGTAATATTCTCGTCGTCCAAATATTTTTGTAATTCGTGGGAGGTTAATCCTCCAAACTGATCCGTCAATGATGTTTTTATGTTATTGGTGGTGTTCCTTTGTGCGTCTCTGAGTAGAACCCTCTTTCCTCTCCCAGTTTTTTTTTTTTTTTTTTTTTTAATACAAATCTCGCATGAAGCACAATATTGTCGCACTCTTTCGTACATGTCGGGAAAATGGTAATGTTGTTTTATGGTATTTATTACACGTGGCGATCCGATGTGGCCAAAAAACAAGTGTACTCGCTCGATCCATTGGGCGTACATAGGGACCTACATAATACATTTAATATAGTTCGGAATGATGTATAGATCGGCTTGGTGGCATAATATATTATATATTATATGGTTTAGCTTGAAGAACTGACG
Organism: Pilophorus perplexus; assembly: GCA_955831195.1. Taxonomy (NCBI): domain Eukaryota; kingdom Metazoa; phylum Arthropoda; class Insecta; order Hemiptera; family Miridae; genus Pilophorus; species Pilophorus perplexus. The sequence continues at coordinate 30,450,153 of OY037011.1, forward strand.
AACAGGAAAAGGTACAAGTAATAACTACTTTTCTGGCGCTTTTTCAAATATCCACGGAATATTCCGGTCGACCCTCATGAATAAATTTCGTTGTACTAAAGGAAAGGAGGAGCCACGCTGTACTTGGAGTATCTCATATATTATACCTAAGCCAACATTATCCCAGACTGGATGTCCATCGAGATCAAAGAAACCTTCAAATGAAATCTCGGAGATGGAGATTCAACCCCTCCCAATCCCTGGCGTATAAATTAATCCATCCTCCTCGATCTTTGAAGGCTTCTTCGCCAGCAACGGGGAAAAAAAGCATCTCTCACCCTACTCGCATGAAACTAACATGCGTGTAGCCTTTTACTCCGGCTAATTGTTCGTTCAGCCTCAGTGATACAATAAAATATGAAAATATTTTCCTCTTTTTCGGTTTCGAACCTCAAAAAAAAAAAAAAAAAAAAACATTACTGTAATATGTACAGCGCTTAAATGAAAGGTCCGGCGAGGCTTTCCCCGGCTCGTTTCACTTGGAGAAAAAAAGTTGGAAATTTTTCGTCGCTCAAGAGTTCATCATCTGAGGGAGTGAAACCCAAAAGCGGATTGATGTGGCGCAGGGACTGAAATCCCCGGATTTGTGGAGTCAATCCCGGGATTCGAGAATTAGTTGCACCTCGTAAGTAAATTGCTCGAGTCTTGTTGGAAAAATCATTTAATAACGGAAAATAGTTCGAAGGTTAAGTGGTAGGTAGTGCTCTAAGATGAAAACTGTGAATTCCCCTAATGTAAGAAACTGGAAATCGACGAACCAGCCGGTGCCAGTGGCGAAAATGCGAAAAGATTTATTGAGCATAATTTAAAAAGAACTGCTCTCGCCGGTTCGAAAATGGACGCAAATAGCAGCTGGGGCCACCATTTGGAAATAGTATACAAATCGACACGTTCTGATTTTTGGTTTATTATTCTTGGAACAATACACAGGTGTATAATACACAGGAATAATACATAGGTCAATGTTTTCGCGACGGAGGTTACGGACATTACCCGTCTTATGCCATTCTGGGCGCCGTCGTCCTCTGGCCGACAATCATCACAGAGGCATAATGGCCCCGTCCTTTGGGCCAAGGCAACGGACCCGTCGGCGACAGCCACGAAGCCGCATTGATACCGCCCTGACCACCGCTACCTGTGTCTTGACTCCTGTTGAGTTGACTTGGGACAGAGGCTTCGTCCATTTTTCTGCCAGAGCTTCAGCCATTCTTCTCAGAAACCGGTCATACTTCCCGTGCAGGGACGCGTCACAGCCGACAACCAAAGGCTTGAAAGAACCCCGAAGGTCTTCTGCTGCGGCATCCTATTTGCGATGTTTCACGTTGGCTGCATTCTGGGCGATTGTTGGCCAGTCAAGGGCACCAAGAGGAGGCGTCGGGGTTTACAATCCGGGTATCACGTAAGCCGCACAGTGTTGCGAAACGGCCGAATCACTGGACATCGCTTGTTCCCAGGGTTATTTGCGGAGAAAAAAAATCAATGCTCGTCCTGTTATTTTATTTTTTTTATTTTTTATTTTTTTTATTTTTTTTTTTTTTTTGTGCTGAATCGAATGGTGAAGGCTTTAAGGCGATAGAAGTAGGTGGGTTGCCGATGGAATCTTTGGTTATCGAAGAATCTGCGATGTTATTTGGTTTCATAGAAATAGCAACTTCCTTCGCACCTATCTATCAGAATGTTTTGATTCATAATGAGTTAAATCGCTTACAATGATATTTAGGTGCACTGCAAACGTTATCGGCAGAATATGAAAACTAAAAATCTCTTCCGAAAGCAAAAATAAATTCAAAAAGAAAAACAACGCACGGAGTGGTTAGGTAAAAAAGAAATGTAGGAGTAAATTGTAGGTTCCCTTGTGGACACTTTCACGTCTTCAGGTTCATAGTGTTTCTTGAGGACACGGACTCAACTGAAAAAACTTCTCGGGGTACCTACTCAAAATTTCTATCGAGCCATGCTTCGTTCCTGTCAAGAAACATCTGTCTTCTGGACTTAAAATCTTTCCACCTTTTCTTCAAATGTATACAAAAGGGTTTAAGTTTCTGTATCAAGAGAGCATTGCTCCTGTCTGAGACTTTCACCGGTGCATTTAAAAAAAATTCATTCTTAAGAATGTCCGCATTTTTTGGATCGGTTGGACTTTTCAAAAAGAGAAAAAACTCACCTTTTGTCCGCAGCATCGTGGAAACATTCAAACAGATCGCGACAAAAACCGAGATGAAACGAGAGCTAAGATAGGTACGAGAGAAATAAAGGTCAGAATAAAACCCTCCATCAGCAGCCGTAGGAACGAATAAGTTCCGGGTGGGGGAGAAGACAGTGGGCATCAGTGTCCCCCTAAAAGCCCCCTTTGATGTATCGGCGTTGAAACGCGCTGAGCTCAGCAGATTTAAATTTAAAGACGGCGCGACGTCTGTTCGTCTGTTGGGGGGGGGGGGGGGGGGGGGGGCACACACGCCCTGTTCCTTCTCAGCTGGATCCCCTGTTCAGAGCTGTAACACCAAACATCGCCTTTATTTTCACGCTCCTATGTACTTGCAAACCACACTTGTTCAATGAACAATGTTCATACATGAATAGACCTAGCCGGCAAAAAGGGCCGAACCGGGCTCTGATTTTTTCGTATTCACACCAAGAAATACCAAGCAGAGGCCCCTGTGAAGCAAGTTTTTTGGAGCTTTTTGGAGCATTTTTTGTACGAGCCGATTTTCACAAAAAAATGTACTGAAAACCCGTGTTTTCTGTAGTTCTTTCGATTGGAGAAAATAGATTTGACATTTTTTTTTTCTTTTAAAACGCATCATGCATACTATATTACCATGGCAAATGTGTGGTTTAATTATCTTTAAAATGTCATTGGACGTTGGTCCATTCCCAATAAACTCATCGTGCATTTTCCCGAAAACTGTCGATTTTTAACAACAATTTTCAGCATCTTCCATTGAAAGCGTACGGAATGACTGAGTATTGGGGATCGAAAGTACGTTTTCTACACTCACCAGTGTCTAAATAATAACGTTTTGTGTCTTAGGAACCCTTAGGATGACTGTCAAATTTTGGCTAATGTCGCAGTTTTTACGCAAGTCGCAACACTGTGCGCCGTCCTCTCCTGGTCCCAAACTCCTTGCACCTTCATGTCTGCAACCAACCGAGGATTGCCATCGTCCCGCTGGATGCCCACAGAGTTCCACGCAAGACATGCCATCTTTGCACGCTGATCCCGAATTTGGTCATGCCCTCGTTTGAGCAGGCCGACTTTTTAACAGTTCAGTGCGTGGTTGAGATTCATTTGAGAATCACAACCATCACAAAGATTGGCCCAGCGGGCTCTCGGCCATACCTCACAGACAATCCATCCCGGAATTCAGTGGCTGAGAGATCAAAGTCGTCTCGTTGTAGCGGAATGACTGTGAGCCACTGCGACGAACTGCCTTCTGCAATCCTCTTCAGAGCCCTTTTTCGAACCTGTCGTATTGTGCTGACTTGGAGGAGGCTGCTGAAGGATCTCCCCGCCTTCTGTACATCCCTCACGCGTTCTTCGTGTCGATACATCTGAAGGGTCACTCCTGTCCGCAGGGCATCGGCCAAGATGGAGGTGGCTCGCTCTGAAGCGGCGTAATTGACGTCAGCGGTTTTCACTGGATCCTCCAAAGCTAGACCACCTAGCTTGACCGGGAGTTCCATTATTTCAGCCTCTTCGTCATTTGCGGTTTCTTCACCCAGAAGAGATGGCAGAAAGGATCGACCGGTGCAACCCTCCGTTACTTGTTGAGAAAAGATCCATTCCCGGGACAGGGACTTTATGAAAACTGTATACCTAGCCTGCTTGAGGACTCTTCTTAGTAGCTTCAGAAAATTTCATGGTACTGTCCATCCACCCATGGACCTTGCTCCTGACGAACTCAGCTGTTGAGCGATGATAGGTGTATTATTCCAAGAATAATTAACCAAAAACGGCGTCTACGTAGGCGCTACCGTATAGGCGTGATGCCGAGACAGAAAACGTAACGCTTATTGTCAGTTAGCTCAAGGCTAAAGTATGTTCCATGCTAAAAAATCCCGTGATGAATCACCATCGTGAAGAAAAACCTTCGGGATTGCAACCTCTACACACACTGTGACTATTTTCTCCTTCGCATCTGATAATGATGGCACTCACGGTATGAATTAGGAAGGTACAGATGGTGTCTTTATTCGAGTTCTCATCTCATCTTCACTTGGATATAGGTGGGTGCGTTTGCCAACAGGTAAAATCCGGTAGATCAAAGGGATTCACATCTACGGGAGGAGAGGTAAATCCAATCAGGACAGCCTTCGCATTTCTGGCGCTAACAACGTCAGTTTCGCTTGACTGGGTGAAATTACCCTCTGATAAACTCACTGATCCGAGCTTCCGGTTCAGTCGCTCCTACCTCACGCATGATTCAATCAAGGTTTATACTGTATCGCCAGTACTTACTCATATATGGTGACAGCCTGATTTCATAAGGGAGCTGCATTCCGACCAAGAGAGAAACTTCGAATCCTCGGTTTTCAGGGAAGTAGCCGAGCTCCTTGGCATAAAGAAACCCAAGACGACCCCCAAGGTAACGGCACTGTGGAACATTTTAACAGAACTCTATGGAATCTGCTGGCGAAGCTCACTAAAGGAAACCAATCGTCTTGGGACCGACAACTACCTCTAGCTTTGTTGGCCTAACGCGCCACGGACCATTCTGTGACCGACTTCTCCCCTGCCGAGCTAATGTTGGGTCGTCCATTAGACCTGCCCGTTCATCTGCTCACAGATCCTGCGCCGGACTTGCAGTTGTCTCCCGGGACCTATGCCAAACAGGACCTTTTGGCGAAGACTCACCGGCTGGGGAGCGGCTGGTGAGGGCAGCCGAGGAGCAGAAGCGCAAATACACCTTTACAGGTGATCCGACACCGTATAGACCCGGGGCGGTCTGGTATTGGTGGCCAAAACGCTGAGTGGGGGTCTGTTCAAAGCTTCAGTCTTCGTGGGTTGGCCCCTGCCGAGTCATAGCCGTGCTCTCGGACGTAACAGTACGGATCAGAACCCCCCAGAAGCGGCTGCGAGTCGTCCACGTCGACCATCTTCGTCCTTTTCACAAGAAGAAGGAGGGAGAGTAGTGATGGGATCACTCCAGTTGACCCCATCATGTCATATGGGATTTCCTGTGGTTGGAGACGTTAGAAAAAATATATTGATTCTTGTTTTGGAGTTACCGGAAGTGTCGTCCTTATTCGTGTGAATCAATCAATCATAATTTGTATTTATTGCCGAAGCCAACACTGACATAGCAATCATTATAAATGATAGAATTAACTTAAAAACTAAACAAGCCACAGTAGTAACAGTCAGACATAAGAAAACATGAAAAACACACAATAATAATCAAACGAAATGAACACGAGAAGACATTGAGTACCGACCTACATAGAGATTTGACTCGAATGCACAACTTAATTTAAAAAAACGCTGCAAATTTTACACAATGGTTCATTATTCTTTGACGTAGGTTACTCGAACAGAAATTTAATTCTGTCAATGAAAAAGTTTTTTTTTTTTTGGATTTTTACTTATATTTAAAAAAAAATTTGAGGGGGGATTTTTTTTTTTTTTTTTCAAAAATTCTTTGTTTTTTACTCGGAAAATATTTAAACTCCTGGGATCCTTCAAAAATCCCATTTTTAGCCCCATGAACGCCCTACAGATCGCATCGTTCCGGGACCCCCAAAAATTGATTCTACGTCCAAAAATACTTCGAAAACGGCACCTAACTCGATCCCATAGCTAAAAGCCTTCAAAAAAAACCCTCCCGTAGCCCCATAGCGCCCCACGGGTTTGGGCGATCGGGCTGAAAACCTTGCGGGCCCAACTAGGTGGTAAACCAAGTATTTTGTCAAAATTCAGATTTTAAAAAAATTCCTACTGCCCAAAACGGCCCGGACGGCGGACGGACATTTCGGATTTTGAATGTAGACCTCTTGAAACGGATAATGTCAAATTTTGAGGACGATCAGAGTCGTCGACCCACGTCGCGAAAACAGGTGTATTATTCCAAGAATCTTAATCATTTCAGACGTAAGCCCCCCCCCCCCCCCCAAAAAGTAAAAATCGTAATATTTCACACGAATGCTTCCTAGGAATGTTGGCCGGACGGTAAGTAGGTATACCTAGTTGTGATGGCAAGGTAAGTTCTTGTTATATTCCAAGTGCGCGCCCCTAAAAACGTGAAGGGATGGAGGAGATCCCAATACCAATTTCGTCAACACCAAAACCAGAGTCAGCTTTGTACTCGCTGAACTAAATTAGACCGAGAGAAAATTGTCAACCTCCTTTTTGTTCCCCCCGAGAATTATCTCAATAATACTCCTGGCCCCTCCGAAATAAAAAGACTCCTTCGGGCTGGAAAGGAGCAAAGCAGGACGGGGAGGAAAAAGCGGGTGGATGAGCAAGGATTTTTTTCCATTTCCTCCCCTTTTGTTCTCCTTGGGGGATTTCTATCTGCTCGTTTCTGACCGAACTCAACGGGTTCCTTCTCTCTTCGCACGCTTTTATAAATCTCTAGTACTAATTAACGCGGACTTTAAGGTTGGACCGGGTTTGCTCAGCTGCCCCCTATCGGCTTGTTCCCGCTTACTGACAGGCCTTTTCCCAACACCTTGCTTTAACCTTTCTTTTAAGAAACCCCCCCAATCTCCGTTCACTCGAGTTACGTTTTCCATTTTGGGTCGGGTAAAAGGGAACCGATTTCCCAATGGTTGCACACCACTTTGCTTCCAATCCCGATGATACCCTGTTGATTCTGTGGATTAGCAACTTTTTCTCTCAGCTTCAATCGGCCGGGACCAAACCAGTGCACTCCCTAATGGAATGAAAACCCGAACCACCGTTTTCGCAGTTGCAAAAGTTTCTGAAAACTGATACTACTTTGAATATATAGCTTCAAATCTTCTATCTCACGCTGCAGGTACTTACGACGATCAAGATAATCTGAATTATGTTCGGCTATGCCGGGTGATGGACTACCACAGTGGGGCGCCTGCCGTTAAGTTTATTCATAATTCATTGCCGAATTCTCGCACGTCTTCGGCAGGTTCTGTTGATTCAATGACCATTGAGGGGGCACTTCCCCTTCACGCTTTTGAATCAGCCTGTCAGCCTCCGCAGGATCTTATTTGCCGCTTCTGTTGATGCCTAACGAACTGAGTGAAACGCCTTTGTTCCCCTTTCTTTCTCATTTTCGACGCGTTTGGTATTCAGACCAATCACACTTTTTCCGGCGAGATCGGTTGTTTCAGACCTCTGAGCTACAGAAATATAAATACTGGGTTCCCACGTATGCACTTGATGATAGAGAGTACAATATAAACGTGAGTACGTATTGAGCTGTACGGTACAACTGTAACAATTGTGTAGTCACGTTCGATAGCGATTAACTAAGATAGTTTATGTTCTACAAGTACCCTATTTGTACAGATCAGTCGAAAAGGGAAAATTGTCACGTTTTGATTGGTAATGTTTTCGCAACGGAGGTCGACGACTCCGATCGGCCTCAAAATTTGACATTATCCGTTTAAAGAGGTCTACATTCCAAAACCCGCTGTACAGAGCTTCTTAGGTTGAATCTAAGGCCGTTTCTGACCCGTCACAACCTTTCTCGTACCTTCTGCTCTCTTTCTTCCCCAAGGGGAAGTGCACCTATGTTTCCTCAAATTTCTTCTTGTTCTTGATCTTCAGCGCTCACCTCGGGGGAGTACACCAGGCCCTCCTGTCCCCTCTGGCGTTAGCCGCATTCTGGTGCGCCCGGGATGGACCAACATGGAGGTGCCGGGTTTTAAAGGAGGTCTTATCGTAATAAATTGGCTCAAAATTCTTTGGGACAGGAGTCATCGCAGCGGACCTACCTAATATCCCACCTCTTCTTGTAACTTGTGGTGTTCTGGTCGTTGGTGGCTGCGGAATGCAGCAGACCGCACCTACTCTTCTGCCCCTTCTTGTAACTTGCAGTTTTTGGATCATGGGTTACTCTCTCCACGTTTACTTGTCTGGTGGAGGGCGAGTACTACTACAAAATTTCCTCCCCTCCCTACAACTAAGCAAAAATAAAAATCTGAAGGCACACATGATGACGCACACTTAAAACTTGAACACGCATACAATGACACACATATCACAGCTTTGTTTCCTAGCCTATCCGCTTCCACACACAATCCGTTCATTTCATTCATACCAGACCAGTGAGACGTGGAAGGGGGGGGGGGGACCCACCCATAGATTCAAAAACCGTCCGAGCCGTTTTGGACAGTCGAAATTTAAAAAAAATACAACTGCAATTAAGACAAAATACTTGGTTTACCATCTAATTGTGCCGGCAATGTTTTCAGCCCAAACCCGTGGGGCGCTATGGGGGTAAAATGAAGCTACGGGAGGGTTGTTTGAAGGGTTTTGGCTATGGGATCGAGTTAGGTGTCGTTTTCGAAGTATTTTTGGACGTAAAAGCCCTTTTTGGGGGTCCCGCAACGATCCGATTTCGCTGTAGCGATTTATAGGGCTTTCATGGGGCTAAAAATGGGATTTTTGAAAGATCCCAGGAAGTCAAAATTTGACTTTGAATATTGAAAATTTGACTTTGAATATTTAATATTCTTCGAATGAAAAAACAAAAAATTGTTTAAAAAAAAAAAAATCCAAAAAACTTGAAAAAAAAATCAAAAAAACATTTTTTCCAAAACATTTTTTTTTTTTTTTTTTCATTGACACAGTATTAAATTATTGCTCAATTTCAAATTTGAAAATTAGAATTTTGAAATATTGAAGTTTTGAAATTTATTTATGTCACACGTACACTTACCTATGTATGTGCTGATGAGCCTATGCCACAAGTACTGCCCATTCTCATACTGGGGGGTTACTTTCGCGCAAATTGTCCGTTTAGGTAATTGAAATTCCGGAATTCCGCTCACGGGGTTTCTTGAAACATAAAATTAGGTCAGGCCTGTAAACAAGAAGTCTGCATGAAGGCCTAAGAAAGTTTTTCTTTATTAATCCCGATTATTTTCTCTCGCTCCAGTGTTTCATTTCGCCCAGCTTAAAGTATGGGAGGGCTAAAGGAATTGATTAGCCCGTACCTTATGAAACCTCCGCATCTCCTTTGAAAAAGGAGGAAGAAAAATATAACGGCGAAAGTCTACGTAAAGTTGTGTTAAAAACTTGCTGAACTGTGTAGGAAGGCACAAAGCAATATTTCCCACGGAATACATAAGTGAGCAACTTATCAAATTCATTTACATACATAACACACTGGGTTGGTCTTGGAACTTAGTTGCTAAGTAGCCCGCAGCCTCTCTGACTAAGTAGAGCGTTTATAAATTCCTAATGGAGCACTTAACCTCAACAAGATTACGTTGGGTGGCAACAAGCATCTTGCCGCGATGAAGGGGGAAAAAAATCCATTCTCTCGTTTCACTCTTATACACTCCCAACCTCCTCGGTCTCACAATTTCTTACTCGTACACACTTGAAAACTTGAACATTCTATACGTCCATGTACGTTACCGTCTAACCTTAAGATCTTCTGCAAGGGAAGAGCTCACTTGACTTGATGTTTTCATGTGGGCACTGAAATCAATCTTATTCTCCTACACTTTCCTCATTTTCTGAAGGATAGAAGTTCATAGAAAACGAGAAAGCCGCGTAAAAAAGCGAAAAGTGCAAAAATTGGACAGGAAAGTAAATATTTATGTAAGAGCCATTCCCGTGGGATTAATCTCATTATAAATTTTCATCAAAGTGGCTGCCACCGCCAGGAGAGAAAGAGAAGAAGAAAGGGAGAGATAATAAAACGAAAAAGAGGAGGAACTCTCCGAGGGAGTTGCTCTCATCAAGTTATCGAGTTTCAGAAAAAATTCAATTGTGAGTAATTGGAGTTTAGGAGGAAAATCAACAAGGTGACTGTGACAGGACAATTCTCTTCAAAAAGTTGGAACTTCCATTCATTTACATTACGAATCTTCTCTATGCGAGATCCCTTCGCACAAGATTTTCGCTCATCTTGAGAATTTATTTGGGCTTTATTTTCGCTGAATGTCGATGTATTTTATTACAGTTCTGTTTTACGCCCACCTCTAGAGCCACATCTATTTGAGAAGCAAACAAAACAATCCATTGTTTTTTGTTTTTTTTTTTTGTTTTTTTCAAGTGTGTTTTGAGTGGGGTCGGGATGTTGTGTCTTGAAGGGGTCGGAATTTCACATAATATGTTATGTTATGTGGTTGATATTATCAAATAACTTGACATGTTATGTCGCCCTTATGCCAAAACCGCGAATGTGCGAGTTTTTCGATTTTGAGTTTTTAGCGCCATCTGCATAAGCTTGAGGTATACTATTCAGTAAATTAGTCGATATTCGGCTAATTATTGCTAATTAGCAGAAATCGAATGCCTCATCCACGAATGTGATGAGAGTGCCCTTACATTATGATGCCAAAAACGCGAATGTACTCATTCGGATTACGAATTGAAATGTAAACCGCACGAATGTGCCTCATTCGCGAGTTTGGCCTCTTCTCCACTATGAAATTCTCTCATTCGCGCAGCTGTTCAAGAACAGTTGCGGAGCGGAAATTCCACGAATGTGCTCCTTGGTTTGTACCGGTGGATGCCAAACTCGCGAAAGTGCGCGATTTGCGCCGCGAATGTGAATCTTTTTTGTCAACTTAGCGATGCCAAAACAACGAATGTGCTCTAAAATGTGATTAACGTTTGCGCATGCTCCCTAGCAACATGGAACGATTACTCGGGTCATTGGGGTTTAATAATAACTGGTTGTCGTGCGCCCTGGACTAAAACCTGATTTTTCGAAGCCGGTAGAAAGTTCTAGTTGCAATTTCCAAAAACTGAAAAATTGCACATTCGTGGTTTTGGCATAAGGGCGACATTGTCATATCAAGTAACATGACATGTTATTTGATACATTGTATCAAATAATCTTATCAAATCAATCGTATCAATTGTATCAAATCAATCGTATCGAATTAAATAATCGTATCAAATAACATGTCGGAATTTCACGTATTAAATAATAATATTATTTAATATTATTTCGTATCAAATAACATGTATCAAATCGTATCAAATAATCTTATCAAATCAATCATCGTCAAATCTGAAATTTTGACAAAATACTTGGTTAACCATCCAGTTGTGCCCGCAATGTTTTCAGTGCGATCGCCCAAACCTATGGGGCTAAAATGGGGCTATAGGAGGGGGGTTTTTTGAAGGCTTTGAGCTATCGGATCGAGTTAGGTGTCGTTTTCGAAGTATTATTGGACGTAGAATCCAATACAGGGCTCTCATGGGGCTAAAAATGGGATTTTTGAAGGATCCCAGGAGGTTAAATATTTTTCTAGTAAAAAATAAAGAATTTTTGAAAAAAAAAAAAATCCCCAAAAAATTGTTTCTACAATTTTCTTATTGACACAGAATTAAATTTTTGCGCTAGTAGGTAACCTATATCAAAGAATAATAAACCCTTGTGTAAAATTTGCAGCGTTTTTTTAAATTAATTAATTCATTAATTTGTTTGTAGCCCTAATACCAACTGAATCCGTTTTTTAGCCCAACCTTTCCCTCAAAAAATGGAAAGGTGCGCTCACCTCTTTTTTTTTTTGTCTTATGTCGTATCAAAATTTGATACAAAATTATTTAATAACATGTATCAATTCGTATCGATTGTATCAAATAAATCGTATCGAATTAAATAATCGTTTCAAATAACTTGTCGGAATTTCACGTATTCGAAATTTCACTTATGTCGGAATTTCACGTATTAAATAATATGACGTAATAAATAACATGACATGTTATTTGATACGACATACATTGTATCAAATCGTATCAAATAATCTTATCAATTGTATCAATCGTATCGAAGTAAATAATCATATCAAATAACATGTCGGAATTTCACTTATGTCGGAAATTCACGTATGTTGGAATTTCACGTCTGTCGGAATTTCACGTCTGTCGGAATTTAACGTATGTCTTGAAGGTGTCGGAATTTCACCTATCAAATAACATGAATTCGGCACCTATTAAAGCTCCTTGTTACAAATTTTCACTTCAAAAATCCGTACTCATTGCGGGCCATTCTCCCAGACATTTTGATGTCCGGAGCGTTTTCCAAGCCCCATTATAATTTTTTGAGTTGAAACTTTTTTAAATTATTGTTTTTGACTTTATCTGGAACAGTTTTTTCAAATTTTTCCGATTAATGAGTTCGTTCAATAGAGAAAAAAGTTTAAATAGTCAATTCGTCATTCTCTGTCCACGGACACGGGTGTCCAGGTTCGACCTTCCCAACTTTGATGTCTTGAAAAAGGGGTTTTCGCGGGTTAATAAAAAATTCGCGCCCTCATAGCACCTTGGTCAACATCTGGAGATTCTCCCTCAGGGTTTCTCATAATTTTAAGTTAACTTTCTTTGAAAATCTAGAGGAGAATATGTTTGTCTGGACTACATAGTATTAGCTCGTCCAAGACGTTTCTTGAATTTTGACAGACACAGGTGTTTTTTCCACTTGTTTTCTCCCGCCATTCGATTCCCGCGCATCTCAGCTGCCTAGAACAGTTTCAGTTCCTTTCAAAGTCTCAGCGTCAAATTGTCTCGTCCAGGACGTGGCTGTCACTCTCCATCATTCTCCCGTCAGTGATTTTACGGTAACTGTTTAAAAATAATTTTTTTCGTCGGTTTGGTGTGTTAGAGCTCATGAAATAGTTTCAATTTCACTCCAATCAATTGAGAATTTGTTAAAGTAAAGTAAAGATAAACAGGAATACCCATTTGCTCCCGTCATTCTCCGTCCACCCTTGTTTCATTTAAACGTTTCTCTCTTAGACGATTTATGTCGTATATTGCAAGTACGACGCGTCACATTTATATACGAATCAGGAAGTTTTATTCCGCTCAAACGCGAAATTGTCACTCCACGCTCCGTTGAGCTACAAGCCTGTTAACCATTCCTCGAAGTTCTTGTCTTCAGAAGAAACTCCCGGCTTTGTAACTTCAGTGAGAATTCCAACCACATAAATTAGCTCACCTAATTAATCTGAAAGGGACACGTCTCAGCCGAACGTTCAACGTTCCGCTGAGGGCGTCCCCAAGTTGGAAAATTACGTCACCCTCGAGGGAAACGGAAGTTAATTAGGCACAAACTACTCGACACGATATCACTTTCAAGTCTTTCGCGCATCCTCTCCGACTCTTCTTGAGCGCAAAAAGACAAACAAATGCCGGAGTTCAGTTGCTGTTTGGTACAGGCAGACCTCCAACATTTCGTGAATTCACGCACCATCTGCGAAAGATCTTACATCCCTGACATTCCTAGAATTTTCATTAAATGCAGTAAATTTTACAATACTCATTGACAAACAATCTCTCAAATTAACTTCATTTTATGGGCTGGTATAAAAACAAAACAAAATAATCACGTTGCTCTCTTCGGACAAGGGTGAAGTACATCTGCAGACAAGCAGCATGCATATTTTATCGGATTAGGCGTTTTCACGGTGAGGGTTACGCTGAAGAGGTTCTTTTCGAGCATTTTAGAGGTTGATAAATTATTCACCAGGTTCTTTGTTTCTGAATTCAGCTTTGTCTTTACTAAGAGATGAGCAACAGTAAGTAGATTGGCAGAGCGATTGTGGATAGATACCAACAGGTAATGAATTTAATGAGGCCAAGTACATTCATAATAAAGAATAGATTCAGTCAACACAGGAGAGCAGATTGTGAAAACCGCTGATGTGAATTATGGGTGTTACTTGACTGTTACAGTAGGAAACGATTGAAAAGGATTGGCTGGAGAACAAGGCTACTTAAGAAAAGAGAGAATGACATTGTTAGGCAGAATGCTGGCGAAAGGAGAGGGAAAACACTCGAAGAACCTGCTAAGTACCGGTCGATTGAAAATTCTAATTTATAGACTTCATGCATAGGCTACCACCTGCTCCATAATGCATAGGCCAACTAGTTTAATTTCACGTAATAACGGTCCCGGCTACTTCTCTTAAATTTGAATAAGCCCCATTCATTCCTGAAGTTCAGGTCTCCAAGTTTTTCAATATAAAGCCGCACATAAATTTTGGGAGTCCAAGTTGGGATTAAACTACCACCTGCAAATATCCATCGTCAAGACAGAATGATGCGAGAACGATGGATAAGAATGTGAAGGTAATCTTTTAACGTGGGAGTGGGACAGTTCATAATACTTGTTATTAAGTACTGGGGATAAACGCAACGGCCGTTCGCGAGAATATTCATAGCGCCACTTCCTCCATCACATTGCACACAACTCATTTTCCTCAACCAAACACAACGTTACACGAAGGGGTGCTAATTCACTCACAAAAAACCATCGTCTTTATCAGGATTCGAACCCGTGGCCTCATCAGAATGCAGCGCGAAGTGATTGGCCGTTCTTTAAAAATCTTGACTAGGGCTTGGATTCGAACATAATATGTTATCGCATAATAGATCCTAATATTATTAGCATATTTTTTCCTGTCTAGTAAACATTGAAAAAAGCCTTTTGGTGGTCCTTACACCTCACTGGGACCAACAGAATTTAAATTGCTTGGGCATATAAATCTAAAACACATCGGTCTCACAATAAACGCATATGCTTATGCCCAATTTTGGGATACGCGTCCAGATAGGTTCAGGTTCCCCAGGATCCAGGTTTTCAACAAGTGAGGGCCGACGATCATCAGGAGTTTTCACTGTGTGCCATCTAAGGGTTTACCAGGAGGGGTTGTTTTCTTCTTTATAAAGAATCTCTTTGACTTCATCGAAACAAGGCGATAGGACGGGAGACTGACGACAATGGAAAGACAAAAAGCCCTCGAGAAACATATTATGAAACATAATTATATTATAATTAGCTGATAACTCCTCAAAAAAAAAAAAAAAAAAAAAACGCTGCAAATTTTACACAAGGGTTTATTATTCTTTGATATAGGTTACTTGTGCCAAAATTATTTCTGTGTCAATGGAAAAAATTTTGGAAAAAATGTTTTTTGGATTTTTGTTTCAAAAAAATTGTTTTTTCAAAAATTCTTTATTTTTTACTCAATAATATTAAATATTTTTATTTTAATTAAATATTAAATATTTTATTAAGAGGTAAAATTTTAACCTCTTGGGATCCTTCAAAAATCCCATTTTTAGCCCCATGAAAGCCCTACAGATCGCCACAGAGAAATCGGATCGTTCCGGGACCCCCAAAAATGGATTCTACGTCCAAAAATACTTGGAAAACGACACCTAACTCGATCCCATAGCTAAAAGCCTTAAAAAAAACCTCCCATAGCCCCATTTTAGCCCCATAGCGCCCCACGGGTTTGGGCGATCGGACTGAAAACCTTGCGGGCACAACTAGATGGTAAACCAAGTATATTGTCAAAATTTCAGATTTTTAGAAAAATTCCTACCGCCCAAAACGGCCTGGACGGCGGACGGCGGACGGACATTTCGGATTTAGAATGTAGACATCTTGAAACGGATAATGTAATATTTTGAGGCCGATCGGAGACGTCGACCCCCGTCGCGAAAACATAGGTGTATTATTCCAAGAATAATAAACCAAAAAAAGGAGAAAAGCTTATCACAAATCTGATAAAAGTTGTTGTTAACTTTATTAGGTCGGGTGAAAAACATGATGGACGGAAAGAATGATTGACGTTATTTGAGGATCGAAATCACACGAAATCTTGTCCTTTTCGAAAAAAAAGGCCTCTCCTGAAAAATTGACTATTTCGACACAAAAACCCCATTTACGACGAAAGTATTGGACCTAAAGAGCAAATTTTTATGACAGTTTACTTTCATCACATTGACGCTTAGGACCAAAGAAAATTCGAATCAGAAAACTTGGTACCACCTCGCGATTTTTCAAAGTTGCTAGGAAATGGCTGGATTTTGGCCAGTTTTGCAACTGGTGCGATTTGATAACGGTTGATGTTATCAAAATTTCCTTTGGTCAGTCGACAGTAAACAATGTGAACGTGATGTGCTCCGTCCAGTACATCCAAAGATAACGGGTTCCAAAGTAAGCTTATTTTACCACATAGAAAATTATTTTGGTTACCCCCTTAAAAGGACAATTTTTCAGGATTAAAATAATTCAAATAAGCAGCTTCATTTATAGAATAAAATACACACATGGATGAATAAACTTCTTTTCCAAAAGGTATTTAATAAAGGTAGGAATATACATAACGGAAAATTAAATTTTTATAAAATGGAGAAAATGGGAGAAATGAAAAAATTCACACAGGTGCATTATTCCAAGCATAATAAACCAAAACGAATCCAAGTGAACCTTCATCATCATGGTAGAACTAGTCAGAGGTCATTTGAATGCATCACTATTGATTACAAGGTAATTAATCTGTGCACGAGTTATTGCTCACCAATACCCGCAACATGGTGATCCGGATTGTAGGGATGCAATAATTAAACCCTATAATAATCGTAGGGTTCAATTATAATGATTATTACATCGACATGACAATTTACCTCCTCATTCAGTGTACTTACATAGAGTTGCAGTAAAATGCTCTGCAATTTCCACGAATTGATGAATTGACTCGTAATGTCAGTAGGACGGTGAATTTTGTAGATAAAACCGACCTTTTAGCCAACCCTTTCAAATATTTTTTCCCCCATACCGTTTCGAGGCATCTAAGAAATATCGGTTCCCATTTTTTATAACTAACTATAAACTTTTTATTTGCTCGTCAGTTGAGTGCTCCCTCGAGAGAAGTTTACGGCTTCTAAGCGGCCGAGTGAATTGAGCGAGACATCTTCTCCCTTTCGGCAGTAACGATTGATTGATTGGTTATTAATGCTCGCGTAGAGTTATGGAAATTCCATAATGGAATAAAATATTACTTTAATCATCTACCCATCAAGTCAGACCTGTGACGTCCCTCCCCTGGCTAGCCACCCATCTCGCGCGCCTGATCTCTTCAAATCGTTCAAATTAAACTCGCCGTCTAAATTCGCTCATCGTCGGAATGAGTTTTTTCGGGATTTCGTATTAAAATTCGGATCTCTAGGTAGGAACAGGAGGAAACGCGAACTCGAACGGACGGTTAACGACCGAAGAATTAGAAAGAAATTAGTTTCACGAACTCGCGTAACGCGCTTATCGGACGTAAAGTTGGCCGAGGAATCGGAATTCACGGAAAAAATTAGGAGTTTCCATTTGAAATAAAAAAGTTGGGCGCGAATTCGCCTATTCGCGCGCATCTCAGGGGAGGTTCAACCCCCCTAAGGAATTTTAAACGGTCCACCGAGATGATAGAAAAACCGCCTTATTTTTACGGCTCACCGTTTAGGAGGAGAAGGCTTGTGACACACTCTGCCAGATAGTTACAGACACGATGAGAATGATATTGAGCCCACTGCGAGATATAAAATAATTTTATATCTCGCAGTGGGCTCAAATAAAATTATTTTGAGACCCCGGAGAGCATTTGAGGGTCGAGACCAATGACGACTCCGAGAGATCGATCCGCACGATTATTAGTTGAAAAAACTCAGCATCAGCAAAAATATCATGAATAGAGGGCAGCAGTAAAGCTAAACCGAACTTAGCAGAACGTCTCCGACTTTCATAGAGGAGCCGGGACTTGTGAATTGACTCACTAACAGCCTAACATCCTGATCTTCGAACTATTAGCTCTGGAACTCTATTGATTATACAATTACGTAGGGTTTTATACATATTACCACCACTACTAGCTTATCTCCAAGGGTAGGAGAGGGTAAATTTTGAGGGTTTCAGGCGGTGTTAAGGGCGGTGGTACATCCTCAAGGGTGGAGGTAAATGAAGGTAAATGAAGTAGAGTTGGGATTTTTGAGTTATAGGAGAGGTTACCATCGAGTTCGTTCACGTTAATGACGTTTAAGAGCTAATGGGTCCAGAAGGCGACCACCGAGTTCCCTCCGGTTCCTTCGCGTGCTTCGCTTCGGAAAGGAACCGTTCCAAATAACAGTTCGTTCACCCGCTTATTATTTAATAAATATAATTATATTATATATTATATTATTTAATAAATAATATTTATAGCGTTGCCCAATAAATCTTTGTGCGCTTTTGCCACCATCACCATATCCATAGGCGAAGAGTAATCATTTCCGTTCTACAAATTTCAATCAATGAGGGGAGAATGACCGTAAAATTTGGGGTTGAATGCCAATGGAAACCCTCGCAGGCGTTAGTGGCATTCCGAAGGTATGCCGAAGGCATTCCGAAGGCATAGTTGCATAACATAGGCATTCCGAAGGTGCATTGCAAGAATTTACTCATTTCAACTGAGCGTTCTTTGTAGTCGTTGGGGAGGCCCACGTTCTGGATTGTCTTCCACCAGCTCTGAGTAACATGAAATTTGCACCCTTTAATAGCTCCATTTTTCCGTACAATCTTGGCAGCGCATTCGTTGTTCCGATTTTGAAACAACGATCAGGAAAAAGTTTATGTAGGTCTTTTCCTCTTTATTGGCTCATTCATCAGTAAATTATGAAAGGTACCAACCAAGAGAGTATCACGTTTAGTCGTTTGGCTGCGAGAATGCAACACGTTTGGCTACCAAAACAGCTAGCGTGAAGTCACGTTTGGCCACAAGATGAATGGCGCTTTTGGCCACGAAATTACTGCTATCACCAGAGAATCACTTACCAATGGGTTTCCAAGGCTTGCCAAGATGGTTTCGAGCTTTCCAGAGCTGTCCAAGCTCGTCCCAAGCTGACGTAAGTTTCCAAGGCATGCCAATATGAAACCAAGCTGGCTAAAGGTTGATCTTCACGTTTCAGTTATATCAGTAAATCCATGGCCATCAGTGCTCTGTGCCCTTCAATGACATCGATGATAAATTGTTTACACACCAGCGTTACAAGCCGCACGGAGCACTGATGGCCACGGATTCATTGAAACACTGAAATATGTGGATCGACATTAAGAGTCTCCAAGGCTTGCCATGATGGTCCCAAGCTTTCCAGACCCGTCCAAATCTTGCACATTTGGTGCCGAACTGGCTAAGGGTTTCCAAGTCTTGCAGAGCTGGTCGAAATGCCGCGGTGGCCATACGGGTCGTTCTTCGTGTGGCCAAACTTGTTGCCTCTCCAGGCTCCCTTCAAAGGTCTTCGGGGCCAAACGTGTTTCTCCTTCAACCAATAGTGGTCCTTCAAATATCCATGAATACTTACTACCTAGTAAAAACGTAACATCTTAGCAGGAACGGAACAGTTACATTTGGGAAGCAACTCGACGCTCATTACATCGGCAGTTAAAAACCTGGGATGGAACTCGTAGTCTTTTAAGCACAACCCATTAACGGGAAGGAACTCGATAGCCCCCGTAGGAAAGGAAGAAAAGTAGAAAGTAAGTTTTGGAAACCCCCAAGTTCACTTGCGAATTATTTCCTCATTTTATTTTTTAGTTCATTCATCAATCTACGCAAGAAGAATAAAAAGTTACAGAATATTATGGTATTAGGTAGTCCAAATACCGTGTGAACATTTCCACCTATCTGCGACACATTTTTTCTGTCGGTCTCCGCTTTCGCGCGCAAAATGAAAACCGCGGTTGCTCCCAACTAATGGCGTCCATTTTTTCCCCGCTCTCAGACCCCTTAGATAGCAAAACGTTGCCACCCTCGAGAAAGGGAGGAAAAAAAAAACTATAATAAACTTCGGGAAAGTACGCGCCCCTCCCATCAAGCTTTTAATTAGAGGCTGCCCTCTTACTGAATGATGACGACGAGTTAAGGTTTAACTCCTAGTCCTTTCTCTGTAGCTGGTAAATTACGAAAAATCATTCTCTCCTGCTCACTTAAAAGTAAAAAACGTGGGTGATGAAATTGAAAGAAGCACTCAACAAGTATTTTTGGCACTGCAGCTCATCAAATCCGAATTACGTTTTTTTTTTTTTTTTTTTTTTTTTTTTTTTTTACAGAGAAAATTTAGCGCCTCGGTTGGAGGTAATAATAAAATAATTTGCATTAAAAAAATACAAAAAACATAAAATTTATATGAAAAAATAAAATATGAAATTACTTTAAAAAACAATATTATTCTATAAAAACAAAATGGAGTAAGGGTAGGGAAAAAACAGCAATGTCACTTTTTTTTCGAAAATGAATTTGATACATCATTGGAATCAGAATGAACAGTACTTTTCAACGTTTATCCAAACAGGGAAAGAACCAGTTCAGTCAGGGTCAAAATAGCACTCAAAGTTTCGCTATACAGGGAAAGAACCAGCTATGTCACCCCGTACAGGAAAAGAACCAGCTACGTCAGTTTCGCTATACAGGGAATTCCCTGTATAGGGTTCTTTAAAGAACCATCCTTGTCTCCAGCAGATTCGGATAGACCCCTACAGATAGCGTTGTTTTCGCGATCCTGTGGGTTAATTCGTATGTTTCAGATGGTCACTTTTAATATGCACAACGATGGATTTCTGAATATTTTCCATGGGGTTTGCCACATTTTTCGATTTTTGTTACCTGTACAAATTTATTGATGACTTGGAATTTCTTGGGGCCATTTCTGGCATCCATATGAGTATTTTGGGACGAAAAACGATTCATTATTTATCATAATAAAGGTTTTATTCAGTTTTGAAGTTAAAAACTCGTGTGGTGTTTGCCGACGGTGCAGAGGTCTAATCCAATGAGGTGGTTAGGGTGAGAAATGACTCCTCTGCTGAGTACTAAATTGTTTATTGGAATAAACAATTGTAGCGTGGGGACCGGTTTCGAGCAACTAAGCTCATCTACAGCCCTGACAAGAAAACCATTTGTCATTAGCATCAGAGGAAAAACCATAAAATTATATTAACAATGTAAGCTCGAAATT
This sequence comes from Pilophorus perplexus, assembly GCA_955831195.1. Taxonomy (NCBI): domain Eukaryota; kingdom Metazoa; phylum Arthropoda; class Insecta; order Hemiptera; family Miridae; genus Pilophorus; species Pilophorus perplexus. Next base: position 30,471,124 of record OY037011.1, read on the forward strand.
ATATTATACTGAAGGTATATGAACAAACACAAATGGTGAAAAATTATAACTGACGAAAACGGTCCAGAATGGTGGTACATAACTTGACAATAGTAAATTCGGAATATGGACCCACTGTTAAAATTGGCTCCATGACTGATGGCCAGTGAACCATTTGAAAACCAGTTATGGTATACTACAGGTACTGAAAGGAGAATTGTTTATTATTCTAGTGGCAAAACATCTACTTGATATATGATTAGTGACAAAGAGAAATTAGAGGTAAGAAAGTCAGAGATAATTTTAAAAATGGACCCATTTGACAAGGTTATCAATTGGTACTAGGAAAGATGAATTTGGAATTATTCGTTTTTAAAAAAAACAATTGATAAGTTAAAACTACAGAAAATGATGACATACCTAGGTGACCTAGTTGACCTAGCACCATGTCAACTAGGTCACCTAGGTATGTCATCATTTTCTGTAGTTTTAACTTATCAATTGTTTTTTTAAAAAACGAATAATTCCAAATTCATCTTTCCTAGTACCAATTAATAACCTTGTCAAATGGGTCCATTTTTAAAATTATCTCTGACTTTCTTACCTCTAATTTCTCTTTGTCACTAATCATATATCAAGCAGATGTTTTGCCACTAGAATAATAAACAATTCTCCTTTCAGTACCTGTAGTATACCATAACTGGTTTTCAAATGGTTCACTGGCCATCAGTCATGGAGCCAATTTTAACAGTGGGTCCATATTCCGAATTTACTATTGTCAAGTTATGTACCACCATTCTGGACCGTTTTCGTCAGTTATAATTTTTCACCATTTGTGTTTGTTCATATACCTTCAGTATAATATAATTTCGAGCTTACATTGTTAATATAATTTTATGGTTTTTCCTCTGATGCTAATGACAAATGGTTTTCTTGTCAGGGCTGTAGATGAGCTTAGTTGCTCGAAACCGGTCCCCACGCTACAATTGTTTATTCCAATAAACAATTTAGTACTCAGCAGAGGAGTCATTTCTCACCCTAACCACCGCATTAAAAACTCGTTTTTCTCAGATTGCAGCTTTCTTGACATAGATGGTTTTTTCCCTGTACCCTTCAAATGGTACCTATTTTAAATGTAAAATGATTGTTGAAACTCACTTTACTTTAAGTAGGTACTTTACCTTTTTTACTTTTTTTTTTTTTTTTTTTTTTGTGGATCAAATTGTATTAATTATTAATATTATTGCACTTTAAACATTTAGTTCGGAATACTTTATGCCCCGTTGTAAGGGCCTCCTTTTGAGCATAAGAGCAAAACAACGAACGCGCCGGACGGAACAATGTCGTATTTCACTAAGTCTTAGTCCTTTGATAAATGCAACCCTCCACACTGTAGAAAGCAGGTACGACCTGAGGGTGTTTATGAATACTAGATGGCTTTCTTTAGTAGACCACGCACAAAAGAGACTTCACAACGACGATGGGGGGGGGGGGGGGGGAGGTAAGTGAAGAATACGAAGTAACGTTGAAGTGATGGGATTTCGCTCTGACATGACAAGGATAATTGGAAGCTCCGCCGGACGCATGACTGTTTCGGACCATAAATCTCGCTGAGGGTAATAAGGGACCGGATAGAGATTGATATACGCAGGGGGGAAAAGCTGCCACGAGGAACAAAAAAAAAAAAAAACCCCTCGTGCAGTACTCAAAATATCGATTGAAGTTATTGCTTCACAGCCAAATGCGTCATGATACCCGAGAAAATAGTAAGAAATGGCGCTGAATAGATTAATCACTCCAATTTGAACTTAGATGAACAGAGAAAGCCAGCGAGAAACGGTCCCAGTTATGAAGAAAAAAAACCATATTTCAGCAATGGATTTTCAATAGTGAAGTTGTTGAATGAAACATATCGTCAATTACTTTTTCGTCCTAATCATTATACCTAGGTACCTTTTATTTACAAAAAAAGGGGGGGGGGGGAGGGTATTCGGGAAGTGATTTATGGGCTAAAGGGTTGAGGTTCAGAAAAACTGACGACGTACCTTCGTCTCTCGAGCACTAAGAGGCAAAAGTCACGTTTGCTCTGTTGTGATAAATCGTCCTTCTCTTTTCTTCATTCCACAACTCCGCCTTCCCCATTCCGCAATCGCTCTTGAGTTTTATTATATCAAATGAAATGAAAGTGGTTTCAACACTAGGAAAATGAGAAAAAAGAAGAAAAACAAAAACATACGATTGCCTATTCCGTGACTGGAATTTGGAGATGATCATTCAGGTATTGCATTGTTTGCTAAAGGATGCACAACCGCTTAAGCGATCTAAATTACGAAGTAGCAATCTTTTCAGCTCTTGCAGGTGCTGAAATTTGTGCCTTTTTAATCAATATTGGGCTGCTGTGGGGTTGTTTGAAACTTGCCAGCTTCCGCACTCCTTTTGCTCCCCCTTTTCCGCCGAATGTCCACCCAAAGAGCGCTGAAATCCAGTTCTTACTGTATCACATCATTTGGAGTGTACTTTAAAGTTCGGATCTGATTTACCGTCAAGGCTCCGGGTTTCCTTCCTGGACGAATCAAGTCGTAGACTGGATTGGCCGTGAAGTCTTTGAAAAAGTCATATCTCAGGGTGGTGACCTTGTAATGGGGTTATCACACTGTAGGAAACTCCCAGCCAGCCGACGAGCGGCGGTTGACGTCACAATCACGGCCAATGCCGGTGGGAGCCGCCTGGTATACGACACCCCCCCTGTTATCTATGAACGCCGGACGTCTGGCACCCCGTCGTGCAGCACGAACTGTCCTCACTGCACGACGGATTGCGAGGCGTCAGGCGTTCATAGATGAGGGGGAGAGGGTGTCGTATACCCGGCGGCTCCCATCGTCATTGAGTGTGATTGTGGCGTCAATCGCCGCTCTTCCGCTGGCTGGGAGTTTCCGACAGTGTGATTGAAGCAGGTTGCCTCGGTTCGGTGAAGGTAGATCGTTTTGTTTTTCTGATGGCGCTCGAGCGCCATAGATCTATTGTCCCCTGGACGTAATCTACCTCCATTCGGGTGTGTCCAGGTTTGAGAAATTTCTGGATGATTGTCAAATTCTTTTCTGCGCTAATTGAGAGGAGAGCGTTTGAAAAAACCCGTCGGCCACGTAAGGGTCTAATAGGTAGGAAGATCTTAAAGTAATATTTAGGTACCTATCTTGCCCCTATTTTTTGGATCAATATAGAAACAATCTAAACTCACGTATTTCCTCCAAAATCCCAGGGAACAGGAATATCTTTACAGGAATGACTTGAGGAAATTTGACCTGCTTCCTCATGCAGTGTTTTATTTTTGGGGAAGGGAGGGTTATTAAATTAAATTCAAACTGAATTAAATTGAAATTCTAATTATGAATCAATTTAAGTTATTCAAGCAATCAGAAGGGGAAGGCCGAAAAATTTATTGGGCCCCAGGTGGGACTCGAACCCACAACCTCTGCATAACTAGTGCAACGCTCTAAACCAACTAAGCTACAGGGAACCGCAGCTGAGAAAGAACATTGGAGATTGAAGGCTCAACTGTCCCCTGCTTCCAACAATTGATTCGGCCTTATCATATTGTTACTTATTTCTCCCCCTCTGAACCTTGATTTGATGTGAAGCCAGTAGATAAGGCCCAATCAATTGTTGGAAGCAGGGGACAGTTGAGCCTTCAATCTCCAATGTTCTTTCTCAGCTGCGGTTCCCTGTAGCTTAGTTGGTTTAGAGCGTTGCACTAGTTATGCAGAGGTTGTGGGTTCGAGTCCCACCTGGGGCCCAATAAATTTTTCGGCCTTCCCCTTCTGATTGCTTGAATAACTTAAATTGATTCATAATTAGAATTTCAATTTAATTCAGTTTGAATTTAATTTAATAACCCTCCCTTCCCCAAAAAGGAATATCTTTGATGGTAATCTAAGGTGAGTTTGGATTTTCCCCACCAGAGAGAGAATGTCCTTCAAACAGGTGACGGAAATCTTAAATCTTTCAAATGGTGAAAGGCGCTAACGGAATTGTCCGGACGCCAAACTTTAAATGAAAGATTTTATATTAGTAGTTTTGATTGAAAGAATTGGAGCAAAATAAGTATCACGTGTGTTATGTCGATGTCGATATAAGAATTTATAAATGATTCAATCTGTGATGTTGAACGAGTACTGACACAAACTCAGCTTACCAATACTGCATCACAAGACACTCACCTGGAAAATAAAAAAATAAATTAATACTACTGATTCATTAATGAATCCTGTAATTACAGGAAGTAAAACAACAGTATCATTACTAGGGTTCGGATTTTGCGTGTTTTGAATATTTTTTGCTAAGCCCCCTAACATTCATAGATGTACATTTTGAGTGTTTTTAGGCCATTTGCAACCCAAAAAACTGAAATCTATTTCGCATGTTTTGCATGTTTTGGTGGTTTGGGGGGATTTTTGCATCTTTAGGAGATTTATGCATGTTTTTTGCATGTTTTTTGAATTTACCAGACGTTGTTACAAAAAATAAAATAAGCTTCTTTTTAAAAAAATTGAAACTAGGTACTAATTTAAGGAGATAGTTTTGGCTGAAGACATTGCTAACTACAGATTTTTACCCATTGTGTCCTGTGATGTGGAGCGGTCATTTTCTACTCTGAAGACATTTCTAAGTGAGAACAGGCGACGTTTTAAGGTTGCTAACTTGGAAAAAGTTTTAATAGTTAACTGTAACTTCAATGAGTTGAATGATGGCAGCAATACTGAAGAAAATGAATCCGAAAATGTTGTGGAGATTGAATAAATTGTAAATAAGAAATAACGTATCTGTAAATATAATGTACATTTTCTATCTGTGAACTTTTTATTCTTACCTATTTACCTTGTTTTTGAAAAATAAGAAGAAAATAGTAAAATAACTACAAACAGAAAACAATTATTACAATTTTTCAATATTTAACTATTTATCAATTACCTTTTGAAGATTTACGCTAATATGTTATATTGTTTATTAAACAACATTATTATTATATAAAAGGAGAGTTTCAAAAGCCATTAAAAAAAGTGGTACTTTTTCCAAAATTTATTTTGAATGTTTTGACATTTTTTGTGTGCATGTTTTGGCATTTTTATCGCATGTTTGCATGCATGTTTTGCCTTAAATTTTTGCATGTTGATCCGAACCCTAATCATTACACGCTTGATGGACAGACCCATGTTTTTTTGCACTAATCAAGGTTGAACTTATCGAGGTTTCAGCGTAGTCAGATGGAACCAAATTTTGGGCACATTACTTGAAACTGTCAACTATCAATTTCTGGCTCGAGCTCTCCGAGTGAATTCAAACGTGCCGGAGAAATTCGAGGAGATTCTCATTCCGAGTTTGACCCAGTTGGTGTGGATCTTACCTATTAGGTGCAGGCCGGCGAGAGGGAAACCCTCTCGATTCGAGAGAAACTTCCGGTCAACGAAATTCAAATAAAACGGAAACGCGGATTTGTCAGTGAAGTTTTTCAGGAAACTTGTCGCCAAAGTGCAAGAAGAGTTGTTAGATCTCCGTTCATCTGGAGATGGGTAGCTGTGTGGGGGGGGGGGGGGGGGGGGGGAGTCGAGGAAAAGACGAAGCGAACGGTACCCGTGTTCTTGTGGCCTCAGGCTCTCGTCCTTCGGAATTGATCAGGAAGTTAATGGAGGGTGTAATTAAGAAAGTTTTAAATATTCCCCAGCCTCCTTCGCCTAACCTCCTTGGCTGGTCTCTTGGGAACTAATACACCAAGTTCTTCATCAACTCTTTCTTCTTTTTTTTATTATATTAGAAAGCTCCGTTTTTAAAGTGTGTGGAAGAAAAAGCGAGAAAAAAGAATTTACTATTCGCTGGACACTTTTTCCTTCTAACGACGAGCCCACTGTAACACCTAATTAATGCTCTAGAAGAGATCAAGTTTCTCAGTGACTTTTTAGCTTTAACAATTTAATTAATTCGGAAAGGGAGTTCCCCGCCTTCAATTTAGATAGCTTAGTCTCATGGGGACATAAAATGAATTAATATCACCGTCCTTGTCATTTTGATGACTTATAAAAAGCCCTACCTAATCAATTGAGTTCATTTCCCGAAAGATTATCTTTAAGAGGTTTTCTCTCATTTCTACCGCTGAATAATTATCACGAGGGAAGGGAAGCTACCGTTCTTTGAGAATATTACGTTTAAAACCGGATGATTCCTTTTGAGAATATCGAATTATTATGCAGAACGACTAATACACCCGCTGGGAATCCTAAATCACGTTTGAATGCAAATACACGGTATCACCAGGCACCAGGTCGGGTACCTTGCAAAAATTGCGGTCAAAACGAAACTTTGAGGGTTTGTTTGTGGTCGGTTAGTAACGTTATAACCACATTTTGCACACTGAATTTCCTCGTGCTATTTTGGGGGTGGCCAAAAAACCGCAAATTTGTCGCTCTGTTTTGGTTTTTCACAAATTACGTGAAAACTAAGCACCGCACGACAAACGTTACGAAACAACTATTAAAGACTATTAAATTCTGCGTCGATTGAACCCCCTATGCGTCAAAATCGGTTCGCTCGTGTTGCCGCTGTAGACCGTCAAAAAAGGGCAATTTTCCCATTTTGGTTTATTATTCTTGGAATAATACACCTATGTATTCGCGAAGGAGCGCGACGACTCCGATCGGTCTCAAAATTTGACGTCCGTTTCAAGAGGTCTAGATTCCAAAACCGAAATGTCCGTCCGCCGCGGCGCGTCGTCTGAATGTTTTTGAAAATCTGAAATTTTGACAAAATACTCGGTTTACCATCTAGTTGTGCCCGCGAGGTTTTCAGCCCGATCGCCTAAACCCGTGGGGCGCTATGGGGCTAAAGTGGGGTTACGGGAGGTTTTTTCAAGGCTTTTGGCTATGGGATCGAGTTAGGTGTCGTTTTCGAAGTATTTTTAGACGTAGAATTTATTTTTGGGGGTCCCGGAACGATTCGATTTTACTGAAGGGATCCATAGAGCTTTCATGGGGCTACAAATGGTTAAGTCACATTTAGTTTAGTCAGTCCAGTGTAGGCTTGTCGCTATTTTTGTGTTTTTTTTCGAAATGGGTGAAATAACTTTCCGGTGATTTTGTGTCGCCGCCGTAATATCGTGGTGTCTGAAACTGTTTCTGGATGATTTATTTTGAACCATCCCTTTGGAGTCTGTTTGGCTCTCTATGTCTTTTCAGTCTGCTTCGTCTTCTAACAACTCTTTGTCGTCTATAATCTGAATAATAGCCCAAAATCTGAATCCCGCCTGCACTTCTAGAAGTTTCCTGGGTGATAACAAACAGCTGATTTGAGGTGTTGCACTATGAAGTTCTGTGCCTCGGCCCCTGACGCATGGCGGACGTACAGAGCTTCATAGTGCAACACCTCAAATCAGCTGTTTGTTATCAACCAGGAAACGTCTAGAAGTGCAGGCGGGTGAGGCGGCAAAGTAAGTTTTTACATTTTTACTTTTAATACTACAAACAGTAAGAGCAAATTGTCATGGAAATCAGAATTTTATATTCAGTTGGTGAGACGAAGGAGGAAAAAAATGTGGGGCAGACCCCTTTTTTTCTCGCAAGTTCCTCAATAGGAACACTCCTTATCAGTGGCGTTTACTGCTCTGATTTACAAAGACTTAAGTGGAAAAGCGCTGTGGCTCGGTTATTTATGTTTGTTGCTATTAATCTTTCATGTTTACCTTCACTTTCATGTTTTCTTAATCTTGCAGATGGATCGACGAAAGAGAAAATATGAAAAATATCCCCCAGGATGCCTAAAAATGAGATGACTAAGATGACTAAAAAAGAGACTAAAAATGAAAAGACTAAAGAAAAGTGATGCAATTCTATTCAATTTTTGTATATCAATAAAATCGTTCCAATGTTATGCTAGTTTTTTCGTTTAACCATCGTAATCTTCATAGGCTACCATCGTCGCGAAGCTGTTCAATAGGTACTTCCTGCATCTTTTTCACCACACATCGCACATCTTGCTGGCCCCACAACTCGTCACATGTTCGTAAGAGAGCGTTATAGCATGAACAAGGGTATCTGTTTTTCGGCATACGGAAGAGGGCTGCCCACCACCCCAAGGCCCTCTCGAGTACAAAAACACCCAACTTGAGCCTTCCAGATTCTGCCCTTACCATGTAGTGAAGCTTACAAGAGGGAAGAAGTGAGTAAGCTCTTGAATATTCGGGACTGGTCTACCTCAATCTCCTCCTGATATCGTAGACACCAGATTGCGTAGAGCAGGACCGAAGATGCCATTGAGTCCACAAGACGACAGGTTGACTCCCAACTGTAGCATTTTCCGGACGATAGAATTTGGCGAACGCGACCCCACGCTCTAATTCCCTTTGTTACGAAGTGCTCCTTTGCTTTATTAAAACTTCCTGACGAAGAAAACGGAACCCAAGTGCACGATAACACCTTTTCCCGTAGGATTGCACTTATCGAAGTTTCACTGTTTTAAAATATTCTACTCAGTCCATTTCACAAGTGGACAAGAACTGAGGGATTTAATCATTTATAACTGTACAGTTCAACGAATTAGGTTGTGGTTCTTTTTGTGCGACCCCTTTTTAGAACCGTTCAGCTAAAGAACAAAGACTAATTCGTTGTTTCTTTCCTCGAGTAATTATTACTTTTGTTTCTACGTTTTCTTCATCACACCACTTTGATAGAACCTTCCCTCTCTCTCTCTTTCAAAAGCTTAATTGTTGAGAGGGTATTTAAGAAAAAAAAATCATCTTCTATTTTATTCAGTTCGGACTTTTTTCCAGTTGTGTCGAAATTATTCTGCAACCCAGAGATTAACTCTCCCTTTCTTGAGTCAAAGTACCAGAGGTGGTTCAGCTGACAGAATGAAGAAGTGAAAAGTTATTGATCACGATGCAGATGTGCCATGGCAATATTTTTTCCCTAGCCGCCCTCCATCCAGAGTTTAAAGTATCTCCAGCGACGGCGGGTAAAAATTGTATTTGTTGGCGATGCAGAATTAATTCCATTCTTTCTTTCAAAGCCTTCAAACTGTTCGTATCGTCAAGACCTTCTGTTTTGAGAACGTAATAACTCATATTATGCTTCTTTCTCATTGACATTTCGTTATGACGAATCTGCAATAATTGCACTTTCGTCATAACGAAATGTCAATGAGAAAGAAGCATAATATGAGTAACTATTACACCTTGTGGAGCACCCCACGCAGCGGGTGTTGAGTGTGTTTCTACAAGTGTTTTTAAATTTGAATTCACTATATATATATACTTTTTTTTTTTAAATGTTTTTTTTGTGTGTGTGTTGTGTGATTGGCTGAACGCCTGAGGCGTTGATCCACGATTTCGCCACTTTTGAAGGGGAGTATGGAAATATCCCTATCCTGGGCATAACACGAATTATTGTCGTGATCTTCAAACCAGGTAGGTAGGTGATACAGCCACAGGTTTGGAAGACTCGCTTGCTCCAGGCTTGAAGTGTCAAATACTGCGGAGAGGCGTCGTCTTCGGAAAGGAGCCGAGAAGGAACACCCTGCTTGGGGTGCCATGCTGGGTATTGTCTCACCCTGTAATGCAGTTTTACCGAAATCCGTTGGTTCAGCTGCCTTAGTCGATTTGTCGGCAAAAGCGGTCGGGCCAGCGGACCCAGTCTTACAAGAAAAAGCCCCCTCAGCTTCCTTAGACGAAATGTCGTCAAAGAGGCGCGAGGGTTGATGGCATTCCTTTGCGTCGGGATCTCACTCTCCGACTCAGCTTCCTCGGACGAAATGTTGGCAGGGGGGCATGATCCCAAAAAGGTTACTGCGTAATTGAGACATTATAATTAAGTTTACAAACACTCAGACATAAGGCTTCGCTTCGCTCGGCTGACCACTTTATCACCGCTTTCTCAGTCAGGGAGGCCTTGCTTCGCTCGGCCAAGTGACAGTCGCTCAATGCGTTAAATTTAACGGGTGTAAAATTGGCCGGGGAATAGAGAGAGAAATCTTCTTCCCACACTCCAGAATATATCCAAAATTAGCGCAGAATGAACCGTTGCCCAAAACTGCCCCCCCCCCCCCCCCCCCCAAATTTCCCTGCCTCCTCCACCTTTCTAAAGTCCCTGGAACCCTCTTTCTAAGGTCCCTGGTGCCCTACCAAAACGGGGTGGAAGCCCATACAGACGCGCGCCCGTCCCCTGGAATGCCACCCATCTCATGCGCCTGATCTCTTCAAATCATTCAAATTAAACTCGCCGTCTAAATTCGCTCATCGTTGGAATGAGTTTTTTCGGGATTTCGTGTTAAAATTCGGATCTCTAGGTAGGATAAGGAGGAAACGCCAAATCGAACGGACCATTAACGACCTAAGAATTAGAAAAAAATTAGTTTCGCAAACTCACGCAGGCCAAAAATTTCGCGCAACGTGCTTATCGGACGTAAAATTGGTCGAGGAATCCATATTCAAGAAAACGTTTAGGGGTTCCCATTTAAAATAAGAAAGTTGGGCGCAAATTCGCCTACTCGCGCGCATTTTCAAACAGGATCCCGAACCCGTAGAAAAAATCACCGTATTTTTATCGCTTACCGTTTTTGAGGAGAAGGCTTGTGACACACTCAGATAGTTAGTTAGTTAGTTAGTGAGAATTAGTGGTATAGATAGTGACACACAGTGAAATGGTATTTTAATATTTAAGTGGCGACTGTAGCGCTCCCCACCCCTCCCGCCGGTACCAGATCTGGCGGGCTGGAGAGCTGAATGAGAAAGTGGGAACAAATCCCCACACTACCTACTAAGCTCTGGATGTGAGGAATAATAAACTTGGTGAATGATGGAGGACCTCAACAAGCTCATCGTAATTTGAACAAAAAGTACACGGCAGGCGCGATGAATAGTAATTGATAGAATGAAGGGAGAATAATTATTTATATTTTAGTCTAGTGGACGAAATAAATTACGTGGAAAATCATTATGGGGATACTAAAAGGGGCAGGTGGTTTATTATTTCCATGAACGATTCATTAGACGGCCGTGATCAACGAGTTAATGGGAGACTACCGAAACTGCCTGAAAAAAAGGATGGCCTAGTCTCGGGTTCGAGCCTCTTAATTTATGTCTTTTGGCGGTCGTAAAAAAAAACCGCTATGGATAAAAGGGGGTCTTACAGTGCGTCTAGGTGGGGGACTTCGGCGCTAAACCTAAAATCTTTTATCGATTGAGTTCGCTAGGTGCATTTGATATCCCTTTTTTTACCGTCGACGTGAGGATTTATATAGCGTAGGGCCAAGTTAATTTACTACACTTTTAGGATCTTGAACGGAAAGGTTGAATTATCTGAGAACAGAATACTAAAACAATAAATTAGCTGACTAAATATTTCAATGAAACCCCTCTTAAGCGCGGTGGAGATACTATGGAAAGATTCAGGGGATGAAAAATAGAAATTGAAATTTTGTTCTAGATGGAAAATCCTGAAAACCTATTTTATTCTCACTCAATTATTGTCACTTAAAAGTGACAAAACGAGGCCGTGAATTCGAATTAGTGGCTCCCGTAAAATCATCTACTCCTAAAAACATTTTTTAAATAGTCCAGTCAATATTTCCTGAATAAGGGGACCGTTTTGCAAAAAATAAGAACTTTCCGATATTTTGGTGGGTCGTTTGGGGCCCATCAGGGACCCTAAATTCATAGAGTCGGACTGATTAACCCGGTGCTAACTTCTGGGGGCCCTAAAACGCGATTTTTTTCGGACTTTATTCAGTTTTTGGGTTATAACGTTTTTCCTATCCAACCATTCGAAAACTGGTCGAAGTTAAAGTTAAAGTCGACAAAATTCTGAACAATTTTCACTACTTAAGTTTAATTTTTGATCAAATAGATACCAAGTTACGTAGGTTCAAAAATAGGCCAAGCTTCCCGAAATGGCAAAAAAAAAAAAAAAAACCATTTACAACCACCACGATAACTGAAATCACCACGTTTATAGTTTTTTCTGTTTTTCCCCCATTTTAAGAAACTTCTTTTATAAATTGAAGAAACAGTTTCTTTTATAAATTGATAAATTTATAACAACATGGTTTCCAGTTTATCAGGGGGGGGGGGGGGTTACTGACGTAGTACCACGTATTAAGTTATCATACAGTCATTGAATATTGTGTGAAATGGATTGCAAACTGAGAACACCAAGATTAAAAGGTTTTTTTGCCATTTGGGGAAGCTTGGCCTATTTTTGAACCTCCGTAACTTGGTCCCTATTTGATCAAAAATTAAACTTAAGTAACGAAAATTGTTCAGAATTTGGTCGACTTTAACTTTTACTTCGACCAGTTTTCGATTGGTTGGATAGGAAAAACGTTATAACCTAAAAACTGAAAACGTCCCAAACAAATCGTGGTTTTTAGGGCCCCCTAAAGTTAGCACAGGGTTTATCAGTCCGTCGTTTTGAATTTAGGGTTCCGATTTTTCGCAAGCTCAAAGGATAATATCCTTTGTGGCAATATATTATATTGCCTGGACTGGGATATAATCCTAATTCGACTTTTTTGTAGACATGTTGCCCAGGCGAAGTTATACCGTACCCGCACGGCTGAAACGTAGTGAGTTCTTAACATACACAAGCCGAACGTAGTTTTCATCACTACCCGTAACTCTTGCTACAGTTTAAAAGCAACCCCTGAAAACGCACAATAAACCAGTGCTATTCGATATTACTCTAATCGAAGGTTGGCTACAAGGGCAAGCGATACCACCTTCCAGTCAACTAACACGGTGGAGACAAGTAATACGTGGACACATCAAAGGGCTCGGAAGTCAAAGTTTGAATATGTATGAGTGAACGCCCTTCCTCCCTTGTCCATCGCCACAGAGCAGGTTTCCAGTAGATCCCACACTTTGCCCCTTCACGCGTCACAGTGCAATACTTAGGACAGAAACTTTGGGGGAAGGGCTCGACATCAACCGCGAAACACAAGCCGGCCTGTCACAGGGGGCCAGTCACACGAGCTCACATGACAAATCGAGTAATCCAGCGCAGGTCTCCCTCGTTCCACCTCCCCAAATCCAACGTGTCAAGTTCTGTACGCTCCATGTCCCTTTAATTTCCAACATAACTTTTAGCAAACATAGCAAATACGAAGGTTCACCGAGGCATTACAGTCACTCTGGGTCAAAATACAATATATGTTTGCTGTTCCTTCATTTTGGTGAATATGGAACCCAAAACGGGTTACCCATTGCTGGTAGGTACTGGTCCCACAACGAGTACCTAGTTGTCTTTGTTTTCATACATCAATATTAAATAAATTTATTTATTGTCTGGTGTGTTTACTATTCGTTTTTATTGGAGGATGAGAGAGTGAAGAAGTGCAATATAATATCGATGTCGACTGTGTATAATATGGTGCCGAAAAGATGGTCTTTTTCAGTGTGCTGAATAGCTGCGTTCGCAGAGTAATTCTGAAAATTCCGTACCGTTCGGCGCATGCGCAGTAGGGCCTTTAGCAAGGGCCGAGGGTGGGGGTAGATCGTCTTCCAGGAATTGATAATAATCTGAAGAATGAAAAGGGCACTATTGAAGTTGTGCCCCCTCTCCACTTCAGACTCACCCCAAAACGGCCAGAGTGAGACAGGCTCGTGATGCTCTCTGGTGGCCAATTTTTGGCTAGGAAAAAGCTCGTCAATGCTGCGTGTAGAACTCGCCACCGAGAGTTTGATAGAGGCATAAAAAAACGATTTTTCGAGTTCTGCCCCTTTCATTCTTGGGGAGCGAAATTTGATCATGTATAGTAGGCCTAAACTTATTTCGACTTGATTGAATGTAATTAACCGATCCTTCAGTTTTTAATTTTTTAAATGTTGGCCGACTTGGCCAATGAGCTCCTTTAATGATTTTTTAAAATGTTTTTCCTGCAAAGGTCGTGCTTCAAAAGTTACGAAAACGGGTCCATATTGCAGAAAACCCGTTTCAATTATTTATAGGACGTTAGGGAAAATATGATATTTGAATTCCGAGGTCTGGAGAGGGTACATGACGTGGGCTGCTTCGTCGTCTTTTGATTGGCCGGGAGATCCCTCTCTCTCTCATCTACGCAAGTCAGCCAACTTTACTACGCGAAAATTCGACCCCAAATATTGAAAATCGGGTTAATCATTATAGAAGGTCATTCGAAAATTGAGCATCGAGGTTATTATCAAAGGAGGTTATTCAAAAATCGACCCGGGCCGAGTGTTTTTATTCCGATTCTGTTCAGATTTATTATTTAGCGCTCTGGTGGCTCCGTGCCCAACTACTCGACGCCCAGCCTGGCGAGGTGTGACGTCAAATATGCCCGGCGTTCATTTCAAAATCTCTAACATTTCGAAAACAGCTCAGCACGTACCTATACGGATTTTCGAACTAAAAATTGGGGTTGGTGGGTTTTAAGGGGTGCTGAATCCAAATATGTTGTCAGAAATGCTGAATTCTGACCTTTTCAAGAAGCCCATTGTCAACCAATGGGAGCTAATCCCTGGTTTCCGCAAAATTGAAATTGCGAATTTTCCATAAGTTCTTTAATTTTGTACGAACTTGCCATTTGTGTTTTAACCCCATTTTCGGTGTTATTTAGAAACCTTCTGTGGAAGGCTTTATTCGATATATCGATAAAAAAAGATCCAGAATCACATCCATTCCTATAAGCGCTTTTTAACATAAATAAAATCTACTACCCAGTTATGAATAATAGGTATTCATTAATTTGTTCATATTTAAAAAAAATAATAATAATCGGTTCTTCTTAAATATAAAAATAGGTATAAAATTAAAATTAAATAAAAATAAATATATACCTAAAACGCTGCGAATTTTACATAAGGGTTTATTAATCTTTGATATAGGTTACTTGTGCAGAAATTTAATTCTGTCAATGAAAAAAAATTAAAAAAAAAATTTTTTTTTTGGGGGGGGGGGGGGGGGATTTTTTCTTCAAATTTTTTTCGTTTTTTTACTTGGAAAATATTTGACCTCCTGGGATCCTTCAAAAATCCCGTTTGTAGCCCCATGAAAGCCCTATAGATCGCAACAGTGAAATCGGATCGTTCCGGAACTCCCAAAAATGGATTCTACGTCCAAAAATACTTTGTAAACGACACCTAACTCGATCCCATAGTCAAAAGCCTTCAAAAAAAACCCTCCCGTAGCCCCATTTTAGCCCCATAGCGCCCCACGGGTTATCGGGCTGAAAACCTTGCGGGCACAACCAGATGGTAAACCGAGTATTTTGTCAAAATTAGATTTTTAAAAAACATTCCTACTGCCCAAAACGGCCCGGACGGCGGAGGGGCATTTCGGTTTTGGAATCTAGACCTCTTGAAACGGATAATGTCAAATTTTGAGGCCGATCCGAGTCGTCGACCTCCGTCGCGAGCACATAGGTGTATTATTCCAAGAATAATAAACCAAAAGGGGGGTTTCGGGGAAAAAACGGTTCTTCTTAAATATTCAAATATATTCGAGATCAGCGGGACTTTTTTTTGTTTTTTTAGGTATTTGCAGAAATCAGAATTTTGTCCAATTCGACCATATAACTGACGCACAGTGTGTCGTGCGGGGAAGGAGACCCCTGGATTCCCACACAACGTCCAAAGTCGGCACCATTTTAGCCTGAGCCGTCGTACAGTACCATCAAATGAAATCATTTGCGGCACTTTATTTAAATCAACCTCTGTCAAGGGCTATATATTAATTTTCGTATCATGTCTACGGCGAAGAATGTTATTCAAGGAGCAAAATTGATCGCCCTTATGAATAATAAGGAAATGTATGGTGATGAAAATGGAGAAAACATTTTTCGCCCGGATAATTAACTTTCCCTCCGACGAAAAAAAAGCTCTTGAAAAGTTTAATTAATTATGAATAAAAACGCACGCCCTCAGAGCCAAAGTTCCTCCTAAGGACGTCGACAGGCTGTGTCATTATAATGAGAGGGCTGAGATGCATAGTTTTATAACCGGCCATTCCGCGGACTGTATGCTCGCATATTTCACGCGCATACTGGGGAGTCAGCTTGTTATTATAAGGGAAAACATCTTACAGCTCCCAGCGTGCCGGTAGATGCTTGAAATAGCTTAGCAACATTATTGGAAAAGATTTAGACAGCCTCTCTCGGAGCTTCGCTTTTCTGGTGCCGGCAACGCCACTCATCTCCGCTTTTACCGCTGTATCGACGCCGAGAACATCCCCCACAAGGGAAATTACCCGGGGAGTCTGAAACCAAACACCTTCGGTTCCTCCCATACATCTTAATCTTTCAGAGGGTGTGGCTTTTTTTTTTCTCCAGGGCGTCATCGCTACCGCATGTGCTCTCAATATTCGCCGTCTCTACTGAGAGCCTCAACAGGGAAAAGATTCGTTTGCTCCGGATTGGTTCTTTTTTTTTCTGTGGTCCGTTTCACTTTTGCTAAGCGGCCGGTGAGTTTTTATTTGTGAACGGAGAAACAGTTTCCACGTATTGCCTGGAGGGGGGTTTTGCCCGTAGGGTCCTTTCTATTTACCAACTGAAGCTGGAAAAATCACATCCTGCCGTAACTTTCACCCTCGCTTTATTCGTATGTTACATTGTCGATAAACGAGGTCTGATCAAACATTAATGAGAATAAACATTGAAAACAGAAACCCGACGTTTTGTGCGAAAGGCAAAACAAACTGGAAAAAATCACTAAGAAGATGCCTTTTGCTGAATCCCGACAAACACGAGGGGCTCAATGCTCAATGGTATCCTCAATTACCAAACGGATGATTCTCCCAAAGTGCTGATTTTATGTCCTCAGGAGATTTCTTTTCCCATTGAGCAAAATAATATTTTAACATATTATGACATAACACATTGTGTTCACCTTGGATCCCAGTCACTTCCAGTCGGAATATTCACTCACGCTCATGATGAAATTTAAATTCAAAAGGTCCATAAGTTAGTCCCTCACTTGTCCCACACGAGTTCCTTGCTTTGAGCGTGGACAATTCTCCAGTGAGTGAGCGATAATAGCACATAGGGAAGCATTTCTTTAACGTATGCGATTTTCCACAGTTCTGCAGAACCACTTTAGCCGGCAGGCATCCTCTCTAGTCGTCTACCAAGAAATCAGTAGCCTTGAACACTTGTGACCCATGGTTTTCATGTTAGTCCCTCACAATGTGAGACTCACATTTTGGTTTATTATTCTTGGAATAATACACCTTTGTAATCGCGACGGAGGTCGATGACGCCGATTGGCCTCAAAATTTGACATTATCCGTTTCAAGAGGTCTAGATTCCGCGCGCTGTACGCCGTCCGAGTCATTTTGGGCAGTAGGATTTTTTTTTTTTTTTAATCTGAAATTTTGACAACAATTTGAAAGGTACTTGGCTTACCTACCATCTAGTTGTGCCCGCAAGGTTTTCAGCCCGATCGCCCTTGGGGCGCTATGGGGCTACGGGAGGGGTTTTTTGTAGGCTTTTGGCTATGGGATCGAGTTAGGTGTCGTTTTCGAAGTATTTTTGGACATAGAATCCATTTTTTTTGGGTCCCTGAACGATCCGATTTCACAGTGGGAAATTGGATTTGTGAGGTCAAATATTTTCCGAGTAAAAAAAAACAAGCCATCAATTGAATTGAATAGATGAGCGCAACCTTTTTGTTATTACGAGAGAAACTAAGAAACAGTAGGTATCTAGCGACCAAACTATGCCACACAGCACATCAAAAATATCCACGTGATGCTCATTACGTAAACAACTGCACCCTAACGACCGATGCTTAAGAAAACCTTATGCCGATCAGAGGTAACGAACGGCTCAGGCTGCAAAAATCGTTTTGGAGTCGTTGGAATCAGCCTAAAAAGCTCATTCCATAGACCCTTGTACCAACGAAATCGGACAAAAACTTTCGTCCCCCTATTGAGGCCTCCTTAGTTACACATCAGAGATAAACAACTTTCGTCGTGAAGTACCTCCCGAAAACCGATGAAAGGGATGAGGGAGGAAAAATCAAGGTAGCCTATAACCACCCCACGAACTCGCTGATCACAATGAGACCACCCTCATGAAAATCTGTTGAGCCGCTCGGGCGTGATGCTCTGTACACAAACAAACAAACAAAAAAAAAAAAAAAAAAAAAAACATACATGTCGAGGAGGTGAGCGCACCTTTCCATTTTTTGGAAAAAGGTTGCGCTAAAAAAATTTGACCCCAAAATTTTTTACATTCACTCAGAAATAAGTAATTTCCTTAAAATTTGCAGCGATTTTTGAAAAAAAAAAAAAAAAAAAAAACTCAATTCCGCCATGCAAAACTACGTTTTCACTATGTTTTACGCGGTTGCCAACGTTGCTCAAGTTGGCACGGAACTGTAGATGGGTCATTCTAAAATTATGGGCCTTATTGAGGCGACGAAAAAAGTGAAAATGAAATTTTTCACATGTTCTTGTTTCGTAGTTTCAGCTGAAACTGTCGCTTTCGAGGTATTTTTGGATTTGGAGTTTATCTCACAACCTACAAATTATTCTCACGCCCTACAAAGCGGTAAAATAGACAAAATATTCAAAATTCAATAGTACGAAAACTACGAGGTAAAGTGTGGTACCACTTCAGGGTACTGAGGAGACCCTTCTAGGAGGAATTTTGAATATTTTGTCTATTTACCACTTTGTAGGGCGTGAGAATAATTTGTAGGTTGTGAGATAAACTCCAAATCCAAAAATACCTCGAGAGCGACACCCCACTCGATATCATATGAACCTGGAAAAAAACTCTCCCGCAGGGCCAAAAGAGGTTCGGTAAATGGGATGAAAGTCTTGCGGGCGCAACTTGATTGTAAACCGAGTATTTTGTCAAAATCTCAAATTAAAACATTTTCAGATGGTTTACCATCAAGTTTTTCTCGCAAGGTTTTGAGCCCTATCACCCAAAGCAGAGGGGGGTCTGTGGTGCAAAAAAGGGGCTTCAGGAGGGGTTGATGAAGGGTTTTGGCTATGAGATCGATAAAGGTATCGTTTTTTAGGTATTTTTCGACGTAGAATCTATTTTTGGGGGTCCCACATCTGCCCAAACATTGTAAA
Organism: Pilophorus perplexus; assembly: GCA_955831195.1. NCBI lineage: Eukaryota > Metazoa > Arthropoda > Insecta > Hemiptera > Miridae > Pilophorus > Pilophorus perplexus. Next base: position 30,490,182 of record OY037011.1, read on the forward strand.
ATGAATTTTTTTTTTTTTATAAATATTTTTTCAACAGTGGGTTCGCTCAATTTAGCGGAAGTTGGGCGTGTACCTACATGTTCAAATTGAGTTCCTAATTTGAATAGTTATATCAATTTGAGTGTTGTGTGTTTGGGAGAAGGCCTCTAGCGTAACTAGGATTTCGCCCCCGGTGTCTTTGGAGGAGAGTGAAGGGAGTACTTGAATATCCTTGTCTAGGGCATGACACAATTTGTTGTCATCTGCAGACCTAGGAAGTAATATCCCTGTAGATATGGAAATTCCGCAATCTCCAACCCGGCTTGAAGTGTCAACATTGATATTAATTCGGCCTAGATCCGCATTTGATTTGTCGGTAAGGGAGACAACAGCATTTGATTGTGTCTTACGAAGGGTCCCTCTCCCGGCGGCTACGAAGGAATTTGTCCGTAATAACTCCTTGGGCGAGAACCCCACGCTAAATAATTGGCTTTGCAGTCCTCAACAACTCCTCAAAAACTCAATTCCGCCATGCAAAACTACGTTTTCACTATGTTTTACGCGGTTGCCAACGTTGCTCAAGTTGGCACGGAACTGTAGATGGGTCATTCTAAAATTACGGGCCTTATTGAGGCGTCGAAAAAAGTGAAAATGAAATTTTTCACATGTTCTTGTTTCGTAGTTTCAGCTGAAACTGTCGCTTTCGAGGTATTTTTGGATTTGGAGTTTATCTCACAACCTACAAATTATTCTCACGCCCTACAAAGTGGTAAAATAGACAAAATATTCAAAATTCAATAGTTCGAAAACTACGAGGTAAAGTGTGGTACCCCTTCAGGGTATTACTGAGAAGACCCTTCTAGAAGGAATTTTGAATATTTTGTCTATTTTACCACTTTGTAGGGCGTGAGAATAATTTGTAGGTTGTGAGATAAACTCCAAATCCAAAAATACCTCGAGAGCGACACCCCACTCGATATCATATGAACCTGGAAAAAAACTCTCCCGCAGGGCCAAAAGAGGTTCGGTAATTGGGATGAATGTCTTGCGGGCGCAACTAAATTGTAAACCGAGTAGGTATTTTGTCAAAATCTCATATTAAAAAAATTTTCAGATGGTTTACCATCAAGTTTTTCTCGCAAGGTTTTGAGCCCTATCACCCAAAGCAGAGGGGCTCTGTGGTGCAAAAAAGGGGCTTCAGGAGGGGTTGTTGAAGGGTTTTGGCTATGAGATCGATAAAGGTATCGTTTTTGAGGTATTTTTCGACGTAGAATCTTTTTTTGGGGGTCTCACATCTGTACATTGAAAACATTGTACAATGAATTTTTTTTTTTATAAATATTTTTTCAACAGTGGGTTCGCTCAATTTAGCGGAAGTTGGGCGTGTACCTACATGTTCAAATTGAGTTCCTAATTTGAATAGTTATATCAATTTGAGTGTTGTGTGTTTGGGAGAAGGCCTCTAGCGTAACTAGGATTTCGCCCCCGTTGTCTTTGGAGGAAGGTGAAGGGAGTACTTGAATATTCTTGTCTAGGCCATGACACAATTTATTGTCATCTGCAGACCTAGGAAGTAATATCCCTGCAGATATGGAAATTCCGCAATCTCCAACCCGGCATGAAGTGTCAACATTGATATTAATTCGGCCTAGATCCGCATTTGATTTGTCGGTAAGGGAGACATCAGCGTTTGATTGTGTCTTACGAAGGGTTCCTCTCCCGGCGGCTACGAAGGAATTTGTCCGTAATAACTCCTTGGGCAAGAACCCCGCTCTAAATAATTGGGTTTGCAGTCCTGGCTTCCTCAGATAGTCACCAGAGGAGTCCTGGACAGCTGTCCCAACCAGAAATGCTTGTGTATTGCCTTCCTTATAAAACGAGTAGGTATAGGATATAATCTTATAGGATAGGTAGGCAAAAAATTAACTTGAGACGAGAAGACTGAATTTGACGACGCGATGGGGGGCCGGAGTATTAAATTTTATCCCCCGTCGGGTTGTTGGAAGTGGCGCTTCCCGCGGAACACGAGCGAACGAGGGGGACGGGCGAGCGGATAGTAGAAGAGTAACATTTCAGTTGCGGGGGTCCTGAAACGCGAATTTCTACAGTTTAGAGAGAATCGCCCAAATAGCCCCTCTACCCAAGTCCTCGCCAGACGCGCACTTAACTAGGTTCTTCAATTATACAACCAAATGCGGAAGACTATTATTCATTCACGGCGAGCCTTCAACCGTGTTGGGTTCATATAAAAGTGAGAAGTCGGTTCCAACCTGAGCGAGTTGAAAGTTGACCTTAAAACATGCGAAGTTTAAGCGTAGCTCGGCAACAACCTAACTTTTTCCGCCATTACCAAGGGAGAAAAAAAAACAGAGTTGCTTTGCTGCGAGTGACACCTTTTAGGCCTTATCATTAATCAAAACGGAGAGGGAGTATAATACACGGGCCGCATTCACGAAGAAAACGTTTTTTCCGTTTTAAAATTCCACGGCGCGAGCGAAAATGAAGAGAGCAATAGAAGAATAAATTAATTGAGTACCAAATGACAAGAACGTGCTTTGTGTCTCAACAAAGGTACAAAACGGGTACCTAAGTTTTTTTTGTATGTTTCTATGCCTACGGGTGTGTTATATTACTTCTGTACAATTGGTCTCTGCCCGTTCTCAATAAATAAATAAATAAATAAAACTTTCATCGCGGGTCTTCCCACAAAAAGGCATAATGCATTGCATTTTATGGCAGTAAAACGTAAACGTTTAGTTTATTGGCTCACGTCAATTTCTTCAATCGTCACCGACCGGCAAAAAGACTCACCGCAAGCTCCAGGTTCTGAAGACAAGATTGGAAGGAGGCGCTAAGAAATCACTGGCGTCGGCAAATGTCACATTTCGAGAGGTGTCAGGTTTCGGGGGGATTCACAACATTACAGGAGACACAAACAAACTCATTTCCAAGCCTAACAACGCTTAAGGCGATAGAAGCAGAATAAGCCAAATTGCCCGTCTTTTTATATCACCAGGTTCCGTTGACAAAAAAGAATGTGGGTGGTGAGATGTTTAGGTTCGGTCCTCAAGAAGATGAACAAGCCGACGTTTCTGAAGATTGTTTCATTGGCAGAGCCTAATTGGTTACTTAAATAAAATTTATTTATTGTACCTACAAATTTAGAGAACATTGGGGGACTTTTAACTTACAACATCGGAAAATGTAGGGGAAAATATGACATTAATAGAAACAATATTTTGGGTCTATCAACATTGGGAACAACGTGAAAACACAATGACACACAGGTCTGTTGAGGGTTGCTCCTGAGGCGTGACACAAAGTAGGTCACATTTGATAAAACAGCTGATGATGGGGTGATAAGGTTATCTGCATCTCAGTTCCCTCCATGCACCGAGAAGAGATGTGCAGCCTAATGTTGTTGTAGTGCACATTCTCCTGAGTGATTTGTAAGTGGTGGGTAGATCTCGGCCTACTACAACGCCCTCCATGATAGAAAATGATACTTTCCCCAAGGTTGTGTCTCTATTCACCCCAGTTTACGGTAGTGTAAATTTTTCAACATTAGGGCGGGATTCATAGTCGTCACTCGCAGTATCCACTTCACAAAAGTTTCCTATAGGAAAAGTAAAGGGTTGCCCTCCACCTCAATCGTTGCATTCATAGTTCAATCCAAGTGATCACTAACGCTTCACTAGAAGTGGAAAGCGCCCACTCGACTTAGTTCAAGTGCTCGCTTCACCTTTCGACTGGCAGTTGGCAGCCCTGGCAGTTTCATGAAGGGAAGGTTTCCCCGTTTAGAGGGGAAAATGACGAGGAACTCTCATCACTTTCGAACTGTAGGTAAAAACAATCTCGGATGAACCCTCTCGTGGGAACCCCTTCAACCGATTTTACGTCCAAATTTGCTTTGAAAACGACACCTCACACGGTAATCCTTTCAAACATACCGTCTGCGGCCCCTTAGAAGCCCCATAGAGCACCTGAGTCTGTCCTGAGACCTACATCAATCGATTGAACGCCACAGTTAACACGATTTCTGACCAAAGCCCTTCATAAATCCCGCCCGTAGAAACATGGAGCACCACGGTTGGCCCAGATGAGTCTGGGATATCCATCAATCGATTCTACGTCAGAAATTACTTCGAAAACGACACTCAACACGATTTTCTTACCAAAGCCCTTCAAAAGCCCCGTCTGTAACCCCTTAGAAGCCCCATGGAGCCCCACGGTTTGTCCGGATGATTCTGGGACCTCCATCAGTCGATTAAACGCCAGAAGTTACTTAGAAAACGACACTTAACACAATTTCTTAACAAAGCCCTTCAAAAGCCCCGTCTGTAACCCCTTAGTAGCCCGATGGAGCCCCACGGTTTGTCCGGATGTTTCTGGGACCACCATCAGTCGATTAAACGCCAGAAATGACTTCGAAAACGACACTCAACACGATTTTCTTACCAAAGCCCTTCAATAGCCCCGCATGTAGCCCCTTAGAAGCCCCATGGAGCCCCACGGTTTGTCCGGATGATTCTGGGACCTCCATCAGTCCAGAAGTTACTTCGAAAAGGCACTTAACACAATTTATTACCCAAGCCCTTCAAAAGCCCCGTCCGTAACCCCTTAGAAGCCCCATTGAGCCCTACGGTTGGCCCTGATGATTCTGGAAACCTCCGTCAGTCGATTAAACGCCAGAAATGACTTCGAAAACGACACTTGACACAATTTCTTACCAAAGCCCTTCAAAAGCCCCGTCTGAAACCCCTTAGAAGCCCCATTGAGCCCCACGGTTGGCCCTGATGATTCTGGAAACCTCCATCAGTCGATTAAACGCCAGAAATGACTTCGAAAACGACACAACACGATTTCTGACTAAAGCCCTTCATAAATCTGGTCTGTAGCCCCTTAGAAGCCCCACGGTTGGCTCTGATGATTATTATACCTCCATCTGTTGATTGGGGGGGGGGGGGGTAACAATAATAATAATAAAAAAATAAAATTTAAAAAATAAAGAATAACAAAACAAAACAAAAATAAATGAATAAACCAAAATAGAAAATGAAAATAAGTTAAAATGAATTACTAAGAAATAAAAAAATAAAATTTAAATCACCCCTTTATACACACAATCAAAACCACCATATTAATAATTAATAAATAATTATTAAAATTATTGAAATAATAATAATATTATTATTTACGTTATATTATAACGTTTTGATACAAAAACGAGGAGAATAGGTTGAGCAAATTGTTAGATCGGGATGAGCAAGTTAAAAAAGATTCCAACATGAAAGGTAGGCCTACCTACTTACATGAAAGTGCAGAGACAAGAGCAGAAGAACCGAAGAGGTCAGTCGTCGTCGGACAAATAAAGAATTCTACACAAGACGGAAAAACTTATATATAAGTTTTCTTTCATTATATATAATGAAAGAAATGACCACAGTTGAACGAGGGGGGGTTTGAGAACGAGGCAAGTGGACTTCAAAGGATGCCGGGTTTTCCTTTGATGTCATAAAACGTTCCCAACATTTTCCAATTTTGTTGGTTAAGGTTAAGCCCATTTAAAAAATTCTGCGAATTCGTACCACAAATTATTTTTAGTTTGTTCGATTAAGTCCTGATCAAGTCAACAACATTTGAAAAAGCAAAAAGTATTCGCGTTGAGGAGCTAACTCCTTCTAAAACCTACAAAGAACTTGAACCCACATTCCACTAATTTTTCGTCGTGTTGCTTGCAGTTGAGTCAACTCTGTCGATGTCATTTATATGAGCTTGTTGGCTGCTGCCAAGCAGGAACGGATGGGGATGCGGTTAAATGTGGTTAAATCGATTGGTTGGCACAACTTTGATATCAAGGCTTTTGACGCTTGGCATCTTTTAACCCCCTGTGTTGGGGGGGGGGGGGGGGGGGGTTGAAAATAACTGAGGGAAGCGAGCGTGTGTTAGTGTTGAAAAAAAATGTTTGAGCTTCGATTAAAAACAATCGCCCACTTTGCAAACTAAGTTGGCTTATCTGGCTCGTAAAATGGAGTTCTAATACTCATTTGTTGATGCAAAGAGAAATGAGGGGTTCAGAGAGGCCTTAAACAAACATGAATAACGGTAATAGCGTAGAGAAACGCTAAGTCGCACCAACTTTTATCAAAGAGCCTAAAAATTCCCCATCCGACCAGGTAATGGGCTGAGTTCTCCTTAGCGGAAATAGGTCCCGAGAACATAAAGTGTAAAAATGTGGGGCCGCATTATAAGAGAGCAATTTAAGTTATTTAATAGAGTTGGAGGCTAACCTTGCATTTCTTAGAGGACGAGCGGGGAAGTAAAAGCTGAAAGATGGAACTTGAGGGTTCACAAAGGGGGGTGCGTTGAGGGTTTTGGTGTTCGACCTCGGATTTATGGCTGCCTAATTTTCTTTTTTTTTTTTCTGTCCTTTTTTTTCTGGAACCCAAAAGACGACCAACACGGGGGGAAGTCGGCGGTCTGGGAAGGCGGCGAAGTGAATATTCTCAAAGTCGTTACCCTCACAAACGGGAGGGGGAAAGATTCAAATCTGTGTCAGTAATGACGCAGCTATACTTCAATGAAAAGGTAAAGGGGAACCGACTTCCTCCGGCCATTATGATACTATCACCAAGTCCTCTTCCTCCAGCTTCGAAATTTCAATATTACTAGAAACATTAAAGCGGGATTTGAGTTAAGGAAAGTGGGAAGTGGCGACGGAAAATGTATTTTATCAAAAAGATTATTTTCAAGTGGTCGTATTTCAAAAATCGCATTAAGTGAAAATACCGCCGGTTGAATACGTTAGTAACTGAAGTTCTCTCAAAGCCAGAACCATTTGCTGAAAGTAGGTAAGCCCAATCATCGTTTATACGATATGAAAATTAAACCATGATTTATTCTCTGGAAGCAAAAATTTATATTTCTACTGAGTGCTAAAAAAAAAGGTAATAATAATAATAATAATAAATAAATAAATAAATAAATAATAATAATAATAATAAATAAATAAATAAATAAATAACTGAAATTTTGGATCTGGACGCAGAAAAAAGCCTAGGGAGCCACCGTCTTACGAAAATCCGATCTCCCGGCGACCACAGAGGCAACGGAGTCCGCTGACCTGGTTTACCTAGTCGAAGTGTCGCCAGAGTAGGCTCAAGGTGACAGCAGCTTGAGGGTGGTATATTTGGACAAATGTGGAACCTCGAAAAATAGATTACGCGTCCAAAATTACTTAAACGACACCTTATTTGACCTCCTGGCATCCTTAAAAAATCCCATCTGTACCCCTACGAAAGCCCAATACATCCCCTCGGTGAGATCGGATCGTTTTGAAACCCCCGGAAATGGATTCTACTTCCAAAAATACTTCGAAAACGATACCTAACTCGACCCCATGGCCAAACCCTTCCGAAAAGCCCTTCAATAGCACCACAGACCCCTCAGCGACAGGAGGACACAACTGCATGTGGAAACAACCGACTATTTTGTCAACTGTGGCCGCGTGGACCGAAATCTTTATTCCCAAACTTTTGGAGAAGCTTGTTGTCGAACAGGTCTCACTTTAGTTTTCTTCTTTTATGGCTCTCGAACAGCACGGCTTCCTTCGTGGTCGGTCAACCACTACAAACTTACTTGTGTTCCAGGACTTCGTACTGGGTGGCTTCCAGTCTGGTCTTCAGACGGATGTTATTGCGGTCGACTATGCCAAAGCTTTCGATAAGCTGTCACATCTTCATCTGCTATCGTTGCTGAATTCCTTGGGCATTCATGGCTCCTTTTTAAAATGGATGAGAAGTTATTTGACCAATCGTCAGCTCATCGTCCGTGTAAAGTCAGCTCTCTCTTCTCCTTTTACCGCATCGTCGGGGATCCCGCAGGGTAGCCACCTTGGTCCTCTGTGTTTTTTGCTCATGATCAACAGTGTGGTGAAGATATTCGATTCCAGAGTGCGGTGCTTGCTCTTTGCTGATGACCTCAAAATTTTCCGCCACGTTGAGTCATCGTTGGATCGGGAGTTGCCTCAAGATGCTATAGCCAGCCTAGAGGATTGGTGTGCACTTAATCAACTGTTTCTGAATCCATCAAAATGCTCTGTAATGACATACCATCGTAAAACCACGCCACTTATATTTGACTACTCTATCGGTGGGACTCGGCTGCGAAGATCCAACGAGTTGGTCGACTTAGGGGTGCTATGTGACGAGCAACTAAATTTTGCAAGCCATATTGAAGTTCTTGCGGGTCGAGCAATGCGCGCTCTCGGTTTTCTTAAACGAAACACCAGAGACTTTTCGAACATCACAGCGTTAGTAACCCTTTACAAGGCTCTTGTTCTTCCGATCTTGGAGTACGCTTCTACCATCTGGTCACCTACCTATGCAGTCCACAAACACCGATTGGAGCGGGTCCAGAATAAATTTCTGCGCTACATCGCATTCAAGTTGGGCATCCCTTCACTTGACATCGACTACAATGCTCTTCGTGCAAAATGCCATTTGGACACCCTGGAAAGACGTCGTAGCAGTGCCGATCTCGTTTTGTTGTTCAAGATACTGAATAGTCGCATCGACTGCTCGTGCATCCTGGCGAAGATTGGACTGCTTGTTCCTCGCATTGAGTCCCGTTCGCCCTTATTATTCCACGTACCGTTTTTTCCCACCAACTACGCAAGAAACCAGCCGTTATACAGACTTCCACGCAGTGCCAACCTCTTCTTGTCTTCTGCCCCGGACTTTGACTTCTTCAATTCCTCCCTTCCCTCCCTCAAAAAGCGGATTGCCTCCTCCCCTATCGATTTCTTCTGAAAAATTTTTTTTTTTTTTTAAGAATTGTTCAATTATTTTTAAATTAACCCCTTATGTACTCTTACTACTATAATTGCCATTTTTTGAGTAGATATCAATGTTCTGTACTTACTTTTTACCCCTCGTTAGAATGACTTATTGTGTAAATTTGTAACTGGGCTAGCCCGTAATAAACAAATATGAAAATGAAAAATGAAAATCTTCTGGCTTAAATTCGCTCGCTCGCCCCATTTCGTTCAATCGCGGGCCACGGGAAGCGCCACTTCCGGCGGCGTGATCGGAAAGTCCAGCTTCTCTAGCTAACGAGAGAGCTGCTGATTGCTCTCGAGAGCTGCTGGCGAGACTTCGTCTTGGTAAGCCAGGTCAGCGGACCCCATTTTGACGGGCGAATCCGTTGGGCAACCATTGGGGACAATTCCTCTACGGTCGCCGGGAGATGGATTTTCGTAAACGGTGCCAGCGCGCCCGACCTCCCTTGGCAGTCGTCAAGGGAAGCCAGCCCTCTGATTCCCGCATCAACTGCGGATCCAGGGCGAACTAATGTTGATGTTGTCATCTCAAATTCAATATTAGGTTCCCCTGGACTACCTTCCAATGAACAACGCATTCCAGACTATCACGACACTTCCTGCTGGTCTGGAGGTCTCGGGTCTCCCATTAATGCCTCGATACCGCCTCCTAGGATAGCATATCGCGTGTTATGCCCTAGGCAGGGATACACCACCCTTCGCTGGAGGCCCCCTTCCAAACACACAACACAAATAATGATAGGTAGACCTAATAAGAACTTAGGAACTCATTTTGTGCATGTAAGTACATCTGCAACATCCGTTAACCAGAGTACGCTACATCAGCATTTGTTTTTTTTTTTTCATTTATTTTTTTTTTTTTTCATTACAGCTCAAAACGGCCTGGAAGGCGGACGGCGTACATTTAGTTTTCAAAATCTCTGTCATGTAAACGTAAAATTTAATAAAGACAATTTAAGGCTGTTAAATTTTGTCGACCCCTTCCTATAATAATAAACCGAAAATAATTTTACTTCAACGGCAGCTTTTTAACGTGAAGGCAACTGCGTTTGGCGTTAGTGCTTGTTATTAAAATTTGTCGATGTTAGTCAATTCAGCTCCGAAGACAAGCTCCACAAAACATCCTCTCATCAGCGTAAAGTCCACGATTATCGACGGATACCTACTAATAATCCCTCAGTTTAAATATTATCCCATCTCCACATGTTGCTTTGTTGAATTGTGCTCGAGGTTGTGCGGCCGCAGGATAACTGTTCATACAAAGGTACGAAACGGCAAAGCTTTGCGCTCCCGGAAAGTTTGCGAAGGGTATTTGCGAGTAAACATTTTCCGTGGACGGTCCGACGGTTTGTTCTGACAGAGCCGAAAAAGGCGAAAGGAAAGGGCCGTTTGCTTTCCTCCTATTATTGAGCGCAATTAACCTTTTCCCCGGCAGTGAAAGCCCCAATCACGAGCGATTGTAAACATGTTGCATCCCTCCGCCCTCATTATTCGTCGATCATCATTCACGGAAACAAATTAGCCTGCGTCTGCCTTCCGAAATCGTGTCATGACAGCTTAAATACGTCATTAGCGAGGGTAGGATATACGATTCTCGCTGAAAGCAATTTTCATTTCGCAGATGATTTATATAGCACTCACATGGCAGGAGGAAACGAATTAAACGTGATATCCCGAGAAAGTGACGATTCGAGGGGGATTTTTAAAAATAACGGATTGACTCTAGAAATTCTTCTGATATGGGTTGACGGGCTTTAGGCCGAAAAAATGAAATGCTGTAAATTTCTCTGTATTTCGCAGAATTTCAAACTATAAAACCAACGGAGAATAATCCTTGAAAACTCTGCCCGTTTTACGCCGACTCGTGCGTAATGCCGGTGAGGCAAAAGGGAGGGAGCGGACATTTTCAATCGTTGACGAACAAAGCCGAAATACTCGTTGATCCCGCCAATTTTTCTTTTCAGCCGAAAAAAAAAAAAAGTGAACGGAGCAAAAGCTGCGATTTGTCGATCGATGGGTCGCTGCACCCTTATATACCAGAGCGCTACGCCAACCAACCCCCGACCGTATCCGGTGGGCTGAAGAAAATTCATAGGTTTAAAAATCAAGGAAGAAAGGTCAAGCTTTTGAATAGGAAAAAAGTCAAGGAGTAAAAAGTCGAAGTCGGAGTTAGCGGTTCGGCTCGGAAAAAGTCAGATGAAAAAAAGTCAAAATCGCAGAACAGCCGAGGTATTATTTATGTGTAAAATGGTGAAAATACATTTAAAAAAATCATAACAATAATTCTTAATGCGAGTTTGACGGGCTATGAGCAGTATTGCTGGGGATTTGTCGGTTGAGCGTAATGTTCCATCCCACTCCTTTCAAAAATTGAGGTAAATCGAATGTTCCATGTCGGTTTTGGAGACACAGTCAGGTCAAGCGTTCCTACAACTTGCTGGGGGAGCTTCTTGGCTTTTGGTGCGATTCCAAGAGCTTCCTGGCGAAAAATGGTTCTCACTGTAAACTCCTCCCTTTGAAACCATTCTATGGGTGTTGGTGACCGACCAGGCTATAAAACATGCTGTTCCATCCTTCGCAAATATTGTTAGTGCGCGCAGAACCGCTTATGGTGGCGTCATGTACGTTCCAGTGGCTGGGAGGAAAGAGGAGTGGAAATCGGCGGAGATGCAATCTATTATTTGAATCCCTCGTGCTGCGGAAGGGGCCACTCGCATACGTTGCGTCGAAATATGTAACCAAATCGAGTACCTCTGCCGGGTGATCAGGAGCCACTGACTTCATATGCGCGATTCCTTCCTCCACTTCATCTGAGGGCAGAAATGCCAACCCATCCAGCATCCCACAAAACAAACGGAAGTCGCTGTTTTCCAAGTAGCGTGACCGCCGAGATTCTGGACGTGTCGCCAAGATGACTGGATAAGATGATTAAAGCAACCCCTGCTCTGCACCTCTCTTCCAAACACTGCGACGATCGCTCTAAGTAGGCTGTCTTCGAAGTCACTTAGGTACTATTGTCGTGACGTTTACATCGTAATTGAATCGGCCAGCGATGAAGGGAACTAAGAGCAAAAAATGGATTTTTCAGGAGAAGCAAAAAACTGCTTAGACTAACAAAAGCACGTGATTTTGACCCAGTTTTTTTCCTCTTTTGGAAGGCCTATAATAGTGATGTTCAAACATCAATGAACTGACGCAAAATTTTGAGGGGGATAACCAAAAAAAAAAAAAAATTCAATTTTGGGAACTTAGTGCCATTTACCACTGTATGACCTGGGCATGAAGAAAATAAAGACGGAATATGATGAAATACCTTTACTTGAACGAACAACACTGTGTATTGAACTAACTATTGAATATTATTAACAGCAACGAACATGCCAGTGGAAACCTGACATCTGGTGGTGAATGGCACTTAGTTCCTTTCTCCACGAAACGCTCGGTGGTGGAGACGAATATCTGACATACCGACGCGAGAACTTAGTTCCTTTCAGCCCCAGATGATGAGTCTTGCCAAGGAAAACTCGAAACTCCAATTAGAAAAAATCAATTTTTTGCACTTAGTTTCCTTCACCACTGGCCAATTCAATTTAGCTCGGCACATTTATCTACAATTGCTTGGAACACAGCTTCATACGTCAAGCGGGCTTTGTCAGGAAGGAGCGCATACAACACAGAAACCGCTGAATCGCAGAAAAGAACTCGAATGATGAAAACCTGTTTGAAAATTAGTGGGGCCATTGCGAAATTGGCAATTATTTAATCATGTTTCCGCACTAGCTAATTAGCTTAAGCGGCTCAGACATTCAGTGGAAATGAAAACCAATAATATTGTTTATATTATTATACGGTTTTCCGAGTAGGCTCCGTCGTCGTAAATTAAAAAGGTGTCTGAAGTTGTGCAGGTTTGACTTTTGTTCTGTTGACCTTTTTTCCTTCTTGAGTCATCTTGACTTTTGTTCATAGACCTTAGTTCCTTGACTTTTGTGTCCTTGACTTTTCATCCGAACACCCCGTATCCCACCTGGCTCGGGCTTGACTCGTTTTCCCATATTGTGTAGTTTTTTTCTTTCTTGAAAAATACAGATTTTTGTGTGGCGGGGAGGGGTGAAGGGGGGAAGGTTGCCGCGTAGCCTTCGGTCACACCCTGGCCCACCACCATCCCAATTCCCTGTCAACTGCTCCAAGCCCTGATTTTTGCTCCACGTGGAGCAACTTTTTGGTGTTTTCAAATTTTTCTCGACATCTTAGTCGCCAAAACAGATTTTTGGTATTTTTTTCAATTTTTTAGAAACGTTCAATTTCCGTTTTTTCCACTTTACGAGCTCAGATACGCCACATGGAGCTCCGTTTTAGTGGTTTCAGACTTTTCTCGCACTCTGCTCGCCAATCTGGATTTTTTAAAGACCGATTTCAGAGTTTTCCGACGTCTGGAAGTGCTCTAGAATAAAGATGACCAAAATCGTGTCACCCTCCTCCTCCTCCTCCTTTTCCTAAAATAGATTATGCGTAAATAATTTATTAATACTCTATTTATTAGACTCGCAAGAATGGGGTCTGATCCTATGTCGGAAAACGCTGCAAATTTTACACAAGGGTTTGTTATTCTTTGATATAGGTTACTAGTGCAAAAATTTAATTGTGTCAATAGAAAAACGTTTGAGAAAAAAACATTTTTTGGGGATATTTTTTTCCCCAAAAACATTTTTTTAATTTTTTGTTTTTTACTCGAAAATTATTTAACCTGCTGGAATCCTTCAAAATCCAATTTTTAGCCCCATGAAAGCCGTATAGATCGCCACAGTTCAATACTACTTACATTAAAAATTTGATTTCTACCAACATTATAATTACTTACTAATTACATGAACCGAATTATAATCATTACTAATCTACCGCCCCCGTGGGAATCTGCTCCTCTGCTCACTGAGTGGTTAGACGTAGTTTGAATAGGTTGTCCGAGATGTCACTAGCTCCATGACATGTTCGGGCGAGCGTGGGTGGGTCGACCATCCCCTAATGTACTTAATGGATCGTTGACGGTCTTGAGTCAATCAAGGACAAGTCCCGCCATTAAGTGGCATCAATTCTGTTGATTCCTCCTTGTAACGGGAGAGGCTTCAATCACATCTTGTGTAAACGGCCGATGTATTAATAGGAGCCAATCCGTGTAATGGTTTGGGCCTGGTGACTGGGAATTAAGGTAAGCAGTTACGGCGGACGACGAACAACAACGGCGCTGTTCGGGAGGATGTTTTGATTCCAAATGAGTAGGTTGTTTAGGGTAAGGAGGCTAAATTGATGTGTTTAGAGTTGATATAAGCGGATACTGACGATACGACGGTTGACAAGTAGATGGAGTCGCAGTCTAAAACGGTAAGCGATAAAAATTCGGCGATTGTTCTACGGGTTTGGTGAACAGTTTAACTACCAATAGGGGACTTGAGAACTATTCACTAGTCGCACCCTTGTTGTTAATGGTCCGATTGAAATGGGATTTCCTCTGTATCCTACCTAGAGATCCGAATTTTAATAAGAAATTCCGAAACAAGGAGTTCCGACGATGAGCGAATTTAGATGGTGAGTTTAATTTGAACGATTTCCAGAGATCTCTGGATCTATCTGGCGCGCGTTTGACCTTCATTAGGGGATGCTGTCAGAGACCTAGGAAACGTGGACGTCAGAACGGGAGAGCGGGTGTGCCAGGGACCTTAGAAAGGTGGAGGAGGCGGGGAAACTTGTGGGGGGTTCATTCTATGCTAGACGATTTCACTCTCTATTCCCCTGCCAATTTTAAGCCCGTTAAATTTAGCACAATGAGCGACTGTCACTTAGGCGAGCGAAGCGAGCCCCCCTGTCCGAGAAAATGGTTGGCTGAGCGAAGCGAGGCCTTCTGTCCGAGAAAGTGGTGATGCCCAATAAAGTGGTCGGCCGAGGTTTTCACCTTCACCCTTTCACACCCTGAGTTCCTACGGGTTCTCGTTTAATTGGGTTTTAAGAGTTTTAAACAGGGGTACTAGGTATTTTCGAATTTCATACTTTTGAATCCGTAAATGAAGAAAGTGTATTTTTGTTTTCCAGGCGTAGCTGACATTGACCTGGGAAATACTTCTCCAATATGGCCGACAACTGGTTTGATGAAGGACCCTCATCATCATTGAGGGTGAATAAAAATCAATTTTTAAGTGGCTTACAACATGTTTCAAATGGTTAAAACCCTCTTTGAAGTGGCTGAAAACAGGTTTGTGTTTGGAAGTAGGTTTGAAGTGGTCTCAAATCCGGTCTGATAGCCAACTTCAAGTGGTTGTCAACCATTATAGTGATCACCAATCTGAAGTTGTTGAGAACTTTCTTCAAGAGTAATAATATTATTAACTGTTATCAATAATTTATTAATTTATAAACGAATCGACCTTGTTTCACGTACAATCTTCTCTTTCGTGTATAAACGGAAGTTTCTGGTTGACTCGCATTATTGTGCATTCCCACCGTTATCCCACAGCTCCATTCGCTCCTTGTCCCGATTTCAAAATTTTCCGACTCCACCAATTTTCAACGTATCGCAAATGCACGAAACTAATTTTTTCATAAAACAACATAATATTGATAAAACTTCCCTTTTTGTAAATATTAAATATTTATAAAAACGCTGCAAATTGTACACAAGGGTTTATTATTCTTTGATATAGGTTACTTGCGCAGAAATTTAATTCTGTGTCAATGAGAAAAATTTTTGAAAAAAAAAAAAATAATTTTTTAATTTTTTCCAAAAATTTGTTGTTTTTTGACTTGAAAAATATTTGAACTCCTGGGATCTTTCAAAAATACCATTTGCAGCCCCATGAAAGCCCTATAGATCGCAACAGTGAAATCGGATCGTTCCGGAACCCACAAAAATGGATTCTACGTCCAAAATTACTTCGAAAACGACACCTAACTCGATCCCATAGCCAAAAGCCTCCAGAAAACTCCTCACGTAGCCCCATTTTACCCCCATAGCGCCCCACGGGTTTGGGCAATCGGCCTGAAAACGTTGCGGGCACAACTAGACGATAAACCGAGTATTTGTTCAAAATTTCAGATTAAAAAAAAAAAATTCCTACGGCCCGGGCGGCAGACGGACATTTCGTTTTTGGAATCTAGACCTGATGAAACGGATAATGTTAAATTTTGAGGCCGATCGGAGTCGTCGACCTCCGTCGCGAAAACATAGGCGTATTATTCCAAGAATATTAAAACAAAAACACCCTCGTTCAGTTCCTTAAGATCTTTTATGGAGAAACAGGACAAAAGAAAGAAAAGTGAAGGATAAATTGGACATTTTATTAACCGAGGTCTATTGAGTAATTTATTGTCGGGCGTTTCTTATTTATTAAGAAATAAATGGGAATATTCATCATTATAAATTGATTGTATTGTTCTTCAGGGTTGAATGGGACGGACTGAAACTCGTTCTTCCAAAGTTTCCCGGCCTTTACGGGTGAATTCCAATCATCGAAATTATGCGATAAAGCCCCCCCGTATGGATGGTATTTAGCTTTATTAAAAACCGCAAATTCGTTCGTCTGCCGTTCGTTTGACGGAGGGTCGAGCGAGAACGAGCGGAAGGGGAGAAGGTGTTTGGAGGTTATATGAAAATCCCAATTAGCGAAGGCCATTATGCAGATGAGCCTTGTAGCCCATTGTGAGGAAGGAGGGGAGGCTTTGCTCCAAGGGCGAAGTAACAGGAGGCGGCGAAGGGTAAGACGAGGGATGAAAGCGGAAGGCTTTTCTCCCGTCCGGTACAAGAGGGGAATAGACGTCCCATAAGGTTAAGCTCGCCGTCCGCAAACTCTCCTTATGGTCCCTTATTACGGCTCCTGTCCGGTTCTGGAATTAGATTACCATACTCATCAGTCGCGCCCGGCATTTCCACTCCAAGGCCCTTCATCTGTGCCGTGTCTGTTCGCGGAGTTTCTCTCGGGTTTTGGGTTTATTCTCCCCCCCCCCTCATCCGCTCCAATATATTTATCAAAGGACACTGTGGATTCACTTTCCCTCTCTACGTGCCCCCTACGTACCTCATTTTGTTTGACTTACTACTACAATATCCCTTCTAAGAGGATGAATTCCTTTAGACTCAAAACACTCACTTCATTATCTCTTAACACACGCGAATATCGCGATTTACATTATCACTGGAGCGCTGAAGTCGTTTCCAAAATGGCCGTCCGTTCACGGCAAGTTGTCTCAATCTCGAGAGGCGATTAGGATAATTTCTTCACAAAATTGCTGATAAATACTTGTTGGCACAGATAAACTCAATGGAAGCATGAAAAATCGAAAACTAAATCATTTGACAAGAAGAAGAAGAATAAGGAATCTCTTATCTCTCTTAACTCAGCTCTGAGAAAATAATAATAATCCCTACTTCCCGTACTTCATTTCGTTTCCGTTCCCTGATTCCCGGTCCTATTTTCCTTAGATACCTAATGCTTGGGCTCAGTATAAATTATACTGAATATTGAATATTATACTGTATAATATTCAAATTTGCTAATTGCAATGTTGCCAGTTATTAAGGGGCCTCGCTCGTACCCTGAAATCGTTTTACTGGAATGATTTCCGTAAAAATAAACCGATTTTGATGAATCAAGGCACACTCCGTTCAGATCGAGGTCCTTGAGATGCCATACCACCAAAATCGGGCA
Organism: Pilophorus perplexus; assembly: GCA_955831195.1. Lineage (NCBI taxonomy): Eukaryota > Metazoa > Arthropoda > Insecta > Hemiptera > Miridae > Pilophorus > Pilophorus perplexus. Next base: position 30,507,690 of record OY037011.1, read on the forward strand.
ATGTCGCACATTTTCCACTGGTTTTCCCGGAAAACCCCGTTTTTTTACTCGTTCTCCTGAATTTACTCGGGCTATAGTGCTCCGTTTTTTTTTTTTTTTTTTGTTTTTTTTTTTCAAATTAAATTTTTTGGGTCTTTATTTCCATACTCTAGAAGCTATTCCTAAAAAAAAAAAAAAAAAAAAATCAGTTTCAAAAATTCACCCATCAATGAGCAAACCTGGTGGTAGAACTCGGTAACTTGACTTTTGTGTGCAGGCAGCAATCCTTCTCGCGAACGTGATTTGCAACCTCATGGCTTCTGGAGTGAGGGGAGGTCGCTACGCTCTTTGTTCTCTACGTTTACATCTCAACATCCATACACACTCTGGGATTCATTTTTTTTACCCGTTTGGGGATTGAAAAGTTCTCTTCTTCCCTCCTTGTGTAGCCCGACCCACCAATCACTTTTCGGCCCGCTGACCAGCCATCTCTTGGCTCAGGTTTTGTCACAGCTTTGCTCCCGCAGCCCCTTAATGGCTGCCACATAATCAATGTTTGCACCAATATTAAATATTAATAAATTTTACGCATTGCAATATTAAATAATAATATTACGTATTTTACGTATTACAATATTAAATATTATTTAATATTGTAATACGTAAAATTTATATTATTAATAAATTAATAAATTAATATTATTAATAAATTTATATTATTAATAAATTTTACGCATTGGTTCTGCAGAAAACCAAATTACATGACCGACCGCACGTCGTTGAAGGTAAAATCAGTCTAAACGCAGAGGAAATTATCATTCCAGCGTCAACGGAATCTAAACACGTCATTGTCGTCTTACTTTATTGCAACAGGTAAGTTCCTTCCAGCCTAATAATCAAATCCAATTTCAATCTCTCCCCCCCCCCCCCCCCCCCCCCCCTACCCCTCACAAGATCAAATCTTGTTCTGATTTTCCAATCCAAGAGCCTGTTTGGTTGATCTTCTTCTTCTTGCAGTGCCGTCTCCGTCATCGAAGGTTGGCGATCACTCCAGCAAATTTTTCTCTATCTTGGGCGAGGTGAAATAATTCTGCTGCTCGGCGTATACCCGTCCAGCTCCTGATATTGGCATGCCACGAGGCTCTCTTCCTCCCAACTCCTCTCCTGCCACTTATCATGCCCATCATGATTGTCTGCAGCAGTCCATATTTTGCTCCTCTGTTTGGTTGATAGTGATGTAAAACGAGGCTTCCCTTTCCAGCTGGCCTCTCTGACCACTTCGGTCTATTTATAATATTCTATCAAAAACAATCAATAAATTTTTTGGTCAGGGAAACCTACGCCCAGTAATTTTATTCTTTCAGTGTGTTTTATTTCCTGAGTGTCAAAACGGTAGGGTTAAAAATTTAATTAAAGCTCAAGGAATTGTTTGAGAAGTCAAAATGCCGAAATAATATTCGCTGATGATTATGTACCTACATCACAATTATTCAAGCACTGTTTGTATAATGTACCAAATATTTGCCGGAAAAGACGGCTCTCCACAAAGAACGTGAGAACGATTTAGGAAAAAACGCTGATAATGTCCCTCAACCTGATTTTAAATGCGTGAACTTATTACTAACGCGGAGGTTGATGAATAACAAATCAGCGCAAAACCTAAAACCTAAGGTATACTTTCACGAGGGAAATGAACTAAATTAAATATTCATGCGCAAGGTAAAGTGATGGATGAACGAGGTTGGCGAGGGGAAAGCCTTCGGATTATAGTCGCGCTCAGCTTCAGCCCCAGTAGATGATCCCCCACACGAGTAAAACCGCCGTATTCTGTCCGCAGGACGTTCTTGATGATGATGCGAATTTTATCGACCGCGTCATCCACCTCGGCCCGATATACGACGGTCGTTCCGTGATATGGCGATAAACTGAATACACCCATCTCGCAACCCTAGACGTCTTAAAACTCAAGGAGCGCACATGTTGAATCGCGAATATGGAAAATGCTCACATAGCAAATTTGGGGCAGCATTATGAAGAACCTGGGATCCTTAAAAAAATCCCATTTGTAGCCCCATGAAAGCCCTATAGATCGCAACAATGAAATCGGATCGTTCCGGGACCCCAAAAAATGGATTCTGCGTCCAAAAATACATTGTAAACGATACCTAACTCGATCCCATAGCCTAAATCCTTCTAAAAAAAACCTCCCGTAGCCCCATTTTAACCCCATAGCGCACCACGGGTTTGAGCGATCGGGCTGAAAACCTTGCGGCACAACTAGATGGTGAACCGAGTATTTTGTCAAAATTTCAGATTAAAAAAAAAAAAAAAAAAAAAAAAAAAAAAAAAGTCCTACTGCCCAAAACGGCCCGGACGGCGGACGGACATTTATGTTTTGGAATCTAGAACTCTTGAAACGGATAATGTCAAATTTTGAGGCCGAACGGAGTCGTCGACCTCTGTCGTGATCACACAGGTGTATTATTCCAAGAATAATAATAATAAACCAAAATCAGCGTTCACGAGCATATTTATTGAGAAACTGAGCTCAGATGTGATAAGCGGTTATTATTACTAGCTTGCGTCTAGGGCCCTCCTCCCCGAATAGTGCAATATCTACACTGGACAATTTTATCAGGTTCTCTCCCGTCCCGATTTAAACTAAATTAGTCATCACGTATCTCTCCCTCATGATCTCACGACCTACCAATTGAATTGAAGGGCCTTGCATTTTCCACTTTTGACTCACCAGATTAGCGATCTGAATCACTTGTGTGCATCGGCGCCGCTTACGTCACCTTTAATATTTAATTTAGCGTGAGGACAAGATAATATGCATCGCCTCTCCCAACATTTCAGGTGAATAGAATCTAAGGCGTTGCATTGATCCAGGGGGGGGGTCTATCATGTGGCCCATCAGATTTTATTTCTATAAAATTATTTAACGTCGTAGTTGTCAATTTTTTTGGCAATTTTTTAGCGGGTGCAGCCTTCAGATCAACTGTCCCTTCCCACCCCGCCATATCACCAACCCAAGAATCGCCTTAAAGTCCTTATAAATAAGAATACTTTGTTGTAAATAAGGACTGCGTGCGCTGCTCCCAATCAGGACCAAAATTTAGTTAGTTATCAGGACCTACATTCCGTTAAGTTAACGTGTGATCCTCCCCTATCTCGAAGTTAGGGGAGCACGGGTGAAAGTGGTCATGAGATAAAGTGGCCACTGGCTATTTTCGTGGCTGTGTTCGTCATAGCAAGCGCCAGATGATAAAAATCAACTTAGTAGTGCAAACCTGAAGTACAAGAAGCAGAAACTTGATCGAATAAGGATTTGATAAGCAGTAATGACGTGAAGTTTTTGTTGAGGTCTAAAGCAATTTTGGGCTGTAGCTTCGGATGGCCTGGAGGGCGTATTTTTTGGCGAAATCTTCTGTCGTAAGTTCCATTTTGAACCCTCTAAAGAGCTCATTGCATAAATTTTAAAATCCACTTTCTCCCTCGGCCAGCCACTTACTGGCCTGGAGGGCGTATTGTACTGATGATGGTCTAATCAACCGAAACGCGTCTACAAGTTATATTTATTTGTATAAACCCTTGTGTAAAGTTTGCAGTGTTTTTGGCATCATCGCTTCTTGAGACGAATAATCACAAATTTTGAGCCGATCAAAATGTTCTACTTCCGTCGCGAATACAGAGAAGTCGCGTGGGGTGAATTTATCACAAAGTAGGATATCAGCCACAAAGTAGTAGGTCCTACTCTGTGTGTCCTTGATTCAAGGTTTGATGGGATGGGCGAAGTAGTTTCACTTTCTAGTCACGCTATGGAGTTGGTAGGTAGCGCTGGTCAAATCCGATCTTATCTCTTATCAGTGGCTTATCTATTGAGTTTCAGTAAACATGAAATTTGTTGACATTGAACGTATGAATCAAGACTTGATTAGTGGTGAGTTTGGTGAAAACTGGTTCGAATTGGCGGAAAAAAGTTAACATCATATCAACAATCTATCCGTAGGTATACGAAATCTCGTAGGAATTTTTTTTTAAATCCTGATGGTTTCGTGGTAGGATGTAAAGAAACAAAAATAATTTTTGTTTCTTTACATCCTATCACAATTATTGTGATATCATTCTAATCTTTCTGAAGGGAGAAATGATCACCCTAGAGTTTTTGTATGATATACTATGAGAAAACGACAATGTGATAAATTAGGAATGGAAACGTGTCTGGATTATTTTTGACATTTTCATGTCTGCTTTGGCACATAAACGATAAAAAGCTTTACCAAAAAGCGTTCCCTTCGAGCGACAGGAAAACCCGTCACAGGATACACGTGAACAAAAGATTATTATTGTTGACCCGTAAATAAGGAAAGGTCTCTTTGTTACAATAAAAATGTATTGTAACAAAGTTTATTATTTATGTTCGCATGAATAAAATGAAACGTCTCCGCACCGCAATGAAAATGCTCTCCTGTGGTTGCAAGCCATTTAAGGCAATTTTTTAATCAATAGAAGCCACCCAAGTCAGACATTTTCCTAATACCCAAAATGGGGCAATTTGAATTTTGGCGGAAACCCGAGGTCAGGTCCTATTGGTCGACGAGTTGGCCACCATTAAAAAACTAAAAACTGAAGCATCCGTCACGTCGAATAAGTTAATTTATATCACAAATAAGTCGAGTCAATATGCACGATGACATTCACAACAAATCGAACACGGCCATTTTCGCGTTACTCGAGTGTCACTAGTGCCAACCACCAAGAAAATCAAGACAAATTTTGAATAATAAAAAGGCCCTGACATGGAAAAGGTGTTAAGTCTCAAACAACCCCCCCCCCCCCCCAAAAGTTTTCAAGTTAAAAGAATCTTTTTATCTGATAACCAATTACAGGGCCAATGGCATTAATGAATTAAGTCGATTGCGGTTGTAGTTCAGTTTCGGCAGCTCTTCAAAGGTGGCGTTTATGTCAAGTAGGCTACAGCCTCATTGGCACGGAAAGGGTATTAACCCTTCAAGTGATGCGCAGGGGCACTGAGTGCACCGGTGAGCTTCATTTTGCTGTCCCCCGGCACCATCACCTCCCCAACCCTCTGCCCCAGCAATTACCTACCCTCCTTCCAAACTTCCCTGAAGATCACCCAGTTGGTGGCATAGCTTCATTCTGCCGTCGGCCATTGTTTTTCGCGTTTGTTTTCTTTTTGGCGATTCGGTGCATCCCGTGCACCTCGCATCACTTCACGCACCAAAAATGTCGCGAAAGCCTATTGGAACTTTAGACACCTGGTCAGCGGACTCCATTACACCCAGTCAACTCTCAGATGGTTACCCTTCGATGTAATAAACTATTCTGGTTGAAACATTCGAAAATAAAAGAAAGGAGGAGGAGAAAGTTAGATGTGCACTGAGTGCCCCGCGCATCACTTATTGTCAAGGGAACAGGCGCATCACTTGAAGGGTTATCTAACCTGACGGAAGGTTCTCGTTCATGTTTAGATTATTTAATGAACCAAAACCCAATCTGATCACATTTAACTTGTACAATATACAAGTTAAATGTGTTCATACTATTATTATGAATGTTAAATCAAAATATAAATCTAAATTCATTTAAAAATTTTCATTTAATTGAGATTTAGTGTAATTTTAGATCTAGATTTAATTTAGATTTATATAATAATTATATTAGATTATATATTTGATCTAAAGTTCAATAATTGAACTTTAGATTTATTGATATGAGATTATATATTAGATCTAAAGTTCAATTATTGATATGAGATTATATTTCAGATCTAAAGTTCAATTATTGAACTTTAGATCTACATATTAAATAATCAGAATCAGAATCAGAAAGCGTTTTATTTGCCATATTACACAGTCGCAGTGTCATTAAATAAATATTTGATTTTTTATGATTAAAACGTTTTTTTATGATTATCAGATATAATAGATTTCTTTAGATTAGATTAGATAATACATTATATTGATTTTTAAAATTATATTACGTTTAGATTAAATTTGATAGATTCAATTCAATTTAGATTTAGATTTAATTTGAATTTATATCTCGATTCAACTTTCATGTGTCTCTGTCATTTGAAACCCCCACATAAAAGGTACTTATCCTGTTCATTTGGTGTTATTTTAGTTAATAAAATTTCGTTTAAAAGAGGCGACAATCGTTTCTTACTTCTCCTGTAAAATTTCGGTTTTGTGACTTAACATCTTTTCCATGTCAGTGCCTGTCCTTATTACTGTACTTAATTACTGTAATTATTATTGTGATCATTTCACCCCACACGACGGAGTGAAATGATGTGCATTCCAAGAATAGTAAACCAAAACGTAGTTGTGGAGATCAGCAGCTATTAGATGACTTGTTCTCCATGCCATTCATCAATGAAATGTTGGAAATTTTTTCCAGTTCATGACGTGGCGTAGATATTGGTATTTTAGACGTCATCGGGTAAATATTTTCCTGCGTGGCTTAGAGGATCACTCCATTGCCAACTGTTGGTGGCTCTAAGGTGGGTCATAAAACGATAAGGGCTATCGGGTTCAATGTGGCATTTGCTGGGTCGGTAAGGAATGCCCGGGCTCGTTAGAACTGAACATTCTGGGCGTTCTCCACATACATACTAGAGCCCCTCCTTCCCCTTACAACCCACTCGTTTTCCCCCGTCATAAATAAATGTTAAAGTCCCGAGTGGTCGTGAACGGGGGGGGAGGAGGTTTTGCGGGGAAGATCCCGGAGAATCCGGAAAAGATCTTCAGTGCACGTAGTGCGGATGAGAGGCAGTCGCGTTGGGTTAGCGAGGAAGAGACCTCAGACCTCCCCTTGCCTCCCTCACCTTCCCGTCCAATGGCATTCTTCCCTGAGTCCTCTTTTAGAGAGAAAGGGGCTCGCTGTCTCAACAGAAAAAGAGAGGGCAAAATACAATCCTTAAAGGAGCACAAACAGCACACACTTTCCCGAGCATTTCCCAACTAATACATTAACCGCAGCGTCCCTTTGGAAGACACCCCCGCCACTTCGGAACTCTTTTGCTCCAGTGCCGTCCTGATTTATACTCTTGTAACATAATATTTCGTCCCTACACTCCTTAAATATAATACACTACAGTATCTCTTATATGTAACCTTCACGTCCTTCAGAGAATGAGCTATATAAGGACGGTTGAAAATCGCAGTTTTTTCAGTTGAATCCCATTCTGTAGAGTAAAATACTTGTTTTTATACCGTCTGCACAATCCTCTACGGAAATCAGGAGAGAGTATGAAAATAATCAGCGTTCGAACTTTCGGCGGTAAGATTGACCTTCCGAAAGTAGTACAACACAACGCCACCATGGACGCTGGCATTGAATGTACAGATTTCATGTCCGTGATGGCTAATCTGAACCTCTCTTCAAGATGGCTGATTGTTTATCTTAGGGATGTCTTCACCGATGCAGTCAGTTTCTACGGATATTTGGAGAACTGTAGTCAGGTCTGCTTTCGGGTTCGAGGCGGTAAATGACTTCATTTACCTTCCTTTCAGTTTCAAACCGTCCAACTTCTTTAAGGTCCTGAAGGATAAATCGGGACTTTTTTTGCCGTATCAGGGCGTTATTAGTCATTTCATGGAACTAGCTTTCAATTACAACAAACAGAAAAAAATGCTTATACAGCTCATTGCCCACCGTCCTGTCATCAGTCTTGACTGAAGTGGGCTGATCGAAAAAAAATAACCCATGCCGAACCTTTACCAAGTGATCCTGAACTGTAAATAACAAGCCATCAATTGAATTGAATAGATGAGCGCAACCTTTCTGTTATTACGATATAATATTAAATATTATTTAATGAGCGAGAGAAACTAAGATACATTAGGTATCTAGCGACCAAACTATGCCACACAACACATCAAAAATATCCAAGTGATGCTCATTACGTAAACAACTGCACCCTAACGACCGATGCGTAAGAAAACCTTATGCCGATCAGAGGTAATGAACGGCTCAGGCTGCAACAATCGTTTTGGAGTCGTTGGAATCAGCCTAAAAAGCTCATTCCATAGACCCTTGTACCAACGAAATCGGACAAAAACTTTCGTCCCCCTTTTGAGGCCTCCTTAGTTACACATCAGAGATAAACAACTTTCGTCGTGAAGGACCTCCCGAAAACCGATGAAGGGGATGAGGGAGGAAAAATCAAGGTAGCCTATAACCACCCCCCGAACTCGCTGATCACAATGAGACCACCCTCATGAAAATCTGTTGAGCCGCTCGGGCGTGAAGATCTGTACACACACAAAAAAAAAAAAAAAAAAAAAAAAACATACATGTCGAAGAGGTGAGCGCACCTTTCCATTTTTTAGCGCAACCTTTTTCCAAAAAATGGAAAGGTGCGCTCACCTCTTCGACATGTATGTTTTTTTTTTTTTTTTTTTTTTTTTTTTTTTGTGTACAGAGCATCACGTTCGAGCGGCTCAACAGATTTTCATGAGGGTGGTCTCATTGTCATCAGCGAGTTCCGGGGGTGGTTATCGGCTACCTTGATTTTCCCTCCCTCATCCCCTTCATCGGTTTTCGGGAGGTCCTTCACGACGAAAGTTGTTTATCTCTGATGTGTAACTAAGGAGGCCTCAAAAGGGGGACGAAAGTTTTTGTCCGATTTCGTTGGTACAAGGGTCTATGGAATGAGCTTTTCAGGCTGATTCCAACGACTCCAAAACGATTTTTGCAGCCTGAGCCGTTCGTTACCTCTGATCGGCATAAGGTTTTCTTACGCATCGGTTGTTAGGGTGCAGTTGTTTACGTAATGAGCATCACGTGGATACTTTTGATGTGTTGTGTGGCATAGTTTGGTCGCTAGATACCTACTGTTTCTTAGTTTCTCTCGCTCATCTAAATCACTAATTCTCACCGTCTCTGTGTGTCAGTATGTATGTCGTCGGCCTACTCTGACTAAACGGTAAGTCGTAAAAATACCCCGATTTTTTCTATTGGTTCGGGCGACCGTTTAAGAGTCTCTAGGGGGGGTCGCAGACCCCCCCGGCCGACCGAAAATTGGCACGGTCAAATTGGCCCAAATATGGCCATCTTCGTTATTAATGGTCGGATCGAAACGGGGTTTCAACCGTATCCTACCTAGAGATGCGAATTTTAATAGAAAATTGTCAACGAGCGATTTCCGACGACGAGCGATGTCTGACGGCGAGTTTAAAATTTTACATTTCCTGAGATCCCGGCGCGTTTGGGTCTTCAAACCCGGCCGCTGTCAAGGAAGTCGGAAAGACGTACTCAGGGACCTTACAACGGTGGAGGAGGCGGGGAATTTTTTTTTTTTTTTTTTTTTTTGTAGGTGGGGGAACGAATAGGGGGGGTCGCAGACCCCCCCGGCCGAGCGGAGCGAGGCCTCATGTCTGCTTAAGCGGTCGGCCGAGCGAAGCGAGGCCTTATGTCTGAGTAGGGGTTTGAACACACCCCCCCGGCCGAGCGAAGCGAGGCCCCCCTGTCCGAATAAGCGATCGGCCTCGCGGAGCGAGGCACCGGCCTCGCGAAGCGAGGCCCACGGGGGGTCTGGGGGGCGGAGCCCCCCAGCTGGGTGCGTAGGCGAGCAAAGCGAGCCGGAGCATCTAGTCTAAATCACTAATTCTCACCGTCTCTGTGTGTCAGTATGTATGTCGTCGGCCTACTCTGACTAAACGGTAAGCGCTAAAAATATGGCGATTTTTTCTATACTCTCGGGCGAACGTTTAAGTGTCTCTAGGGGGGGTCGCAGACCCCCCCGGCCGACCAAAAATTGGCACGGTCAAATTGCCCCAAATATGGCCATCTTCGTTATTAATGGTCAGATCGAAACGGGGTTTCAACCGCATCCTACCTAGAGATGCGAATTTTAATAGAAAATTGTCAACGAGCGATTTCCCACGACGAGCGATGTCTGACGGCGAGTTTAAAATTTTACATTTCCTGAGATCCCGGCGCGTTTGGGTCTTCAAACCCGGCCGCTGTCAAGGAAGTCGGAAAGACGTACTCAGGGACCTTACAACAAATCACTAATTCTCACCGTCTCTGTGTGTCAGTATGTATGTCGTCGGCCTACTCTGACTAAACGGTAAGCGCTAAAAATATGGCGATTTTTTCTATACTCTCGGGCGAACGTTTAAGTGTCTCTAGGGGGGGTCGCAGACCCCCCCGGCCGACCAAAAATTGGCACGGTCAAATTGCCCCAAATATGGCCATCTTCGTTATTAATGGTCAGATCGAAACGGGGTTTCAACCGCATCCTACCTAGAGATGCGAATTTTAATAGAAAATTGTCAACGAGCGATTTCCCACGACGAGCGATGTCTGACGGCGAGTTTAAAATTTTACATTTCCTGAGATCCCGGCGCGTTTGGGTCTTCAAACCCGGCCGCTGTCAAGGAAGTCGGAAAGACGTACTCAGGGACCTTACAACGGTGGAGGAGGCGGGGAAATGTTTTTTTTTTTTTTTTTTTTTTGTAGGCGGGGGAACGAATAGGGGGGGTCTGACTAAACGGTAAGCGCTAAAAATACGCCGATTTTTCCTATCGTCTCGGGCGACCGTTTAAGAGTCTCTAGGGGGGTCGAGAATTCTCAAAAATTCGCTCAAATGGGCGCAATCTACATCAACTTTCTTATTTCAAATGGGAACCCCTATTTTTTTCACCGGATTCGGATTCCTCGACCAATTTTACGTCCGATAAGGGGGTCGCGCGAATTTTTTGGCGCGCGCGAATTCGCTCAATTAATTTTTGCGTCTTATTCCGCCGTTAATAGACGGATTTTTTTCGCGTTTCGTCCTACGCCTACCTAGAGATCCGAATTTTAATACTTGATATCGACCAAATTCATTCCGACAATGAGCGGATCAGGACGGCGATTTCAGTTTTGCAGTTTTCGTTAAATCGCGGGGTGGGCGAGCCGTCGGGTGAATTCTGGGTCGGCTTACAAACTGCCTCTATCCCCCCGCCCACACTCTTCACTCTGAGCGGGTTGGACATCAGCCTTTAAGGGGCGCTCGGAAGGTCTATGCGCAACGTCACCCAGACGGAAATGGATGTAAATTAAATGAATCGATTTAAATTGAATCGATTATCGAGAAAAGTATCGAAAAGTTGAATTGAATCGGAAAAAAAAATTATTAACAAATTTTAGCCCCATTTTTTTCCTGTGTTTTCAAATTTGATTTTATTTCACTAGCACTATGACAGCGAGGGGAGGGGGGGGGGGGGGTTACTTCACTCGGCCGATCATTTTACTGGCCAGGGGAGGCTCGCTTGCCTGGGCTGCCCACATTGGTAGGTAGTTCTATTGTTATTTTAACGGCCAGGAGGCTCTCTTTGCTCGGCCATTTGACATTGGTACATTTCACGATAAAAAAATTTATATATATTCTTGAAAACCTCGAGAAATACAAAAATGATCTACATTCTGAGATAGGTTGAGCGCCCTCAAGGATTTTTTCCGTTTTCCCCTCCTTCAACTAAATAATAATAATAATAATAATAAATAAAAAAATTTATTTATCGCTTACTCTGCCACCCAAATAGGTAGTTCTATTATTATTGATGGTGGAGTTTTCAAATTTGATTTCTAAGCGGGTGGGACATCAGCCTTTAAGGGGAGCTCGCAAGGTCTACGAGATCTCTCCCAGTCATCCCCTTGCAGTGCTGCCAAATCGGGGTTTTTCCCCCAGATTGCGGGGGTTTTTTCTTCTCCGGGGGGGATTTTGGGGGGTCGATATATCCCAGCCATCCGTGCAAAGTCGTCCGAGGGATGTCCGATTCTCAAATATGAATCGATTTAAATCAAATCGATTTAGAAAGTATTATTATTATAAAATATTATTATTATTAGTATTTATTATTATTATTAGAATCGATTCTTTTTCCAAATTATTGACAGGGGGGCCTTACTTTGCTCAGCTAATCATTTTATCCACCAGGGGATTCTACGTCCAAAAATACTTGGAAAACGACAATAACTCTACCCCCTCACCATTTTAGCCCCATACTTTTACTGTCTTTTCCTGGGGGGTGGGGGGCATACTTCACTCGGCCGATCATTTTAACGGCCTGGGGACTCGCTTTGCTCGGCCACTGACATAGGTAGTTCTATTATTATCAAGGGAAGGCTTTTCAAATTTGATTTCACTAGCACTTGACAGGGGGGCCTTAATTTCCCCAAAAATACTTCCCCTTTCCCCAAAAATACTTGGAAAACGACACTTAACTCTACCTCCTCGCCATTTTAGCCCCATATTTTTCCTGTGAGTTTTCAACTTTGATTTGATTTCACTAGCACTATGACAGGGTGGGAGGGGGGGGGGCATACTTCACTCGGCCTATCATTTTAACTGCCAGGGGACTCGCTTTGCTCGGCCACCGACATAGGTAGTTCTATTATTATCGAGGGAAGACTTTTGAAATTTGATTTCACTAGCACTATGACAGGGGGGCTTACTTAGCTTGGTCCACCATTATAACGGCCAGGGGACTCGCTTTGCTCGGCCACCGACATAGGTAGTTCTATTATTATCAAGGGAAGGCATTTCAAATTTGATTTCACTAGCACTTGACAGGGGGGCCTTAATTTCCCCAAAAATACTTCCTCTTTCCCCAAAAATACTTGGAAAACGACACTCAACTCTACCACCTCGCCATTTTAGCCCCATATTTTTCCTGTGAGTTTTCAACTTTGATTTGATTTCACTAGCACTATGACATGGCGGGAGGGGGGGCATACTTTACTCGGCCGATCATTTTAACGGCCAGGGGACTCGCTTTGCTCGGCCACCAACATATGTAGTTCTATTATTATCAAGGGAAGGCTTTTCAAATTTGATTTCACTAGCACTTGATAGGGGGGCCTTAATTTCCCCAAAAATACTTCCCCTTTCCCCAAAAATACTTGGAAAACGACACTTAACTCTACCCCCTCGCCATTTTAGCCCCATATTTTTCCTGTGAGTTTTCAACTTTGATTTGATTTCACTAGCACTATGACAGGTTGGGAGGGGGGGGGGGGGCATACTTCACTCGGCCGATCATTTTAACTGCCAGGGGACTCGCTTTGCTCGGCCACCCACATAGGTAGTTCTATTATTATTGATTTCACTAGCACGTTGACAGGGGGTCTAATTTCGTATAGCCCCATGAAAGCTCCATAGGTCGTCCCCAAAAATACTTGGAAAACGACACTTAACTCTACCCCCTCGGCATTTTAGTCCCATAGCGCCCCACCGGGTTTTTTACTGTGAGTTTTGATTTGATTTCACTAGCACTTTGACAGGGGAGGGGGGGGGGGGGCTTACTTCGCTCTGCCGATCAGAGGGGGCTCGCTTTGCTCAGCCACCCACATAGGTAGTTCTATTCTATTATTATGATGGTGGAGTATTCAAAATTGAGTTCACTAGCACTTTGACAGGAGGGGCGTCTTATTTCGCTCAGCTGATCATCTTCTCGGCCTTTTTAGCCCCATATCGCCCCATGGGTTTTTTCCCTATGAGTTTTCAAATTTGATTTGATTTCACTAGCACTATGGCAGGGGGGGGGGGGGGGGGGGGGGGTTCCTCGCTCGGGCGGTAGAGGGTAGACTTTTGAAAATTGATTTCACTAGCACTTTGACTTACTTCGCTCAGCTAATAGACTAGCACTTTGACAAGGGGGCCTTACTTCGCTCGGCTAATCATTTTCGTACCATGATTCACCCAAATCACAGGCGGCAATATACAACCACAGTGGGCAATACATCCACAAGCGGCAATACATCCACAAGCGGCAATACACCCACTAGGGGGGGTCTGGGGGGCGGCAATTCACCCACAGGCGGCAATATACACTCACAGGCGGCAATACACCCACAGGTGGCAATACACCCACAAGCGGCAATTCACCCACATGTCTGCTTAAGCGATCGGCCTCGCGGAGCGAGGCGCCGGCCTCGCGAAGCGAGGCCCACGGGGGGTCTGGGGGGCGGAGCCCCCCAGCTGGGTGCGTAGGCGAGCAAAGCGAGCCGGAGCATCTAGTCTATACCACTAATTCTCAGTCTGTCTGTATGTCAATCGCCTACTCTGACTTAACGGTAAGTCGTAAAAATACGGCGATTTTTCCTATCGTCTCGGGCGACCGTTTAAGTGTCTCTAGGGGGGTCGAGAATTCTCAAAAATGCGCTCAAATCCGCGCAATTGACATCAACTTTCTTATTTCAAATGGGAACCCCTATTTTTTTCACCGGATTCGGATTCCTCGACCAATTTTACGTCCGATAAGGGGGTCGCGCGAATTTTTTGGCGCGCGCGAATTCGCTCAATTAATTTTTGCGTCTTATTCCGCCGTTAATAGACGGATTTTTTTCGCGTTTCGTCCGTAGCCTACCTAGAGATCCGAATTTTAATAAAAAACCAAATTCGTTCCGACGATGAGCGAATTATGAGGACGAGTTGAGATTTGAAAAAACTGGGCCGTCGCCACCGACCCTTCGCGACGGGTGAATTCTGGCTCGGCTTCACTCCCAGCCTCTCAACACCCTCTATCCCCCCGCCCTCACTCTTCACTCCGAGCGGGTGGGACATCAGCCTTTAAGGGGCGCTTGCTAGGTCTATGCGCAAGGTCTCCCAGACGGATGTAAATTAAATGAATCGATTTAAATTGAATCGATTATCGAGAAAAGTAGAATCGATTTAAACTGAATCGATTATCTCATAAAATGAATTTAATTGAATTTAAAAAATTAAAATAAAAATAAAATAAAAATTCAAAAATGATCTAAATTCTGAGATACGTTGAGCGCCCTCAAGGATTTTTTCCGTTTTCCCCTCCTTCAACTAAAGAAAAGGAGTGAGGATTTCAGCCACTATTGATTCGATTTTGATGAAATTTTCAGGGAATCATTTTATCCGCCAGGGGATTCTACGTCCAAAAATACTTGGAAAACGACACTAACTCTACCCCCTCGCCATTTTAGCCCCATATTTTTTCTTTGTTTTCATTATACCGGCCAGGGGATTCAAATGTCCTACCTACCTACATATTTATATGTAATAAATATGTAGGTAGGTCAATAATAATTATTGACCTACCCTCAATAATTATTATTGAGGGTGGACTTTACAAAGGGTGGAAAATACTTGGAAAACGACACTTAACTTTACCCCCTCGCCATTTTAGCCCCATATTTTTCCTGTGAGTTTTCAACTATGATTTGATTTCACTAGCACTATGACAGGGTGGGAGGGGGGGCATACTTTACTCGGCCGATCATTTTATCAGCCAGGGGGGTTGATGTTGAAGGAGCAGTTGACCTTGATGCAGGGTTATGAACGTGTCCATCGATGCTATGCACCCTTCCCCCAAAACGGCCTGGACTTATAATTTTATTGAAAAATTATTGATTTACCTAATTGAAATACTTGGAAAAAACGACACTTAACTTAACTCAACCCCCTCGCCATTTTAGCCCCATATTTTTCCTGTGAGTTATCAACTATGATTTGATTTCACTAGCACTATGACAGGGTGGGAGGGGGGGCATACTTTACTCGGCCGATCATTTTATCAGCCAGGGGGGTTGATGTTGAAGGAGCAGTTGACCTTGATGCAGGGTTATGAACGTGTCCATCGATGCTATGCACCCCACTAGGGTTACTCAGCTGGGTGCGTAGGCGAGCAACTAACTATTGATGGCACCCCAGGGTTTTTTCCTGTGAGTTGTCAAATTTGACACGTTGCCAGGGGGGGGGGGGGGGGGGGGGTTACTCGCTCGGCCGATCAATTTACCAGCCAGGGGAGGCTTTTTTCAAACTGTTCAAATGACAGGGGGGGTCTTGCTTCGCTCGGGCGATTATTTTGTAATAGTATTTAATAATATGTAGGTAGGTCAATAATAATTATTGACCTACCCTCAATAATTATTATTGAGGGTGGACTTTACAAAGGGTGGAAAATACTTGGAAAACGACACTTAACTTTACCCCCTCGCCATTTTAGCCCCATATTTTTCCTGTGAGTTTTCAACTATGATTTGATTTCACTAGCACTATGACAGGGTGGGAGGGGGGGCATACTTTACTCGGCCGATCATTTTATCAGCCAGGGGGGTTGATGTTGAAGGAGCAGTTGACCTTGATGCAGGGTTATGAACGTGTCCATCGATGCTATGCACCCTTCCCCCAAAACGGCCTGGACTTATAATTTTATTGAAAAATTATTGATTTACCTAATTGAAATACTTGGAAAAAACGACACTTAACTTAACTCAACCCCCTCGCCATTTTAGCCCCATATTTTTCCTGTGAGTTATCAACTATGATTTGATTTCACTAGCACTATGACAGGGTGGGAGGGGGGGCATACTTTACTCGGCCGATCATTTTATCAGCCAGGGGGGTTGATGTTGAAGGAGCAGTTGACCTTGATGCAGGGTTATGAACGTGTCCATCGATGCTATGCACCCCACTAGGGTTACTCAGCTGGGTGCGTAGGCGAGCAACTAACTATTGATGGCACCCCAGGGTTTTTTTCCTCTGAGTTGTCAAATTTGACACGTTGCCAGGGGGGGGGGGGGGGGGTTACTCGCTCGGCCGATCAATTTACCAGCCAGGGGAGGCTTTTTTCAAACTTTTCAAATGACAGGGGGGGTCTTGCTTCGCTCGGGCGATTATTTTATTAGCCAGAGGGGTCTTGCTTTGCTTGGCCACCGACATAGGTAGTTCTCCTATTATTGATGGTGGAGTTTTCAAATTTGATTTCACTAGCACTTTGACAGGGGGTCCTTACTCCCCCCCCCCCCCCCCCCCCCCCCCCCAAACAAGGATCTATATGTACGAGCGATCACGCAAGACCCTTATAAATAATCTATATCACTAATATATATAATATTCTTGAAAATCTCGAGAAATTCAAAAATGCTCTACGTTCTGAGATAGGTTGAGCGCCCTCAAGGATTTTTTCCGTTTTCCCCTCCTTCAACCCCCTCCCTTCCAACGACACTTAACTCTACCCCCTCGCCATTTTAGCCCCATATTTTTCCTGTGAATTTTCAACTTTGATTTGATTTCACTAGCACTATGATATGGTGGGAGGGGGGGGGCATACTTTACTCGGCCGATCATTTTAACGGCCAGGGGACTCGCTTTGCTCGGCCACCCACATAGGTAGTTCTATTATTATTGATGGTGGAAATTTGATTTCACTAGCACGTTGACAGGGGGTCTAATTTCGTATAGCCCCATGAAAGCTCCATAGGTCGTCCCCAAAAATACTTGGAAAAGGACACTTAACTCTACCCCCTCGGCATTTTAGTCCCATAGCGCCCCACCGGGTTTTTTACTGTGAGTTTTGATTTGATTTCACTAGCACTTTGACTTACTTCGCTCAGCTAATAGACTAGCACTTTGACAAGGGGGCCTTACTTCGCTCGGCTAATCATTTTCGTACCATGATTCACCCAAATCACAGGCGGCAATATACAACCACAGTGGGCAATACATCCACAAGCGGCAATACACCCACTAGGGGGGGTCTGGGGGGCGGCAATTCACCCACAGGCGGCAATATACACACAGGCGGCAATACACCCACAGGTGGCAATACACCCACAAGCGGCAATTCACCCACATGTCTGCTTAAGCGATCGGCCTCGCGACGCGAGGCGCCGGCCTCGCGAAGCGAGGCCCACGGGGGGTCTGGGGGGCGGAGCCCCCCAGCTGGGTGCGTAGGCGAGCAAAGCGAGCCGGAGCATCTAGTTAAATATTAATAACAAAAAGGTTGCGCTCATCTATTCAATTCAATTGATGGCTTGTTGGAAAAAGGTTGCGCTAAAAACGCTACAAATTTTACACAAGGGTTTATTATTCTTTGATATAAGTTACTTGTGCATTTTTTTTTTTTTTTTTTTTTTTTTTTTTGATCAAATTCTTTTTGTTTTTTACTTAAAAAATATTTGACCTCCTGGGATCCTTCAAAAATCCCATTTGTAGCCCCATGAACGCCCTATAGATTCCCACGGTGAAATCGGATCGTTCCGGGACCCCAAAAAATGGATTATACCTCCAAAATAGGTATACTTTGGAGGTATACCTACTTCGAAAACGACACCTAACTAGATCCCATAGCCAAAAGCTTTCAAAAAAACTCCTCACACAGCCCCATTTTAGCCCCATACTGCCCCACGGGTTTAGTCACGCTTATTGGCACTTTCGTCGTGCACTCTATTCATTCTAGTGGGTTTCATGTTTATTATATCTGCCTTTTGGCTGGAAAATGGAAACCCCGGACAGGAGCAGACGGCACTGGCGACCCTTTGTCTGATCTCACTGGAGCGGACTTGGATCTGGGGAGACAAGTCGGCCTCAAAATTTGACGTTATCCGTTTCAAGAGGTTTAGATTCCAAAATCGAAATGTCCGTCCGCCGTTCGGGCCGTTTTGGGCAGTATTTTTTTTTTTTTTTAATCCGGCATTTGGACCAAATTCTCGATTTACCATCTACTTGTGCCTGAATGGTTTTCAGCCCGATCTCTCTAACCCGTGGGGCACTATGGGGCTAAAATGGGGCTACGGGAGGGTTTTTTAAAAGGTTTTTGGGCTATTGGGTCGAGTTAGGTGTCGTTTTCGAAGTATTTTTGGACGTAGAATCCATTTTTTGGGGTCCCAGAACGATCTGATTTCACTGTGGGGAGCTGTGAGGCTATCGTGGGGCTACAAATGGGATTTTTGAAGGATCCCAGGAGGTCAAATAATTTCCGAGTAAGAAAACATTTTAATTTTTTTTTTTTTTTTTTTTTCTCAAAATTTTTTATTGACAGAATCAATTTTCGCAAAAGCAGCCTATATCAAAGAATAATAATCCCTTTTGTAAAATTTGCAGCGCTTTCTAATGAAATTGGGTTGTGTGATGGGTGGAGATCCCAAGTTCTCGCCGCTTATGTTGTAGGGTGTGACTGGGGGGCTCCAGGATCCATTATTCATTGGATTTCCCCGTAGTGGGGATCTACGGGGCTACAGAATGGTACTTTTGAAGGATGCCAGGGGGTCAAATAAGGTGTCGTTTTCTAGGTGGTGTCCCACTCAGGTTCCCAACCCTAGGTAACTCTAGTTGGAATGAAATGGGATAAATAGATTTGTTTGTAAAAGCCTTCCGGCGATACGAGGTATTATCTGTGGAATGTCCCGGCCGCGGCGCGTCGAAAGCAGCTTAACCTTTGAACCCGACTTCTGTTGATAAGAGATCCCGTATAAAAGATGAGTCTCGATCGCTCCTCGTCATTTTCAGTGCAGTTCTGTTTCGATCGCAAGATGCAAGGTATGTAACCAGCCAACAAGATAAATTTTTAATAATGAAATGAGAAGTGAAAACTTTTTTTACGCCTATACATAGGCGTACATACGAATACATGTATTCGTGTCGGAGGTCGAAAATCGTTATCAGCCTCAAAATTGTTTCATTATACGTTTCAAAATGTCTAGATTCCAACAACGAAATATCCGTCGTATTTTTTGAGGTCCCACATTTCTCCAAACATTTTCCTATACAGGAAAAACATTGCTTATAAAACTACCTTTGGCTTTCTATTCCCCCAAAGCCATGGTCCTCGATTGAATTGTACTATATCTAGTTTCCTTGTGAGATAGAGAATGCAAACGAGAAAATTCTCTGAGTGATCTTATATTGAGTTTGTTTCCAAACCTGTTTACTCTAAAGCATTTTGCTTTGGTTGCAACAGCTGGACTGAAACGAGGAGATCTGACGTACTACGACCTAACGACGGGAATAACGGCCAGCGGTCGGCGGTACAACAACAACGATATGGTCGCCGCTCTGTCCTTCTCCTACTTCACAACGCCCAACCCTAACAACGACCCTATTTGTGGGAGGACGATCCGCATCCAAGACCCCGACTCGTTGAGGGAGATCTTCGTCAAAGTCGTCGACAAGTGCGCCGGCTGCCGGCAAAATGACGTTGACGTGTCGCGAGCGGCCTTCCAGCAATTGCGGCCGTTGAGTGTCGGTCGGTTTCCGGTGACATGGAACTTCGTTTGAACGAGGTCTCTGAACATGAGTATTATTTGCCCATATATAAATATGTATCATACCAATATATGTGCTGAGTAGGTAATATATTTTATTGAGTTATTGTGATTCATCTTCGAACTATTTTTGTAGTGTTGCCGCGGAGAACTTACAAGTTCGAGGTTTCAAACAAACTGTTGGCACCTTCTTAGAAATAGGCTACATTAGAAGTCAGGACTCCGATTGTGCCACCGTTTTAAAAACTAAAAATCCAATCCTCTTTTTTTTCTGTATTTTACTTCTATTTAAAGAAAATTTGAGCAATGCCTGATTTTAGAAATCCGAAAATTGCATAGTGTTTGGACAGATAAGAGAACCCCAAAAATAGATTCTTCAATTAATACTACTAGGCAAAACGAGACCGTCGTCTCATTCGATATGCCTGCCCAGTAGGATGGGAATCGGATGAGTGTGAGCCATAAATGGATTCTAACTCAACAAAAAACCTCACTGTTCGCACATGTGAAGACCCACAGAGCACCACGGGTCCGGGAGAAAGGACTGAAAACCCTGCGGGGCCCAACTAGGTGGTGACTATAGGGCAAATAAAGTTTAATTTTCGAAATCCACACATCATGGAACATAGTGAACACATTTTGTCAGACCCAACCGGACAGTCAGGAAGCTCTGAAACGCACAATGCAAGAGGAAATTTTAATTTTGGTGGACAAAAATGTTTTCGAAATCCAAAGTGAAAACAATGCGTCCGCTACCTTTGGTAGACTCCGAGGCAATAAGATCGGTATGTACCAAAGCTTTGACGTCATCGTGAGTAGTAGATAAGTAAGTAGGTACGTACGATCAATACATTTAATTATCTCAATCCGGAAGTTGAAATCACAGACTATTTAAATTAGCCAATTGTTACGATTAACAGTTCGATCAACACCCATCGAGCTGTTGCTTCCAGAGAGGAGTGTCTCGAGAGTTATCTACATAAACAAAGTTATTGCTGTTATGCAGTAATCATTTGCATTAGTCTTGACTGGAGCCTTGGCGGACTTGCCAAAGAAAAGTGAGTGATAACGCCAATAATTAATCTATTATCGCGAGATCGATAATGGTTTTTAGGTCTAGGGACAGCAAGCGGGTGCCTCACCACATAGTTAGCCGTTAGAGCATGGAGGAACAGAGACTCTATTCCTCCATGCCGTTAGAGTTAACTGACAGTTACCAGTTAATTGGAAAAGGGGGGTGCTGATAACATAGCTGTTACCTGGGTGATTCCAAAAAAAAAAAAAACGGAAATCGTTGAGTACTCGCCTCTGTAGCTTCCAAAAATTACCCAATCTTCCAACTTTTTTTTTTGTATAGCTCCATACGGAATGCTCTACCACTGTAAATACTTCTGAATTATTTCGGCAAATGGACTAGGAGAAAATCGAGATTTACAACAGAAAACTCCACGACCTTCACGCGTACTCAAGACCTATGAGCAAGTTTGGAATCGATTTTAGATCCCATAATATGATATTATCATGGATTTACAGTCAACGCCTTCTCCCCAAGTGATTAGGAGATTCCATATTTCAATAGTTTACTACGTTCAAGGGTTTATCAGTTATCTAAATGCAGAACCACCCTCTAAAAGTTGCGTACTCACGATGACTCAAGACCGGCCCAAGAAAAAAAGTTAGTTTTTCATTTCGCCTGAAGAGCGCATTTGCAACTATTTCGATCTCCGAGCTAGTCCGTTCAGTAGCCCACCATCCCTGGAAGGGAAATGACGGTTCGTGGGGGATCTCCAGCAGCCAAAGAAAATTTTTCACAGAGTTGACTGGGCTAAGTCATGTTTGTTGAGATACTTTTTTTCCAGACATTCACGCTCGTAAAATGAGTAATTCAAACTGTTTGATTAAATAGTAATCACCCGTAGAACACAAAACGGGTTCGTGTGGCGATGAAAGCCCAGTTTACCCTTCTGGAACAACAGAGTTAGCTTGTCAGCGATTTTGAGATACTTTCTCATGACCATCACACTCAAAACCTTCAAGCGACCATCACGTTTTACCAAGTCAAACGTGTGAAGGTCATGAGGGATTAGTGAAGGTTTGGATGATTTAATAACCTATCTCATTGACTTGACCAAGTTATTGTAGTATATATGTACGTATATTGTATTATTACTAGGTAAAAGGCAAGACCATTGTGAAAAACTCATGACCTTCACTCAAGAGTTCATAACCTTCACAAAAAAGTTCAAGACCATCACGAAAACTCAAGTCCTTCACGCCTAGCTTTCTCCATTTCAGTTGCAGAAATTGACCTTAAAATCTAGTTTCTAACCCTAATTATATTTTATATTCGGTTACTGGCTACGGATACTGAAAGTAATTGGGAATATATATTGAGTTCCTCAACCAACACCAATTCATGTGATGGTCTTGAGGCAAGCACATAAATCCATCGTGGTTTTGTAGTGATATCTTTTTGGGGGCTACATAAAGTATCTCACCCTATATATTTTCGAAAACTAGCACTTTCCCTGGACCGGAATCAATAACACTTCTAGAGAAAACGATGGAAAAATTTTCGGCCTAAACGAAACCCCAAATTTCCGTTTTTTTTTTTTTTTTTGGAATCACCCACCTAACAGTTAGCGCTAGCTGCTAGGTCCGTACCTGAGGATTTATCTAGGGATTTGATAAATCGGCCCTCAATGCGAAGTCAAGTCAAAGGCCCGGTTAAACCTACAAATTGATTTTTTTTTTTTTTTTCGTTGCTTTTTCTGGAATTGAACTGTGATAATATCTGATTTCGTATATTTGAGCATGAAAAATTTATGGAGGTGTGTTTCAACTCATTCTGTGATCTTCAAAATCGTAATTGTATGGTCGGCTGGGAGCCCGATAAATCGACTTCAAAAGTTACGCCGTAAGTAATTGAAAACTCTCTAGTTCCCCCCCCCCCCCCCCACTAACTCCTGACCAAACCCCTTCGGGGGCGATCAAACTCCGCCAATGTCCATGTAATTGCGAGTAAAACGTCCCAACTCCGCCACCGATGGGAGTAGGGACTACCATCTCTGCCAGCTCAGTTCCAGTGAACCGTTTGCCCTTGACGTGTACACCTCGACTGAGGATAGCAAGAGAATCTTCACTGGTCCTTTGGCACAGAAATCCCAACATCTAGTGATCCAGAAATCCAGAAAAAGATCCTGAGATTAAGAGACCCTGAGATGCAGAATTCCGCAGAACCAGAGATACCGGAATCCAGAGATCTAGAGCTCCGAAAATCCACAGGTTCTGAGATCCAGGAATCCAGAAATCTAGAGCTCCAGCAAACCAGGGAAGATCCACAGATCCAAAAAAAATTCCAGAAACCCAGGAATCCAGAAGGCCCTGAATTACAGAAATCTCTAGCTCCAAAAGTCCAGAAAACCAGGGAAGATCCCGAGAAAGTCCAGAGATGCCGAAAATCCTGAGAACTAGAGATCCAAAAATCAACAGACCCTGGAATGCAGAAAATCAGGGATCCAGAAGCAGATACCCGCGGCACAAACATGAGTGAAGCTCCTTTCACTGGCGGAGTTGGAGGATCCCCAACCCTTCAGGAACCCCACTGTCGCCCTTTAAAAGCTCGAAGAAAATCAACTACGAAGCAGCAATCGATGACACATTCAGACTAAAAATAAAATTCCAATTGCAAAAACAATAATGGACGACGAACACTGCATTTTACTCATCTTGAGGACGAAATCAAAACTTATGATGATGATTAAGTAATAATATAGAATAAACTTTAACGTTGTACTTTCAAGAACGTAGAATATACTTCCCCTGTGAACAGCCCTTGACAACAACCACCTTCGGTAGAAATGTCCACCGCCAACGGACGAACTGAGCCAACGCCTCAATGAATTGTCACGATGAGAACGGGTCGTTGAACGGTGAGGAAACCCTTCTCAACGCGAGATGAAAAAAAAAAAAAAAAAAAAAAAAAAAAATCCCTCTGTGAAAACCTGGGAGTACCGAGATTAGGGTATCAAGACTTAGTTGTCCACCAAAGAGGCTTATGTGTGTCCCTTTAGAAAGTGGGAAGCTGTCGATCGATAATCCTCTCTTCTTCTAGCACTTCCATAATATTATTTCGAGTACAATACATTTTTCCCCCCGATCGGCTCAAAAATATCAAATGGATACGAAAAGGATCAACTTTGTGAAGAAGAACCTTCTGGTGGATTTTCCAACTATGATAGAGTTCATTGGAGTCGAAACTGTTTATTTATAGTTAATAATATTATAGTTGTCTGCATTAGGTATACGAAGGAGCTGAGCTAAGTGGAAGATCCTGAGAATACAATCCTGTTGTGGGTGAGATAAATGGTTCAGTGAAGTTGCCAAAGTACACTGAATGCATTAGTTTAAGAAATGAGGCTCCTTCAGAAAAGTTTCCATGAAAAGTAGTTTCGTTGAGTAGGGCTGTTGTAAGAGCTTTTCAAACTTGACGCTATTGGTTTCGCATTGTGTTTAACGCCCGCCCGCATTTTCCTCACCAACATCGCAGCTTTTATGTTCCTTGAAGACTACAAGTAGCTTGACCTACTTGAGCGGGATTGACCAAATCCAGATATAGTGTTATGTTCACCTTTCCCGTAGCGAAATCCCTCGTTCATCTTGACTTTAGGTTGCTCCTCACACGATGATTTTCGTCAGTGGAATAATAAGTAGACGACGAGGACGAGAAAACGTTGACTTTTCGATCCTGGCTTTGAACACCTGATATTTAAGTTGTTGTTTCATTATAAAACGAGGTTCGAGGCATGATAGGAAAAGGTAAGTCGCCCAACATACTCATACTAAGATGAGGAAACGGCTCCGATTCTCATATAAACTTACCCAGGCTTGGGTCAACTCCAGTTTTTCTGGAAGAAGTTGAAGTCGAATATTTTTATTGAAAAACGTGAACATAAATAGGGCCATTAGTCCCTCCCTGCAATTAGGCACACGAAACATGGGTGCTACCGAGTTGGTTCCCAAAGATGCCGTCCGAAATGTCTGTGTCGGTTCCTGAATACGTCCGTCTTTCCAACATAATATGGGATATTATCCCTTCGCATTTTATCTACGTTTAGGACTGGCTACAACTGAACATTCTAGATATGCTTGAAAAATGCCAGGCCGGCCCTCAGAGCAGAACGAGCGGGGATAGGAACGGCCTTTTTTTAGGGACATGCTATTCACCTTCGTTAATACTTATAATAAAATGTTTGACTAGGTCATTAAAGAAGTTTTTTTTTTTTTTTTTTTTTTTTTTGCGCTGAATCGAATGGTGAGGTTTATTTTCCGATAGGAGTTGATCTAAAGGCGGTACAGCCTACATGAAATAATTTCTTCATTACAAAATTATGATTGATGCTTGCTAACGTTCCGCTTGGGAAAACCTGGAGGAAGACGTTAATTTAGACCAGCTGACTTAATTTATTTATTTATTTTTCTGAAATAAAGAAAATAGTATTAAATAATTATAAATAATATTAAATAATTATTAAATAATAATAATAATATTAAATAATTATAAATCTTTTAATACCAGGTATGGCTAATGATTGAAAGTGCTAGACATCTTCCTCATACTGATAATCAGCACTCGGAAGGCGGAAGGGATTTGTCAATCGCTGATTCCTCTCGTCCACAGTTCTTCTGTTCCTCGGGAATGTTTCGGGAATAGTATGTAGTCAATTTTGCTACTTCGAACTAGCGCCCCTATCTTGGGGGGGGGGGGGGGGGGGGGGGCAGAAACCGCGTATTTTTCGCACTTTTTTGTAAGCATGTATGAGTGTCACAAGCCTAATCCTCCTAACCGGTACCTAAGTGATAAAAATACGGCAATTTTCTCTATGCATTCGGGATCCTGTTTAGGTGTCGCGTCAAACAAGCGCATTTGCGCCCAACTTTCTTATTTTAAATGGGAACCCCTAAATTTTTTCAATTTTACGTCCAATGAGCGAAAATCGGCGCAACTATTCGTTCTTTGTTGTTAATGGTCTGATTGAGTCGGCGTTTCCTCCGTATCCTACCTATATATCCGACTTTTAATACGAAATACCCGATGAACGAATTCTGACGATCGGCGAAGTTTAATTTGAACGATTTGATGAGATCCAGCGCGCGTTAGCAGTGTGGCTTGAAACGGTGCCAGGGACCTCGGAAGGATGGAGAGAACGAAGGGTGCCTGGGACCTTGGAAAGGTGGAGAGGCGGGGAAACTTTTGGAGTAAATTTTGGGAAACTGTTCGTTCCACACTAATTTTGGATATATTCTGGTGTGTGGGAAGACGATTTTGCTCTCTATTACTAATTTAGCTCGTTACAAATTTGGGCATCCATCAACTCCCGCCCGCGTGTACGGAGGGAATTAAGAGAGTCTCAAGTCCCGCCCTAAGACGGTGATAATTATCATGCATGGTCATAATTATGATACACTTTAAAGTGCATCAACTGCCGCCCGTATCTGAGTCCAAGAGTTATCAACTCTGGCCCGTATCTGAGTTTCCATGCCCATTTTAGGGAGACATTCGCAACTACGACGCATCCCAACATTTTCCTATTCCTTAACTCATTAGTTATGTACCAGGTAGACGTATATGGCAAATTAAAGTCAATATCTGACAACTTATATGAAACGCCCTCATGCCGGACCCAACGGAAAGCACGGTGGATAGGTAATTTGATTTAAAAAAAAGGTAGACGTGATATTGTCACCGTAAGTATGACTATATGAAGAAGGTAGCAATTAAGTTTGGGGGTCTATGGGATAACCATGAATGAGGTTTTTTAATATAGGTGTACCTATACCTACATGTGACGATCCTCCATATTGAATAGAGATTACGTAGATTTAAGAGATAGACATCTGACGATCCTGTAATTCATGGTTGTGATATTGATGTGAAGTGTTATTTAACAACGTCTGACTGGTTTGTTATAAATTTAATTAATGTGGAAGGACTACAGTATCTATCTGGACTAACCTCTGACGGGCGGGAGTTGAAAAACTATAGCGAGCGCTGGGCAGGAGTTGATTAAAAATAAGGGGAAGGAGTTGATATGTTTTTACGGCCCTGGGCGGGAGTTGATGAACGCCGAAAAATTTAGCTTATCGAGCGACTGTCACTTGGGCGAGCGAAGCGAGCCCCCCTGTCCGAGAAAGTGGTTGACAGAGTAAAGCGAGGCCTTATGTCGTCATGTTAGTTAATATAAATCAGCAGTCCAGTTGACAGGAACAAAATAAAAGGCCGCATCGATTGCCGCGTCATATTATATTGTTTTATGTGGTCCGGTACGATCCCAGTAGTATATTTAGTCAATTATGCAACTTCGAACTAGCGCCCCTATCGTGGGGGAGGGTAAAAAACGCGTATTTTTTCGCACTTTTTTGGTTTTTTGCTCATAGTGCCTAAACGGTGCATCCTAGCAGTATGAGCACTATTATATAATCGAAACTACATTAAATTTGCTACAATTCGGGCACAAGTACGGCTCTGCAGGTCAAATAGGTTCTGAGATACAGCAGTTCAAGTGTTGGCTGTTATCGCCAGGAAGTGCAGTTTTCACCCATTTTTCCCCTTTCACGGCCAATTTGGATTTGATTCATTCTGACCCCCCCCCCCCCCCTACTCCCTAAATAAGCGTATGGGTTGATTGCAAATCTAATTAGCTTTCATTTGAGCGCTAGTAGAACTCTGTAGGTCAAATAGGAACCGTGAAAACAAATTTAAACCAAAACAAGACAATCTGACACCGCTCGGTAAGCGGAAAGCCACGTTTTCGGGTGTCACTCGAAACCATTGCTCGGATTCCAGATTTCAGTTTTTCTCGTGAAAGCTCATATTTCCCATCGCAGCTATTCCATTTGAAATTTTGATAAATCAAAAAATTTCACATGGAATAGCTGCGATGGGAAATTTAATTTGAGCTTTGATAAGGGAGGGGGCATGGCATAAAAAAAGAAAAAAAACAAAACCAAACGCGTTTTTACCAAAATTTGCTGTTTTTGGATTCAGTACCCCAAAAACAATGATATGTCACATAAAAAATTCTTCCCAAATTTTGTTTCGGGAAAACCACCATTTGACTGGGTACAACTCAACATCATATCTGATGGGGAGGGAATGAGGGTCGGACCCATCAGAGGCTTCCGGGAGTAGGTCCAGCTATACAGAGGCGTGATGACCTGATAATTGATATTTTTTAGTTAATCTTTGGAAAAAAGAGAGACTATATTATCTGTTTTACCAAATTGATTAAATTTAAAAGTATACTAGTTCTCTATAGATTCATAGTATGAATAATTATACAATTATTGTGTAATTACAGTAGTAATAATTATTGAAATTATTATTAGTTGAACATGTTACCGAGAACAAACTGATAGAGGATACCTACATAAGTAGGGTACCTACTTTTCATCAACATGAACTCGTGAAACTTGCCACATATTATAATAATCGCAATAATTGCGATAGTTCGATCAAGTCAAAAGGCGTTCTATTTTCATTTAACTGATGTCAACTCTCGACAATTGCAAGAAGATGAAACCGTCGATTAGTGTGCCATCCCTGTTGATCTGAGCGCCGCGAAGTGACAAACTATTCCCCCCCCCCCCCCTCCCCACCGTAGTCGGGGACAAACAATCTAACCCTTCTCCCCTGCCAAAGGATCATTATTAATAAGTCTTCCACAGGTGGTTTCAATGAAAGTTTCTCAATTAATCCGATACGAGAAATCGCGTCGAGAGGCAGCGCTCTCCTCGTACTGGTGAAAAACGCTGAAAATTGTACACTAGGGGTTTTTATTCTTTGTTAAAGGTTACTTGTGCAGAAATTTAATTCTGTCATTAAAAAACCTGGGACCCTTCAAAAATCCCATTTGTAGCCCCATGAAAGCCCTATAGATCGCAACAGAGAAATCGGATCGTTCCGGGACCCCCAAATAGGTATGGATTCTACGTCCAAAAATACTTCGAAAACGACACCTAACTCGATTCTATAGCTAAAAGTCTTCAATAAAAAACCCTCCCGTAGCCCCATTTTAGTCCCATAGCGTCCCACGGGTTTGGGCGATCGGGCTGAAAACCTTGCTGGCACTACTAGATGGTTTTGTCAAACTTTCAGATTAAAAAAAAAAATCCTACTGCCCAAAACGGCCCGGACGGCGGACGGACATTTCGGTTTTTGAATCTAGACCTCTTGAAACGGATAATGTCACATTTTGAGGCCGATCGGAGTCGTCGACCTCCGTCGCGAAAACATAGGTGTATTCCGAGAATAATAAACCAAAATAAGAGCGGAAACGCTGCAAACACGGAATTTTCATTCTTTAAAATATTGCACAATAATAATTGAGCTCGGCACAATTATTGCAAAACTATTATAGTGAGATCGAACAAGTCTTGTTGAATCGCCCAATCGATGACGTCGGAAATCACACCGCAATCCTATTTCAGGCCAAAGCCCTTCAAGTACCCTTTGAAAAAAGAAACACGGATTGTGAAAATCTTTCCACAACGGCAACAAGGGCATCGTTCACTCACTCGCAAAGCACAAGGTAAGACCAAGTTATAAAAACGCTGCAAATTTTACACATGGGTTTATTATTCTTTGATATAGGTTACTTGTACAGAAATTTAATTCTGTCAATAAAAAAAATTAAAAAAAATTTTTTTTTGGATTTTTATATTTCAAAAAAAATTTTTTGAGGCGATTTTTTTTCAAAAATGTGTTTTTTCAAAAATTCTTTAATTTTTACTCGAAAGATATTTAACTTCTTGGGATCCATCAAAAATCCCATTTTTAGCTCCATGAAAGCCCTATAGATCGCCACAGTGAAATCGGATCATTCCGGGACCCCAAAAAATGGATTCTACGTCCAAAAATACTTCGAAAACGACACCTGACTCGATCCCATAGCCAAAAGCCTTCAAAAACCACCTTCTGTAGCCCCATTTTAGCCCCAGAGCGCCCCACGGGTTTGGGCGATCGGGCTGAAAACCTTGCGGGCACAACTAGATGGTAAACCGAGTATTTTGTCAAAATTTCAGATTTTTTAAAAAATTCCTACTGCCCAAAACGGCCTGGACGGCGGACGGCGGACGGCGTACGGCGTACGGCGTACGGCGTACGGCGTACGGCGGACGGACATTTCGGATTTTGAATGTAGACCACTTGAAACGGATAATGTCAAATTTTGAGCCCGATCGGAGTCGTCGACCCGCGTCGCGAAAACATAGGTGTATTATTCCAAGAATAATAAACCAAAAGCCTTTATTGTGATGAATACCCTTTAAAGTCTGTATACACACAGGATCCACAGAGAATAAATTCGTCTCTGATGCGTCTGTATTAATATTGATATGTCTCTTAATGTTGATACGAAAGAGACGTGTGACGTGAGTGAGACGTCTCAGATACTATGACCGCAACAAAGACGTCTCAGAGCTGCAATGCTGAGACGTATTAGAGATGTATCAAAACAGGTGTCAGAGGCCTATTTGAGACGTATCAGAGATGTATCTGAGAGTTTTTAGGCAATGAGACATTGCTGAGATGTTCTGGGTAGGTAAGCCTATGTGAGGTGTCAAGAGTTGTAAATTTGGGCTCGCATTCCCGAGATCCCATCAAAAATTGCGTGTCGCCATATTGGAAACGGCGCTAGAAAATTATTGAAATGAGGCAACTGATTAAAAGTGAAAACATGCCCAGGCCCCTATGAGAGGGCGGTGACATGCTTTTCAGACACCACAGAGACGTCTCATTGCAGTCACTTTGGAGAAGTAGGTCCTAATTAGCGCCCGTGTTGTCTCTGCGACATCTCTGGTGGACGTCTCTGGTATGTTAACGCTTAAAATTTAAGTCACACATTTAATGTCTATGAGACATATTGAGAGCAACCATCTCCGTTTTGAAGTCTCATAGATGTCTCGGTACAGTCTCAATGAGACCTCTAAAGCTGTGAGCCGTGGAGACCCATTTGAGCCCAGACTATCAGAGAGTCTTTGCTGTGTGGGGAACGACATGAAAATTTCCATCTAATTCATGTATTCAATACATAAATTAAAGGGAAAATTTTGACAAAGGCATGATGAAGCAGAAAATGCGGATACAGAAGTAGGGATGCAAATTTTATACAAGGGTTCATTATTCCTTGATATTGGTTACTTGTGCAGAAATTTAATTCTGTCAATAAATTTTTTTGGGGATTTTTGTTTTTGTTGTTGTTTGAAAAATATTTGACCTCTTGGGATCCTTCAAAAATCCCATTTGTAGCCCCATGAAAGCCCTATAGATCGCCACAGTGAAATCGGATCGTTATCGGACCCCAAAAAATGGATTCTACGTCCAAAAATACTTCGAAAACGACACCTAACTCGATCCCATAGCCAAAAGCCTTAAAAAAACCTCCCGTAGCCCCATTTTAGCCCTATAGCGCCCCACGGGTTTGGGCGATCGGACTGAAAACCTTGTGGGCACAACTAGATGGTAAACCAAGTATTTTGCCAAGGTTTCAGATTTTTGAAAAAATTCCTACTGCCCAAACCGGCCCGGACGGCGGACGGACATTTCGGATTTAGATTGAAGACCTCTTGAAACGGATAATGTCACATTTTGAGGCCGATCCGAGTCGTCGACCTCCGTCGCGAAAACATAGGTTTATTATTCTCGGAATAATAAACCGAAAAGGGAAGTTTAAGGCAATTTGAAATTTGTGCTTGTGCTTTTCCATGCAAACTATTAGGGGAAGGGTGAGTAAGACGGGATAGTGGGGTCAAATGGGATAGGTACCTTCAGATTTGGTCGTCAGGTGTAGCTATCTGTAGGCTGACCAGTTTGATACGATCGTTTTGATGAAGTGCACAGTTGGCACTTTGGACTAGTAGTTTTTGAGTCTGTCAAGACGATTTTTGCAAAAATTCCAAATTAAATCGCTGGAACCGGATGTTTTGAGTCGTACCACAGGTGCACATCAATGCAAAACGTCAAGGCAAGCGACTGACTGCTTGAAGGACTTAATAAGCTACTATTTGCTTCTAATTAGAAGTCTCTATGTTACGCTGAATCAAAATGGTAGCCAATGCGGTTGAAGATGCCGAGTGGGGCAAGACGGGCTAGGATTTTTCTGAAGACGAATCACTTGACGAATTGCTGCCATCGACTGACGAGGATGAAGACTAAGGCGATGCCTGTATGCACTCCAATTTACTACGTACCTAATAGTAGGCACAGCAATGACTGAGAGTTTTCTTCAGTCTGCAAGGACCAGCTAAAGCTAAATGTAGCTCACGACTCAGCAGTTCGATTAGCAGTTCGTCTGCAATTTTCGCTCAACAATAATACCTCAGGCGAAATTAAATTAAAATATTTGAGTGAAAAATGGTGATTGGGAACGATTTCTATCATCTTCTAAAGGTATCCCATCTTACCCACCCCTACCTCAAAAATTGCGATTTTGAATCTTTCCACTGAATTTAATCAGGTAACCAGGGTGCGTTGAAATTCCCCAAATTTCTAACGTTTCTCATTAGAATACATCCATACGAATAAAGCAGTGCTCTTTTTAGCTACATTTGAATGAAATTGTAGTCACTATCGCCCATAGAAGTTATGGTATCCCGTCTTACCCACCCTTCCCCTACCTATTGGGAACCTTTATGGTGTGAAAATAAGAAATTAAATAGGTACGTGTATCATGATGTAGGGATGGGGTTTTATTCATATTTGTCCTAAACGCTTGAGTTGGTTAGTCAGAAGATTCTTTTCGTTCTCTCAGCGGGAGTTTTTAAAATTCATAACATCTACAAACTTACAGTACTCCCATAATAATAATAAGAATTGTAAATTCGGGTTATGCCGGCAGAAAAAGTGACCAGGGTGGTGGATTTGTATAGTTATTATTTTATGTCGATGTAGAAGGTTCCTGTGAATAAAATATATTAAAATATGAATGATTTGGAGCAATATTGAAATCGGCAGTTTTATCACCTTGTACAGCTGGATATCCCATTGTGCATACGAATAGAAAAGCGGCGACCATCATGATGGAGCGGATATTTACGAGCGGAGGGGGGATATTACAATCGTGACTCGCGGACCATTTCAATGGATTGCCTTTTTCGAGGGTAGCGTACGGGAGGCGGACTTGGAGGGAACTGGGGACGGGGGAAGACTCTCGGAAGGTGAACGGGGTTCCGGAGGGGCATGCGCCGTCTCGGTTTTCCCGACGGCGGTGGGCACCGAGAGTGGAAACTACGGAGGGAAAAGTAACAGGTAAGTAGTGAAGTGCCTTGTTCCGATAACAGACTCGAGAACCAAGTCGAGTTGAAGTGGCCCTTAAAAAAGTAATCGTTCGGAAGGGCTTGAGCAGTGTGTACCAACAAACTTCTCTTTCTTGGGATACGTTAATCTCCAACCCCCCAACCACCGACAACACCACTACAACGATACCAATGAAGCCCTGTGTAAGACACGTGCCCACCCTCTGAAATGCCCATTTCAATTTCGAACCAAACGTACGTCTCAAAAGAACAACGTAAAGCCAATCAATTTCAGGCTAGAAATTCTTCGACAGTACACGTTTTGAATGTAAAGCACCGTAAATTGGATACTCTCCTGAATAATTTGATAATATCATATATATATTATTCCAGTGAGTTCGCAAAATCTGTGTTTGTCCGGAAGTTTGATGGAGCTTTTCCTGAAATCAGGTGAATTTGTTTCCGGACGTTTGGTGGATGAAGGGATTTACATTCTATCAGACAAGCTTACGGAAAAGAATCCAGAAAAACAAATCCCGGAAAAGACACAAAAATGAAAAACTCGGCGCTCCGCGCCTCGCCAGGAGAAAGCCCCCTGGACCCCCGGATGCTTTCTACTTGAGCCTTTGGCTAAAATTTAAGAAATATGGAACATGTTTTAGCCGCGTTACTAACAAATAATGGTCGCGAAATGGGCGCACCATTTCAGGTGTAGGAGTTAGAATATTCACCTCCAAGCATCATGCCTCAAAAATTGATATTGACTTGACGGAAGCAGTTGGGGTAGATGAAGTGCAGGATGGAAACGGGAAAAACCTCCTCCTGATAGGCACTTACTTGCACACAGCCATCATTGTCCAGTTTACCGGATTCAAACTTACTCAGCGTGGTATTACGATGGACATGAATGTGAGATTTATGCTGTACGAACGCATAGGTAACGACGTCATCCCCCTCACGGAACCTCCAGGGTAAGCTGAACCAAAGCATGTGCAGAGTGTTGCAATGGATGGAAGTACACCACCTTACACTGGCGGTCCACAAGACGGAGATAGTACTTTTGACAACAAAGCGCATAGAGCCGTGTATCCCCATGGAGATTACTGGGCCAGTAATTGAGACTGTGCGCTCAAGTCGCTATCTTGGGATACCAAGCTGACCTTTTGCAAAAGCTGCAGAATGGGACCACATTAGCAAAGCAGCAGATAAGGCAGCTGTAGTGACAGGAAAGCTCAGCAGGCTGATGGCAAACGTTGGAGGACCATCGCCAGCCAAAAGACGGCTCCTGATTTGAACAGCAGAAGCTATATTGCTTTATGGGGCAGAGGTCTGGGCAGACTCACTGCGGTCCCAGAAATACCGAGCGCGACTGGAGGCGGTGCAGAGAAGATGTGCTCTGAGAATTTGTAGTGCGTACCAATCCACAATGGTTATACCAATCCACCTCCTGGCTACCGAGAGGAAGCGAGTTTACCTGCGAAAGAATGAGAACAAAACCCCGGCGACTGTCAAGAAAGAAGAGAGGTGAAACCCTCCAGAGGTGGCAAAACGACTGGAGGAGTGAAACGCGAGGCCGCTGGACAAACCAGCTGATACCTTGCCTGGACGCCTGGATGAACAGGAAACATGGGGAGGTGAATAATTCACTTAGTTATTGGTTTAGTGAATCCTCGGCCGTCAGCGCTCCGTTCGGCATGTAACGCTGGTGTGTAGAAAATTCATCATTGATGCGATTGAAGGGCACGGACCACTGATGGCCGACGGATATCACTGAGATGTGTGGATCGACCTTTATGCGGTTTTAGGCCCTTACGGCACAGCTAAGCGCCTGATCGACGCCAAGAAGAAGGTCCTGGTTCAGGAAGCCCATGGGCACGAGAGAGCTGCAGAGGGAAAGCCTATGCTCAAAATGCTGCCCAGAAAGCAGTGTGGCTTGCTTTCGGATTCAAACTGGGCATGATTTCCTGGACAAGCATCTTTGCAGAATCGGTGTCTATAGACAGGCATAATATGACAGACCTACTTATCTGCATTCTTTGCCATCAAGACTTTCGTCGTAATTTCTTACATTCCTGCATTTAGACGCATGTATGCCCTGCCTTGCAGGACATAAGAGAGCTAATTAGAGGCGACGACACCATCTGGAGTAAAAAATCAACACTACTGGGCTGCTCGAGAACAGATGGCCGCAGAGCCCCGTATACGGCGTAGTTAAAAAATAAATAAATAAAAAACTCTATGCGTCCAAAATTACTCAGAAAACATTTGACCTCGTGGGACCCTTCAAAAATCCCATTTGTAGCCCCATGAGAGCTCTATAGATCGCAACAATGAAATCGAATCGTTCTGAGGTCCCCATAAATAGATTCTACGTCCAAAACTACTTCGAAAACAACACCTAACTCGATCTCATAGTCAAACGCCTTACATAGAAAACCCTCCCGTAGCCTCACTTTAGCCCTATAGCGCCCAACGGCGCTAGTCAATTTTCAAAGTTACCAACGCGCTCCAATCCAAGCGCATTTCGTCCTCTCACCGCGATCTCGTCCGAGCCGTTTTGGGCAGTAGGAATTTGTTTGACAATCCGAAATTTTGACAAAATTCTCGGTTTACCATCTAGTTGTGCCCGCAAGGTTTTCAGCCCGGTCGCCCAAACCCGTGGGGCGCTATGGGGCAACGGGAGGGGATTCTTAAGGTTTCGGCTATGGGGTCGAGTGGGGTGTCGTTCTCTTAGTATTTTTTGGACGTAGAACGCAAGGTTTTCAGTCTGATCTCCCCCAACGATTTTTTTGGACGAAGAACGCAAGGTTTTCAGTCCGATCTCCCCCAAGTACGCAAGGTTTTCAGTCCTCGCAAGGTAGTGCTGCAAAAAAATCGATTTTTCAACTTTTCGATTATGTTAGGAAAAAACATCGATTAATCGATTAAAAATCGAAAATCAATAAACGTTTCAATATATATACGTAAGGGTTTCGAAAAATAGGGATTTTCAGCTCGACTGTAAAATTTACCGTAGTATTTAATACCATCCAAAGTCGACGGAGCCGCCTCCTGCCATACAACTTCCAAGTCCAAGTCTTGGAGAAACTTGGTTTTTGTGTGTGTGTGTTTTTTTACGAAAATGTACCTAACCTTTTTCCAACCAAACTAAAATTTGATATTGACGACTGCTGATATTCATAAAGTTGTTAACCACTCCCAGTGCTGCTCAAAAGGCCATAATATATCTTGAAAGTGAATAATAGTCATCTTTATCATGTATGCGTTTAGAACGTCCCTGACGGGCCATTAGAACAGTCCCTACCTACATTTTGTTTGTTTTTTTATCTAGATTCTACTCGTTTGTTGGAATAATAATTAAATTATTTCAATTAATAACATTTTTATTAACTGAATTGGATCAAATTTATGTTGTAAGATCTCAATTCTTCGCTGATATAAATTAGATGAATAATTAAAATTTTTTTAAAGGCATATTTCATTTTTCCTCCTTTGCAAGAGTTGTGAATTTTTGTGTCAGATTAAAATCAATTTTCTTTTTTTAACATCGATTTTTCGATGTTTTGGGAAAAAATCGATTAACCGATTACGATTACGATTTTTTTGCAGCACTACCGCAAGGTCAGGTTTTCAGTACACAAGGTCAGGTCTTCAGTCGGGTCAGGTCTTCAGCCAGGTCAGGTTTCAG
Source organism: Pilophorus perplexus (assembly GCA_955831195.1). Taxonomy (NCBI): domain Eukaryota; kingdom Metazoa; phylum Arthropoda; class Insecta; order Hemiptera; family Miridae; genus Pilophorus; species Pilophorus perplexus. The sequence continues at coordinate 30,544,687 of OY037011.1, forward strand.
TTCAGGCTTCAGGCCAGGCCGGGCTTCAGTAAGGTTTCAGGCTTCAGTCAGGTTTCAGGCCAGGCTTCAGTCAGGCTTCAGTCTTCAGTCAGGTCAGGTTTTCAGTCCGCAAGGTCAGGTTTTCAGTCCGATCTCCTCCAAGTACGCAAGGTTTTCAGTCCTCCCCAAGTACGCAAGGTTTTCAGTCCGATCTCCCCCAACGGTTTTTTTGGACGTAGAACGCAAGGTTTTCAATCCGATCTCCCCCAACCTGTGGGGCGCTATGGGACTAAAATGGGGCGCCGCGGCGCCGGGAAGGATTTTTTTTAAGGGTTTCGGCTACGGGGTCGAGTGGGGTGTCGTTCTCTAAGTATTTTTTGGACGTAGAATCCTTTTTTTCGGATTTCACTGTGGGAATCTATAGGTCTTTCATGGGTCTACAACAAAACATTTTGAAAAAAAAATTCCCAAAAAATGTTTTTCCCAAAATGTTTTCTCGTTGAACGCAAAATAACGAAATTCATCAAAACAACGTTGTAGGTACCCATGTTTTACACTAACTGCTTCGATACCTATCTCGTAATAAATGGCAATTATTGCGAGGTGCCTTTAGCGAGGAGAATTATTCGTCAACCAAAAACCAACAGTTTGAGTGGTTAATACGTGGGATATCCCCACGATTTGCCAAAGGTTGCTCTGCCGGTCGTCCCATTCCCATTATATTATGCCAAAGGGTCATTGGGCCCGTGTTGGAAATGTATTATTAACCTGCGTTCGATTTGATTCTGATGTAATAGGTTTTTCAGGGGCGGTTGAGAGAGTGTACCTACACCGGCCGGGCCATGCATTGAATGCAAATTACATTTGCGTACCCGACCCGGGGAGCCCAATTTGCTCCAACCTTCAGTTCCCTCGAGAGCAGTTTGTTTCGGATATAGATTGAGCGGAATTATAAACGGAGGCAAATATTTATTTTCGTTTTCAAGAGGGTTTTGAGTGTTTAATTGGCCTCGAATCGGATTGAAAAAAAAGAAAAAGAAAAAAAAGCGACTATGCTAATAGCCTAAATCAATCAAAGTGCGTAACCATATTCGCTCATTTGAAAACGTTGTTCGTTCAAGTTCGACCTGCCCCCACTCCCAGGACTATACAAAGGCAACAAACAAATGGCACAGGGGAAAATCCATCAGGGTACATTTTGGGGTAGTTTTGAGAAAACTCGTTTTGAAAGTCTCCGGTATGTCAACGGAACCACTTGAAAAATATGGAATGTCCCTAGAACCTTTAGAAAAGCGGCCCCAGGGGATCGTCAAGGGGTGGCTCAGGGCACGATTATCGTTTGCCATCGTACGCGCAGCCTCCATGTGAGTGAGGGGGACTCGGCAGAGAAGAGCGCTTTTGACCTGCTAGGGTTTGACGGATGGGGCGGCGCTGTAGCTGGGGCTCAAACATCGTTGTAAAGGACTACCGACAATTAACCACTGCATGAAGCAGAGAGAACTTTCGAGTCATAGAGGGGAAGTGTAGCGAACGATCGAAGTAGAGGCACTCGATTATTGTTCAATAGTACATGAGATACTCACATCATTAAAAAAAAAAACCAAATGCGGTAAAAATGAAAATCAATTATCAAAAGTTGAATGAATGAATATGAATTAAATTAATGAAACATGAATGGAACGAAAGATGAGGAATAAGTAGAAAAATGCTGTTAAATAGACAACAAAATTTGTAAATTGTTAAATAAAATTTAAAAAATTATCAATTTTGCGGGCGGAAAATTCATTAATTTATTGAAACGGTCAACATCATCATCAACAAATTATTAATTTTATTTTTTAAAGAAGGGTAACCACTGATTACTAATCAGTGATCAACTGATTCATCATTCATAACTGATTACTAATCAGTTATGAACATTATAATGAAAATAGTATTAAAATGATTAATTAATCGATTATTCATAATTAGGGTTCGGAAACATAATATGTTTGCATATTATGCAAATGAAACGGCCCATACTTATATGCCGATACATGCAAATCGGCTCAAATTTGCCAAAAATATGCAAACCCTCATCCAAAGGTGAAAAATAATTGGAACGGAAGCTTAAAATGTTGGGTAAACGGATGAAATCAAAACAACCAAATCTAAGTGACTATAGCTTATATTAAATTATATATATTAAACTGTACGACTATGAGTTGCTCTGATTTTCAACGTTCAACCTACGCCTATTGTCGGATAGTGAACATTATAACATAGAGAAAGTAGGTACGTTCAACGTCACATGAAATTATAGGTAAAAAATTCAATGCTGCAAGTTCTCCGGGAGAGTATGTACTCAAGTTGGAGTGTAGAAGTCTCGCCGTTCAGCATTTTTGAGATCTCCACGACTTTTGTCCAGTGGCGGATCCAGAGGGCCCCCCCCCCCCCTCCGAGAAAATATAATTTAATGTAATTACCGTACCCTAATGCTACTCAAAATGGGTTGACTTTTGAATTTTTCCAAATGTGTGCTAAATCTCTATAAAAACCCTAAATAAAATTTATTAAGGGTTTAATTTAATGCACTTTTGATATTTAGAATAGCAGCCAATACTTGTGAAATGAGAAGGTGTCAAAGTGAGAATTTTCATTACCGAACCCTGAAACCTGTCATTACCCCCGCTCCCAAAAATTTAAAATTTGGATTTCGGGGCCTGAAAAGTGTTTTTGACCTCAAAACTTGGTTTGAAATTTGTTGTGTGGTACCTCTAGAATACAAATTAATTTTGGGGGGGGGGGGGGGGGGAAGGTTCACGAGTTCACGTTTCTGATGGATTTTTGCCCTTTTCCTGAGAATCACTCATTACCGTTCCCTAATGCTACTCAAAATGGGTTGACTTTTGAATTTTTCCGAATGTGTGTCCTAAATCTCTATAAAAACCCTTAATGCACTTTTGATATTTAGAATAGCAGCAATACTTGTGAAATGAGAAGGTGTCAAAGTGAGAATTTTCATTACCGACCCCCGAAACCTGTCATTACCGCCGCTCCCAAAAATTTAAAATTTGGATTTCGGGGCCTGAAAAGTGTTCTTGACCTCGAAACTAGGTTTGAAATTGTTTTGTGGTACCTCTAGAATACACATGAATTTTTTTGCATGTTTTGGAAAGGTTCAAGAGCTCACGTTTCTGAGGGTCTATTTTTGCCCTTTTCCTGAGAATCACCCATATATGAGATTTAAAATTTTATAATCGCCTAAATTTGAAGAGAAGTACCTACTCACCATAAATTTTATTAAATGTCTGTGTGTTATGTGGTGGCTGCGCAGCGTTCATCACTGAGCCGAGAAGGTGTCAGGACGACAAGCGACAGGGGTATAGTGAATCTATGGACTATAGAACATTGGGTGGTCGGAGGGGGGGATGGCAGTTGGCAGCGCGCGGTAGCGCCAGCGGGACGGAGGCGCAACTTGTAATTTAAGTTAGAGCTTTAATGTGACAATTGTCTCAACCTGAGTTTGAATGAGATAATTGTTCACACATTAAATCTAAAATCTAATTTGAGTCAGAGTGGTAAGGTGAGGTGAGATAAGCGAAGTTAAAATGTAATGCACTAAAATCTACTAATACGTAGGGATAAATATAGCCCAAATGCAACTATCCCCAAGGCTCAATCTTTGAAAATTTTCCCGGGGGGGTGGGGGGGGGGGGGGTGTCGCCCGGAACACTTTTTTGTTTTGGGGGTATCTATAATTCAATCATTCCCCCCCCCCCCCTCAGAAAAATCCTGGATCCGCCCTTGCTTTTGCCCATCCAGGGTTTTTCTCCAGTACTGCTTCTAGCTGCGTCCTAACTGCTGCTGCGTTTTCCCCTGGCCAGCTTGACGAGGTCTTCTTGACCCTTTCGACTGCATTAACGTTTCGCAGTAACGGGTTTCGAGACGGTTTTATCAGCTTGGCTAGAGACTCAAAGTGGAGCTTAATGAAGGCCAGATGTTGGCAAGTAGTCTGACTGTTCAAGGCGGCCAATGTCTTCTGAATTGCCTGATTGGAATATGGGTCAAATTTGTTCACAACCTCCCTCAGCTTTTGGTGGTGGTCAACGTGGTGCAAGCATGCCTCGATCCAGGTCCCCCATCGAGTGAGAATCGGCTCTGGCGGAAGAGCACTATTTGGATAGGCTTCCTTGAACGCCAAAACTCGGCTTGGTGCCTTAACAAAAAATCTTCTTGCCAGAAGACACCAGTTTGTTTACTTCAGGCATGAGTTCTCGCAGCTTTTCGGCGGCACCTTGAAGTCCATGGGCCAGACATGTTACGTGCATCATCTTCTAAAAAATTTGAAGGCCCTGAGCTGCTTTCACCATATAACATAATAAGCTGCGTTCACCATATTGTTATATTATAACATATAATATTATTATGTTCACGGAGAGAAAAAAGGGCTTTTTTTACCCGATTGAGAGCCTCGCAATCGGGCAATTTTAGTGAAAATGCCCGATTGGACGCTATTGGTACCCGATTGGACGCTATTGGTACCCGATAGGATTGAAATCAATCGGGTCTTCGTAAGGGGACGCCTGGAGAAATATGTATATATTTACCCCGCCAATCGGGTGATCATAGTAAAAAGACCCGATTGACCCCGTGGTGATAAGAATCAATCGGGTGTTTTAGCCCAAAACCCGTTTGGTGCGTCTATGCCAGCCCGATCACATCCTATCGGGTTATATCTAGCAGCCCGATTGTTTTTCAATCGGGTCGTCATAAGAATCCCTAACAAACCCGATCCCATCCTATCGGGTTTTGCTATGATCCCGTTTGTTTTTCAATCGGTTCTTTATAATAATCCTATCGGGTTTTCATCACAACCCGTTTGTTTTCCAATCGGGTCATCATCTACACCCGATTAGCCCTCTTATAATGACCCGATAGGATATCCTAACGGGTCCTGGTACACCCCCCCTATGCATGCCCGATTGGATTTCCCCTATCGGGTCCTGCTTCACCACTACCCGATTGGATCCCTTTCGAGCTCCTATAACCACCCGATTGGTCCTCCGTATCGCTCCCGCTTACGCCGACCCGATTGATATTCAAGCCAGCCTTTTTTCTCCCCCTACCCAACAGGCTTTCAATCAGCCTTATTCCTGCTCAACCGATACAATTTATGAATGGCCATAGCGGGGATGGCCATTCACAAATCAAAAGTGGTTAAGCAGAAATGAGGACGAGGAAAACCTGTCGAATAGGACGAGGAAAAAGGACTGAATTGATTCAACATCGAGCAGGAGTGAAGTGGGGGCAAATGGGAGAATCCAACCAAAAAGCAGTCAATAAATTGGAGATCGAAAGAGAAGCCAACTGAGCAGAGATGAAGGAGGGTCGAAATGAGGAAAGCAATCGAGGATGAGGGTAAGTGTACATACGGAACATCAATATATTTAATGAACCCAAAAATTTGACAATTTCACCATATATACTACTTCTATTAATCAAAGTCCAAGCGCAGTTATTAAGCAATTAAATTCCTCAACTTGAGTATTTCGTATTCATTCATGATGGACAAGTGAGAAGTCAGAAAGAGTTAGTGCAGATTAAATGAAGCGTTTAATTTAAATATGTACATGGAGCGTATTATACAGAATGAACTTAAATACTTAGTGTAGGGGTTCTCTTCGCTCTTTTCTTGATTCGCTGAGTCCCAATCGCGTACGGCACCGCTGTTATTCGGCGTTCGGCGTCTGAAACACGAGAAAATTCTATGTTACAATCATGTACAGAAGAACTACTACCTTATTTTCAAAACGTGGGAGGATAAAGATATATGGGTGAAGAGACATTGAAAAAATCGAAACTCAATCTTACCAGTAGTGCAGTCGTAAAAGCGGAGAATAGATTCGTCAAAAGCCTCCCTCCATTTGACGCCTCGGCAAGCTCTCGCTTCTGTGATTATCGCCGGGTGCAGCGCCAACAGTTTCCTGCCAGGGGGGACCCCATAAATTTCTTCAAAATCGACCGCTATCTGCAACAGAAGGAACCAAACAATTGTTTTATGAGTATTTGCAATTATAAGAAAGTGAGGGATGTCATAGACAGAGAAATGAGGCAACATCGTTAAGAGTGAAGGTGATAAGATGAAATACTCACAACTAAATTGGTCAGATGCGCAGTATTCAAGAACGGGAAGAGGTGTAAGTACATAGGATCGCAACTCGTGCCATGGGAACACAGGAAGTGTTGCTTTGGCAGTGTCTTGCTTTGGTAGTCTTCCTCAGCGCTTCATCTATGCTGTGAGACAATTTTGTATATGTGAACCAATGGTCACTCCTAGGAGCTGAGGATCATTATGTACGGTTTTGAAAGCAACTCCTCCCGACGTTCTGAAACATACAGTAAACATTTGTTATTATCATTTGAGAGAGGGGAGATGAGAGACCACACGTTTGCCAGGTCCAGGTCTTTCACATCATCTATGTATGTACCTCCATTTCCCCAGCTGCACAGAACAAACGCTGCAAATTTTACACTAGGGTTTATTGTTCTTTGATATAGGTTACTTGTGCAAAAATTAAATTCTGTAAATGAAAACATTATTATTATTTTTTTTTTTTTTTTGAATTTTTATCTAAAAAAAAATGTTTTAAGTATTTTTTGATTTCTTTATTTTCAAAAATTTTTTTTCAAAAATTATTTAGGTTTTACTCGAAAATATTTAACCTCCTGGGATCCTTCAAAATCCCATTTTTAGCCCCGATTGGTTTCTACAGAAAAATTTTTCCAAGTCCCCACAGCACCCGTTTGCCTGCACGAGGAAAAACTTGCAAAGTGCAAAAAAATCCGTTAGAGTTTCTATCGGGTCGTTACATGTGAAAACACCCGTTTGTTTTTCATGAAACCTATAGGTTTCATGAAAAATCGGGTGTTAATACTTTCACCAACTAATGAATTATTTCCTGATTCAAAGCCAAAGAAAAACTCCATTTTACACCACTTCGCCATGGACTAGATGGATTGAAAGTGCTCTAGGGGATTGAAATTGAGGGTTTCACCTATTTTTCCAAACATAGCAGCCGAAAACGTCTCAGCGTCTCAGCAAAAATACTTTTTGCAAGGACAAGGCACCACTACCGCTTCTTTGGCCGGGCTTTATTCAAATGTAATTTTAACAGTGAAATGAAAGCTGAGGGCATTGAGAGACATATCATGCGACCTACAAACTGAAATAGACGATGCTCGCGAGCTGCAAGTGTCTTCAGAGAAACGTGTCCCCTACTTTTCCATTTAATTCTGAATTAGTACAAGCTCCCTGTTTCGCTGGCTTACTCCGCAATTAACGCAGCATGTAACTTACTTGTACCTTCCTCCTTCAGAGACGGTGCCTCGGACGGGTGTTGGAAAGAGCGGAACACGTTCTCGCGAAATTTGCACTGGACCAGCACCTCCCGGTCGACAAAAATGTATTCAACACAAACTTTAAGTTCAAATCTGTCAATGGATGAGCGAAATTTGCACAGACAATTCCGTGTACAAAGGAAATAGAACACAAACGCGTATACCGACGCACCACGCACGACCGTTACGAAGCGACTGACGCCATTTTGCATCAGTTGGTTGACTACTACCTTACTCTGTGGTTTCAACCCGTTTGAAAATCAATCGGGTATTTCAAAACTGATCATTTTACTTTCTGCAAAGTTGAAAAATGGTTCCCGCTAAACGGTTATTACGGTCATTTTCCTCCTATATTTCCCTGCACAAAAAATTCTAAAAATCATCAGTCATCTGTTATATTACATTATATGTAATATTATAGGTATATACATAATATAATATTATTATACGTCCTAACCTCACGTAGGTGGGTAGCGGTGGTGGGTAGCTGTCAATATCTTGACGAAAAATGCGAGAAGAGTATTGCAAAATGTGAAACCATGTAGAGAAATTAATGGAAAGTTTTGATTAAATTATTAATGCAAGCGCAAATTGGAGAGAACGATTTGCCCCAAGTACCTACGTGTTTCTTGCTAACCATCGGTAAGTAGGTAACTTGTCGAAAAAATGTAGAAAAATATTGAACTATGTTAAAAAACGCTGCAAATTCTACACAAGGGTTTATTATTCTTTGATATAGGTTACTTGTGCAGAAATTTAATTCTGTCAATGAAAAAAATTTAAAAATTTTTGTTCCAAAAAATTTTGTTTTTTGGATTTTTTGTTTCAAAAATTTTTGTTGTCAAAAATTCTTTATTTTTTACTCGAAAAATATTTAACCTCCTGGGATCCTTCAAAAATCCCATTTTTAGCCCCATGAAAGCCCTGTAGATCGCCACAGTGAAATCGGATCGTTCCGGGACCCCCAAAAATGGATTCTACATCCAAAAAGACTTCGAAAACGACACCTAACTCGATCCCACAGCTAAAAGCCTTCAAAAACCCCCTCCCATAGCCCAATTTTAACCCCATAGCGCCCCACGGGTTTGGGCGATCGGGCTGAAAAGCTTGCGGGCACAACTAGATGGTAAACCGAGTATTTTGTCAAAATTTCATATTTTTAAACAAATTGCTGGTGGTTGGGATTTGATCGGGTGCTCTGAAACTCATTTTCATCAAGATAGTCGGTTTTTCAAACCCCATTGTAACGGGTGTTCGTAAGCTGATATCGACCCGTTAGGAGTTTTAAACGGGTTTTCACAAAGTAGTCATAACTGCGGTCGTGAAGGAAAGCGCAGAGTTGAACCCGTTTGGTTTGTCAATCGGGATACTTAATTTCCAAACGGGTTTTTTAGGACTCTATCAACCCGATTAGTCGTCATATCTTTACCCGATAGAAAATCAAACGGGGATGTTTAAGTCCATAGTCTGTCACATCACGATTTTCCAGCCCGATAGATTTCCTAATGGGTTTTCTTACGACTGACACAACCCGATTAGTCGTTACGCATTACTCGATAGATAAATCAAACGGGCATGTTTAACTTAATCTAGGCCCGATTGATAACCAATCGGGGGTTTGTGTAGTCCAACCACCCGATTAGTCACTTCTTAAGCTTATATTAACCCGTTAGGTTATTTCATCGGGTTTTCACAAGGCACTCCTAACCGATGCAAAGCACAGAAATGGACCCGATTGATTTTCTATCGGGATTGTTCAACGTACTGGTCACCCGATTGGTCATCAATCGGATTTCATCAGGACAAGAGACCTGTGAGATAAGGATTTTCCAACCGATTGATTTCCAAACGGGTTTTCTTAAGACTAATACGACCCGATTAGTCGTTACGCATTACTCGATAGATAAATCAAACGGGCATGTTTGACTTAATATAGGCCCGATTGATATCCACGGGTGTTTTTGAATTCCTACCACCCGATTAGTCACTACCCCTTTACCCAATAGAAAATCAAACGGGAATGTTTAAGTTAACCAACACCCGATTGATATTCAAACGGTTTTGACTTTTGCTACCATCACCCGATAGGCCTACTTACAAACACCCGATTAATTCACGAACGGGACGTTCTAATATTAGCAGTACTCGATTGGAATTTGTGATTACCCGTTAACTTTTATAAATTCCCGATAGAGATGTCTCTTAAGCGTACCCGATTGGATGGATCTCTTATGACCTCCCGATAGTTATTACACACACCCGATTGCTGATTTTACCATTCCCGATTGATTTTAGACCTACCCGATTAATTTTTACGTCCACCCGATTAATTTTACGTCTACCCGTTTGGATTTATGGTCTCCCGTTAGATTTTTTATCGGGACGTCTTAACATTTCGTGGAATTTCAATCCTATCGGGCATGGTGCGCCCCTTTTTTCTCTCAGTGTTGCTGCATCGCTGACAAATGCCAAAACTTGGTCTTTCGCTATGTTTCCAGAAGGCCATAGAATTCTTTTAGGCCATGGAATTTTAGAATTCCAGAAGGAAAACTTGGCTTGGAGGGGAGGAAATAATTGGAAGGTACCTACTCGAGTATCTATAAACAGGCACATATATAAGCTTAAGCAGACGATGACCAATCGTCAACCCAAGGGCCTTTCACTTCAATCCTTGCACAAAACGAGACCACTCTGTTCCGTGTTACCTGAATTCCCCCTAAACCAAGGCCAGCAACATCTTTCTAGCCAGAACCCGTAAAGCCCCAAACCTATTTCTAGAGGCAGTTTTTCACAAAAAATTAAACGGTAGGAATTTTCGTGAGATTTATGCTCGCATATGCAAATTTTCTCGATATATGCAAATGTTTAAAAAACCGACCAATATATGCAATATATTGCATATATATAAGCAAATTTAAATTTGAAATGTTCAGCTCAAATTAGTGGGAAAGGTTTAAAACATTTAAGTAAGAAGATATACAACAAAAAAAGACTGAGATTTGATATCAATGCTTTTGATGCTTAATACTGAGCGTATAATAAATTTAATTCGTTTGACCTAAATATAATGTCAAATAAGATTCTTGAAAAGACCAACTACATTGCGACGGGTTTCACAGAAGATCAACCTCAAGGATTAATGATGATAGGTAGGTAGACAGAAGGCTTTCATTGAGTATTAGCCCCTTCCATCTGTCACGGGGCTCAGGTTGGCCGGTGGTTCCCTTCCGCCTTCTTAACCAACATCTCCGCACGACCTCACGACCTCATCCCTCCGGTTTTCCTTTTTTCTCATCCATCCGGTGAAAACCCCCTCCGCCTTTTACCTTCCGCGGAAAGAACGTTCCATGATCATTCCGCTCTTCCGAGGCAAAAAAAAAAAAAAAAAAAGACCTCGCGGGAGGGAGAAAAGTGGCCAAGTTAATTGGTGCTCCCTCTTTTTCCGGAAACTCACTCAGACAACCGTCTTCTTCCGTCTCCACTCCACCCGGATTGTAACGAGCCCAGAAGCCAAACACCACTTCACGCTATTTACTTGACTCTTCGTCGTTTCCTCTCATACATAAATAAAAACGCTCGTGGATCGGTTATCCCGCAGCCTTTTCCTCGTGTTCCTTAATTGGGAAAACTTTCCTCTTGATAACGTTCAGAAATATTCGTACGAAATCCGTCTTAAAATTCTTCCTCCACTCGGTTTCCAGTTAAAAAAAAAAAAAACATGGACATCGTTGGAAGTTTAATAAGAAAATGGAAAAGATTAAGAAAAAAAAAAGAACCGCGAAGCCAATAAACTGGCTGAACTTTTCAGGCGTTTGTCCAGCAGACTGCATTATTGAGGCTTGTGGTAAGAAAAAACGCTGCAAATTTTACACAAGGGTTTATTATTCTTTGATATAGGTTAATTGCGCAAAAATTATTTCTGTGTCAAAAAAAGTTGGAAAAAAAAAATTTTTTGGATTTTTTTTTTTGAAAAAATTGTTTTTTCAAAAATTCTTTATTCTTTACTCGAAAAATATTTAACCTCCTGGGATCCTTCAAAAATCCCATTTTTAGCACCATGAAAGCCCTATAGATCGCAACAGTGAAATCGGATCGCTGCGGGACCCCGAAAAATGGATTCTACGTCCAAAAATACTTCGAAAACGACACCTGACTCGACCCCATAGCCAAAAGCCTTCAAAAACCACCTTCTGTAGCCCCATTTTAGCCCCATAGCGCCCCACGGGTTTGGGCGATCGGACTGAAAACCTTGCGGGCACAACTAGATGGCAAACCGAGTATTTTGTCAAAATTTCAGATTTTTAAAAAAATTCCTACTGCCCAAAACGGCCTGGACGGCGGACGGCGTACGGCGTACAGCGGACGGACATTTCGGATTTTGAATGTAGACCTCTTGAAACGGATAATGTCAAATTTTGAGCCCGATCGGAGTCGTCGACCCGCGTCGCGAAAACCTAGGTGTATTATTCCAAGAATAATAAACCAAAACTGTGAAGGAATTACCGATTTATTTGTTGGAATTTTACCAATTGTTCGAAGTGAACCTGAAAATAACAACAACGGGGGAAGGTCCTGTACCTCTGGCCGTTTGTACCTTCGGCCGATTGCTAAGCCCTTGCTGCCGATTGCTGCCCTAGCCGTGTCACGAAAGAATTTTGTCCACCATTAATTCATAGTCCCAGGAAACAATTGACGTCCTGGATTGGCATATCCTGCAATGATAACTATCTCGGAGCTCAGAAATTTCCCGGGTAAAGGCGCACTGCCTCCGCTTACTCCTCTGCATCAAGGGGTTCAACATATGGGATGTCCAGGGACATGCTGAGTCGAGAGCCGCGGCGAACAGCCTAAGAAATTCTAGTGTGGAAGCTTCAACGTCACAAGCCGCATAAACAGAAAACCAGCTCACAAAAGACAGACTTTGGCCAATACAAGCAAGAAAATAATTAAAATGTGAAATGTGAAAATAATTAGAAAAGGATCTAACTCCTGGCCCTGGCATTTATATATAAGGGAAAACCCCTTTTTACTACTAATATAATAATTAGTTGTAAAGAAGGGTTTCCCCCATGTGACCTCCTCCTACCCCCCAACTAAGGGGGGCTTTCCCCAAATAGTCACACCTTCCTCACCAAATTGGTTAGGTTACTGGAACAAAGCATCAAGCCTATGGAAACAGCCAGTAAACGTTCCGGGCAGGAAACAGGCAGTATAAATGCTCTGTGCGGGAAACAGGCAGGATAAATGCTCCATGCAGCAAACAGGCAGTATTAATGCTCCCGGCAGCAAACAGGCACCAAAGAACAAAATGCACCAGTAGAAATAAATGCACCATGAAGAACAAAGGCAGTAAAAACTTGCCATGCAGCAAACAGTCTGTAAACATTCTAGGGAGGAAACAGGCAGAGGACGTTCCATTTGGCCACAAGCAGGAAAAGGAAGACGTTCCAACAATGGAAACAAACGGTGATAACTTTCCACAGGCAACAGGCAATGTCCAATGGAACTACTTACTTTTGCGGGTTTCTCCTCTAACCAAGGGCTGCTCAATATCGCCTGACGCCAAACCCTATGGTCCTGACACTGATCCTTGGTGAGCTTGAGGCGACACATCGGGTGGGCGACCCTTCTTCAGTCGGCCTTCTGGAGAACCTGCCCAGGTCACCTTTCTGCGGCCATACGACATGCCCGTACCATTTGAGCTTCCTCGAGTCCAACGAGCTACAGCTTATTCTCCTCGAGGACAAAACAGAAACTACTCCCTCAACGTCTTCTTACCTTTCATACTTTGCTGCTCCTCTGCACACCATTCTTCCCCCTCCATTGGCAGTATACTTTCAACAATAGCACTGAGGATGAGCTGTATGGATCGGCAATGGATTTCTCTGCCCCACCACTGGCAGTCGAGAGCTTGAATTGTTCCTCTGGCTAGTGAAATCTGGGTTTCAATATCCGATTTGCACACTCCTGACTTGTCAATGATGGAACCCAGAAACTTGAAAGAATGCCAACCTCAAAAACCTCTTGGGCAACCTATGGAACCCTAAAAGAAAGAGAGCCAAGAGTAGATAATCAGAACTTACATGTCTTCATTTTTTCAAAGGACTCATCTAAATATAAAGCATCAAATAGGGGGCTCACAAACACAACTTTCTTCTATAAAGACAAAACAGTACCTAACCACTCTCCTTCTTACCTTTCATAGTTTTCTGCTCTTCTTCACGCCATTCTTCCCCCACCATTGGCAGTAGCGCCAGACCGAAGACCCTTTGGGAACTTGGGGAGCGTTCTATAAGTAAACTCACTGGAAGACGAAGCTATTTGCCTTCCAGGTGATTTTATGCAGAATTTGGTGACACCATTGCTGCAGCAACTCTTGTCTGGTGTGTTGCTTCACTGCATAAAAACTGAATTGGCTCGTAGACAATGAAAAGATATAATATATGTTGGTGGTCTTATCATTCAGAGTAGGTACTTCAGTAATGACGCTGATGCTGCCAAGAAGTCTGCCATCGAGGCTGAAATACAAAATGACCGGTTAGCAAGGAAATCCACTCCATATCTATTTCACTGTAGACAATCAAACTCACCAACAATTGTTACATTAATGTCTTCTCTGTAAATTCAGTCAATGAAGGCAGCACGATGGCAGATGGCGAGGCCAGTTTCGTGGAGTCAAACGAAGAAAGCTACGAAGCTGGACGCATTGCTGAATCACATTGTCTGAGGTGCCCGCAGAATCACTTCGCTTCACTGCAGAAAAACCGGATTGGCTCGTAGACGATGAGAAGATATATCTTGGTGGTCTTAACATTCAGAGTACTTCAGTAATGACGCTGATGCTCCCAAGAAGTTGGCCATAAGAGGCTGAAATACAAAATGAGCGTTAAGCAAAGAAATACACTCCATATATGGAGTAGAATATATCTATTTCACTGTAGACAAGAAAACGCACCAACAATGTCTTCTCTGTAAATTCAGTCAATGAAGGCAGCAAGATGGCAGATGTTGAGGACTGTTTCGTGGAGTCAAACAAAGAAAGCTACGAAGCTGGATGCATTGCTGAATCACCTTGTTTGGGGTACCTACCCGCAGAACCACTTCGCTTCACTGCAGAAAAACTGGATTGACTCGTAGACGATGAGCAGCTAATAACAACATAATATGTTACATAATTATATTACGTTGGTGGTCTTACCCATCATTAGTCGGTACCTGCTTATTTACTTCAGTAAATGACGCTGATGCTGTCATGTGGTCTGTCATCAGAGGCCGGTTACTGAAATGACTGTTCTGCTAAATACAGAAGAAGTACCTAATGATGAAACAACCACCATGCCTGGTCGTCATATTCCCCAAACTGAGCACGGTCCACCAAACTTCACGGATGGACGACACAATAAGAGATATTCAATTTGCACAATGTAGAAGTCAAAGACGACAACATTATGCCGACGACATCAAATATTGTGCCGGTTGGAGAAGCCAACACCTGGCTCCGGAACCCAGCGCGACAAACATGACAATCTACAGCAATTTGTTTCACCAACTACCAAATACAAGAAGAAAAGACAAAAACAGTGGAAACAACAACCAGGCCAGGTCGTCATATTCCCCAAACTGAGCACGGTCCACCAAACTTCACGGATGGACGACACAATAAGAGATATTCGATTTGCACAATGTAGAAGTCAGAGACAACAACATTATGCACACGACATCAAATATTGTGCCAGTTGGAGAAGCCAACACCTGGCTCCGGAACTCAGCGTGAGAAACATGACAGTCTACAGCAATTTGTTTCACTAAGACAACAGCTGTCTACCTAATACTCTAATTGCTTCTTTTTTTTAAACCTTGGAGCCACTGGCATGCAATTTACTACAGAATAGAGATTGATAAGAGAATGTTTGAAGCCTACCACTTCAAAACACAACATTAGAGCTGAGTTGTTCTCTCTTGAGGAATTTGGGGGGATACAGTTGAGTCAATTTGGAAGGGGTGGGGGGGGGGGGTTGAGTCAATTTATGGTTTGTAAGCTGAGGCCACTAATGTATTGTAAACTTACTGAGATTTTTTTACCAGCTTTTCCATGTACAGTGCGTTTTTTTTTTACTGGTTTATGCAAAAAGAAGTAGGGAGTTGTGGGAGTTCTGAAGAATATTCTAATTCTAATGAACGACGTCTATGCCTACATGGGTAACTACCTACTTATTGTTTTGTGGATTGCAATAATTGGAATTGTCTAGTAGTTTTTGTATATTGCTTGATTTGAAATGACATTGTGTTGTAATGTGTGAGGGTGTGAGTGCGCGTGCAGGTGCCTGTTGTATAATATAACCTAGCAACCTATATAGGGGACCTACAGTTCTTGATTCTTGAAACAAACAAAATGCCATGTGAGATGTGACTGTGGATAAAAGAAGATCTTCCTTCAGCTGAAGTTCTTGAAGTTCATGAAGTTCAACATGCCAAAGGGGGGAAAGAGACTGATTTCCAACAGTGGCTCCATAAAATGGCATTCAGGTTGGGAAGTATTTAAGCATTGCTTTATGTTCAGATTGACCATTTGACGAATTTCTTTAGGGGTTTTCTCGAAAATCAAAAATTAAAATCAAGTGAGTAGTGACCATCAAGGTCACAAGAATGTCGAGAAGGAACTTGAATGCAATCTTGAATGGTTTGACATGGTTTCGAATTGTACCTGGCTCAATAATTGTAGATGAGCATGCCTGAAAAAAAAAAAAAAAAAAAAATCGTTTTCAAAAAATGAAGTGAAACTGTACTGTACGTTTCAACAAAATGTACGCAGAATTTACTCACCAACCAAACCTTGTCTATGAAGCGTTCAGGAACTTCGGAGAAGACCCCCTACACCCACCCCCCCACCCAAACGCCGCGAGACTTGGGAGCATTAACGGACACTCGCGTGTTGAATAGATGAGGCAGCAGCAACAGCGATGGCGACGCAAGTGATGGCCGAGGAGGTCTGCACGTCTCGAGGTCTTGATTGAGTCTAGAAGTTTTCTTTTCTTCTCGGTGGTGTCAAAACAGGAAGTGTGTTCTTACACTACCATCACTGTGATAGCCTACGCGCACAGACTGGCATTGACGCTCTTCAATCGTTACGTGCCAATGATAATATATACGCCTGACTGTCGAGTTCAATGCTACTGGTAATTAACACAGTATACTGTGTTTCTATAGAAACGTTCCGAGTTTTGTTTCTCTCTGGTTGGCGTACCTAGTCCCCCCTCCCACCAGAGCCTACCTACACAATCAGCCCCACCATACAGATCGAACCAAACTGAAACTCCATCACTGTGCCAGTCCACCACGCCTGCCACTAGCATCGGAAGTTCAGATCCGTTTACCAAGTTTACCAGCTGTTGATAATTGGAGCTGACCAACCAATGCAACCTTACTCTCACAGTGACCACCCACTCACATGCATGGCGAATCACCATGGCAGAAGCGATCTCCAGCCTTGCTAACCACTTCAGCCACTTCATCCGCCCTAAGACTACCTACCTACCCGAGACCTAATGGGAAAGACTATAACTAACTTACAATCTATAATCCACGCGGCAGGCAGGCAAGGAGGCACAGCTTCGCAAGCTATCAAAATTTGATTTCATTATTTAATAATGAATGGCAGGCTGGATCCTACGAGCTGGCTTATCCTTGCTGCGTACCACGTTTACCTACTAACCGTCTCACACATCCCGTTGACACCTCCCAACTAGCCTACGCGCACTTAAACACAACACTGCACTTTAACACTCCGATGAGGCCCAACGCGGTTGCTCCTATTTACGCTCCCAAGATCAACTAATTTCAGCCCAATCACTGATTCACACTCCACTTTATCAGAATGTTAGAAATAAATTTTGATTTTTTAATAACTCTGGTTGATTCTGTTACCATTGGTTTGGTGGTGGTGAGCGCTTTCAATTGAAAACCTCATCTTCTGATCATTGATGACGTTATCACATAGAAAGCGCTCGCCACCACCAGCAAAACAGCCAGTGATGACGGGCTCAACCAGAGTATGTAATCACTGGCGGCCCTACAAACCCTTTACGTTCAATACCATTATGACTTTTTATTCAATTTGATTGGATGGACATTGTGAATTAGTTATTTTCTCGATGGAATTTGGCGAATGATTTTGTGAACTGAATGGCGCTTGATTCAGGGCAACAAAATTTATTTTAATCGCTTGGTGGAACTGAGGGGTTTACTTTTAGTTTATAATTCTTGAAATAATACACCTATGTTTTCGCGACGGGGCTCGACGCCTCAAAATTTGACATTATCCGAGTCAAGAGGTTTACATTCCAAAACCGAAATGTCCGTCCGCCGTCCGAGCCGTTTTGGGCAGTAGGAATTTTTTGAAAAAATACCGGGTTTACCATCTAGTTGTGCCCGCAAGGTTTTCAGCCCGATCGCCCAAACCCGTGGGGCGCAATAGGGCTACAGGAGAAGTTTTTTGAAGGCTTTTGGCTATGAGATCGGGTCAGGTAACGTTTACGAAGTATTTTAAAATACGTCCTAATTAGGATGTAGAATCCATTTTTTGGGGTCCCACAATGATCCGATTTCACTGTTGCGATCGGTACAGGGGCTTTCATGAGGCTACTGTAGAATTTGTAACAAATGAGAATTTTGATGGATTCCAGGTCGAATAGTTTTTTTTTTTTTTACTTACTTGAAAAATATTTGATCTCCTGGGATTCATCAAAAATCTCATTTTTAGCCCCATGGAAGTCCTACCGATCGCAACAGTGAAATCGGATCATTGTGGGACCCCAAAAAATGGATTCTACGTCCAAAAATACTTCGAAAACGACACCAAACTCGATCCCATAGCCAAAAGCCTTCAAAAAAACTCCTCCCGTAGCCCCATAGCGCCCCACGGGTTTGGGCGATCGGGCTGAAAACCTTGCGGGCGCAACCAGATGGTAAACCGGGTATTTTGTCAAAATTTCAGATTTGTAGACTCGGATGGCGGGTGGACATTACATTTTTGGAACCTACCCATCTTGAAACGTGAAACAACAAATTTTGAAGCCGATTCCAAAAAAACTCCCGAGAATTATAATCAATATGAGGCCATACTAAATAAACCAATCAGGAGGGTTTGTAATCTCCACGAATAGAGAATACCGCGAGTGAGAAACAATAATTATTCGTAAAAGATGAATTGTAATTATTACAATTACCTATTATAGGTAATCAGTTCTTACCAAATAAGTCACTACGCGATTTTCGTCTAAAACACGGCAACGCCACAAAATTTCTTCCAATTTGTTACTCTCCCGGATGATAATATCAACAATTTTGCGATAAGTGGAGGTAATTTCAAATGAATTGGGCTGAAATTACATTTAAATTTGAAAAATACCCCAAGAGAGCCTCCCCGTCGAGCTGGTGGGAGATAACTGAGTGATGACGAGGACGGGCCACACCCTTCCCGGGAATTCGACCTGACTCGCGTGTTGCACGAACCTCGCTGGCGTTCGTGTAAGGTCTACACGTTTAAGTCTACTGCGTGTAAGTCTACTGCGACAAACATAGACCTCTCAGAGACTCTATGGTTCCGCAAGAGGGCTTCAACTTTGTAGGTAACAATGAATAAAAATAATAATTATGATTATTATTGTTAGTTGAGTACCTATACTAAATTTTTGACCCCCCCTGGGACTCAACATTGCGACTTGGGACTTAAACATCTCATGATGCAAAAATTCCATGAATAAAGTGTATAGAGTGAATGGTGTTACTATTCTTTGATAGGTACCTATAGGTTAATTATGAAAAAATTGTACCAAAAGAAATATTTTTGAAAAAATTAAAAATTAATTCTGCACCAAAGGAAATATTTTTGAAAAAATTAAAAATAGTTAGTTATTAGTATAGACAGATGTGGGACCTAAAAAAAATATTTAAAAAAAATAAAAAATAAAAATAAAAAACGACCAAAATTACTCGGAAAACGACACCTTGGTATTAAACAGTTTTGGAAAAATCTGAAATTTTGACAAAATACTCGGTTCGCCATCTAGTTGTGCCCGCAAGGTTTTCAGCCTGATCGCCCAAATCCGTGGAGTGCTATGGGGCTAAAATGGGGCTACGGGAGGGTTTTTTTTAAGGCTTTTGGCTATGGGATCGATTTAGGTGTCGTTTTCGAGGTATTTTTGGACGTAGAATCCATTTTTTGGGGTACCGGAACGATCCGATTTCACTGTTGCGATCTATAGGGCTTTCATGGGGCTATAAATGGGATTTTTGAAGGATCCCAGGAGGTTAAATATTTTTCGAGTAAAAAATTAAGAACTTTTGAAAAAAAAAATTTTTTTTTTTTTAAATAAAAATCCAAAAAAAAATTCGAAAAAAAAAAAATTTTCCAAAATTTTTTCTTTTGACACAGAAATAATTTTTGCACAAGTAACCTATATCAAAGTATAAACCCTTGTGAAAAATTTGCAGCGTTTTTGGGTTATGATAAGATCGACCAACAAATTGTTGGCAACAATCAACAAGTTTCCTAGTTTACACTAGCTATCAGAATGTATGGACAGGTCTGGCCAGAGGTACGTGCTATGGTTGTCGGTAACTCTGGCCAAATTTCACTTTTTTTCTAAATTGTTCCTGTGAGAAGAATGAATGGTATTTTGACTTTTTTTTTTTTGCAGTTTGGTAGCCAAATAGTTATCTATCTATTGAAAAAATGATGGGAAACATAAAACTTACGACTATTCTGTTACCGAAAAGTCAATTTTTCAAACACTGGCCAAAGGTACGGGACCCTTCCCCTACTTTATTGGCACACCACATGAGGGAAACGCAGAAGGAAGTTGGAGTTGAAGAGCCGTTGCGGGTTGAGCCATAATTCACCCTGAAAAATGACTTGTTGCTCACAACGCGAAGGGTGCTTGGGTGCTCTATAGTACAGATAGAAATTTATAAGCTGTGTGATGAGCTGAGCACACTAGGCGTCCGCGAAATTAATTTTATTTCACGGCAAATCATGTTTCGTAGGAGTGAGACCGGGAAAGGGGTGGGAAAGTATTCATCAACAAGGGCTGACTGTTTTCATTCTGATTTCTCTTGGGGAGGACAGACAAGTCCTTCTCTGCCACTGTAATCCACGCGGTACCTTAACCTAACCTCTGGGCATAGACTTCAGGGCGGTGGACCGGAAAATGGTGGAAAAGCGTTAAAAATTTCTCACTTTATATCAACCGTACAAACTTTCGAGAATGGCCTCGGGGTAAAATGGTTGGAAAGTTTTGGAAGAGAACCGCCGATGAACAGAAGAAGTGGAAACGTTATCGAGTCTTTCATGTTTTATCGCTGCCAGTACCTACTCGTTTATCTCGACAATGGAGGCCACATCGCGTTTTGTTTCTCAGAGTAGGCAATTGTGAGTCCATCCGCTGTACGCCGTTTTGGGCAGTGAGAATTTTTTATTAAATCTGAAATGTTGATAAAATATACGGATATTGTGGGTCCGCAAGGTCTTTATTTTTATTTTTATGATTTTGGCTTATTATTCTTGGAGTAATACATTATAGAATAAGGTCAAAATTTCACATTAAAAAAATTCCTACTGCCCAAAACGGCCCGGATGGCGGACGGACCGTTTTGGGCAGTAGGATTTTTTTTTTTAATTTGAAATTTTGACAAAATACTCGGTTTACCATCTAGTTGTGCCCGCAAGGCTTTCAGTCCGATCGCCCAAGCCCGTGCGGCGCTATGGGGCTAAAATGGGGCTTCGGGAGGGTTTTTAAAGGTTTCGGCTATGGGGTCGGGTGGAGTGTCGTTTTCGAGGTATTTTTGGACGTAGAATCCAATTTTGGGGGTCCCAGAACGATCCGAGTTCACTGAGGGGATCTATGTAACTTTCGTGAGGTTACAAATGGTATTTTTGAAGAATAACGGGGGGGGGGGGGGGTCAAAAAAGTGTCGTTTTCCGAGTAATTTTTGACGCATAATCCATTTTAGGAGGTCCCACATCTGTCCAAACAATGTTCCACTTCAAGTTCTCTTGGGCTGGGAGACATTTGTAGAGGGATTCAACTACTGACAAATCGCCTAATTGCAATTGAGACCACATTGGCGACTCAACGAGATGCACTACCAGTCACAGCAGTAAATCTGGGCCGGAATCTACCAGAGGAAACAGTACGAGTGGGTGGCCGTCCAGTAACTCAGCAGATCGAGGAGCCGTGCGAAGTAAGAAAATCAAACCACCTTCCTTCGAAGGTACAACGGTTTTTGAAGACTTCCACTTTCAGTTTGAACATGCGCCTCGAGCAAATAGGTGGTCGGAGCTAGAGATGGCTTCAAACTTAGTTTCAGTCTTGAAAGGTACGGCTCTTACTATAGTGACATTGCTTCGCCGTCCTAGTCCTACTTACGCTGAAATGTTACTAGCTCTTCAGCAAAGGTATGGGAGCGAGGGACGCCGTGAGCTGTACAGAAGCCAGGGCTTCTGCACGCTCGAAGGCAGGGCCCGAAAGAAGACTTAGTCATGCTTTCCAATGACCTCCACATCCTTGCTTATCGCGCTTTTCCTGGGAGAACGCCTAGTGAGATTGACGACCAAGCACTTAGGCAGTTCTATCGGGGAATCAACAGAGACAAGTTGAGAGCAGCGCTTGCGGGCGAAAGTTTTCCTGGAGGATACCACATGGAGACCAACTAAGTAGGAATATTTCGGCCACGGAGGGAGAAGGAGAACAAGGGGAGCTCCAAGTTCAGGCTCTCCAGCAATATTATTATACTGGTTTTATAAGAAAAATTTGAATAAATAAATCTTATTGGCGCAGATTTAATTTTTACACAATTCATGAAAAAAGAATAATGTAATAATTATATATATATATATTATCCTCGTGTAAAAGTTGCATCGTATTTAGTCAAAAAGATAACACAGGTTTACAAAAAAAAAAGGTGATGAGCGAATGTCGGGGGAAAAAACCACTGAACCCCATGTATTTCGGTGCGCTGAATCCGAATATGGCCACCGTTTTCCCCGGTCACATCGGTTTTTCTCGGAAAAACGCGTTTTTTCGTTTTTCACGCTTTTTTGGCTTTTAGTACTTCCTGTTCTCTCAACTTACCACCGATTCCACTAAGAACCAAATCGGACGAATATTCTAACATTTAAGACGAAAAATCGCCTTCAAACTTGCAAAATCAAAAAAAAAAACTGACTTTTTGTGTGCATTTAACGTGGTTTTTCTCAATGAAAACTCTCGCTTAAAAAAAATCTGACTTCATATTCGTGTTCAGCGGGGGAAATGCTATTGGATAGTGCCCTGACCCGCAGGAATAACCAACCAAACACGACTTGGCAGGTAAATAAGTTGAACAAGGAAAACACTGAGGTAGCAGTTCCGGCGTGTCCCAGCTTGCAAGACTTACATAGGAACTCTGGAGTTAACTTTGATTAGGTACATTGTATCTAGATTGGTCTGTCGACGTTGTGGCCCAGTGTCATCCGAATTCCTTGTTCAACTTATTTACCTGCCACGTCGTGTTTGGATGGTTATTCCTGCGGGTCAGGGCACTATCCTATAGCATTTCCCCCGCTGAACACGAATATGAAGTCAGATTTTTTTAAGCGCGAGCCTTCATTGAGAAAAAAGCGTGAAAAACGAAAAAAAAAACGCGTTTTTCCGAGCAAAACCGATGTGACCGGGGAAAACGGTGGCCATATTCGGATTCAGCGCACCGAAATACATGGGGTTCAGTGGTTTTTCCCCCGAAATTCGCTCATCACCTTTTTTTTTTTAAACCTGTGTAATTGTTATTTTCAGGTACCTGTTTGTAGGTTTTCCAAGCTGAATAATTTATATTCATAAAGTTCTTAATTATTTGTGGAACACTTTTCATTTCAATTTGAGAATTTTCTGTTTCAAATTGAACCTTGAAATTCTCAAATTGAAATGAAAAGTTCTCAATTGAGCTTGGAAAATCTATATTACAATCCGAATATTATTCCGTGAACATCTAAGGCAATCCACAGATTTCAGATCCATCCCTACGTGACCTTCACCTGTACTTCATTCTCCAGGTCGTAACTTCTTCAGTCACGATCCCGCACTTCCCCTTTGGTAAAGTAGTAAAGGGGTACAAAGGAGGTAAGGGGTTGGTCAGCGCCTTTCAATCAGCTTGAGAGCTCACACAATACTCGTCTCCCTTTGCTGACATCCTTCGGCTCCTACCAAATGAGGAAAACGCCCGAAATGACCGGCTCATCTCTTGTTCCATCTCGTCCCTCATCTCTCCATCCCGACAAATAATCTTCCTCGAATCCGAGCTGGAACGGCGGAACCGTCGTTGTTATTCCTAAAGCGTAACATCTTCTTTCATTTCGGAAGCGAACCGGGTGGGACTTTTTGTATTTTGTCCGAGTATCTGAAACTTTTTGTTTTGGTTTTGCACAAAGTGGGTTTATGAATGTATGTTCGCTTTGAAAACTGAAGGGATACTAAACCAAGCGGGGCGATTTGGACGGGACTCCAGTTAATTGGACGGCGTTATGCAAATACCAGGTAAGCGCCAAAACCGCAAAATTGAGTTTTTGGTTTGGCTGAATTCAGCTCGTCGAGATCTTTCGAAGTGGAGTGGTTCCGCTTTCATATCTCAACTGCGTCGGTTATTACGGCCAAACGGTTCAACCGATGTCCGCCTAATCGATCATTTAAATTCTGCAAATACCAGTTAAAAGAGTTGTGCCCGCAAGGTTTTCAGCCCGATCGCCCAAACCCGTGGGGCGCTATGGGGCTTAAATGGGGCTACGGGAGGGGTTGTTTTAAAGGCTTTTGGCTAAGGGATCGAGTTAGGTGTCGTTTTCGAAGTATTTTTTGACGTAGAATCCATTTTTTGGGGTCCCAGAACGATCCGATTTCACTGTGGCGATCTGTAGGGCTCTTATGGGGCTACAAATGGTATTTTTGAAGGATCCCAGGTCAACTATTTTTCAAAAAAAAAACGAAAAATTTATGAAAAAAAAATTTTTTTTTCGAAAACTTTTTTATTGACACAGAATTACATTTATGCCCAAGTAACCTATATCAAAGAATAATAAACCCCAGTGTAAAATTTGCAGCGTTTTTCAATCTCAATTAACATACGTATCAGTAGGGTGGATCAAAAAATAAAAATAAAACTTCTTTTACCACCCTAGTTTACAGCTACCTACCTCTGCTGCTGAAGATTCCAGCCACTCCTCCAAATTAGTTTTATTAAGCAATACAGCGCTCAACTTGCGATAGCTTACATTGAAACTTATCTCTGCTGACAAGAGCCTGATGGTCTCATCTCTTTTGCAATTTTACGGTGGAAATGCCTCATGAAGAGCCATCTGTTTTTATTTCCAGACCTATCGCCCAGAAGAAACTTGAATCATTCGAATTTTATTTGTTCTTAACAAATTGGGATTTCGTGTAGGCTATAGCGATAGCGATATATCAATCGCTGGCATCACTTTGTTGAAATTATTTCAAATTTGTCTTATGTAGTTTTTCCTCAAAAAAAAAAAAAAAAATCTCGCAAGGCTGTGAATACCTCAAATTATCATTACTCTTGGTATTCGGAAGACTTCTCTAGGGTGAAGAGTGATCTTCAATTTTTCTACGACCCTTGGAAGTCTTCTGATGACCCTGGGATCCAAACTGAACTTTTGAAAGTCGAAATGAGAACAAAACCTTGATTGAAGATGCAAGATCCAAAGATAGTGAGCGAAAGATTTTCTCATCTAAGAATCCAGTGAAAATGATGTGGAACGAAATCAATCAGAATAGAAAAATCGATTGGTACTCAAATTCAGCATCTCCTCATTTCTCTGCAGAAGATTTTAACACTTCGTAAATGTGGCCGAATCTATCGTAAATAATTTACCCCCTAGCAATGAAGATCCATTGGAAAATTTTGCAGTTTCCATTCATGATGCATTTACATTTTCTCATCTTGAGCCGCATGATGTCATACGCTTGATCTCGCATTTGAAAAACTGTGGTTGTAATATGTAATTGCACATGTAAGTACCCGGGAGCCAACCAAAATTTACGAGTTATTATCACCTATACTTGTATTATGCTAGTCTAAGCTGTGTTGGCATTAATTTAATCCTTTGGGAATTAAATTACGCTTACCTTGGTATTGCAAAACTAGAGTAGTATGTTTTGGCGTTTGGGTTTGGGCGATCGGGCTGAAAACCTTGCGGGCACAACTAGATGGTAAACCGAGTATTTCGTCAAAATTTCAGATTTTTAAACAAATTCCTACCGCCGAAACGGCCGGGACGGCGGACGGCCATTTCGGTTTTGGAATCTAGACCTCTTGGAACGGTACAAGGGTGGAAGAATGACACTTTTTTTGAAAATAAAATTTTCTGTAAGAAAACACTCATAATGGGTTGTTCGTACTCGTGCATACGCTATAAACAGCAGAAAGCAAATGAGTATATCCATTAAAATGCGGAATTATGGTCTTTAAAAAGTTGTATTGCAAGAACTGTCATGAAATTAGGATTCCACGCCCCAAAAAACAGAAGATTTCTGTATTTCAATCAAACTCACACTTAGTGTGCCGAGTTTGATTGAAATACTCCGATGAGAAGGGGGGTTTGCGGCTTTTGGGGGGTTTGCACCACCGTGAGGAGCCTGCATTTGTTGCCCTACAAATGGTGATTTTAACCGACATTAGCCGGGTGGTTGAATAAGGTGTCGTTTGCATAGTAATTTTCTACGTATAATCCGTTTTTGGGGTATCTTATATATCCAAACACCATACTGTTATAGGCTAATTTGTAAAATTAGGCTTCACTCAAATTTTCTGGATAGTAGAAAAAACGATGGGGGGAAAAATACTAGTTTTAGTTTTTTAAATGTGTTTTTAAAATGTTTTTGAAATCGGGAATTTGACTTCTGAACTACTTCCAAGTAGGTACCAAGAGGTTTTGCGAAACCTCGGGCATCTAAGTTCTCTTCGGCAATACCACTGAGAGAGTTTGAAAATAAATCAAAGTAGGTAATATCCACTTTACTATATTTGCATGATACATATTTATATGAGGGCAAATAAGTAATACTCATGTTAAGAGACCTCGTTTAAATGAAGTCCCATGTCACCTGAAACCGACCGACAGTCAACGGCCGCAATTCCTCGAAGGCCGCTGACGACACGTCAACGTCATCTCCCTTGCAGCCGGCGCACTTGTCGACGACCTTGACGACGATCTCCTTCGTCGAGTCCGGGTCTCGGATGCGGATCATCTTCCCGCAAATAGGGTCTTCGTTGGGGTTGGCCGCTGTGAAGTAGCCGAAGGCCAGAGCGGCGACCATGTCCTCGTTGGTGTACTGCTGACCGCAGGCCGTCAGTCCCACTGTTAGGTCGTAGTACGTCAGATCTCCTTGCTTAGCGCTGCAGACGCTAAAAATAGCTGCAACCAAAGCAAATTGCTTCAGGGTAAACAGGTTTGCAAACATGCTGAACGTACGTGCACTCCAAGACGAAACAAAAAAGTGGCAAAATTCTTGTTCGCGAACCTTTTTATAAGGCCCCCTTACGACCAAAACGACCTACATAATTAGAATTATTGGCATCTCATTTGCATTCCCTATCTCACGAGGAAAGTACAGTGCAATAAAGTGTTGCAATCATTATCGAAGAGGAAAATTTTTTTAATGTTCATTACTACTGCCTAATCAGATGAGGAAACCTGTATATGGTTCTTAGAAATTCGTTATACTCGCTAAAAGTTCCTTAATACGATTGTTGGCGAAGCGAGCGTTACGATTGGACACATGGTTGCCTACTTTTTAAAATAAACATACATTTTATTTTAAAAAGCTAATTATTTCCAATCATTGCTATCCCCATTGTCGATAGGTAATGAAAACCTGATCAATCCGATGCCGGGATGGAGAATTATCCTCTGGGGAGCGGCTTACGGTGTTTGAGGTGTGACTGCCGGTTTTACGAGAGGCTGAAAGAGCTCCTGTAGCCTCCGCTTGAATTGCCGTTTCAACAACTTACTCGGTTTTCAATATTGGAGAAGTTAATCAGGGGCGGATCAGGCGACGCCAGAGGGGCCGGTCGAAGCTGGAAAAATTTTATCCTGCCTAAAATAAGTTCTCGAGACCAAAAAGGAAAACTCAGACATGAAAGAAGGCGATCTGGTTGGCTTTGTTCCTTATAGGGTGCAATAAATTGGTGTTTAAAGTTTTTAAAACAGTGCAACCTCATGGCCTCATCGAATGCTGTCTCTTTTTGATTTTTAAGTATGATGAAGAAGTACGTTAATTTAACATAATAAAACATGAGCAGGAGGTGAATAATTCCAAGAACTTACATCTCCAAACGCCCCCAAAACAGTCCCTGACAGTGACGAACGAAGATGCCTCTACAGCAGAGTACAGCGAAGCAAATCCAACAGTCAATGAAGACCAAGTGGAAGAAAACTTTGAAGATGGACAGGAGAACCCAATTTCTTCTATCTCAGGGCTAGGAGAAGGTGAAGCTCACAGTTTGGCTCCTCGTGATGATGGCTCCAGTCTACCAGGTTGCTCTTAGGTATTCTCGCCCTGTCTCCACAAACGCAATAGCCCGCTCATCAAGTTCGTCTTCCTCAAAGTGCCCGACTTGCTCATCATCCACCTCCACTCCAATTTCTTCTCGTTCAAGTTCGAAACCCTATTCTTCAGCGTCTGATGTGTGTTGAGTCATGACCGAACCTCAAGAACCTAAACAACGAACTTATATGACATAATAATATTACATACGGTATACTAGATGCTCCGGCTCGCTTTGCTCGCCTACGCACCCAGACCCCCCGCTAGTGGGGTGCGTAGCATCGATGAACACGTTCAAACCCCTACTCAGACATAAGGCCTCGCTTCGCTCGGCCGAGCGCTTATTCGGACAGGAGGGCCTCGCTTCGCTCGGCCGGGGGGGTTATGGGGAAGACTTTTGAAATTTGATTTCACTTGCACTATGACAGGGGGGCCTTACTTTGCTTGGCCCATCCTTTTAACGGCCAGGGGGCTCACTTTGCTTGGCCACCCACATAGGTAGTTCTAATATTATCGAGGGAAGGCTTTTCAAATTTTATTTCACTAGGACTTTGACAGGGGGGCCTTACTACGCTCGGCCGGTCATTTTATTGACCAGAGGGGGCTCGCTTTGCTCGGCCACCCACATCAGCTAATCATTTTATCGACCAGGGGATTCTACGTCCAGAAATATACATATATTATATGTAAAAGTGAACTTCGCTTCACATTTGTCTTCTACGGCCTTCAGTGACAACACCAGCAGGCTTTTGGATGGTTCCCATGGTTTCGGTCAAGGGTATTTTATTGTGTTCTATCAAGTTCTTGTTTCCGTTAAAGAAAAGACTATAAAAACCGATTTTCTTTTAAGGTAAGGAACTTTCAAGGGTTAATTCATCTTCCTACCAACTATGATGTTGCCTAACAAACAAAAAGGACACATTTCGAGGCTGATCAAAATTTCATTTGTGTATTATTCTAGGAATAATTAAAAGCCTAAGCCAAATCAAAATTTAATTTAATTATAGGCAGCTAGTGCAAGTTAGATTCAAAACCATTGCGTAACCATCTAGTGAATAAATTAGAAAATTAATAACATAACAAAGCAATGAATAACATTTAAATCTAAATTCGACAGAAATTATCAATCCGTAACGGAGGCAAACCTAACTTTGTTTTCCATGCAATCCATTATAATGATGGATAATAATTAATTAAAGAAAAGATTGAGAGAACTACCTCAAACTCATCAGCTTGCGTACAAGTCCGCAACTCAGTGGCACATTTGCATGTATGTTTGGGGGGCCTCCATGGAGTTATAACTCCATAAATAACTAAATAAATATCTATATCGTATAAATACTTCACTAGCAACGGGCCTGATAGCAAAGCGTCCATGGAAATGTCGTCGTTTGGGTAGCGATTTGTTTACGATTACCTAGCAACGGATTTCCGTGAGCAATTTTCGTCATTCAATTTTCGTGACGTTTTTTTTTAGTTTATGTGCCATAGCAAAGACATGAAAATGTCAACAAATGATTTCTTTTAAGGAGAACAATCGGTCATAGTCTCAGTATCTTAACCCAGGATTCCAAGTTTATAAATCGGTTTTTGGTCACCCTGAAGAGTGGAGGATGCAGGTACGAATTCACGTTGAGAGGTATCGGATACATCCGTTACATGTCACAATTAGGTCCAGCCAGAGAGCCATATCAAATTATGTCACTTGACACAATTGGTGGTTTTGGACGTAACAATTCGCCTTCAACTCTCGCTCGTAACGTTACCTTCAACTTCTGGCTGACCATTTTACTAGATTTGCTTGTACCTACCCTTCCAACAGGCTCAGGATCTCATCCACTTTCTTACGTCCTACTCTGGAAAAACACAAGGTAGAAACTATTCTTGCTGATCAATAAGCTGGCATCAACTCCAGAAAATTCAAGACATTCCTACGTAGGTATGGCGTAACACTGATCTTCACCGCAGTGGACTGTCCTTTCTCCAATGGTCCGAATGAGCGGCTTAATTAGACCTCGGTGAAACCGGATTCGTTGTAAACGCAGTGAACAACCTCGTCGCCCGAGGTCCAGTCTGACTCAAGAATGTACGGCGGAGTACAATCGAACCACTCTTAGTGTGACGAAATTTTCTCTTTTGTGACGAAATGACGAGCTGCAATGGAGGCTCAGACGGGGATCGAACCACAGAATCTTCGCCGTGATCTCAGCACTCTCAGGCTGGCTGAGAAGGTGGCTCGACTGCCTGTTCAACATTGGAAGGGCTATCTCCAGCCAAATGTACGCCTCAAGACGCAGACCACCTTCCTGACTGCAGCTAACATGGCCCGTGATAAATATGGACTGCACTGGCTGGCATTGGAGCCCTTTGCCACCGCCGGTGTGTCACACCTCAACATGCCTGTGCCGGAGGCCAGCCTCTCCATAGGCCTGACAACAAGGAAGGAGGACACTTCTTGAGAGGAGATGAGATCCCGGTCCCTTGAGACACTCGCAGAGCTCTACCCAGTGGACCACTGGCTCAAAATATATACCGATGGCTCCGCTGACCGAGCCCAGAGGAAGACTGGTGCAGGTTACTATTCCCTGGGTCAGTTTGAGGGTGGTTTCGCTTTGAACCCAATGTCCACAAACTTTGACGCGGAGGTCCGTGCTGTATCTGAGGCTCCTGCTGCGCTCCTTAGCCTGCCTCGTGACCCGACTAACGTCGTCTTTGTTGTCGACTCTCAGTCAGCGATCCTTGCGCTATGTTCCCCCGATGTCCCTGAGGAACACCACACACTCAGCGCTAGGAGAGTCCTGGGGGCGTTGATCTTGAGGGGATGGCGAGTGGTCCTACAGTGGGTAGCCTCGCATTGTGGAGTGATGGGTAACGAAAAGGCCGACAAACTTGCCAAAAGAGGAAGTAATATGCCTCCCACTGACGATCCCATCACCCACAGGCAGGCGATGAACGAGGCTGAAATAAAGGTCAACCAAACCCGACTGGAACGACACCGAAACGCGACCTTAGGAAAGCAATGTCTTATCACCAAACCCATTCCTGGTAACCTGTCCCGTCGGGACTTCGTTGCCAACTTCAGATTGACAATTGGACACGATTCCCTCCAGAGTTATCTCCATAGAATCGGCGTTGCTCCATCACCGACATGCCCCCTGTGCAATACCAATGGACGCCAGGCACTTGGACCATTGCCCAACAATCTTACGACCCCGACACGACGACGAGGACTCGTTTGGAGAAGGAAAAGTAATGCATATTGGGCTGCTAGGAAGGAGATGTCGTTAAGGCATCCGTCTGGCGTAGGATTAAAAAAAAAAGTGTTACATCAAGTTCTTGTTTCCGTTAACGAAAAGACTGTAAAAAACCGATTTTCTTTTAATGTAAGGAACTTTCAAGAGTTAATTCATCTTCTTGCCAACTATGATGTTGCCTAACAAATAAGTGATTTCTTTTAAGGAGAACCATCTGTCATGGTCTCAGTTTCTTAACCCAGGATTCCAAGATTATATATATTATATTATGTATGACTAATATTTGCTCGATCTGGGCTTGTACTACTTGTGGTTATCAGTGGCTTGTGGTTAGAGCGTCGGACTGCTGAGTCAAATGCTGCTGGCTCGATCCCAGCAACCGCTAGACATACTGATAATCACCTCTTGGAAGGCAATGGCGAACCACCAAGAGTATTTCGCCCAGGAAAGCCTCTCACATTTGCCGTTCGGAGCCGGCGTTAAACAGTAGGTCCCTACTACTTCTGTAATAACTGTCCAACACGCTCAACAGAAGTTAGTAGCGAGAGGTAGCCAACGCCTGGTTACGCCTACGGCACCCAGAGAAGAAGAAGGGCTTGTACTAATTCATTATTAGAAGCCCACGAAACATCGTGCAACAGGCCCCCGATTGAATCATCCGGAAATGTTTGCAATTTGGCGCGTTTCACAGGACAACTATTGCAGATATGCAAGCGGTATTAGAAGTTAGAAAGGGTAATCCCGAAAATCCCTTCGCTCCTACAATGGCGTGAGGGAGTGGAAGGGGATTAGAAGGAATTTTCTGGCGTTTAGGGGTGGGAACCACGTCACGGTCGGAAGTTGGCTGAGTGTGTGAAGCTGGTAGCGGCGGCGAGGCGGAGGAGGGGGAAGGGGAAGGTTCGCTTTAAACTTGGTTTAGCGGCTCTCAAACCTCTCCCTTTTCCACAGCCATTTTCATCCAGTTTCTACCCCCTTCTGGTGAAAGTCCGCGCTCCCCAAGAAACGTAAGAGCGAAACGGCAGGGCAAACACGCTTTCACGGTACCACTTTCTTGACTCGCGAGCACGAATGAGCACAACTTTCTTATTACGGTTCACCTTTCGGGAGGAACTGTACGGCGAACGGTGGATATTGGGGCACCTGTGGGTGTTAATTAAGTTTTCTAAAGTCCCTCCCTCTGTCGACCTCATCCAAATTCAAATCTATGAATGCATATCTCCGACGCTCAGAATGCTCGAGCCCAAACATGCAAATCTCCAGCATCTGAAACGAATGAACCAGGTATATAAAAGACGGGAATTCACCACCGGGGCACTATTATCTCGCTTAACTTAATTAAATTGAGCAAAAATTGAATTCAGTCAAAAAAAAAAAAAAAAACGCTGCAAATTTAACACAGTTTATTATTCTTTGATATAAGTTACATACTTGTGCGAAAATTTGAATCTGTCAATGGAAACAAGCCATCAATTGAATTGAATAGATGAGCGCAACCTTTTTGTTATTACAAGAGAAACTAAGAAACAGTAGGTATCTAGCGACCAAACTATGCCACACAGCACATCAAAAATATCCACGTGATGCTCATTACGTAAACAACTGCACCCTAACGACCGATGCTTAAGAAAACCTTATGCCGATCAGAGGTAACGAACGGCTCAGGCTGCAAAAATCGTTTTGGAGTCGTTGGAATCAGCCTAAAAAGCTCATTCCATAGACCCTTGTACCAACGAAATCGGACAAAAACTTTCGTCCCCCTATTGAGGCCTCCTTAGTTACACATCAGAGATAAACAACTTTCGTCGTGAAGTACCTCCCGAAAACCGATGAAAGGGATGAGGGAGGAAAAATCAAGGTAGCCTATAACCACCCCACGAACTCGCTGATCACAATGAGACCACCCTCATGAAAATCTGTTGAGCCGCTCGGGCGTGATGCTCTGTACACAAACAAACAAACAAAAAAAAACAAAAAAAAAAAAACATACATGTCGAGGAGGTGAGCGCACCTTTCCATTTTTTGGAAAAAGGTTGCGCTAAAAAATGTTGGAAATTTTTGTTTTTTTACTTGAAAAATATTTGACCTCTTGGGATCCAATGAAGTAGTTAGGGTGAGAAATGACTCCTCTGCTGAATATTCACTCATTGGATTAGACCTCTGCACCGTCGGCAAAAACCGCACCGCTCTAGGGATCCTTCAAAATCCCATTTGTATCGCCATGAAAGCCCTAGATAGATAGATTACAATAGTGATATCGGATCGTTCCGGGACCCCCAAAAATGGATTCTACGTCCAAAAATACTTCGAAAACGACACCTTACACGACCCCCTAGCCAAAAGACTTCAAAAACCCCTCCTGTAGCCCCAATTTAGCCCCATAGCGCCCCACGGGTTTGGGCGATCGGGCTGAAAACCTTGCGGGCACAACTCGATGGTAAACCGAGTATTTTGTCAAAATTTCAGATTTAAAAAAATTCCTACTGCTCAAAACGGCCCGGACGACGGACGGGGGACGGCGGACCGGTTGATACAGGTTACTTGTGCATAAATTCAATCAGTGTCGAAGAAACTTCTTTTTTTTTTTTTTTGATTTTTTTTTTTCCAAAAATCTTTCGTTTTTACTTGAACAATATTTGACCTCCTGGGATCCTTCAATAATCCAATTTGTAGCCTCATGAAAGCCTTATAGATCGCAAAAGTGAAGTCGGATCGATCTGGCACCCCAAAAAATGGATTCTACGTCCAAATATACTTCGAAAACGACACCTAACTCGATCCCATAGCCAAAAGCCGAGAGGTGGCGGAAACTGGCGTCGACCTCTCCATTAAAAAAACTCACTGTTACTGAACAAAACGGTCTACGCTGCGAAGCAAACTGACCGTTATGACCCCGCCTTCAAGCCAGGTGCACAAATTTAAAAAAAAAAATCCCTCTCGCCACAGGAGACGTTGTAAACTTACTTTCATGTTGTTACATTAGACGTCGTTGTAAAATGTACACGATAACCCTGAGGAAGAAAATATAAGGTTTCGAAAGCTCGGCAAAAAAATTAAAATTTTCGTTGGATCCTAATCCCGATACTACCGACGATTAAAAATATCGTTAGCATTCGAAGTCACGGTATTAAATTTGCATACAAATTTTGTGTAGGCATTATGATTACCGCTTGAATGATGCTGTTCTGAAAGTTACGCAGCCATAACGGCTCTAATTCAGTGATATTTCAATTCACATCTCCAGCGTCGACGATGTGGTCATCCCCTATTTCGATCCCTTTCAGCGAGCTAACTGAGAGGGGTCTTATTTATTTCTTGCAGCATTTTCGGAGCAACAAATTTTCTGGCTCATACGTTGCCCCGATCGTGAGGTAGTTAAGGGATTATTTATGGGTGCGATAACTAATTCAAATCGCATTTTCACACCCCTTTCCTGCCTCCTTCCAACCATTCGATCGCTCTTTACAACCAACCCCCCCTTTGCTGCCCCCTCTCGCAATCCCGGCAGCCAACTCCGTCGTCGCCCTGCTTTCGACCCGAACACTCGCCAGAGGGAATGCGCATGGAACATAGGGAGATTGATGTGTGGCAATCAAGGAGTGGAAAGCGAACGGCCGCGTGTAATCAGAGGCGAGTTTTTTAGGGTTAAAGTTAGAGTGAGGAATGTCCAACCAAAAAAAAAAGCGGGAAAGAAGAGTCCAGTAGGGAGGGGGGGGGGGGGGGGATTCGCGATGAAAATGAATGGGGTAAATGGCCCGTGGAGACATCATTCTGGCTGCGTGACAATAGTCGACAACCGACGCGGATTCGCACATGCTCGGGATTACACAAAACGGCTTTTCACCGTTGTAACCTTTATGCTAATATACCCCCTCTCTCGCCTTCTTCCATCCCTCACCGGTCACCTATTTCACGGTGGACATCATCCTAATCGCCAGCTATTTCCTGTACATATTTTAGCCTCGTTTGGATCGCACGACAACAGGTGGACGGCAATGGCTGGAATGCGATCGACCAACTGAAGAGTTCAGAGGAAAACGCTGCAAATTTTACACTACCGTTCATTATTCTTTGATATAGGTTACTTGTCCATAAATTTCATTCTGTGTCAATGAAGAAAATTTTGAAAAAAAAAATCATTTTGTTTTGTTTTTTACTCGAAAAATATTTTACCTCCTGGGATCCTTAAAAAATCCCATTTGTAGTCCCGTGAAAGCCCTATAGATCGCAACGGTGAAATCGGATCGTTCCGGGACCCCCCAAAATGGATTCTACGTTCAAAAATACCTCGAAAACGACACCTAACTCGACCCCATAGCCAAAAGCCTAAAAAAAAACCTCCCGTAGCCCCTTAGCGCCCCACGGATTGGGAGATCGGGCTGAAAACCTTGCGGGCACAACTAGATGGTAAACCGAGTATTTTGTCAAAATTTCAGATTAAAAAAAAAAAATCGATCGATAAAAAAAAAAAAAAAAAAAAAAATCCTACTGCCCAAAACGGGGGCGGAACCAGAAGGAGATAACTTGCACGAATCAACTATGCCTCACTTTTGGTTTATTATTCTTGGAATAACATTATTCGTTTCAAGAGGACTAGATTCCAAATCCGAAATGTAAGAAGGGCTAAAATGGGGCGACAGGAGAATAATTCTCCTAACTCAATACCATAAGTGGAAACCTTAAAAAAAATAAATTAAAAAAATAAATAATAACGGATCTATAATTTTCTCAAAATTACAGTTATTTTTATTCAATTTTAAATAGAATTATTTTTTGCACAATTTTAATTTTAATTTTATACCAAAGAATAACAAACTCTTGCGTAAAATTTTCAGCTTTTTTCCCCCAGGAAAGGTCATCGATCAACAGTTGGAAATCGGAATGACATATCGGGAAAAGCCTCTCCGTTTTACAGAGGCTTACGCAGCAAAAAATATTGGTCTCTGGGGCCTGACATGAGCGTCCCCGAGCATCGAGCCAAAGTCTCCCTTCTTCACGTCTTTCTTACGCAGTCGAGCTTCATCCTATTCCCGAACTACATCAATAAACGGAACGATACTATCTTGTTATTTTTATCCCGTGCAATCTTGCAAATGATGATTTAAACTAAAATCATCCGGCCACGATGGCAAAAAGGTTCATGCATACGAATGGGACGACGACGCAAAGTTAGGCGGAAAACTATGAGCGCGAAGGACGAGTCGAGTTTCCTGGGCGGTAGTTTCCAAGGAGAATGCGGTTCAAGCTGCCGCAGCACCCTCCCGGATACATAAGGCGGGCAACTTCGTCAGGCCGAAGCTTCCTCCGTGAGGCGGCGGCGATGAAGGCAATTTGTGGGAAACTACCCTGTCCCCTTCACTCTCTGCCACTCTATCCCTCAGCTTGATCATCCCCCATCGTATCCCTTACGCTTATAACATGTTCACCTGCTCCTCATTACGGAGGTTCGCCGCTCACTAACCGCCCAGTGACAGCTTTACGGCTTAATAGCGGACAAATACCTTCTCCTTCAACCTATACTTGATGTAATTTATTCGCCGTGCTATTAACCGCATCAGCTGTTGATCTCTTATTAAACGAACTTGCTAAATGACTTAACTTTCTCATCACGAAAAAAAAAACCTCACCTTCTCACCTCTTTTGAAATAGTTGTTTGATTTCTGTTTCGCAATGTGAATAAAATAATGTCTTCTGTGACAACCGTGCATTTATAAGCAGGATTTAACCAAGTGGTGGGGAGGGCGGTGGGCACGCCCAAGCGCTATTTTACACATATATGTATATATATACATATTTATATTTATTTGGCTACTGGGCGCGAATAGGCCACCAGGGCTCAACGCCTACCGATAGGCCCCCATCAAATTTAAAAATTTTTTTTACTTCTCTGTTCATTTATTTAAGTTGAATATCTGCCATTTTCCTAATTTTGGTTTATTATTCTTGGAATAAAACACCTATGTTTTCGCGACGCGGGTCGACGACTCGGATCGGCCTCAAAATTTTACATTATCCGTTTCAAGAGGTCTACATTCAAAATCCGAAATGTCCGTCCGCCGTCCGGGCCGTTTTGGGCAGTAGGAATTTTTTAAAAAATCTGAAATTTTGACAAAATACTTGGTTTACCATCTAGTTGTGCCCGCAAGGTTTTCAGTCCGATCGCCCAAACCCGTGGGGCGCTCTGGGGCTATAATGGGGCTACGGGAGGGGTTTTTTGAAGGCTTTTAGCTATGGGATCGAGTTAGGTGTCGTTTTCGAAGTATTTTTGGACGTAGAATCCATTTTTTGGGGTCCCGGAAGGATCCGATTTCACTGGGGCGATCTTTAGGGCTTTCATGGGGCTAAAAATGGGATTTTTGAAGGATCCCAGGATGTTAAATATTTTTTGAGTTAAAAATAAAGAATTTTTGAAAAAAAACACAGTTTTGAACAAAAAAATCCAAAAAAAAAATTTTTTTGAAATAAAAATCCAAAAAAAATTGTTTATTTTAAATTTTTTCATTGACAGAATTTAATTTCTGCACAAGTAACCTATATCAAAGAATAATAAACCCTTGTGTTTTTAAATTTGCAGCGTTTTTTTAATTCACAACGATTTGTTTAATTTTTTTTTTTTTTCGTTTCAATTAAGTTTTTATGTTGGTTCACATTTTGCCATTTTCCTTTACTCCGTTTATTTATTTATTTATTTCTTGCTTTTTCTGTAAATATTTTCCCTACCCCTAACCCTGTACCTAACACATCCCTTAAAATATCCCATTTGCAGCCCCATGAGAACCCAGCAGATCCCCGCGGGTGAAATCGAATCGTTCCGGGATCCCAAAAAATGGATTCTACGTCCAAAAATACTTAGAAAACGACACCTAACTCGATCTCATAGACAAAAGCCTTCAACAAAATCCTCCCGTCGCCCCATTTTAGCCCCATAGCGCCCCACGGGTTTGGGCGATAAAGCTAAAAACCTTGCGGGCACAAATAGATGGTAGACCGAGTATTTTGTCAAAATTTCAGATTTAAAAAAGAAATTCCTACTGCCCAAAACGGCCCGGACGGCGGACGGGTGGAGAATGGTTGTCATGGGCCAGAAATGGCCTTAGATACAACCTCTGTACAGCGGGATGTCGTACGGCGGACGGACATTTCGGTTTTGGAATCTAAACCTCTTGAAACGGATAACATATATGTATACACCTATATCGCGATTAGATAGATATATATATATATAATCGCGATATTCTTGGAATTATACACCTATAGGTGTAAATATATATATTTACACCTATAGGTGTATAATTCCAAGAATAATAAACCAAAAGTTGGCTTTGACTGTGATTGATTTACTACTAAGCCTAGACCCTATCAATCACTTACGTAAATGTCTAAGCAGATCGATCCAGTTTGTCGAAATATTTAAGCAATTTTACCTAAGTGCATGCCTGATTTACGTAACCGCCTGCGACAACTCCATGAAATCATTCAACGAACGATGTTCCTGTGTTCCATCTCTCGTTTGCCTTCTCCACCTACAAGTAGGTACATGAATACACCTCCTCCAACCAACGTGACCTCCAATCTGTACCGGCTTCGATGCAATTTACATCTCGACTTTGTGTGCAGTGAGTTGCGACTCCGGGCCTTCCGCCGCACGTAACTGAGATTGGATCCAAAGAGCTCGAAGGGAATTTCCACCCCCTCGAAAGGTAAACTCCGGAAATAGGCGATGCACTTGCCTCATACCTATTGCTTCTGTACTCCCAAATGGTTTCTTCCGTCCTCCCATAAACTCCATCATCACTTCCGATGGAATGGGAGAAAAACATCTCCACCGATTCAAGCCTGACTTCCATTTCCTCTTCGTTCATTGAGGGGGAAAATTGAAACCTGCCCTCTGTTTAAGTATTGCAGGAAAAACGCTGCAAATTTTACACAAGAGTTTTTTGTTTTTACTAGAAAAATATTTGACCTCCTAGGATCCTTTAAAAATCCCATTTGCAGTCCTATAGATCGCAACAGTGAAATCGGATCGTTCTGGGAACCCCAAAAATGTATTCTACGTCCAAAATACTTCGAAAACGACACCTAACTCGATCCCATAGCTTAAAGCCTTCAAAAACCCCTTCACATAGCACCATTTTAGCCCCATAGCGCCCCACGGGTTTGGGCGATCGGGCTGAAAACCTTGCGGGCACAACTAGATGGTAAACCAAGTATTTTGTCAAAATTTCAGATTAAAAAAAAAATTCTTACCTACTGCCCAAAACGGCCCGTACGGGGGACGGGTGGAGAAAGGTTGTGATGGGCCAGAAATGGCCTTAGATACAACCTAAGAAGCTCTGTACAGCGGGACGGCGTATGGCGGACGGTAATTTCGGCACCTTGGGTCGATCATCATAACATCAACTATAATTTTCGCTGTTGCTGGGTTTTTATCAATAAATCGTTGTGCTTGTCGAGCTCTCGGATTCATCATTGGTCTCGACCCTCAACGCTCTCCGGGTCCATACTCTTCTTAAGAAGTTTGAAGATTGAACCTTGAGTTGTAATCAGTATTCTGATTTCCTGCATCCCCAGACAGGACGTGCGGGAATAGAGGGTTTGTTTTTGAAAATGCTATTTTCTTATAAGAACCCGATTATCCAGGCTGGGTCGATACTCATTAGCTAGCGAGTCACTTCGTTTACCGACGAACAAACGCCCACAGGGGCGGAGCCCTAATAAGGTGAACGCTGACTTGGCGATAGGGCGTCGAGACATGGGGATGAACTTTCAAAAAACCCATTTTGACGTGGCTTACCTTCAAATGACATTTGAGAAACCTTCTCCCAGAGGTAGTGCACTCTATAATATGCTTAATTGGGAAGGCGAGAGCGTTGAAACAACAAAGCGGATGACATTTTACTTCTTTATGGCCCGTGAAGAAATGCACAGATCGGTGACTTGTTGTTTTCAAGGGTACCTACAAAAAAAAAAAAAAAAAAAAAATTCCTTAATCAGAGCAGAAGACCGTGACGGCATTTCGTTTTAGGAATCTCAAATCATGGCATGACATTGTGTTATGTTAAGTAACGTACGAGCGAGTAGAAGGACAAATTTTGCGGCCATTCAAGAGTTTCGTCGCCGCACAGTGGGAATGACGCTAAAAGGTGGCGGAAATTCGAAAAACTAAAAACGCAACTGGCCGATCGGTTTAATGTTGATTCTTGAGCTGATATGAATTTGAACAAAGGATCATGCTGGTTTTGTCTCTTCGAGCTGTCTGGAGGAGAGCAGAGGAGCGGAAAGTTGGAAATCGGCGTTTTCACCAGTACAGCTTTTTTGTCGTGGCGAGCCCCACGGATTAAAAAGCCTTAAACCACGATTGCTATGTATTCAGGCTATGTATCCGAAGGCATTAAAAATATTCACTTCATTATATTGGCCTTCATCGGCTTTACAGATCAAAAATACTGAAAAAAAAAAAACAAAAAAAAAGCTACAAATTTTACACAAGGGTTTATTATTCTTTGATATGGGTGACTTGCAAAAATTATTTCTGTGTCAATGGAAAACATTTGGGGAAAAAAAATTATTTTGGATTTTTTTTCCAAAAACATTTTTTTTTTT
This sequence comes from Pilophorus perplexus, assembly GCA_955831195.1. Classification (NCBI taxonomy): domain Eukaryota; kingdom Metazoa; phylum Arthropoda; class Insecta; order Hemiptera; family Miridae; genus Pilophorus; species Pilophorus perplexus. Next base: position 30,585,491 of record OY037011.1, read on the forward strand.
TTTTAATTCTTCATTTTGATCCTCCTGGGATCCTTCAAAAATCCCATCTTTAGCCCCATGAAAGCCCTATAGATCGCCACAGCGGAATCGGATCGTTCTGGGACCCCTGAAAATGGATTCTACGTCCTAAAATACTTGGAAAACGACACCTAACTCGATCCCATACCCCAAAGCCTTCAAAAAACCTCCCGCAGCCCCATTTTAGCCCCATAGCGCCCCACGGGCTTAGGCGATCGGACTGAAAACCTTGCGGGCACAACTAGATGGTAAACCGAGTGTTTTGTCAAAATTTCAGATTTAAAAAAAATTCCTACTGCCCAAAACGGCCCGGACGGGGGACGGGTGGAGAAAGGTTGTTATGGGCCAGAGATGGCCTTAGATACAACCTAAGAAGCTCTGTACAGCGGGACGGCGGACGTTAATTTCGGTTTTGGAATCTGGACCTCTTGAAACGCATAATGTCAAATTTTGAGGCCGATCGGGGTCGTCGACCCCTGTCGCGAAAACATAGGTGTATTATTCCAAGAATAATTAACCAATAATCAGGCTGGTGTGGAGCAGATGATTGATTGAGCTGCGCGCACAGCCTGGTCGTTGACGTAGCGTAAATAAAAGATCAAAGAGCCGAAATTTGTGAAGGGTTTGGTTAAGTTACTGCTCACAAAGTTTCGTATTATTATACGTTTTAATCAATCCTCTGAAAGGCGGAAGCTGTAGAGTGCAGGGAAAAGGTGGAGCGCGGGGTTTGGAGAAAATGATGGGAAACCCTTTGTGAAGAAATGACGTAGAGGGAGAAAAGGAGGCAGAGTGATTACGATTACCAATATAGCCCTTGTGAAGGCACGAGAGGTCCTTACAAGGAAACCTACTACAAGGGTATCGAAATTAAAGGGTTGCAGGGGCAGGAAGACCAGTTTGGTGCAGGCTGGGGGGTTCTGAGTGAACGAGGATGGAGCGAGTGGGCGGGCTGTCACGGTTGAACGGTTCGGATAAGGACCCTGGCCGTCTGAGAATCCGGCGGTAAGGACGCGCCAAGTTTAGTGGAAAAAGATGACACAACTAGTTGAAATCATTCAAACGTTTTCTTTCCCTTCCTAATGTTTAAAATAAAATCCCAAATCAGAACGATCGATCTCAATGTAAATTATAAAATTAGTTATCGATTTGACAGTATTGAATGCTACTTGACGCGATTCTATTGGAGCATAGATTTGGGAGATAAGACAAGTCTTGTTCAAGTGTTAGATGTTGGCCAGCCTGGCAGCCTGTGCCCAACGTAGGTACGACTATAGTGCGAATCAACTGGAAACATACATCGTGCATCTTGACTCGACGACTGGATACTGTATAGTAGCAAAATTTGCTACTAAATTTAATGCTACTACTACTACCATTTAATGGTTCGTCAGTTAATGCGGATGCTTGGCACCGTCGAATGAATCACCTCCATGGGGAAGCGATGAAAGAACGCAGCAAATTTTACACAAGGGTTTATTATTCTTTGATATAGGTTCCTTGTGCAAAAACTATTTCCGTAAATGGAAAAAATTTTTGGAAAAAAACAATTTTGGGGGATTTTTTTTTTTTCTTAAAAAGTTTTTTGGATTTTTCCAATTTTTTTTTTTTTTTTTTTCAAAAATTCTTTATTTTTTGCTCGAAAAATATTTAACCTCCTGGGATCCTTCAAAATTCCCATTTTTAGCCCTTTGAAAGCCCTATAGATTCCAACAGTGAAATCGGATCGTTCCAGGACCCCCAAAAATGGATTCCACGTAAAAAATACTTCGAAAACGACACCTAACTCGATCTCATTGCTAAAATCCTTCCTCGATCCCATATCCAAAAGCCCTCCCATAGCCCCATAGTGCCCCACGGGTTTGGGCGATCGGGCTAAAAACCTTGCGGGCACAACTAGATGGTAAACCGAGTATTTTGTCAAAATTTCAGATTTAAAAAAAATTCCTACTGCCCAAAACGGCCCGGACGGTAGACATTTCGGTCGTCAACCTCCGTCGCGAAAACATAGGTGTATTATTCCAAGAATAATAAACCAAAAAGGAATATTTTACCAATTTTTCATGTTTTGTCTAGTTCTTTGTTGGAACCACTGTGCCAATGTTTGCACTCCAAATATCTTCACGTCTGTATATTGTCGTTAGAAGTGAAACAATGCCTCAGTCGACTTTCCCACATTTTCGGGCACAGTTTTGAATTCGGTTATTGTGGTGCGGTTCATTACACAGGAAGCTTCGAAGAATACGAATTTCCCTCGATCGCAGGCTTAAAGAAAGCTGAAAGTGGAGGGAAAAAAAAACCCTGTAGGTAAATGGTGCCAAATGACCCACTTTTTTCTCACCTTCTGATCGACACAGGAGAGCCAGATTAGCGCCTCCAGTGCTATCTTGGAGCCTTTGGGGTGAAAAAGTGGCCTGCTTCAACGCCATTAACGACTAGGCTCTACCGCCTTTTGTGGTCAAAACGGTTGTTATCTGTTCCCTTTCTACCTGTAGTGGAGTTATCCGGCTGGGAAGGGGTGGATCTTGAGAGGCTGAGAAGGACGTTCTCACGGGTTCTGGCCACGGACCAGCCAATACATTAGCAGTGAATTTGCCTGAAAAGAGAGAATCCTTTTATGCTCACTCGTTCTCACGATATTCGGCTCTGCCGGAATTCACAAAATTTCAACAATCGAAAATGCTCGTAAAAATGGAAGAATAGAGCTATGTACAGCTCTGTGACAACGATAACTTCACCTGTGAACCTTGGAAGAGAATACTTTCGTACCGTCCGAGTACTCTTGTTCGGAGTGGAGTAAATCCATTTATTACGTGGGAGTTGCCACCTTTGGGGCTATAGCCAAGTTCCAAACTCAGAGCCGCACCACTCTCCTTCCCAAACTATTTTCGCCGCATTAAACAACACCGATAAATCTGTGGTCAAACTTTGTTATAGGGACAAAGGTGCAGACTTAAGCTTCAACCATTGGGAGGGGGATTCCGAAAGATGAACAACAATAGACGGGGGCCACAAAGACGCCCTTCACTGCGGTGGACGGCGAACAGAAATATTCCCATAATTCCTCACGTATGCAGAAAAGAGTTACGCAATGATTAGCCACGAGCGATGCCTAATTAGTACCTGTAAGTGTTATCATTACTATTACTACAAGTCAATCAGGGGTCCGTGGACGTCCTTGACTCCTCAGTAGCAATTGAAGGTTTCCTACTCAATACGATGGATATGATCGACAACAGCGCTTTGAACAGGTTTCATTACTTCCTTCTACATCAGTGGTTCTCAAACAGGGGGGCGCAAGCACTTTCCTAATAAATTGAAGTGTTTCAAGGTGGCGGGGTTTCTCATCTGTCACAGGTAGCCCAGTTGCCAGAGGGCTGAAAGGGACTCGTGCAAGAAATCGTGCAGAAGCTTTTATTTTTATTTTTGTATTCTTGGAATAATACACCTGTTTTCGCGACGGGGGTCGACGACTCTGATCGGCCTCAAAATTGGACATTATCCGGACGTCCCGCTGTACAGAGCTTCTTGGGTTGTACCTAAGACCATTTCTGGCCCATAACAACCTTTCTCAAAAAACTCGACCACTATGGTTTTACTTACAAATCAGTTTTGTTCATCAAGAGCTTTCTTGAAGGGTGGTCGCAGGTGGTTTACTTCAACGGTTGTGTTTCCCAGGAAGTAGCTATACCCTGTGGTGTCAAACAAGGTAGTATCCTAGGTCCATGTTTTTTTCTTATGTTTATCAATGACTTGGCTTATCAGTTTCCAGACTCGAAGACAATATTCTTATTTGCTGATGATATAACTAGCTTGGCGAGGGGAGCTTCATGTACTGAGCTTAGGCATGATTCTTTAAACAGATCAAAGATTATCGAAAGTTGGTGCTCGGCCAATGAATTAATTTTAAACAAAAGTAAAACCCAGACTCTGGAATTGGGTCTAAACAGGCGCCTGGACCAATCGGTAAATTTCCTGGGCTTGATGGTGGATAATCGTCTCTCGTGGCTTTCACATGTTGAGGTATTGTCGCCTAAGCTATCATCCGTTATTTACATGGTTAGGAGATTGAAAGGAATAGTGTCCGACCAGGTCCTGCTTTCGGTTTATCATGCTTGCTTTGCCAGTAGAGCCTCCTATTGTATCATCGCTTGGGGCAATTCCAATCATGCTTTAACCATATTTAAACTTCAAAAGCGAGTCATCAGAATAATGGCCAATCTATCATGGGGTCAGAGTTGTAGGGGCTCTTTCACTCGTTTAGGAATTCTTACTATTCCTAGCACTTATGTATTGGTTGTGTTAAACCATGTAAAGTCCAATTCTTCGTGTCTGCCCATGGTTGCTGACTCGCACCAGCATAATACTCGCTCCCGGGGTGATGTCATCATCCCTTTCACCCGCCTCTCTAATGCCCAACAGAACGACCCAATACAGGTGGGCTCCCGTCTGTTCAACTCCCTACCCCACCATGTTCGGGATTTACCAGCTAAATCCTTCTATAAGTACGTGAAGTCCCACCTGGTAAAAGAAGAATTATATTCTCTAGAGGAATTTTTCAAGATCAAATGGCCTGTGGTGAATTAGTCTTCATTGTCTTGTCATGTATTTTCTTGTCATTGTCTTGTGCACGGCCATTCATTGTTTTGTACATCTGCAGTCGAGTTGATGCTATTTTCTCTGTCATTCCCATTATTACAGTCAATATAATCGGCCCTATAACCAGTCAGCTTATTCTGTATGTTCTAACTTTTGACTTTTGCTCTGTCATTATTTGGCTTTGGCAAATAAAAAAATTCTTGATTCTTGATTCTTGATTCTCCACCCATCCACCGTCCGGGCCGTTTTGGGCAGTAGGAATTTTTTTTTTAATCTGAAATTTTGACAAAATACTCGGTTTACCATCTAGTTGTGCTCGCAAGATTTTCAGCCTGATCGCCCAAACCCGTGGGACGCTATGGGGCTAAAATAGGGCTACGGGAGGTTTTTTGAAGGGTTTTGGCTATGGGATCGAGTTAGGTGTCGTTTTCGAAGTGTTTTTGGACGTAGAATCCATTTTTTGGGGTCCCGGAACGACCTGATTTCACTGTTGCGATCTATAGGGCTTTCATAGGGCTACAAATGGGATTTTTGAAGGATCCCAGGAGTTCAAATATTTTTCAAGTAAAATATGAAAAAATTTAGAAAAAAAGTTTGGATTTTTTTTCTTTTTTTCAAAAAATGTTTTGAAAAAAAAAATCCAAAATTTTTTTTCTAATTTTTTTTATTGACAGAATTAAATTTCTGCACAAGTAGGTAACCTATATCAAAGAATAATAAACCCTAGAGTAAAATTTGCTGCGTTTTTAAATGGTTGTAACGGGTCTGAACAAGAAAATATCAAAAATGTTATCTAGCACAATTTTTGCTGGGAGAACTTTTGGCGGCCTAAAAACCTACATTTTTACGGGCATTTCCCAGTTTTTCACCGATCACTCGACAACTATCATCGCAGAGAAAACATTCCGATACATAGCTAAAGATCATAAAATTTTGCGTCGAATGGCCGTCTTATGTGTGGTGATGGAACGGCTCCCCGTTTCTGGGGCGCGGATGCGGTCACAATCTTGCGGCTGAGCGAGAAAGCACTTCCGCCTTCCGTTCGCCGGCGTTCGCTACAGAGTGACGAGCGTATTTGATTCTCCCCATAAAGATACCTGCGTAAGACCGTCAAAAGCCCGTGAGCCCTGTTTGATTGAGGCCCTCAACTTCTATGTATTTTTCCCACCGCCAACTTTAGTAAGTTAGGGGAACGTTCAGAAGTGAAACGTTCGCGTCAAAAGCACTATATTTGAACGGCCAACGGTCGAATTGATTGACGTGGCCGTTTCGGTAGTCCGATTGCAAACAAACAGAGGTAAATAAAACGTGATTTCACTTGAAAATCCGAGAGGACAGAGAGGGAAGGGGAACAACCGTCACACTCCTCTTACCTAAGTTTTTTTCTCCTCGTTTCCGGCGTTTTCCACTTGACCAGCTAACAGCCAGTGTGGTTGATTCTAACCCAGAATGAATGTGAAAAACGGGATCTGAAACTTCACTTGAAAAATACAAATTGACGGGTGTTTTTGTAGAACGAAAATCATCCACACGATTCAGAGATTAGCAGAATTTGTATGGTGGGGGGGGGGGGGGGGGTCAGAATCAGAGAACAGTAATGTAGGGCCTAAAATGATGAACAATGAGTAGTAATCCCCAGGAAAAATGTTTTCTGTTTTGAGATGTCCACAAAGCCCTTTGTGGGACAAAAACCGACCAACTTCAATTACTGTGGAACATGGAACAGGACCCGGATCGGGTTGTGTTCGCAAGTCAATACCCAAAATTGGGTGGTGCGGTTGGCAGAGTTGTGAAGGCGCAATTTCCGTGTTCACAACGCTGTATGGTGGAAGGGATAGAAATTTCGCAAGGTAGGTACACCTCCAGAGCTCCTTTGGGGTGGCCCGGGGAGTCGAGTTTTGCCAGGGGCTTGTTGAATGTCACCAAATCAAAGCACTAGTCTGTTACGACCGTCTGGCCGCTGTGGAAACCTCAATTAAAGACTACGAATCGCCTCCCCAACGTAAAAACATTTTAAGGGAGCTTGGAATTGAAGAACTTTGGGGGACCTGCGACCAATACGTGGTTCAAGCTGCCCAAGCGACGGTTGTGCACCTGGGTTTCTCCTATAGATGCACATGGTAGGATCGTTCGGAATCAGGTGTATTTCATAATGGTCAATAAACGCTTCCGGAATGCTGTCAAGTACGCCAAAACTTACCCTGGAGCTGATGTGAACACTTGATCACAATTTGTTGGTTGTGGGTCTCCAGGTGAAGCTAAAACGGGCTCAAGCCTCAACTGCCCGTAAGGTGAATCTGAGGCTATTGAAGGCTCAGAAGATTGAAAATAAGTTTCGCATCAACTCAATAGCTTACTTAGGACAGGTGAAGTTGAAGATGGGGATACCACATGGGCAGGTTTCAAAAATGCCATTAATTCGGCTGCTGTAGAGCACCTTAGTGAGCCGGTTCAGCAGGAGTGGATGACGGAGGAAATCAACAAGCTTATGGGGAGCGTCGGTTGCTGCAGAGGAGAAGTCTGGCGTGTCGCGTACTTCGGACAAGAATCCGTGAGGCAAAGGAGGCCTGGTTATCCTCCCAGCGAGCAGAAATCCACGAAAGGGATTGGGGCGGAAGCGAGCGGCTTGGCTTCTGGGATTTCACGTGCAGCGGACCTGTTCCAGATTGCCAGAGACAGGGACAAATTCGGTGAAGTGATCGCCAACCTTCGGTAACGAAGGTGGCGCCACATGAAGAAGGAGAAGAGGGAACGACCACCCATTCCTTATCAAAGCAAACCTGGAAGATGCGATAGAAAGGTACCTAGGTAGAAAGGTACCTCCTATTCCCATCTGAAGAAAACAGAAGACGTGGACACAGCCTGCAACTCCAGCTGCTGGTACTGCTCCCGCTCCTACTTCTGGTCAAAAGTAGCTCATTGGGGGGGGGGGGGGGGGGGGGGGGGGGTTAAAGGCCCAAAATTTCTCAAGTAGCCCCATTTTACGGTAAGGAACTTGAAGAGTATTTATCGTTTTGTTATAGTTCCTTCTAGTGTGAGTGATTTGTTTCTGCTAACCAAATATGTCATCCAAATCATTTCGCAGTAAGTTCGTTTGCCCTATCTTTGGAGTGTTGACAAAGTTCAATGAGAATAGCTTACCTACTTATGAACAGACGATGAAGCATTATTTGTTGGTTGAGAAGGAACTGCGTGAACTAGAAAATAATAAGGACCCATCTGTGAAAGCCATCGCCAAATCGTCGTCAGGGACTTGAGAAGAGTGAGGGATAAAGCTTCGATACCAGTGGTGGGTGAACAAGAAATTGGTCGCTTGATACAGAACTATCATCAAAAATACAAAAAAATCCCGAAATTGAGAGCAGAGAGGAATGGGGAGATCAAGGCGTTTGTAGCACACGCCAAAATGACCCTCTTTGACGTGGCCTTTTGCAAGTGCGTAGATTTCCAGTCTTGCGAGTGCAAACAAAAAGTTCCCATTGCTGAACGGGCGTTTTTGATTGATCAGAGGCAGGAAAGAATGATGATGATTGGGGGAGTAGATAAAAATACTACGAAAATTCTAAAACGTCGATTTGAGAGACAAGTGGAGAGAGAAGGGCGCGCCTCAACATCAAAATTCTCACCCAGAGAACATCATCTTGGCAATGCTGCACGATGAGAGGGTAGGTACCCGTTCGTGAACTCGCTGTCCAGAGAATCCAGGATGCCAGAAGGTTTGGAGGGACTGCTGATATTCGAAAGTTCGATGTTCCTCAGTTGGATTTCAACGCTGACGAATATTATACCATGGTTTCATTTGAAGATAATACAGAAGAACCTCCATCTACGATCAATTTAAGCGATGTTGAGCTGGGGGAAATTGCCCAAAATGGCATCAAAATGGATGTTGCTGCAGTTCCGTACGGACCGGTATGGCACGTGCCATTCCCAGGCAGTTGAGAGGCACATAAAATTGGTAACCGAGGCCTCTACTTAAGTTTGCGGTGAAACCAATAGAGATGGGTTTATAAGGACCCGCAAAAAATCCCGGAAGCAAATTTCACGATTTGAGACAAAGCGTCATTTTTTCGATGGTGGTGACCAACCTCAGGATAATGCTCCACAACAATGAGTTATTTTTAAAATGATTTTTCAAGCCATTTTACCACGATTTGTTGGTCAGAAATAATAAAATTCTTTAATTTTCGCGCTTTTTCATTTTTTACGCAAACCTAAAACTTTTAACGATTTGTGCCACCTCAAGATGACCGAATTTCGGCCACAAATTTTTACACAATCATTTTCAACCAATTTCGCCACTAGGGTCAGGGTTTCTCCGGTTCTCAAACTTTTTTTTCGGCCGTTTTCACTCCGCCCTATTCACTATACCCCTGTTGCTTGTCGTCCTGACACCTTCTCGGCACAGTGATGAACGCAGCGCAGCCACCACACAACACACAGACATTTAATCAAATTTATGTTGAGTACTTCTCTTCAAATTTAGGCGATTACGAAAGTTTAAATCTCATATATTTTCTCGTTGAGGGGGGGGGGGGGCGCCCCCCGCGCCCCCCCCTCTGGATCCGCCACTGGCTGTGAGGAGAAGAAGGATGTCACGTCTATGACAACCACAGAAGAAGTTATGAGAGAGGTTTCAACTGGGTAGGGTTATCAAGTTCGACAGCTCCCAATTATCGGTTCCCATCCAACAAACCCAGCTCTTGAATTTTTCGAAACCAAAATATCAGTACAAGAAAATGCCAACCTCAAAGAACAACTTGAGGCCACTCTTCTTTTGATCACCAAGTGTAAAGTGACCTCAAAATCTGCCAGTGTTTCCCAGATTGGTGGACGAGCAGGCACTAGTCCCCGGGAAGAGATGGTCATAACGCGTTTCCGCCAGTTTGACTCGAGCCAGGGTTGCGATTGGCGGACCGGGTGTATCCGCATCGGTTCCCAGACGTCCGTATTGGTTCCGACATCCCGAGGAACCTTGGCCGTATCGGTTCCCATTCGCTGAGGGAGGAGTGGACGTTTCGGTTCCCACTTAACAACATTCTCCTTCCCATTCCTGTCTACAGTTTCCAAGCATTTTTTGGAGTGTAAGCATGGTTAAAAAAAAAAAAAAAAAAAAAAAAAAAAAAACATACATGTCGAGGAGGTGAGCGCACCTTTCCATTTTTTGGAAAAAGGTTGCGCTAAAAAGTACTCTATTCTTGATATGCGACCATTAGAAAAATCGTCCATCGTATCAGCCCCTGAATCAAGTCGCACACCTTTTGCAATTTGCCGTATTTTTTCTCGTGTTCGTGCTTCGTGGTAGAATGAAGAATGTAGAATGTGAGAAGCCGGTTATCAAGCCAACCAGTCTTCTAAGTTCCCCTCATCGGCATTCTTGATGTTGAATTTTGCCATCATGCGCTTGCTGTGAGCGTGACCTTCGAGGAGTTGCCATCTTTTGGAGGTTTGTAATGACATCCACCGCGCGATGGCGCGTCTGAAGGAGGTTTGTGGTAGGCCAACTGCTGGCTCCGTGCTGACGAAGGGGGACTGGGAGCCTTCCCTGGCCAGAGCGCGTCAGCATGTTCGTTGCCTGAAATGCCTCTATGCCCTGGCACCCACTCCAGAGACGAGTGTCTTGTACCAACCACTCTTGACGAGATGGTTGAAGCTGTTAGTGCTGATATCATTGGGCCAGTTCGCTGGCTCCAGTCAGCTGGACTGCCTACTGACCTCGTGTAATCGCCTTTAACGGCTGATCGCTCAACTCCTGACGTAAAACGTGAAAATATAGGCAAAGAGCACAATAATAGACACGGAACCGATACGGACGCGGTTCAGACAGCAACGTTCATAAGTCAGGAACCTAAACGGGCTCATTAACGCCTCACGGGAACCGATACGGTATCATCCGGCGGACCAGTTCGTACTAAAAAACGCGTTTTACGACGCTAATCCGGTGTGCAGCACTACCTGCATGTACACCCGGGAGGCTTAGGACTCCGTCACGCCCCCCTATTAAATCAGGGACGCTAATCGATTCCACGTCACACCGGCTTAAAACTTTTTGAGGACTCCGTCCAGTAGGATTACGATCGGCCAAGTAATTTGTGAGGACTCCGTCCAGGGGCTGCGATGGGAGAAATTTGGGATTGGCGTCAACAAACCTGCTACTGGCTTCAAGAATAAACAAACTAGATATCACAATGCACTTTGCTTCCGTTGCACCATGCTCTTTGCTTCCGTTGATTCGCAATATTTCTTTCTCTATAAAGCCCGAACCATGATAAGGTTGAGGCTCAAACAATTTTTTGGGCTCGTCTTTTTGCCTCCTTCAGACTTAGCCCCTGCATTTCATGAATTTCGGGCAGGAAAACCCAGGAACAGCAGTGCCATATTATGAAAGGATCTTCATCTTATGAAAGGATCTTCATCTTATTAAAGGATCTTTATCTTATGAAAGGATCTTTATCTTATGAAAGGATCTTTATCTTATGAAAGGATCTTTATCTTATGAAAGGATCTTATGAAAGGATCTTTATCTTATGAAAGGATCTTTATCTTATGAAAGGATCTTTACCACATGAAAGGATCTTTATCTTACGAAAGGATCTTTATCTAATGAAAGGATCTTTACCGCATGAAAGGATCTTTACCACATGAAAGGATCTTTACCACATGAAAGGATCTTTATCTTATGAAAGGATCTTTATCTTATGAAAGGATCTTTATCTTATGAAAGGATCTTTATCTTACGAAAGGATCTTTATCTTACAAAAGGATCTTTATCTTATGAGAGGATCTTTACCACATGAAAGGATCTTTATCCTATGAAAGGATCTTTATCTTATGAAAGGATCTTTATCTTATGAAAGGATCTTTATCTTATGAAAGGATCTTTATCTTATGAAAGGATCTTTACCACATGAAAGGATCTTTATCTTATGAAAGGATCTTTATCTTATGAAAGGATCTTTATCTTATGAATGGATCTTTATCCTATGAAAGGATCTTTTACTTATGAAAGGATCTTTATCTTATGAAAGGATCTTTATCTTACGAAAGGATCTTTATCATATGAAAGGATCTTTATCTTATGAAAGGATCTTTATCTTATGAAAGGATCTTATGAAAGGATCTTTATCTTATGAATGGATCTTTATCCTATGAAAGGATCTTTTACTTATGAAAGGATCATTATCTTATGAAAGGATCTTTATCTTATGAAAGGATCTTTATCTTATGAATGGATCTTTATCCTATGAAAGGATCTTTTACTTATGAAAGGATCATTATCTTATGAAAGGATCTTTATCTTATGAAAGGATCTTTATCTTATGAAAGGATCTTTATCTAATGAAAGGATCTTTATCTAATGAAAGGATCTTTATCTTTTGAAAGGATCTTTATCTAATGAAAGGATCTTTATCTAATGAAGGATCTTTATCTAATGAAAGGATCTTATGAAAGGATCTTTATCTTATGAATGGATCTTTATCCTATGAAAGGATCTTTTACTTATGAAAGGATCATTATATTATGAAAGGATCTTTATCTTACGAAAGGATCTTTATCTTATGAAAGGATCTTTATCTTATGAAAGGATCTTTACCTCATGAAAGGATCTTTATCTTATGAAAGGATCTTTACTACACGAAAGGATCTTTACCACATGAAAGGATCTTTATCTTATGAAAGGATCTTTATCTTACGAAAGGATCTTTACCACATGAAAGGATCTTTATCTTATGAAAGGATCTTTACCACATGAAAGGATCTTTACCACATGAAAGGATCTTTACCACATGAAAGGATCTTTATCTTATGAAAGGATCTTTATCTTATGAAAGGATCTTTATCTAATGAAAGGATCTTTATCTAATGAAAGGATCTTTATCTTATGAAAGGATCTTTACCTCATGAAAGGATCTTTATCTTATGAAAGGATCTTTATCTTATGAAAGGATCTTTATCTTATGAAAGGATCTTTATCTTACGAAAGGATCTTTATCTTATGAAAGGATCTTTACCTCATGAAAGGATCTTTATCTTATGAAAGGATCTTTATCTTATGAAAGGATCTTTATCTTATGAAAGGATCTTATGAAAGGATCTTTATCTTATGAATGGATCTTTATCTTATGAAAGGATCTTTATCTTATGAATGGATCTTTATCTTATGAAAGGATCTTTATCTTATGAAAGGATCTTTATCTTATGAAAGAATCTTTATCTAATGAAAGGATCTTTATCTTATGAAAGGATCTTTATCTTATGAAAGGATCTTTATCTTATGAAAGGATCTTATGAAAGGATCTTTATCTTATGAATGGATCTTTATCTTATGAAAGGATCTTTATCTTATGAATGGATCTTTATCTTATGAAAGGATCTTTATCATATGAAAGGATCTTTATCTTATGAAAGAATCTTTATCTAATGAAAGGATCTTTATCTTATGAAAGGATCTTTATCTTATGAAAGGATCTTTATCTTATGAAAGGATCTTTATCTTATGAAAGGATCTTTATCTTATGAAAGGATCTTATGAAAGGATCTTTATCTTATGAATGGATCTTTATCTTATGAAAGGATCTTTCTCTTATGAAAGGATCTTTATCTTATGAAAGAATCTTTATCTAATGAAAGGATCTTTATCTTATGAAAGGATCTTTATCTTATGAAAGGATCTTTATCTTATGAAAGGATCTTTATCATATGAAAGGATCTTTATCTTATGAAAGGATCTTTATCTTATGAAAGGATCTTATGAAAGGATCTTTATCTTATGAAAGGATCTTTATCTTATGAAAGGATCTTTATCTTATGAATGGATCTTTATCTTATGAAAGGATCTTTATCTTATGAAAGGATCTTTATCTTATGAAAGAATCTTTATCTAATGAAAGGATCTTTATCTTATGAAAGGATCTTTATCTTATGAAAGGATCTTTATCTTATGAAAGGATCTTTATCTTATGAAAGGATCTTATGAAAGGATCTTTATCTTATGAATGGATCTTTATCTTATGAAAGGATCTTTATCTTATGAATGGATCTTTATCTTATGAAAGGATCTTTATCTTATGAAAGGATCTTTATCTTATGAAAGAATCTTTATCTAATGAAAGGATCTTTATCTTATGAAAGGATCTTTATCTTATGAAAGGATCTTTATCTTATGAAAGGGTCTTTATCTTATGAAAGGATCTTTATCTTATGAAAGGATCTTTATCTTACGAAAGGATCTTTATCTTACGAAAGGATCTTTATCTTATGAAAGGATCTTTACCACATGAAAGGATCTTTATCTTATGAAAGGATCTTTATCTTATGAAAGGATCTTTACCACATGAAAGGATCTTTATCTTATGAAAGGATCTTTATCTTATGAAAGGATCTTTATCTTATGAAAGGATCTTTATCTTACGAAAGGATCTTTATCTTATGAAAGGATCTTTACCACATGAAAGGATCTTTACCACATGAAAGGATCTTTACCACATGAAAGGATCTTTATCTTATGAAAGGATCTTTATCTTATGAAAGGATCTTATGAAAGGATCTTTATCTTATGAATGGATCTTTATCCTATGAAAGGATCTTTTACTTATGAAAGGATCATTATCTTATGAAAGGATCTTTATCTTATGAACGGATCTTTATCTTATGAATGGATCTTTATCCTATGAAAGGATCTTTATCTTATGAAAGGATCTTTATCTTATGAAAGGATCTTTATCTAATGAAAGGATCATTATCTAATGAAAGGATCTTTATCTTTTGAAAGGATCTTTACCACATGAAAGGATCTTTATCTAATGAAGGATCTTTATTTAATGAAAGGATCTTTATCTTATGAAAGGATCTTTACCACATGAAAGGATCTTTATCTTATGAAAGGATCTTTATCTTATGAAAGGATCTTTATCTAATGAAGGATCTTTATCTAATGAAAGGATCTTTATCTTACGAAAGGATCTTTATCTTATGAAAGGATCTTTATCTTATGAAAGGATCTTTATCTAATGAAGGATCTTTATCTAATGAAAGGATCTTTATCTTACGAAAGGATCTTTATCTTATGAAAGGATCTTTATCTTATGAAAGGATCTTTACCACATGAAAGGATCTTTACCCATGAAAGGATCTTTATCTTATGAAAGGATCTTTATCTTATGAAAGGATGTTTATCTTACGAAAGGATCTTTATCTTATGAAAGGATCTTTATCTTATGAAAGGATCTTTATCTAATGAAGGATCTTTATCTAATGAAAGGATCTTTATCTTACGAAAGGATCTTTATCTTATGAAAGGATCTTTATCTTATGAAAGGATCTTTATCTAATGAAGGATCTTTATCTAATGAAAGGATCTTTATCTTACGAAAGGATCTTTATCTTATGAAAGGATCTTTATCTTATGAAAGGATCTTTACCACATGAAAGGATCTTTACCCATGAAAGGATCTTTATCTTATGAAAGGATCTTTATCTTATGAAAGGATGTTTATCTTACGAAAGGATCTTTATCTTATGAAAGGATCTTTATCTTATGGAAGGATCTTTATCTAATGAAAGGATCTTTATCTAATGAAAGGATCTTTATCTTATGAAAGGATCTTTATCTTACGAAAGGATCTTTATCTTATGAAAGGATCTTTATCTTATGAAAGGATCTTTACCTCATGAAAGGATCTTTATCTTATGAAAGGATCTTTATCTTATGAAAGGATCTTTATCTTATGAAAGGATCTTTATCTTATGAAAGGATCTTTATCTTATGAAAGGATCTTTATCTTACGAAAGGATCGTTATCTTATGAAAGGATCTTTACCACATGAAGGGTCTTTATCTTATGAAAGGATCTTTATCTTATGAAAGGATCTTTATCTTATGAAAGGATCTTTATCTTATGAAAGGATCTTTACCACATGAAAGGATCTTTATCTTATGAAAGGATCTTTACCACATGAAAGGATCTTTACCACATGAAAGGATCTTTATCTTATGAAAGGATCTTTATCAAACGAAAGGATCTTTAACTAATGAAAGGATCTTTATCTTATGAAAGGATCTTTACCTCATGAAAGGATCTTTATCTGATGAAAGGATCTTTATCTTATGAAAGGATCTTTATCTTATGAAAGGATCTTTATCTTATGAAAGGATATTTATCTAATGAAGGATCTTTATCTAATGAAAGGATCTTTATCTTACGAAAGGATCTTTATCTTATGAAAGGATCTTTATCTTATGAAAGGATCTTTACCACATGAAAGGATCTTTACCACATGAAAGGATCTTTATCTTATGAAAGGATCTTTATCTTATGAAAGGATGTTTATCTTACGAAAGGATCTTTATCTTATGAAAGGATCTTTATCTTATGAAAGGATCTTTATCTTATGAAAGGATCTTTATCTTATGAAAGGATCTTTACCACATGAAAGGATCTTTATCTTATGAAAGGATCTTTATCTTATGAAAAGATCTTTACCACATGAAAGGATCTTTATCTTATGAAAGGATCTTTATCTTATGAAAGGATCTTTATCAAACGAAAGGATCTTTAACTAATGAAAGGATCTTTATCTTACGAAAGGATCTTACCTCATGAAAGGATCTTTATCTTATGAAAGGATCTTTATCTTATGAAAGGATCTTTATCTTATGAAAGGATCTTTATCTTATGAAAGGATCTTTATCTAATGAAGGATCTTTATCTAATGAAAGGATCTTTATCTTACGAAAGGATCTTATGAAAGGATCTTTATCTTATGAATGGATCTTTATCCTATGAAAGGATCTTTTACTTATGAAAGGATCATTATCTTATGAAAGGATCTTTATCTTATGAAAGGATCTTTATCTTATGAATGGATCTTTATCCTATGAAAGGATCTTTTACTTATGAAAGGATCTTTATCTAATGAAAGGATCTTTATCTAATGAAGGATCTTTATTTAATGAAAGGATCTTTATCTTATGAAAGGATCTTTATCTTATGAAAGGATCTTTACCACATGAAAGGATCTTTATCTTATGAAAGGATCTTTATCTTATGAAAGGATCTTTATCAAACGAAAGGATCTTTAACTAATGAAAGGATCTTTATCTTATGAAAGGATCTTTACCTCATGAAAGGATCTTTATCTGATGAAAGGATCTTTATCTTATGAAAGGATCATTATCTTATGAAAGGATCTTTATCTTATGAAAGGATCTTTATCTAATGAAGGATCTTTATCTAATGAAAGGATCTTTATCTTACGAAAGGATCTTTATCTTATGAAAGGATCTTTATCTTATGAAAGGATCTTTACCACATGAAAGGATCTTTACCACATGAAAGGATCTTTATCTTATGAAAGGATCTTTATCTTATGAAAGGATGTTTATCTTACGAAAGGATCTTTATCTTATGAAAGGATCTTTATCTTATGAAAGGATCTTTATCTAATGAAAGGATCTTTATCTAATGAAAGGATCTTTATGTTATGAAAGGATCTTTATCTTATGAAAGGATCTTTATCTTATGAAAGGATCTTTATCTAATGGAAGGATCTTTACCTAATGAAAGGATCTTTATCTTATGAAAGGATCTTTATCTTATGAAAGGATCTTTATCTTATGAAAGGATCTTTATCTAATGAAAGGATCTTTATCTTATGAAAGGATCTTTATCTTATGAAAGGATCTTTATCTAATGAAAGGATCTTTATCTAATGAAAGGATCTTTATCTAATGAAAGGATCTTTATCTTACGAAAGGATCTTTATCTTATGAAAGGATCTTTATCTTATGAAAGGATCTTTACCTCAGGAAAGGATCTTTATCTTATGAAAGGATCTTTATCTTATGAAAGGATCTTTACCACATGAAAGGATCTTTATCTTATGAAAGGATCTTTATCTTATGAAAGGATCTTTATCTTATGAAAGGATCTTTATCTTGTGAAAAGATCTTTATCTTACGAAAGGATCTTTATCTTACGAAAGGATCGTTATCTTATGAAAGGATCTTTACCACATGAAGGGTCTTTATCTTATGAAAGGATCTTTATCTTATGAAAGGATCTTTATCTTATGAAAGGATCTTTGCCACATGAAAGGATCTTTATCTTATGAAAGGATCTTTACCACATGAAAGGATCTTTACCACATGAAAGGATCTTTATCTTATGAAAGGATCTTTATCTTATGAAAGGATCTTTATCTTATGAAAGGATCTTTATCTTATGAAAGGATCTTTATCTTACGAAAGGATCTTTATCTTATGAAAGGATCTTTATCTTATGAAAGGATCTTTACCACATGAAAGGATCTTTGCCACATGAAAGGATCTTTATCTTATGAAAGGATCTTTATCTCATGAAAGGATCTTTATCTTATGAAAGGATCTTTATCTTACGAAAGGATCTTTATCTTATGAAAGGATCTTTATCTTATGAAAGGATCTTTATCTAATGAAAGGATCTTTATCTAATGAAAGGATCTTTATCTTACGAAAGGATCTTTATCTTATGAAAGGATCTTTATCTTATGAAAGGATCTTTACCACATGAAAGGATCTTTACCACATGAAAGGATCTTTATCTTATGAAAGGATCTTTATCTTATGAAAGGATGTTTATCTTACGAAAGGATCTTTATCTTACGAAAGGATCGTTATCTTATGAAAGGATCTTTACCACATGAAGGGTCTTTATCTTATGAAAGGATCTTTATCTTATGAAAGGATCTTTATCTTATGAAAGGATCTTTATCTTATGAAAGGATCTTTACCACATGAAAGGATCTTTATCTTATGAAAGGATCTTTACCACATGAAAGGATCTTTACCACATGAAAGGATCTTTATCTTATGAAAGGATCTTTATCTTATGAAAGGATCTTTATCTTATGAAAGGATCTTTACCACATGAAAGGATCTTTGCCACATGAAAGGATCTTTATCTTATGAAAGGATCTTTATCTTATGAAAGGATCTTTATCTTATGAAAGGATCTTTATCTTACGAAAGGATCTTTATCTTATGAAAGGATCTTTATCTTATGAAAGGATCTTTACCACATGAAAGGATCTTTGCCACATGAAAGGATCTTTATCTTATGAAAGGATCTTTATCTTATGAAAGGATCTTTATCTTATGAAAGGATCTTTATCTTATGAAAGGATCTTTATCTTATGAAAGGATCTTTATCTTATGAAAGGATCTTTATCTTATGAAAGGATCTTTATCAAACGAAAGGATCTTTAACTAATGAAAGGATCTTTATCTTATGAAAGGATCTTTACCTCATGAAAGGATCTTTATCTGATGAAAGGATCTTTATCTTATGAAAGGATCATTATCTTATGAAAGGATCTTTATCTTATGAAAGGATCTTTATCTAATGAAGGATCTTTATCTAATGAAAGGATCTTTATCTTACGAAAGGATCTTTATCTTATGAAAGGATCTTTATCTTATGAAAGGATCTTTACCACATGAAAGGATCTTTACCACATGAAAGGATCTTTATCTTATGAAAGGATCTTTATCTTATGAAAGGATGTTTATCTTACGAAAGGATCTTTATCTTATGAAAGGATCTTTATCTTATGAAAGGATCTTTATCTAATGAAAGGATCTTTATCTAATGAAAGGATCTTTATGTTATGAAAGGATCTTTATCTTATGAAAGGATCTTTATCTTATGAAAGGATCTTTATCTAATGGAAGGATCTTTACCTAATGAAAGGATCTTTATCTTATGAAAGGATCTTTATCTTATGAAAGGATCTTTATCTTATGAAAGGATCTTTATCTAATGAAAGGATCTTTATCTTATGAAAGGATCTTTATCTTATGAAAGGATCTTTATCTAATGAAAGGATCTTTATCTAATGAAAGGATCTTTATCTAATGAAAGGATCTTTATCTTACGAAAGGATCTTTATCTTATGAAAGGATCTTTATCTTATGAAAGGATCTTTACCTCAGGAAAGGATCTTTATCTTATGAAAGGATCTTTATCTTATGAAAGGATCTTTACCACATGAAAGGATCTTTATCTTATGAAAGGATCTTTATCTTATGAAAGGATCTTTATCTTATGAAAGGATCTTTATCTTATGAAAAGATCTTTATCTTACGAAAGGATCTTTATCTTACGAAAGGATCGTTATCTTATGAAAGGATCTTTACCACATGAAGGGTCTTTATCTTATGAAAGGATCTTTATCTTATGAAAGGATCTTTATCTTATGAAAGGATCTTTACCACATGAAAGGATCTTTATCTTATGAAAGGATCTTTACCACATGAAAGGATCTTTACCACATGAAAGGATCTTTATCTTATGAAAGGATCTTTATCTTATGAAAGGATCTTTATCTTATGAAAGGATCTTTATCTTATGAAAGGATCTTTATCTTACGAAAGGATCTTTATCTTATGAAAGGATCTTTATCTTATGAAAGGATCTTTACCACATGAAAGGATCTTTGCCACATGAAAGGATCTTTATCTTATGAAAGGATCTTTATCTCATGAAAGGATCTTTATCTTATGAAAGGATCTTTATCTTACGAAAGGATCTTTATCTTATGAAAGGATCTTTATCTAATGAAAGGATCTTTATCTAATGAAAGGATCTTTATCTAATGAAAGGATCTTTATCTTATGAAAGGATCTTTATCTTATGAAAGGATCTTTACCACATGAAAGGATCTTTATCTTATGAAAGGATCTTTATCTTATGAAAGGATCTTTATCTTATGAAAGGATCTTTATCTTATGAAAAGATCTTTATCTTACGAAAGGATCTTTATCTTACGAAAGGATCGTTATCTTATGAAAGGATCTTTACCACATGAAGGGTCTTTATCTTATGAAAGGATCTTTATCTTATGAAAGGATCTTTATCTTATGAAAGGATCTTTATCTTATGAAAGGATCTTTACCACATGAAAGGATCTTTATCTTATGAAAGGATCTTTACCACATGAAAGGATCTTTACCACATGAAAGGATCTTTATCTTATGAAAGGATCTTTATCTTATGAAAGGATCTTTATCTTATGAAAGGATCTTTATCTTATGAAAGGATCTTTATCTTACGAAAGGATCTTTATCTTATGAAAGGATCTTTATCTTATGAAAGGATCTTTACCACATGAAAGGATCTTTGCCACATGAAAGGATCTTTATCTTATGAAAGGATCTTTATCTTATGAAAGGATCTTTATCTTATGAAAGGATCTTTATCTTATGAAAAGATCTTCATCTTATGAAAGGATCTTTATCTTATGAAAGGATCTTTATCTAATGAAGGATCTTTATCTAATGAAAGGATCTTTATCTTACGAAAGGATCTTATGAAAGGATCTTTATCTTATGAAAGGATCTTTATCTTATGAAATGATCTTTACCACATGAAAGGATCTTTGCCACATGAAAGGATCTTTATCTTATGAAAGGATCTTTATCTTATGAAAGGATCTTTATCTTATGAAAGGATCTTTATCTTATGAAAGGATCTTTATCTTATGAAAGGATCTTTATCTTATGAAAGGATCTTTATCTTATGAAAGGATCTTTATCTTATGAAAGGATCTTTATCTTATGAAAGGATCATTATCTTATGAAAGGATCTTTATCTTATGAAAGGATCTTTATCTAATGAAGGATCTTTATCTAATGAAAGGATCTTTATCTTACGAAAGGATCTTTATCTTATGAAAGGATCTTTATCTTATGAAAGGATCTTTACCACATGAAAGGATCTTTACCACATGAAAGGATCTTTATCTTATGAAAGGATCTTTATCTTATGAAAGGATCTTTACCACATGAAAGGATCTTTATCTTATGAAAGGATCTTTACCACATGAAAGGATCTTTACCACATGAAAGGATCTTTATCTTATGAAAGGATCTTTATCAAACGAAAGGATCTTTAACTAATGAAAGGATCTTTATCTTATGAAAGGATCTTTACCTCATGAAAGGATCTTTATCTGATGAAAGGATCTTTATCTTATGAAAGGATCTTTATCTTATGAAAGGATCTTTATCTTATGAAAGGATATTTATCTAATGAAGGATCTTTATCTAATGAAAGGATCTTTATCTTACGAAAGGATCTTTATCTTATGAAAGGATCTTTATCTTATGAAAGGATCTTTACCACATGAAAGGATCTTTACCACATGAAAGGATCTTTATCTTATGAAAGGATCTTTATCTTATGAAAGGATGTTTATCTTACGAAAGGATCTTTATCTTATGAAAGGATCTTTATCTTATGAAAGGATCTTTATCTTATGAAAGGATCTTTATCTTATGAAAGGATCTTTACCACATGAAAGGATCTTTATCTTATGAAAGGATCTTTATCTTATGAAAAGATCTTTACCACATGAAAGGATCTTTATCTTATGAAAGGATCTTTATCTTATGAAAGGATCTTTATCAAACGAAAGGATCTTTAACTAATGAAAGGATCTTTATCTTACGAAAGGATCTTTACCTCATGAAAGGATCTTTATCTTATGAAAGGATCTTTATCTTATGAAAGGATCTTTATCTTATGAAAGGATCTTTATCTTATGAAAGGATCTTTATCTAATGAAGGATCTTTATCTAATGAAAGGATCTTTATCTTACGAAAGGATCTTATGAAAGGATCTTTATCTTATGAATGGATCTTTATCCTATGAAAGGATCTTTTACTTATGAAAGGATCATTATCTTATGAAAGGATCTTTATCTTATGAAAGGATCTTTATCTTATGAATGGATCTTTATCCTATGAAAGGATCTTTTACTTATGAAAGGATCTTTATCTAATGAAAGGATCTTTATCTAATGAAGGATCTTTATTTAATGAAAGGATCTTTATCTTATGAAAGGATCTTTATCTTATGAAAGGATCTTTACCACATGAAAGGATCTTTATCTTATGAAAGGATCTTTATCTTATGAAAGGATCTTTATCAAACGAAAGGATCTTTAACTAATGAAAGGATCTTTATCTTATGAAAGGATCTTTACCTCATGAAAGGATCTTTATCTGATGAAAGGATCTTTATCTTATGAAAGGATCATTATCTTATGAAAGGATCTTTATCTTATGAAAGGATCTTTATCTAATGAAGGATCTTTATCTAATGAAAGGATCTTTATCTTACGAAAGGATCTTTATCTTATGAAAGGATCTTTATCTTATGAAAGGATCTTTACCACATGAAAGGATCTTTACCACATGAAAGGATCTTTATCTTATGAAAGGATCTTTATCTTATGAAAGGATGTTTATCTTACGAAAGGATCTTTATCTTATGAAAGGATCTTTATCTTATGAAAGGATCTTTATCTAATGAAAGGATCTTTATCTAATGAAAGGATCTTTATGTTATGAAAGGATCTTTATCTTATGAAAGGATCTTTATCTTATGAAAGGATCTTTATCTAATGGAAGGATCTTTACCTAATGAAAGGATCTTTATCTTATGAAAGGATCTTTATCTTATGAAAGGATCTTTATCTTATGAAAGGATCTTTATCTAATGAAAGGATCTTTATCTTATGAAAGGATCTTTATCTTATGAAAGGATCTTTATCTAATGAAAGGATCTTTATCTAATGAAAGGATCTTTATCTAATGAAAGGATCTTTATCTTACGAAAGGATCTTTATCTTATGAAAGGATCTTTATCTTATGAAAGGATCTTTACCTCAGGAAAGGATCTTTATCTTATGAAAGGATCTTTATCTTATGAAAGGATCTTTACCACATGAAAGGATCTTTATCTTATGAAAGGATCTTTATCTTATGAAAGGATCTTTATCTTATGAAAGGATCTTTATCTTATGAAAAGATCTTTATCTTACGAAAGGATCTTTATCTTACGAAAGGATCGTTATCTTATGAAAGGATCTTTACCACATGAAGGGTCTTTATCTTATGAAAGGATCTTTATCTTATGAAAGGATCTTTATCTTATGAAAGGATCTTTACCACATGAAAGGATCTTTATCTTATGAAAGGATCTTTACCACATGAAAGGATCTTTACCACATGAAAGGATCTTTATCTTATGAAAGGATCTTTATCTTATGAAAGGATCTTTATCTTATGAAAGGATCTTTATCTTATGAAAGGATCTTTATCTTACGAAAGGATCTTTATCTTATGAAAGGATCTTTATCTTATGAAAGGATCTTTACCACATGAAAGGATCTTTGCCACATGAAAGGATCTTTATCTTATGAAAGGATCTTTATCTCATGAAAGGATCTTTATCTTATGAAAGGATCTTTATCTTACGAAAGGATCTTTATCTTATGAAAGGATCTTTATCTAATGAAAGGATCTTTATCTAATGAAAGGATCTTTATCTAATGAAAGGATCTTTATCTTACGAAAGGATCTTTATCTTATGAAAGGATCTTTATCTTATGAAAGGATCTTTACCACATGAAAGGATCTTTACCACATGAAAGGATCTTTATCTTATGAAAGGATCTTTATCTTATGAAAGGATGTTTATCTTACGAAAGGATCTTTATCTTACGAAAGGATCGTTATCTTATGAAAGGATCTTTACCACATGAAGGGTCTTTATCTTATGAAAGGATCTTTATCTTATGTATGGATCTTTATCTTATGAAAGGATCTTTATCTTATGAAAGGATCTTTACCACATGAAAGGATCTTTATCTTATGAAAGGATCTTTACCACATGAAAGGATCTTTACCACATGAAAGGATCTTTATCTTATGAAAGGATCTTTATCTTATGAAAGGATCTTTATCTTATGAAAGGATCTTTATCTTATGAAAGGATCTTTATCTTACGAAAGGATCTTTATCTTATGAAAGGATCTTTATCTTATGAAAGGATCTTTACCACATGAAAGGATCTTTGCCACATGAAAGAATCTTTATCTTATGAAAGGATCTTTATCTTATGAAAGGATCTTTATCTTATGAAAGGATCTTTATCTTACGAAAGGATCTTTATCTTATGAAAGGATCTTTATCTTATGAAAGGATCTTTACCACATGAAAGGATCTTTGCCACATGAAAGGATCTTTATCTTATGAAAGGATCTTTATCTTATGAAAGGATCTTTATCTTATGAAAGGATCTTTATCTTATGAAAGGATCTTTATCTTATGAAAGGATCTTTATCTTATGAAAGGATCTTTATCTTATGAAAGGATCTTTATCTTATGAAAGGATCTTTATCAAACGAAAGGATCTTTAACTAATGAAAGGATCTTTATCTTATGAAAGGATCTTTACCTCATGAAAGGATCTTTATCTGATGAAAGGATCTTTATCTTATGAAAGGATCATTATCTTATGAAAGGATCTTTATCTTATGAAAGGATCTTTATCTAATGAAGGATCTTTATCTAATGAAAGGATCTTTATCTTACGAAAGGATCTTTATCTTATGAAAGGATCTTTATCTTATGAAAGGATCTTTACCACATGAAAGGATCTTTACCACATGAAAGGATCTTTATCTTATGAAAGGATCTTTATCTTATGAAAGGATGTTTATCTTACGAAAGGATCTTTATCTTATGAAAGGATCTTTACCACATGAAAGGATCTTTGCCACATGAAAGGATCTTTATCTTATGAAAGGATCTTTACCACATGAAAGGATCTTTACCCATGAAAGGATCTTTATCTTATGAAAGGATCTTTATCTTATGAAAGGATGTTTATCTTACGAAAGGATCTTTATCTTATGAAAGGATCTTTATCTTATGGAAGGATCTTTATCTAATGAAAGGATCTTTATCTAATGAAAGGATCTTTATCTTATGAAAGGATCTTTATCTTACGAAAGGATCTTTATCTTATGAAAGGATCTTTATCTTATGAAAGGATCTTTACCTCATGAAAGGATCTTTATCTTATGAAAGGATCTTTATCTTATGAAAGGATCTTTACCTCATGAAAGGATCTTTATCTGATGAAAGGATCTTTATCTTATGAAAGGATCATTATCTTATGAAAGGATCTTTATCTTATGAAAGGATCTTTATCTAATGAAGGATCTTTATCTAATGAAAGGATCTTTATCTTACGAAAGGATCTTTATCTTATGAAAGGATCTTTATCTTATGAAAGGATCTTTACCACATGAAAGGATCTTTACCACATGAAAGGATCTTTATCTTATGAAAGGATCTTTATCTTATGAAAGGATGTTTATCTTACGAAAGGATCTTTATCTTATGAAAGGATCTTTACCACATGAAAGGATCTTTGCCACATGAAAGGATCTTTATCTTATGAAAGGATCTTTATCTTATGAAAGGATCATTATCTTATGAAAGGATCTTTATCTTATGAAAGGATCTTTATCTTATGAAAGGATCTTTATCTTATGAAAGGATCTTTACCACATGAAAGGATCTTTGCCACATGAAAGGATCTTTATCTTATGAAAGGATCTTTATCTTATGAAAGGATCTTTATCTTATGAAAGGATCTTTATCTTATGAAAGGATCTTTATCTTATGAAAGGATCTTTATCTTATGAAAGGATCTTTATCTTATGAAAGGATCTTTATCTTATGAAAGGATCTTTATCTTATGAAAGGATCTTTATCTTATGAAAGGATCTTTATCTTATGAAAGGATCTTTATCTTATGAAAGGATCTTTATCTTATGAAAGGATCTTTATCTAATGAAGGATCTTTATCTAATGAAAGGATCTTTATCTTATGAAAGGATCTTTATCTTATGAATGGATCTTTATCCTATGAAAGGATCTTTTACTTATGAAAGGATCTTTATCTAATGAAAGGATCTTTATCTAATGAAGGATCTTTATTTAATGAAAGGATCTTTATCTTATGAAAGGATCTTTATCTTATGAAAGGATCTTTACCACATGAAAGGATCTTTATCTTATGAAAGGATCTTTATCTTATGAAAGGATCTTTATCAAACGAAAGGATCTTTAACTAATGAAAGGATCTTTATCTTATGAAAGGATCTTTACCTCATGAAAGGATCTTTATCTGATGAAAGGATCTTTATCTTATGAAAGGATCATTATCTTATGAAAGGATCTTTATCTTATGAAAGGATCTTTATCTAATGAAGGATCTTTATCTAATGAAAGGATCTTTATCTTACGAAAGGATCTTTATCTTATGAAAGGATCTTTATCTAATGAAAGGATCTTTATCTAATGAAAGGATCTTTATCTAATGAAAGGATCTTTATCTTACGAAAGGATCTTTATCTTATGAAAGGATCTTTATCTTATGAAAGGATCTTTACCTCAGGAAAGGATCTTTATCTTATGAAAGGATCTTTATCTTATGAAAGGATCTTTACCACATGAAAGGATCTTTATCTTATGAAAGGATCTTTATCTTATGAAAGGATCTTTATCTTATGAAAGGATCTTTATCTTATGAAAGGATCTTTATCTTATGAAAAGATCTTTATCTTACGAAAGGATCTTTATCTTATGAAAGGATCTTTATCTTATGAAAGGATCTTTATCTTATGAAAGGATCTTTATCTTATGAAAGGATCTTTACCACATGAAAGGATCTTTATCTTATGAAAGGATCTTTACCACATGAAAGGATCTTTACCACATGAAAGGATCTTTATCTTATGAAAGGATCTTTATCTTATGAAAGGATCTTTATCTTATGAAAGGATCTTTATCTTATGAAAGGATCTTTATCTTATGAAAGGATCTTTATCTTACGAAAGGATCTTTATCTTATGAAAGGATCTTTATCTTATGAAAGGATCTTTACCACATGAAAGGATCTTTGCCACATGAAAGGATCTTTATCTTATGAAAGGATCTTTATCTCATGAAAGGATCTTTATCTTATGAAAGGATCTTTATCTTACGAAAGGATCTTTATCTTATGAAAGGATCTTTATCTAATGAAAGGATCTTTATCTAATGAAAGGATCTTTATCTAATGAAAGGATCTTTATCTTACGAAAGGATCTTTATCTTATGAAAGGATCTTTATCTTATGAAAGGATCTTTACCTCAGGAAAGGATCTTTATCTTATGAAAGGATCTTTATCTTATGAAAGGATCTTTACCACATGAAAGGATCTTTATCTTATGAAAGGATCTTTATCTTATGAAAGGATCTTTATCTTATGAAAGGATCTTTATCTTATGAAAAGATCTTTATGTTACGAAAGGATCTTTATCTTACGAAAGGATCGTTATCTTATGAAAGGATCTTTACCACATGAAGGGTCTTTATCTTATGAAAGGATCTTTATCTTATGAAAGGATCTTTATCTTATGAAAGGATCTTTATCTTATGAAAGGATCTTTACCACATGAAAGGATCTTTATCTTATGAAAGGATCTTTACCACATGAAAGGATCTTTACCACATGAAAGGATCTTTATCTTATGAAAGGATCTTTATCTTATGAAAGGATCTTTATCTTATGAAAGGATCTTTATCTTATGAAAGGATCTTTATCTTACGAAAGGATCTTTATCTTATGAAAGGATCTTTATCTTATGAAAGGATCTTTACCACATGAAAGGATCTTTGCCACATGAAAGGATCTTTATCTTATGAAAGGATCTTTATCTTATGAAAGGATCTTTATCTTATGAAAGGATCTTTATCTTACGAAAGGATCTTTATCTTATGAAAGGATCTTTATCTTATGAAAGGATCTTTACCACATGAAAGGATCTTTGCCACATGAAAGGATCTTTATCTTATGAAAGGATCTTTATCTTATGAAAGGATCTTTATCTTATGAAAGGATCTTTACCACATGAAAGGATCTTTGCCACATGAAAGGATCTTTATCTTATGAAAGGATCTTTATCTTATGAAAGGATCTTTATCTTATGAAAGGATCTTTATCTTATGAAAGGATCTTTATCTTATGAAAGGATCTTTATCTTATGAAAGGATCTTTATCTTATGAAAGGATCTTTATCTTATGAAAGGATCTTTATCAAACGAAAGGATCTTTAACTAATGAAAGGATCTTTATCTTATGAAAGGATCTTTACCTCATGAAAGGATCTTTATCTGATGAAAGGATCTTTATCTTATGAAAGGATCATTATCTTATGAAAGGATCTTTATCTTATGAAAGGATCTTTATCTAATGAAGGATCTTTATCTAATGAAAGGATCTTTATCTTACGAAAGGATCTTTATCTTATGAAAGGATCTTTATCTTATGAAAGGATCTTTACCACATGAAAGGATCTTTACCACATGAAAGGATCTTTATCTTATGAAAGGATCTTTATCTTATGAAAGGATGTTTATCTTACGAAAGGATCTTTATCTTATGAAAGGATCTTTATCTTATGAAAGGATCTTTATCTAATGAAAGGATCTTTATCTAATGAAAGGATCTTTATGTTATGAAAGGATCTTTATCTTATGAAAGGATCTTTATCTTATGAAAGGATCTTTATCTAATGGAAGGATCTTTACCTAATGAAAGGATCTTTATCTTATGAAAGGATCTTTATCTTATGAAAGGATCTTTATCTTATGAAAGGATCTTTATCTAATGAAAGGATCTTTATCTTATGAAAGGATCTTTATCTTATGAAAGGATCTTTATCTAATGAAAGGATCTTTATCTAATGAAAGGATCTTTATCTAATGAAATGATCTTTATCTTACGAAAGGATCTTTATCTTATGAAAGGATCTTTATCTTATGAAAGGATCTTTACCTCAGGAAAGGATCTTTATCTTATGAAAGGATCTTTATCTTATGAAAGGATCTTTACCACATGAAAGGATCTTTATCTTATGAAAGGATCTTTATCTTATGAAAGGATCTTTATCTTATGAAAGGATCTTTATCTTATGAAAAGATCTTTATCTTACGAAAGGATCTTTATCTTACGAAAGGATCGTTATCTTATGAAAGGATCTTTACCACATGAAGGGTCTTTATCTTATGAAAGGATCTTTATCTTATGAAAGGATCTTTATCTTATGAAAGGATCTTTACCACATGAAAGGATCTTTATCTTATGAAAGGATCTTTACCACATGAAAGGATCTTTACCACATGAAAGGATCTTTATCTTATGAAAGGATCTTTATCTTATGAAAGGATCTTTATCTTATGAAAGGATCTTTATCTTATGAAAGGATCTTTATCTTACGAAAGGATCTTTATCTTATGAAAGGATCTTTATCTTATGAAAGGATCTTTACCACATGAAAGGATCTTTGCCACATGAAAGGATCTTTATCTTATGAAAGGATCTTTATCTCATGAAAGGATCTTTATCTTATGAAAGGATCTTTATCTTACGAAAGGATCTTTATCTTATGAAAGGATCTTTATCTAATGAAAGGATCTTTACCACATGAAAGGATCTTTACCACATGAAAGGATCTTTATCTTATGAAAGGATCTTTATCTTATGAAAGGATCTTTATCTTATGAAAGGATCTTTATCTTATGAAAGGATCTTTATCTTACGAAAGGATCTTTATCTTATGAAAGGATCTTTATCTTATGAAAGGATCTTTACCACATGAAAGGATCTTTGCCACATGAAAGGATCTTTATCTTATGAAAGGATCTTTATCTTATGAAAGGATCTTTATCTTATGAAAGGATCTTTATCTTACGAAAGGATCTTTATCTTATGAAAGGATCTTTATCTTATGAAAGGATCTTTACCACATGAAAGGATCTTTGCCACATGAAAGGATCTTTATCTTATGAAAGGATCTTTATCTTATGAAAGGATCTTTATCTTATGAAAGGATCTTTATCTTATGAAAGGATCTTTATCTTATGAAAGGATCTTTATCTTATGAAAGGATCTTTATCTTATGAAAGGATCTTTATCTTATGAAAGGATCTTTATCTTATGAAAGGATCTTTATCTAATGAAGGATCTTTATCTAATGAAAGGATCTTTATCTTATGAAAGGATCTTTATCTTATGAATGGATCTTTATCCTATGAAAGGATCTTTTACTTATGAAAGGATCTTTATCTAATGAAAGGATCTTTATCTAATGAAGGATCTTTATTTAATGAAAGGATCTTTATCTTATGAAAGGATCTTTATCTTATGAAAGGATCTTTACCACATGAAAGGATCTTTATCTTATGAAAGGATCTTTATCTTATGAAAGGATCTTTATCAAACGAAAGGATCTTTAACTAATGAAAGGATCTTTATCTTATGAAAGGATCTTTACCTCATGAAAGGATCTTTATCTGATGAAAGGATCTTTATCTTATGAAAGGATCATTATCTTATGAAAGGATCTTTATCTTATGAAAGGATCTTTATCTAATGAAGGATCTTTATCTAATGAAAGGATCTTTATCTTACGAAAGGATCTTTATCTTATGAAAGGATCTTTATCTTATGAAAGGATCTTTACCACATGAAAGGATCTTTACCACATGAAAGGATCTTTATCTTATGAAAGGATCTTTATCTTATGAAAGGATGTTTATCTTACGAAAGGATCTTTATCTTATGAAAGGATCTTTATCTTATGAAAGGATCTTTATCTAATGAAAGGATCTTTATCTAATGAAAGGATCTTTATCTTATGAAAGGATCTTTATCTTATGAAAGGATCTTTATCTTATGAAAGGATCTTTATCTAATGGAAGGATCTTTACCTAATGAAAGGATCTTTATCTTATGAAAGGATCTTTATCTTATGAAAGGATCTTTATCTTATGAAAGGATCTTTATCTAATGAAAGGATCTTTATCTTATGAAAGGATCTTTATCTTATGAAAGGATCTTTATCTAATGAAAGGATCTTTATCTAATGGAAGGATCTTTATCTAATGAAAGGATCTTTATCTTACGAAAGGATCTTTATCTTATGAAAGGATCTTTATCTTATGAAAGGATCTTTACCTCAGGAAAGGATCTTTATCTTATGAAAGGATCTTTATCTTATGAAAGGATCTTTACCACATGAAAGGATCTTTATCTTATGAAAGGATCTTTATCTTATGAAAGGATCTTTATCTTATGAAAGGATCTTTATCTTATGAAAAGATCTTTATCTTACGAAAGGATCTTTATCTTACGAAAGGATCGTTATCTTATGAAAGGATCTTTACCACATGAAGGGTCTTTATCTTATGAAAGGATCTTTATCTTATGAAAGGATCTTTATCTTATGAAAGGATCTTTATCTTATGAAAGGATCTTTATCTTATGAAAGGATCTTTATCTTATGAAAGGATCTTTATCTTATGAAAGGATCTTTACCACATGAAAGGATCTTTGCCACATGAAAGGATCTTTATCTTATGAAAGGATCTTTATCTCATGAAAGGATCTTTATCTTATGAAAGGATCTTTATCTTACGAAAGGATCTTTATCTTATGAAAGGATCTTTATCTAATGAAAGGATCTTTATCTAATGAAAGGATCTTTATCTAATGAAAGGATCTTTATCTTACGAAAGGATCTTTATCTTATGAAAGGATCTTTATCTTATGAAAGGATCTTTACCTCAGGAAAGGATCTTTATCTTATGAAAGGATCTTTATCTTATGAAAGGATCTTTACCACATGAAAGGATCTTTATCTTATGAAAGGATCTTTATCTTATGAAAGGATCTTTATCTTATGAAAGGATCTTTATCTTATGAAAAGATCTTTATCTTACGAAAGGATCTTTATCTTACGAAAGGATCGTTATCTTATGAAAGGATCTTTACCACATGAAGGGTCTTTATCTTATGAAAGGATCTTTATCTTATGAAAGGATCTTTATCTTATGAAAGGATCTTTATCTTATGAAAGGATCTTTACCACATGAAAGGATCTTTATCTTATGAAAGGATCTTTACCACATGAAAGGATCTTTACCACATGAAAGGATCTTTATCTTATGAAAGGATCTTTATCTTATGAAAGGATCTTTATCTTATGAAAGGATCTTTATCTTACGAAAGGATCTTTATCTTATGAAAGAATCTTTATCTTATGAAAGGATCTTTACCACATGAAAGGATCTTTGCCACATGAAAGGATCTTTATCTTATGAAAGGATCTTTATCTTATGAAAGGATCTTTATCTTATGAAAGGATCTTTATCTTACGAAAGGATCTTTATCTTATGAAAGGATCTTTATCTTATGAAAGGATCTTTACCACATGAAAGGATCTTTGCCACATGAAAGGATCTTTATCTTATGAAAGGATCTTTATCTTATGAAAGGATCTTTATCTTATGAAAGGATCTTTATCTTATGAAAGGATCTTTATCTTATGAAAGGATCTTTATCTTATGAAAGGATCTTTATCTTATGAAAGGATCTTTATCTTATGAAAGGATCTTATGAAAGGATCTTTATCTTATGAATGGATCTTTATCTTATGAAAGGATCTTTATCTTATGAAAGGATCTTTATCTTATGAAAGAATCTTTATCTAATGAAAGGATCTTTATCTTATGAAAGGATCTTTATCTTATGAAAGGATCTTTATCTTATGAAAGGGTCTTTATCTTATGAAAGGATCTTTATCTTATGAAAGGATCTTTATCTTACGAAAGGATCTTTATCTTACGAAAGGATCTTTATCTTATGAAAGGATCTTTACCACATGAAAGGATCTTTATCTTACGAAAGGATCTTTATCTTATGAAAGGATCTTTATCTTACGAAAGGATCTTTATCTTATGAAAGGATCTTTATCTTATGAAAGGATCTTTACCACATGAAAGGATCTTTATCTTATGAAAGGATCTTTATCTTATGAAAGGATCTTTATCTTACGAAAGGATCTTTATCTTATGAAAGGATCTTTATCTAATGAAAGGATCTTTATCTTATGAAAGGATCTTATGAAAGGATCTTTATCTTATGAATGGATCTTTATCCTATGAAAGGATCTTTTACTTATGAAAGGATCATTATCTTATGAAAGGATCATTATCTTATGAAAGGGTCTTTATCTTATGAATGGATCTTTATCCTATGAAAGGATCTTTTACTTATGAAAGGATCTTTATCTAATGAAAGGATCTTTATCTAATGAAGGATCTTTATTTAATGAAAGGATCTTTATCTTATGAAAGGATCTTTATCTTATGAAAGGATCTTTACCACATGAAAGGATCTTTACCACATGAAAGGATCTTTATCTTATGAAAGGATCTTTATCTTATGAAAGGATGTTTATCTTACGAAAGGATCTTTATCTTACGAAAGGATCTTTATCTTATGAAAGGATCTTTATCTAATGAAAGGATCTTTATCTAATGAAAGGATCTTTACCACATGAAAGGATCTTTATCTTATGAAAGGATCTTTATCTAATGAAAGGATCTTTATCTTATGAAAGGATCTTTATCTAATGAAAGGATCTTTATCTAATGAAAGGATCTTTATCTTATGAAAGGATCTTTATCTTATGAAAGGATCTTTATCTTATGAAAGGATCTTTATCTTATGAAAGGATCTTTACCTCATGAAAGGATCTTTATCTTATGAAAGGATCTTTATCTTATGAAAGGATCTTTATCTTATGAAAGGATCTTTATCTTATGAAAGGATCTTTATCTTATGAAAGGATCTTTATCTTATGAAAGGATCTTTATCTTATGAAAGGATCTTTATCTTATGAAAGGATCTTTACCACATGAAAGGATCTTTACCACATGAAAGGATCTTTATCTTATGAAAGGATCTTTATCTTATGAAAGGATCTTTATCTTATGAAAGGATCTTTATCTTATGAAAGGATCTTTATCTTACGAAAGGATCTTTATCTTATGAAAGGATCTTTATCTTATGAAAGGATCTTTACCACATGAAAGGATCTTTATCTTATGAAAGGATCTTTATCTTATGAAAGGATCTTTATCTTATGAAAGGATCTTTATCTTATGAAAGGATCTTTATCTTATGAATGGATCTTTATCCTATGAAAGGATCTTTTACTTATGAAAGGATCTTTATCTAATGAAAGGATCTTTATCTAATGAAGGATCTTTATTTAATGAAAGGATCTTTATCTTATGAAAGGATCTTTATCTTATGAAAGGATCTTTACCACATGAAAGGATCTTTATCTTATGAAAGGATCTTTATCTTATGAAAGGATCTTTATCAAACGAAAGGATCTTTAACTAATGAAAGGATCTTTATCTTACGAAAGGATCTTTACCACATGAAAGGATCTTTATCTTATGAAAGGATCTTTATCTTATGAAAGGATCTTTATCTTATGAAAGGATCTTTATCTTATGAAAGGATCTTTATCTAATGAAGGATCTTTATCTAATGAAAGGATCTTTATCTTACGAAAGGATCTTATGAAAGGATCTTTATCTTATGAATGGATCTTTATCCTATGAAAGGATCTTTTACTTATGAAAGGATCATTATCTTATGAAAGGATCTTTATCTTATGAAAGGATCTTTATCTTATGAATGGATCTTTATCCTATGAAAGGATCTTTTACTTATGAAAGGATCTTTATCTAATGAAAGGATCTTTATCTAATGAAGGATCTTTATTTAATGAAAGGATCTTTATCTTATGAAAGGATCTTTATCTTATGAAAGGATCTTTACCACATGAAAGGATCTTTACCACATGAAAGGATCTTTATCTTATGAAAGGATCTTTATCAAACGAAAGGATCTTTAACTAATGAAAGGATCTTTATCTTATGAAAGGATCTTTACCTCATGAAAGGATCTTTATCTGATGAAAGGATCTTTATCTTATGAAAGGATCTTTATCTTATGAAAGGATCTTTATCTTATGAAAGGATATTTATCTAATGAAGGATCTTTATCTAATGAAAGGATCTTTATCTTACGAAAGGATCTTTATCTTATGAAAGGATCTTTATCTTATGAAAGGATCTTTACCACATGAAAGGATCTTTACCACATGAAAGGATCTTTATCTTATGAAAGGATCTTTATCTTATGAAAGGATGTTTATCTTACGAAAGGATCTTTATCTTATGAAAGGATCTTTATCTTATGAAAGGATCTTTATCTTATGAAAGGATCTTTATCTTATGAAAGGATCTTTACCACATGAAAGGATCTTTATCTTATGAAAGGATCTTTATCTTATGAAAAGATCTTTACCACATGAAAGGATCTTTATCTTATGAAAGGATCTTTATCTTATGAAAGGATCTTTATCAAACGAAAGGATCTTTAACTAATGAAAGGATCTTTATCTTACGAAAGGATCTTTACCTCATGAAAGGATCTTTATCTTATGAAAGGATCTTTATCTTATGAAAGGATCTTTATCTTATGAAAGGATCTTTATCTTATGAAAGGATGTTTATCTTACGAAAGGATCTTTATCTTATGAAAGGATCTTTACCACATGAAAGGATCTTTGCCACATGAAAGGATCTTTATCTTATGAAAGGATCTTTACCACATGAAAGGATCTTTACCCATGAAAGGATCTTTATCTTATGAAAGGATCTTTATCTTATGAAAGGATGTTTATCTTACGAAAGGATCTTTATCTTATGAAAGGATCTTTATCTTATGGAAGGATCTTTATCTAATGAAAGGATCTTTATCTAATGAAAGGATCTTTATCTTATGAAAGGATCTTTATCTTACGAAAGGATCTTTATCTTATGAAAGGATCTTTATCTTATGAAAGGATCTTTACCTCATGAAAGGATCTTTATCTTATGAAAGGATCTTTATCTTATGAAAGGATCTTTACCTCATGAAAGGATCTTTATCTGATGAAAGGATCTTTATCTTATGAAAGGATCATTATCTTATGAAAGGATCTTTATCTTATGAAAGGATCTTTATCTAATGAAGGATCTTTATCTAATGAAAGGATCTTTATCTTACGAAAGGATCTTTATCTTATGAAAGGATCTTTATCTTATGAAAGGATCTTTACCACATGAAAGGATCTTTACCACATGAAAGGATCTTTATCTTATGAAAGGATCTTTATCTTATGAAAGGATGTTTATCTTACGAAAGGATCTTTATCTTATGAAAGGATCTTTACCACATGAAAGGATCTTTGCCACATGAAAGGATCTTTATCTTATGAAAGGATCTTTATCTTATGAAAGGATCATTATCTTATGAAAGGATCTTTATCTTATGAAAGGATCTTTATCTTATGAAAGGATCTTTATCTTATGAAAGGATCTTTACCACATGAAAGGATCTTTGCCACATGAAAGGATCTTTATCTTATGAAAGGATCTTTATCTTATGAAAGGATCTTTATCTTATGAAAGGATCTTTATCTTATGAAAGGATCTTTATCTTATGAAAGGATCTTTATCTTATGAAAGGATCTTTATCTTATGAAAGGATCTTTATCTTATGAAAGGATCTTTATCTTATGAAAGGATCTTTATCTTATGAAAGGATCTTTATCTTATGAAAGGATCTTTATCTTATGAAAGGATCTTTATCTTATGAAAGGATCTTTATCTAATGAAGGATCTTTATCTAATGAAAGGATCTTTATCTTATGAAAGGATCTTTATCTTATGAATGGATCTTTATCCTATGAAAGGATCTTTTACTTATGAAAGGATCTTTATCTAATGAAAGGATCTTTATCTAATGAAGGATCTTTATTTAATGAAAGGATCTTTATCTTATGAAAGGATCTTTATCTTATGAAAGGATCTTTACCACATGAAAGGATCTTTATCTTATGAAAGGATCTTTATCTTATGAAAGGATCTTTATCAAACGAAAGGATCTTTAACTAATGAAAGGATCTTTATCTTATGAAAGGATCTTTACCTCATGAAAGGATCTTTATCTGATGAAAGGATCTTTATCTTATGAAAGGATCATTATCTTATGAAAGGATCTTTATCTTATGAAAGGATCTTTATCTAATGAAGGATCTTTATCTAATGAAAGGATCTTTATCTTACGAAAGGATCTTTATCTTATGAAAGGATCTTTATCTAATGAAAGGATCTTTATCTAATGAAAGGATCTTTATCTAATGAAAGGATCTTTATCTTACGAAAGGATCTTTATCTTATGAAAGGATCTTTATCTTATGAAAGGATCTTTACCTCAGGAAAGGATCTTTATCTTATGAAAGGATCTTTATCTTATGAAAGGATCTTTACCACATGAAAGGATCTTTATCTTATGAAAGGATCTTTATCTTATGAAAGGATCTTTATCTTATGAAAGGATCTTTATCTTATGAAAAGATCTTTATCTTACGAAAGGATCTTTATCTTATGAAAGGATCTTTATCTTATGAAAGGATCTTTATCTTATGAAAGGATCTTTATCTTATGAAAGGATCTTTACCACATGAAAGGATCTTTATCTTATGAAAGGATCTTTACCACATGAAAGGATCTTTACCACATGAAAGGATCTTTATCTTATGAAAGGATCTTTATCTTATGAAAGGATCTTTATCTTATGAAAGGATCTTTATCTTATGAAAGGATCTTTATCTTATGAAAGGATCTTTATCTTACGAAAGGATCTTTATCTTATGAAAGGATCTTTATCTTATGAAAGGATCTTTACCACATGAAAGGATCTTTGCCACATGAAAGGATCTTTATCTTATGAAAGGATCTTTATCTCATGAAAGGATCTTTATCTTATGAAAGGATCTTTATCTTACGAAAGGATCTTTATCTTATGAAAGGATCTTTATCTAATGAAAGGATCTTTATCTAATGAAAGGATCTTTATCTAATGAAAGGATCTTTATCTTACGAAAGGATCTTTATCTTATGAAAGGATCTTTATCTTATGAAAGGATCTTTACCTCAGGAAAGGATCTTTATCTTATGAAAGGATCTTTATCTTATGAAAGGATCTTTACCACATGAAAGGATCTTTATCTTATGAAAGGATCTTTATCTTATGAAAGGATCTTTATCTTATGAAAGGATCTTTATCTTATGAAAAGATCTTTATGTTACGAAAGGATCTTTATCTTACGAAAGGATCGTTATCTTATGAAAGGATCTTTACCACATGAAGGGTCTTTATCTTATGAAAGGATCTTTATCTTATGAAAGGATCTTTATCTTATGAAAGGATCTTTATCTTATGAAAGGATCTTTACCACATGAAAGGATCTTTATCTTATGAAAGGATCTTTACCACATGAAAGGATCTTTACCACATGAAAGGATCTTTATCTTATGAAAGGATCTTTATCTTATGAAAGGATCTTTATCTTATGAAAGGATCTTTATCTTATGAAAGGATCTTTATCTTACGAAAGGATCTTTATCTTATGAAAGGATCTTTATCTTATGAAAGGATCTTTACCACATGAAAGGATCTTTGCCACATGAAAGGATCTTTATCTTATGAAAGGATCTTTATCTTATGAAAGGATCTTTATCTTATGAAAGGATCTTTATCTTACGAAAGGATCTTTATCTTATGAAAGGATCTTTATCTTATGAAAGGATCTTTACCACATGAAAGGATCTTTGCCACATGAAAGGATCTTTATCTTATGAAAGGATCTTTATCTTATGAAAGGATCTTTATCTTATGAAAGGATCTTTACCACATGAAAGGATCTTTGCCACATGAAAGGATCTTTATCTTATGAAAGGATCTTTATCTTATGAAAGGATCTTTATCTTATGAAAGGATCTTTATCTTATGAAAGGATCTTTATCTTATGAAAGGATCTTTATCTTATGAAAGGATCTTTATCTTATGAAAGGATCTTTATCTTATGAAAGGATCTTTATCAAACGAAAGGATCTTTAACTAATGAAAGGATCTTTATCTTATGAAAGGATCTTTACCTCATGAAAGGATCTTTATCTGATGAAAGGATCTTTATCTTATGAAAGGATCATTATCTTATGAAAGGATCTTTATCTTATGAAAGGATCTTTATCTAATGAAGGATCTTTATCTAATGAAAGGATCTTTATCTTACGAAAGGATCTTTATCTTATGAAAGGATCTTTATCTTATGAAAGGATCTTTACCACATGAAAGGATCTTTACCACATGAAAGGATCTTTATCTTATGAAAGGATCTTTATCTTATGAAAGGATGTTTATCTTACGAAAGGATCTTTATCTTATGAAAGGATCTTTATCTTATGAAAGGATCTTTATCTAATGAAAGGATCTTTATCTAATGAAAGGATCTTTATGTTATGAAAGGATCTTTATCTTATGAAAGGATCTTTATCTTATGAAAGGATCTTTATCTAATGGAAGGATCTTTACCTAATGAAAGGATCTTTATCTTATGAAAGGATCTTTATCTTATGAAAGGATCTTTATCTTATGAAAGGATCTTTATCTAATGAAAGGATCTTTATCTTATGAAAGGATCTTTATCTTATGAAAGGATCTTTATCTAATGAAAGGATCTTTATCTAATGAAAGGATCTTTATCTAATGAAATGATCTTTATCTTACGAAAGGATCTTTATCTTATGAAAGGATCTTTATCTTATGAAAGGATCTTTACCTCAGGAAAGGATCTTTATCTTATGAAAGGATCTTTATCTTATGAAAGGATCTTTACCACATGAAAGGATCTTTATCTTATGAAAGGATCTTTATCTTATGAAAGGATCTTTATCTTATGAAAGGATCTTTATCTTATGAAAAGATCTTTATCTTACGAAAGGATCTTTATCTTACGAAAGGATCGTTATCTTATGAAAGGATCTTTACCACATGAAGGGTCTTTATCTTATGAAAGGATCTTTATCTTATGAAAGGATCTTTATCTTATGAAAGGATCTTTACCACATGAAAGGATCTTTATCTTATGAAAGGATCTTTACCACATGAAAGGATCTTTACCACATGAAAGGATCTTTATCTTATGAAAGGATCTTTATCTTATGAAAGGATCTTTATCTTATGAAAGGATCTT
Organism: Pilophorus perplexus; assembly: GCA_955831195.1. Lineage (NCBI taxonomy): Eukaryota > Metazoa > Arthropoda > Insecta > Hemiptera > Miridae > Pilophorus > Pilophorus perplexus. The sequence goes on from OY037011.1 coordinate 30,625,995, forward strand.
TATCTTATGAAAGGATCTTTATCTTACGAAAGGATCTTTATCTTATGAAAGGATCTTTATCTTATGAAAGGATCTTTACCACATGAAAGGATCTTTGCCACATGAAAGGATCTTTATCTTATGAAAGGATCTTTATCTCATGAAAGGATCTTTATCTTATGAAAGGATCTTTATCTTACGAAAGGATCTTTATCTTATGAAAGGATCTTTATCTAATGAAAGGATCTTTACCACATGAAAGGATCTTTACCACATGAAAGGATCTTTATCTTATGAAAGGATCTTTATCTTATGAAAGGATCTTTATCTTATGAAAGGATCTTTATCTTATGAAAGGATCTTTATCTTACGAAAGGATCTTTATCTTATGAAAGGATCTTTATCTTATGAAAGGATCTTTACCACATGAAAGGATCTTTGCCACATGAAAGGATCTTTATCTTATGAAAGGATCTTTATCTTATGAAAGGATCTTTATCTTATGAAAGGATCTTTATCTTACGAAAGGATCTTTATCTTATGAAAGGATCTTTATCTTATGAAAGGATCTTTACCACATGAAAGGATCTTTGCCACATGAAAGGATCTTTATCTTATGAAAGGATCTTTATCTTATGAAAGGATCTTTATCTTATGAAAGGATCTTTATCTTATGAAAGGATCTTTATCTTATGAAAGGATCTTTATCTTATGAAAGGATCTTTATCTTATGAAAGGATCTTTATCTTATGAAAGGATCTTTATCTTATGAAAGGATCTTTATCTAATGAAGGATCTTTATCTAATGAAAGGATCTTTATCTTATGAAAGGATCTTTATCTTATGAATGGATCTTTATCCTATGAAAGGATCTTTTACTTATGAAAGGATCTTTATCTAATGAAAGGATCTTTATCTAATGAAGGATCTTTATTTAATGAAAGGATCTTTATCTTATGAAAGGATCTTTATCTTATGAAAGGATCTTTACCACATGAAAGGATCTTTATCTTATGAAAGGATCTTTATCTTATGAAAGGATCTTTATCAAACGAAAGGATCTTTAACTAATGAAAGGATCTTTATCTTATGAAAGGATCTTTACCTCATGAAAGGATCTTTATCTGATGAAAGGATCTTTATCTTATGAAAGGATCATTATCTTATGAAAGGATCTTTATCTTATGAAAGGATCTTTATCTAATGAAGGATCTTTATCTAATGAAAGGATCTTTATCTTACGAAAGGATCTTTATCTTATGAAAGGATCTTTATCTTATGAAAGGATCTTTACCACATGAAAGGATCTTTACCACATGAAAGGATCTTTATCTTATGAAAGGATCTTTATCTTATGAAAGGATGTTTATCTTACGAAAGGATCTTTATCTTATGAAAGGATCTTTATCTTATGAAAGGATCTTTATCTAATGAAAGGATCTTTATCTAATGAAAGGATCTTTATCTTATGAAAGGATCTTTATCTTATGAAAGGATCTTTATCTTATGAAAGGATCTTTATCTAATGGAAGGATCTTTACCTAATGAAAGGATCTTTATCTTATGAAAGGATCTTTATCTTATGAAAGGATCTTTATCTTATGAAAGGATCTTTATCTAATGAAAGGATCTTTATCTTATGAAAGGATCTTTATCTTATGAAAGGATCTTTATCTAATGAAAGGATCTTTATCTAATGGAAGGATCTTTATCTAATGAAAGGATCTTTATCTTACGAAAGGATCTTTATCTTATGAAAGGATCTTTATCTTATGAAAGGATCTTTACCTCAGGAAAGGATCTTTATCTTATGAAAGGATCTTTATCTTATGAAAGGATCTTTACCACATGAAAGGATCTTTATCTTATGAAAGGATCTTTATCTTATGAAAGGATCTTTATCTTATGAAAGGATCTTTATCTTATGAAAAGATCTTTATCTTACGAAAGGATCTTTATCTTACGAAAGGATCGTTATCTTATGAAAGGATCTTTACCACATGAAGGGTCTTTATCTTATGAAAGGATCTTTATCTTATGAAAGGATCTTTATCTTATGAAAGGATCTTTATCTTATGAAAGGATCTTTATCTTATGAAAGGATCTTTATCTTATGAAAGGATCTTTATCTTATGAAAGGATCTTTACCACATGAAAGGATCTTTGCCACATGAAAGGATCTTTATCTTATGAAAGGATCTTTATCTCATGAAAGGATCTTTATCTTATGAAAGGATCTTTATCTTACGAAAGGATCTTTATCTTATGAAAGGATCTTTATCTAATGAAAGGATCTTTATCTAATGAAAGGATCTTTATCTAATGAAAGGATCTTTATCTTACGAAAGGATCTTTATCTTATGAAAGGATCTTTATCTTATGAAAGGATCTTTACCTCAGGAAAGGATCTTTATCTTATGAAAGGATCTTTATCTTATGAAAGGATCTTTACCACATGAAAGGATCTTTATCTTATGAAAGGATCTTTATCTTATGAAAGGATCTTTATCTTATGAAAGGATCTTTATCTTATGAAAAGATCTTTATCTTACGAAAGGATCTTTATCTTACGAAAGGATCGTTATCTTATGAAAGGATCTTTACCACATGAAGGGTCTTTATCTTATGAAAGGATCTTTATCTTATGAAAGGATCTTTATCTTATGAAAGGATCTTTATCTTATGAAAGGATCTTTACCACATGAAAGGATCTTTATCTTATGAAAGGATCTTTACCACATGAAAGGATCTTTACCACATGAAAGGATCTTTATCTTATGAAAGGATCTTTATCTTATGAAAGGATCTTTATCTTATGAAAGGATCTTTATCTTACGAAAGGATCTTTATCTTATGAAAGAATCTTTATCTTATGAAAGGATCTTTACCACATGAAAGGATCTTTGCCACATGAAAGGATCTTTATCTTATGAAAGGATCTTTATCTTATGAAAGGATCTTTATCTTATGAAAGGATCTTTATCTTACGAAAGGATCTTTATCTTATGAAAGGATCTTTATCTTATGAAAGGATCTTTACCACATGAAAGGATCTTTGCCACATGAAAGGATCTTTATCTTATGAAAGGATCTTTATCTTATGAAAGGATCTTTATCTTATGAAAGGATCTTTATCTTATGAAAGGATCTTTATCTTATGAAAGGATCTTTATCTTATGAAAGGATCTTTATCTTATGAAAGGATCTTTATCTTATGAAAGGATCTTATGAAAGGATCTTTATCTTATGAATGGATCTTTATCTTATGAAAGGATCTTTATCTTATGAAAGGATCTTTATCTTATGAAAGAATCTTTATCTAATGAAAGGATCTTTATCTTATGAAAGGATCTTTATCTTATGAAAGGATCTTTATCTTATGAAAGGGTCTTTATCTTATGAAAGGATCTTTATCTTATGAAAGGATCTTTATCTTACGAAAGGATCTTTATCTTACGAAAGGATCTTTATCTTATGAAAGGATCTTTACCACATGAAAGGATCTTTATCTTACGAAAGGATCTTTATCTTATGAAAGGATCTTTATCTTACGAAAGGATCTTTATCTTATGAAAGGATCTTTATCTTATGAAAGGATCTTTACCACATGAAAGGATCTTTATCTTATGAAAGGATCTTTATCTTATGAAAGGATCTTTATCTTACGAAAGGATCTTTATCTTATGAAAGGATCTTTATCTAATGAAAGGATCTTTATCTTATGAAAGGATCTTATGAAAGGATCTTTATCTTATGAATGGATCTTTATCCTATGAAAGGATCTTTTACTTATGAAAGGATCATTATCTTATGAAAGGATCATTATCTTATGAAAGGGTCTTTATCTTATGAATGGATCTTTATCCTATGAAAGGATCTTTTACTTATGAAAGGATCTTTATCTAATGAAAGGATCTTTATCTAATGAAGGATCTTTATTTAATGAAAGGATCTTTATCTTATGAAAGGATCTTTATCTTATGAAAGGATCTTTACCACATGAAAGGATCTTTACCACATGAAAGGATCTTTATCTTATGAAAGGATCTTTATCTTATGAAAGGATGTTTATCTTACGAAAGGATCTTTATCTTACGAAAGGATCTTTATCTTATGAAAGGATCTTTATCTAATGAAAGGATCTTTATCTAATGAAAGGATCTTTACCACATGAAAGGATCTTTATCTTATGAAAGGATCTTTATCTAATGAAAGGATCTTTATCTTATGAAAGGATCTTTATCTAATGAAAGGATCTTTATCTAATGAAAGGATCTTTATCTTATGAAAGGATCTTTATCTTATGAAAGGATCTTTATCTTATGAAAGGATCTTTATCTTATGAAAGGATCTTTACCTCATGAAAGGATCTTTATCTTATGAAAGGATCTTTATCTTATGAAAGGATCTTTATCTTATGAAAGGATCTTTATCTTATGAAAGGATCTTTATCTTATGAAAGGATCTTTATCTTATGAAAGGATCTTTATCTTATGAAAGGATCTTTATCTTATGAAAGGATCTTTACCACATGAAAGGATCTTTACCACATGAAAGGATCTTTATCTTATGAAAGGATCTTTATCTTATGAAAGGATCTTTATCTTATGAAAGGATCTTTATCTTATGAAAGGATCTTTATCTTACGAAAGGATCTTTATCTTATGAAAGGATCTTTATCTTATGAAAGGATCTTTACCACATGAAAGGATCTTTATCTTATGAAAGGATCTTTATCTTATGAAAGGATCTTTATCTTATGAAAGGATCTTTATCTTATGAAAGGATCTTTATCTTATGAATGGATCTTTATCCTATGAAAGGATCTTTTACTTATGAAAGGATCTTTATCTAATGAAAGGATCTTTATCTAATGAAGGATCTTTATTTAATGAAAGGATCTTTATCTTATGAAAGGATCTTTATCTTATGAAAGGATCTTTACCACATGAAAGGATCTTTATCTTATGAAAGGATCTTTATCTTATGAAAGGATCTTTATCAAACGAAAGGATCTTTAACTAATGAAAGGATCTTTATCTTACGAAAGGATCTTTACCACATGAAAGGATCTTTATCTTATGAAAGGATCTTTATCTTATGAAAGGATCTTTATCTTATGAAAGGATCTTTATCTTATGAAAGGATCTTTATCTAATGAAGGATCTTTATCTAATGAAAGGATCTTTATCTTACGAAAGGATCTTATGAAAGGATCTTTATCTTATGAATGGATCTTTATCCTATGAAAGGATCTTTTACTTATGAAAGGATCATTATCTTATGAAAGGATCTTTATCTTATGAAAGGATCTTTATCTTATGAATGGATCTTTATCCTATGAAAGGATCTTTTACTTATGAAAGGATCTTTATCTAATGAAAGGATCTTTATCTAATGAAGGATCTTTATTTAATGAAAGGATCTTTATCTTATGAAAGGATCTTTATCTTATGAAAGGATCTTTACCACATGAAAGGATCTTTACCACATGAAAGGATCTTTATCTTATGAAAGGATCTTTATCAAACGAAAGGATCTTTAACTAATGAAAGGATCTTTATCTTATGAAAGGATCTTTACCTCATGAAAGGATCTTTATCTGATGAAAGGATCTTTATCTTATGAAAGGATCTTTATCTTATGAAAGGATCTTTATCTTATGAAAGGATATTTATCTAATGAAGGATCTTTATCTAATGAAAGGATCTTTATCTTACGAAAGGATCTTTATCTTATGAAAGGATCTTTATCTTATGAAAGGATCTTTACCACATGAAAGGATCTTTACCACATGAAAGGATCTTTATCTTATGAAAGGATCTTTATCTTATGAAAGGATGTTTATCTTACGAAAGGATCTTTATCTTATGAAAGGATCTTTATCTTATGAAAGGATCTTTATCTTATGAAAGGATCTTTATCTTATGAAAGGATCTTTACCACATGAAAGGATCTTTATCTTATGAAAGGATCTTTATCTTATGAAAAGATCTTTACCACATGAAAGGATCTTTATCTTATGAAAGGATCTTTATCTTATGAAAGGATCTTTATCAAACGAAAGGATCTTTAACTAATGAAAGGATCTTTATCTTACGAAAGGATCTTTACCTCATGAAAGGATCTTTATCTTATGAAAGGATCTTTATCTTATGAAAGGATCTTTATCTTATGAAAGGATCTTTATCTTATGAAAGGATCTTTATCTAATGAAGGATCTTTATCTAATGAAAGGATCTTTATCTTACGAAAGGATCTTATGAAAGGATCTTTATCTTATGAATGGATCTTTATCCTATGAAAGGATCTTTTACTTATGAAAGGATCATTATCTTATGAAAGGATCTTTATCTTATGAAAGGATCTTTATCTTATGAATGGATCTTTATCCTATGAAAGGATCTTTTACTTATGAAAGGATCTTTATCTAATGAAAGGATCTTTATCTAATGAAGGATCTTTATTTAATGAAAGGATCTTTATCTTATGAAAGGATCTTTATCTTATGAAAGAATCTTTACCACATGAAAGGATCTTTATCTTATGAAAGGATCTTTATCTTATGAAAGGATCTTTAACTAATGAAAGGATCTTTATCTTATGAAAGGATCTTTACCTCATGAAAGGATCTTTATCTGATGAAAGGATCTTTATCTTATGAAAGGATCATTATCTTATGAAAGGATCTTTATCTTATGAAAGGATCTTTATCTAATGAAGGATCTTTATCTAATGAAAGGATCTTTATCTTACGAAAGGATCTTTATCTTATGAAAGGATCTTTATCTTATGAAAGGATCTTTACCACATGAAAGGATCTTTACCACATGAAAGGATCTTTATCTTATGAAAGGATCTTTATCTTATGAAAGGATGTTTATCTTACGAAAGGATCTTTATCTTATGAAAGGATCTTTATCTTATGAAAGGATCTTTATCTAATGAAAGGATCTTTATCTAATGAAAGGATCTTTATGTTATGAAAGGATCTTTATCTTATGAAAGGATCTTTATCTTATGAAAGGATCTTTATCTAATGGAAGGATCTTTACCTAATGAAAGGATCTTTATATTATGAAAGGATCTTTATCTTATGAAAGGATCTTTATCTTATGAAAGGATCTTTATCTAATGAAAGGATCTTTATCTTATGAAAGGATCTTTATCTTATGAAAGGATCTTTATCTAATGAAAGGATCTTTATCTAATGAAAGGATCTTTATCTAATGAAAGGATCTTTATCTTACGAAAGGATCTTTATCTTATGAAAGGATCTTTATCTTATGAAAGGATCTTTACCTCAGGAAAGGATCTTTATCTTATGAAAGGATCTTTATCTTATGAAAGGATCTTTACCACATGAAAGGATCTTTATCTTATGAAAGGATCTTTATCTTATGAAAGGATCTTTATCTTATGAAAGGATCTTTATCTTATGAAAAGATCTTTATCTTACGAAAGGATCTTTATCTTACGAAAGGATCGTTATCTTATGAAAGGATCTTTACCACATGAAGGGTCTTTATCTTATGAAAGGATCTTTATCTTATGAAAGGATCTTTATCTTATGAAAGGATCTTTACCACATGAAAGGATCTTTATCTTATGAAAGGATCTTTACCACATGAAAGGATCTTTACCACATGAAAGGATCTTTATCTTATGAAAGGATCTTTATCTTATGAAAGGATCTTTATCTTATGAAAGGATCTTTATCTTATGAAAGGATCTTTATCTTACGAAAGGATCTTTATCTTATGAAAGGATCTTTATCTTATGAAAGGATCTTTACCACATGAAAGGATCTTTGCCACATGAAAGGATCTTTATCTTATGAAAGGATCTTTATCTCATGAAAGGATCTTTATCTTATGAAAGGATCTTTATCTTACGAAAGGATCTTTATCTTATGAAAGGATCTTTATCTAATGAAAGGATCTTTATCTAATGAAAGGATCTTTATCTAATGAAAGGATCTTTATCTTACGAAAGGATCTTTATCTTATGAAAGGATCTTTATCTTATGAAAGGATCTTTACCACATGAAAGGATCTTTACCACATGAAAGGATCTTTATCTTATGAAAGGATCTTTATCTTATGAAAGGATGTTTATCTTACGAAAGGATCTTTATCTTACGAAAGGATCGTTATCTTATGAAAGGATCTTTACCACATGAAGGGTCTTTATCTTATGAAAGGATCTTTATCTTATGAAAGGATCTTTATCTTATGAAAGGATGTTTATCTTACGAAAGGATCTTTATCTTACGAAAGGATCGTTATCTTATGAAAGGATCTTTACCACATGAAGGGTCTTTATCTTATGAAAGGATCTTTATCTTATGAAAGGATCTTTATCTTATGAAAGGATCTTTATCTTATGAAAGGATCTTTATCTTATGAAAGGATCTTTATCTTACGAAAGGATCTTTATCTTATGAAAGGATCTTTATCTTATGAAAGGATCTTTACCACATGAAAGGATCTTTGCCACATGAAAGGATCTTTATCTTATGAAAGGATCTTTATCTTATGAAAGGATCTTTATCTTATGAAAGGATCTTTATCTTACGAAAGGATCTTTATCTTATGAAAGGATCTTTATCTTATGAAAGGATCTTTACCACATGAAAGGATCTTTGCCACATGAAAGGATCTTTATCTTATGAAAGGATCTTTATCTTATGAAAGGATCTTTATCTAATGAAAGGATCTTTATCTAATGAAAGGATCTTTATCTAATGAAAGGATCTTTATCTTACGAAAGGATCTTTATCTTATGAAAGGATCTTTATCTTATGAAAGGATCTTTACCTCAGGAAAGGATCTTTATCTTATGAAAGGATCTTTATCTTATGAAAGGATCTTTACCACATGAAAGGATCTTTATCTTATGAAAGGATCTTTATCTTATGAAAGGATCTTTATCTTATGAAAGGATCTTTATCTTATGAAAAGATCTTTATCTTACGAAAGGATCTTTATCTTACGAAAGGATCGTTATCTTATGAAAGGATCTTTACCACATGAAGGGTCTTTATCTTATGAAAGGATCTTTATCTTATGAAAGGATCTTTATCTTATGAAAGGATCTTTACCACATGAAAGGATCTTTATCTTATGAAAGGATCTTTACCACATGAAAGGATCTTTACCACATGAAAGGATCTTTATCTTATGAAAGGATCTTTATCTTATGAAAGGATCTTTATCTTATGAAAGGATCTTTATCTTATGAAAGGATCTTTATCTTACGAAAGGATCTTTATCTTATGAAAGGATCTTTATCTTATGAAAGGATCTTTACCACATGAAAGGATCTTTGCCACATGAAAGGATCTTTATCTTATGAAAGGATCTTTATCTCATGAAAGGATCTTTATCTTATGAAAGGATCTTTATCTTACGAAAGGATCTTTATCTTATGAAAGGATCTTTATCTAATGAAAGGATCTTTATCTAATGAAAGGATCTTTATCTAATGAAAGGATCTTTATCTTATGAAAGGATCTTTATCTTATGAAAGGATCTTTACCACATGAAAGGATCTTTATCTTATGAAAGGATCTTTATCTTATGAAAGGATCTTTATCTTATGAAAGGATCTTTATCTTATGAAAAGATCTTTATCTTACGAAAGGATCTTTATCTTACGAAAGGATCGTTATCTTATGAAAGGATCTTTACCACATGAAGGGTCTTTATCTTATGAAAGGATCTTTATCTTATGAAAGGATCTTTATCTTATGAAAGGATCTTTATCTTATGAAAGGATCTTTACCACATGAAAGGATCTTTATCTTATGAAAGGATCTTTACCACATGAAAGGATCTTTACCACATGAAAGGATCTTTATCTTATGAAAGGATCTTTATCTTATGAAAGGATCTTTATCTTATGAAAGGATCTTTATCTTATGAAAGGATCTTTATCTTACGAAAGGATCTTTATCTTATGAAAGGATCTTTATCTTATGAAAGGATCTTTACCACATGAAAGGATCTTTGCCACATGAAAGGATCTTTATCTTATGAAAGGATCTTTATCTTATGAAAGGATCTTTATCTTATGAAAGGATCTTTATCTTACGAAAGGATCTTTATCTTATGAAAGGATCTTTATCTTATGAAAGGATCTTTACCACATGAAAGGATCTTTGCCACATGAAAGGATCTTTATCTTATGAAAGGATCTTTATCTTATGAAAGGATCTTTATCTTATGAAAGGATCTTTATCTTATGAAAGGATCTTTATCTTATGAAAGGATCTTTATCTTATGAAAGGATCTTTATCTTATGAAAGGATCTTTATCTTATGAAAGGATCTTTATCTTATGAAAGGATCTTTATCTAATGAAGGATCTTTATCTAATGAAAGGATCTTTATCTTATGAAAGGATCTTTATCTTATGAATGGATCTTTATCCTATGAAAGGATCTTTTACTTATGAAAGGATCTTTATCTAATGAAAGGATCTTTATCTAATGAAGGATCTTTATTTAATGAAAGGATCTTTATCTTATGAAAGGATCTTTATCTTATGAAAGGATCTTTACCACATGAAAGGATCTTTATCTTATGAAAGGATCTTTATCTTATGAAAGGATCTTTATCAAACGAAAGGATCTTTAACTAATGAAAGGATCTTTATCTTATGAAAGGATCTTTACCTCATGAAAGGATCTTTATCTGATGAAAGGATCTTTATCTTATGAAAGGATCATTATCTTATGAAAGGATCTTTATCTTATGAAAGGATCTTTATCTAATGAAGGATCTTTATCTAATGAAAGGATCTTTATCTTACGAAAGGATCTTTATCTTATGAAAGGATCTTTATCTTATGAAAGGATCTTTACCACATGAAAGGATCTTTACCACATGAAAGGATCTTTATCTTATGAAAGGATCTTTATCTTATGAAAGGATGTTTATCTTACGAAAGGATCTTTATCTTATGAAAGGATCTTTATCTTATGAAAGGATCTTTATCTAATGAAAGGATCTTTATCTAATGAAAGGATCTTTATCTTATGAAAGGATCTTTATCTTATGAAAGGATCTTTATCTTATGAAAGGATCTTTATCTAATGGAAGGATCTTTACCTAATGAAAGGATCTTTATCTTATGAAAGGATCTTTATCTTATGAAAGGATCTTTATCTTATGAAAGGATCTTTATCTAATGAAAGGATCTTTATCTTATGAAAGGATCTTTATCTTATGAAAGGATCTTTATCTAATGAAAGGATCTTTATCTAATGAAAGGATCTTTATCTAATGAAAGGATCTTTATCTTACGAAAGGATCTTTATCTTATGAAAGGATCTTTATCTTATGAAAGGATCTTTACCTCAGGAAAGGATCTTTATCTTATGAAAGGATCTTTATCTTATGAAAGGATCTTTACCACATGAAAGGATCTTTATCTTATGAAAGGATCTTTATCTTATGAAAGGATCTTTATCTTATGAAAGGATCTTTATCTTATGAAAAGATCTTTATCTTACGAAAGGATCTTTATCTTACGAAAGGATCGTTATCTTATGAAAGGATCTTTACCACATGAAGGGTCTTTATCTTATGAAAGGATCTTTATCTTATGAAAGGATCTTTATCTTATGAAAGGATCTTTATCTTATGAAAGGATCTTTACCACATGAAAGGATCTTTATCTTATGAAAGGATCTTTACCACATGAAAGGATCTTTACCACATGAAAGGATCTTTACCACATGAAAGGATCTTTATCTTATGAAAGGATCTTTATCTTATGAAAGGATCTTTATCTTATGAAAGGATCTTTATCTTATGAAAGGATCTTTATCTTACGAAAGGATCTTTATCTTATGAAAGGATCTTTATCTTATGAAAGGATCTTTACCACATGAAAGGATCTTTGCCACATGAAAGGATCTTTATCTTATGAAAGGATCTTTATCTCATGAAAGGATCTTTATCTTATGAAAGGATCTTTATCTTACGAAAGGATCTTTATCTTATGAAAGGATCTTTATCTAATGAAAGGATCTTTATCTAATGAAAGGATCTTTATCTAATGAAAGGATCTTTATCTTACGAAAGGATCTTATGAAAGGATCTTTATCTTATGAATGGATCTTTATCCTATGAAAGGATCTTTTACTTATGAAAGGATCATTATCTTATGAAAGGATCTTTATCTTATGAAAGGATCTTTATCTTATGAATGGATCTTTATCCTATGAAAGGATCTTTTACTTATGAAAGGATCTTTATCTAATGAAAGGATCTTTATCTAATGAAGGATCTTTATTTAATGAAAGGATCTTTATCTTATGAAAGGATCTTTATCTTATGAAAGAATCTTTACCACATGAAAGGATCTTTATCTTATGAAAGGATCTTTATCTTATGAAAGGATCTTTATCAAACGAAAGGATCTTTAACTAATGAAAGGATCTTTATCTTATGAAAGGATCTTTACCTCATGAAAGGATCTTTATCTGATGAAAGGATCTTTATCTTATGAAAGGATCATTATCTTATGAAAGGATCTTTATCTTATGAAAGGATCTTTATCTAATGAAGGATCTTTATCTAATGAAAGGATCTTTATCTTACGAAAGGATCTTTATCTTATGAAAGGATCTTTATCTTATGAAAGGATCTTTACCACATGAAAGGATCTTTACCACATGAAAGGATCTTTATCCTATGAAAGGATCTTTATCTTATGAAAGGATGTTTATCTTACGAAAGGATCTTTATCTTATGAAAGGATCTTTATCTTATGAAAGGATCTTTATCTAATGAAAGGATCTTTATCTAATGAAAGGATCTTTATGTTATGAAAGGATCTTTATCTTATGAAAGGATCTTTATCTTATGAAAGGATCTTTATCTAATGGAAGGATCTTTACCTAATGAAAGGATCTTTATATTATGAAAGGATCTTTATCTTATGAAAGGATCTTTATCTTATGAAAGGATCTTTATCTAATGAAAGGATCTTTATCTTATGAAAGGATCTTTATCTTATGAAAGGATCTTTATCTAATGAAAGGATCTTTATCTAATGAAAGGATCTTTATCTAATGAAAGGATCTTTATCTTACGAAAGGATCTTTATCTTATGAAAGGATCTTTATCTTATGAAAGGATCTTTACCTCAGGAAAGGATCTTTATCTTATGAAAGGATCTTTATCTTATGAAAGGATCTTTACCACATGAAAGGATCTTTATCTAATGAAAGGATCTTTATCTTATGAAAGGATCTTTATCTTATGAAAGGATCTTTATCTTATGAAAAGATCTTTATCTTACGAAAGGATCTTTATCTTACGAAAGGATCGTTATCTTATGAAAGGATCTTTACCACATGAAGGGTCTTTATCTTATGAAAGGATCTTTATCTTATGAAAGGATCTTTATCTTATGAAAGGATCTTTACCACATGAAAGGATCTTTATCTTATGAAAGGATCTTTACCACATGAAAGGATCTTTACCACATGAAAGGATCTTTATCTTATGAAAGGATCTTTATCTTATGAAAGGATCTTTATCTTATGAAAGGATCTTTATCTTATGAAAGGATCTTTATCTTACGAAAGGATCTTTATCTTATGAAAGGATCTTTATCTTATGAAAGGATCTTTACCACATGAAAGGATCTTTGCCACATGAAAGGATCTTTATCTTATGAAAGGATCTTTATCTCATGAAAGGATCTTTATCTTATGAAAGGATCTTTATCTTACGAAAGGATCTTTATCTTATGAAAGGATCTTTATCTAATGAAAGGATCTTTATCTAATGAAAGGATCTTTATCTAATGAAAGGATCTTTATCTTACGAAAGGATCTTTATCTTATGAAAGGATCTTTATCTTATGAAAGGATCTTTACCACATGAAAGGATCTTTACCACATGAAAGGATCTTTATCTTATGAAAGGATCTTTATCTTATGAAAGGATGTTTATCTTACGAAAGGATCTTTATCTTACGAAAGGATCGTTATCTTATGAAAGGATCTTTACCACATGAAGGGTCTTTATCTTATGAAAGGATCTTTATCTTATGAAAGGATCTTTATCTTATGAAAGGATGTTTATCTTACGAAAGGATCTTTATCTTACGAAAGGATCGTTATCTTATGAAAGGATCTTTACCACATGAAGGGTCTTTATCTTATGAAAGGATCTTTATCTTATGAAAGGATCTTTATCTTATGAAAGGATCTTTATCTTATGAAAGGATCTTTATCTTATGAAAGGATCTTTATCTTACGAAAGGATCTTTATCTTATGAAAGGATCTTTATCTTATGAAAGGATCTTTACCACATGAAAGGATCTTTGCCACATGAAAGGATCTTTATCTTATGAAAGGATCTTTATCTTATGAAAGGATGTTTATCTTACGAAAGGATCTTTATCTTACGAAAGGATCGTTATCTTATGAAAGGATCTTTACCACATGAAGGGTCTTTATCTTATGAAAGGATCTTTATCTTATGAAAGGATCTTTATCTTACGAAAGGATCTTTATCTTATGAAAGGATCTTTATCTTATGAAAGGATCTTTACCACATGAAAGGATCTTTGCCACATGAAAGGATCTTTATCTTATGAAAGGATCTTTATCTTATGAAAGGATCTTTATCTTATGAAAGGATCTTTATCTTACGAAAGGATCTTTATCTTATGAAAGGATCTTTATCTTATGAAAGGATCTTTACCACATGAAAGGATCTTTGCCACATGAAAGGATCTTTATCTTATGAAAGGATCTTTATCTTATGAAAGGATCTTTATCTAATGAAAGGATCTTTATCTAATGAAAGGATCTTTATCTAATGAAAGGATCTTTATCTTACGAAAGGATCTTTATCTTATGAAAGGATCTTTATCTTATGAAAGGATCTTTACCTCAGGAAAGGATCTTTATCTTATGAAAGGATCTTTATCTTATGAAAGGATCTTTACCACATGAAAGGATCTTTATCTTATGAAAGGATCTTTATCTTATGAAAGGATCTTTATCTTATGAAAGGATCTTTATCTTACGAAAGGATCTTTATCTTATGAAAGGATCTTTATCTTATGAAAGGATCTTTACCACATGAAAGGATCTTTGCCACATGAAAGGATCTTTATCTTATGAAAGGATCTTTATCTTATGAAAGGATCTTTATCTTATGAAAAGATCTTTATCTTACGAAAGGATCTTTATCTTACGAAAGGATCGTTATCTTATGAAAGGATCTTTACCACATGAAGGGTCTTTATCTTATGAAAGGATCTTTATCTTATGAAAGGATCTTTATCTTATGAAAGGATCTTTATCTTATGAAAGGATCTTTACCACATGAAAGGATCTTTATCTTATGAAAGGATCTTTACCACATGAAAGGATCTTTACCACATGAAAGGATCTTTATCTTATGAAAGGATCTTTATCTTATGAAAGGATCTTTATCTTATGAAAGGATCTTTATCTTATGAAAGGATCTTTATCTTATGAAAGGATCTTTATCTTACGAAAGGATCTTTATCTTATGAAAGGATCTTTATCTTATGAAAGGATCTTTACCACATGAAAGGATCTTTGCCACATGAAAGGATCTTTATCTTATGAAAGGATCTTTATCTTATGAAAGGATCTTTATCTTATGAAAGGATCTTTATCTTACGAAAGGATCTTTATCTTATGAAAGGATCTTTATCTTATGAAAGGATCTTTACCACATGAAAGGATCTTTGCCACATGAAAGGATCTTTATCTTATGAAAGGATCTTTATCTTATGAAAGGATCTTTATCTTATGAAAGGATCTTTATCTTATGAAAGGATCTTTATCTTATGAAAGGATCTTTATCTTATGAAAGGATCTTTATCTTATGAAAGGATCTTTATCTTATGAAAGGATCTTTATCTTATGAAAGGATCTTTATCTAATGAAGGATCTTTATCTAATGAAAGGATCTTTATCTTATGAAAGGATCTTTATCTTATGAATGGATCTTTATCCTATGAAAGGATCTTTTACTTATGAAAGGATCTTTATCTAATGAAAGGATCTTTATCTAATGAAGGATCTTTATTTAATGAAAGGATCTTTATCTTATGAAAGGATCTTTATCTTATGAAAGGATCTTTACCACATGAAAGGATCTTTATCTTATGAAAGGATCTTTATCTTATGAAAGGATCTTTATCAAACGAAAGGATCTTTAACTAATGAAAGGATCTTTATCTTATGAAAGGATCTTTACCTCATGAAAGGATCTTTATCTGATGAAAGGATCTTTATCTTATGAAAGGATCATTATCTTATGAAAGGATCTTTATCTTATGAAAGGATCTTTATCTAATGAAGGATCTTTATCTAATGAAAGGATCTTTATCTTACGAAAGGATCTTTATCTTATGAAAGGATCTTTATCTTATGAAAGGATCTTTACCACATGAAAGGATCTTTACCACATGAAAGGATCTTTATCTTATGAAAGGATCTTTATCTTATGAAAGGATGTTTATCTTACGAAAGGATCTTTATCTTATGAAAGGATCTTTATCTTATGAAAGGATCTTTATCTAATGAAAGGATCTTTATCTAATGAAAGGATCTTTATCTTATGAAAGGATCTTTATCTAATGAAGGATCTTTATCTAATGAAAGGATCTTTATCTTACGAAAGGATCTTTATCTTATGAAAGGATCTTTATCTTATGAAAGGATCTTTACCACATGAAAGGATCTTTGCCACATGAAAGGATCTTTATCTTACGAAAGGATCGTTATCTTATGAAAGGATCTTTACCACATGAAGGGTCTTTATCTTATGAAAGGATCTTTATCTTATGAAAGGATCTTTCCCTTATGAAAGGATCTTTATCTTATGAAAGGATCTTTACCACATGAAAGGATCTTTATCTTATGAAAGGATCTTTACCACATGAAAGGATCTTTACCACATGAAAGGATCTTTATCTTATGAAAGGATCTTTATCTTATGAAAGGATCTTTATCTTATGAAAGGATCTTTATCTTATGAAAGGATCTTTATCTTATGAAAGGATCTTTATCTTATGAAAGGATCTTTATCTTATGAAAGGATCTTTACCACATGAAAGGATCTTTGCCACATGAAAGGATCTTTATCTTATGAAAGGATCTTTATCTTATGAAAGGATCTTTATCTTATGAAAGGATCTTTATCTTACGAAAGGATCTTTATCTTATGAAAGGATCTTTATCTTATGAAAGGATCTTTACCACATGAAAGGATCTTTGCCACATGAAAGGATCTTTATCTTATGAAAGGATCTTTATCTTATGAAAGGATCTTTATCTTATGAAAGGATCTTTATCTTATGAAAGGATCTTTATCTTATGAAAGGATCTTTATCTTATGAAAGGATCTTTATCTTATGAAAGGATCTTATGAAAGGATCTTTATCTTATGAATGGATCTTTATCTTATGAAAGGATCTTTATCTTATGAAAGGATCTTTATCTTATGAAAGAATCTTTATCTAATGAAAGGATCTTTATCTTATGAAAGGATCTTTATCTTATGAAAGGATCTTTATCTTATGAAAGGGTCTTTATCTTATGAAAGGATCTTTATCTTATGAAAGGATCTTTATCTTACGAAAGGATCTTTATCTTACGAAAGGATCTTTATCTTATGAAAGGATCTTTACCACATGAAAGGATCTTTATCTTACGAAAGGATCTTTATCTTATGAAAGGATCTTTATCTTACGAAAGGATCTTTATCTTATGAAAGGATCTTTATCTTATGAAAGGATCTTTACCACATGAAAGGATCTTTATCTTATGAAAGGATCTTTATCTTATGAAAGGATCTTTATCTTACGAAAGGATCTTTATCTTATGAAAGGATCTTTATCTAATGAAAGGATCTTTATCTTATGAAAGGATCTTATGAAAGGATCTTTATCTTATGAATGGATCTTTATCCTATGAAAGGATCTTTTACTTATGAAAGGATCATTATCTTATGAAAGGATCATTATCTTATGAAAGGGTCTTTATCTTATGAATGGATCTTTATCCTATGAAAGGATCTTTTACTTATGAAAGGATCTTTATCTAATGAAAGGATCTTTATCTAATGAAGGATCTTTATTTAATGAAAGGATCTTTATCTTATGAAAGGATCTTTATCTTATGAAAGGATCTTTACCACATGAAAGGATCTTTATCTTATGAAAGGATCTTTATCTTATGAAAGGATCTTTATCAAACGAAAGGATCTTTAACTAATGAAAGGATCTTTATCTTATGAAAGGATCTTTACCTCATGAAAGGATCTTTATCTTATGAAAGGATCTTTATCTTATGAAAGGATCTTTATCTTATGAAAGGATCTTTATCTTATGAAAGGATCTTTATCTAATGAAGGATCTTTATCTAATGAAAGGATCTTTATCGTACGAATGGATCTTTATCTTATGAAAGGATCTTTATCTTATGAAAGGATCTTTACCACATGAAAGGATCTTTACCACATGAAAGGATCTTTATCTTATGAAAGGATCTTTATCTTATGAAAGGATGTTTATCTTACGAAAGGATCTTTATCTTACGAAAGGATCTTTATCTTATGAAAGGATCTTTATCTAATGAAAGGATCTTTATCTAATGAAAGGATCTTTATCTTATGAAAGGATCTTTATCTTATGAAAGGATCTTTATCTTATGAAAGGATCTTTATCTAATGGAAGGATCTTTATCTAATGAAAGGATCTTTATCTAATGAAAGGATCTTTATCTTATGAAAGGATCTTTATCTAATGAAAGGATCTTTATCTAATGAAAGGATCTTTATCTTATGAAAGGATCTTTATCTTATGAAAGGATCTTTATCTTATGAAAGGATCTTTATCTTATGAAAGGATCTTTACCTCATGAAAGGATCTTTATCTTATGAAAGGATCTTTATCTTATGAAAGGATCTTTATCTTATGAAAGGATCTTTATCTTATGAAAGGATCTTTATCTTATGAAAGGATCTTTATCTTATGAAAGGATCTTTATCTTATGAAAGGATCTTTATCTTATGAAAGGATCTTTACCACATGAAAGGATCTTTACCACATGAAAGGATCTTTATCTTATGAAAGGATCTTTATCTTATGAAAGGATCTTTATCTTATGAAAGGATCTTTATCTTATGAAAGGATCTTTATCTTATGAAAGGATCTTTATCTTATGAAAGGATCTTTATCTTACGAAAGGATCTTTATCATATGAAAGGATCTTTATCTTATGAAAGGATCTTTATCTTATGAAAGGATCTTATGAAAGGATCTTTATCTTATGAATGGATCTTTATCCTATGAAAGGATCTTTATCTTATGAAAGGATCTTTATCTTATGAAAGGATCTTTATCTTACGAAAGGATCTTTATCTTATGAAAGGATCTTTATCTTATGAAAGGATCTTTACCACATGAAAGGATCTTTATCTTAAGAAAGGATCTTTATCTTATGAAAGGATCTTTATCTTATGAAAGGATCTTTATCTTATGAAAGGATCTTTATCTTATGAATGGATCTTTATCCTATGAAAGGATCTTTTACTTATGAAAGGATCTTTATCTAATGAAAGGATCTTTATCTAATGAAGGATCTTTATTTATTGAAAGGATCTTTATCTTATGAAAGGATCTTTATCTTATGAAAGGATCTTTACCACATGAAAGGATCTTTATCTTATGAAAGGATCTTTATCTTATGAAAGGATCTTTATCAAACGAAAGGATCTTTAACTAATGAAAGGATCTTTATCTTACGAAAGGATCTTTACCACATGAAAGGATCTTTATCTTATGAAAGGATCTTTATCTTATGAAAGGATCTTTATCTTATGAAAGGATCTTTATCTTATGAAAGGATCTTTATCTAATGAAGGATCTTTATCTAATGAAAGGATCTTTATCTTACGAAAGGATCTTATGAAAGGATCTTTATCTTATGAATGGATCTTTATCCTATGAAAGGATCTTTTACTTATGAAAGGATCATTATCTTATGAAAGGATCTTTATCTTATGAAAGGATCTTTATCTTATGAATGGATCTTTATCCTATGAAAGGATCTTTTACTTATGAAAGGATCTTTATCTAATGAAAGGATCTTTATCTAATGAAGGATCTTTATTTAATGAAAGGATCTTTATCTTATGAAAGGATCTTTATCTTATGAAAGGATCTTTACCACATGAAAGGATCTTTATCTTATGAAAGGATCTTTATCTTATGAACGGATCTTTATCAAACGAAAGGATCTTTAACTAATGAAAGGATCTTTATCTTATGAAAGGATCTTTACCTCATGAAAGGATCTTTATCTTATGAAAGGATCTTTATCTTATGAAAGGATGTTTATCTTACGAAAGGATCTTTATCTTATGAAAGGATCTTTATCTTATGAAAGGATCTTTATCTAATGAAAGGATCTTTATCTTATGAAAGGATCTTTATCTTATGAAAGGATCTTTATCTTATGAAAGGGTCTTTATCTTATGAAAGGATCTTTATCTTATGAAAGGATCTTTATCTTACGAAAGGATCTTTATCTTACGAAAGGATCTTTATCTTATGAAAGGATCTTTACCACATGAAAGGATCTTTATCTTACGAAAGGATCTTTATCTTATGAAAGGATCTTTATCTTACAAAAGGATCTTTATCTTATGAAAGGATCTTTATCTTATGAAAGGATCTTTACCACATGAAAGGATCTTTATCTTATGAAAGGATCTTTATCTTATGAAAGGATCTTTATCTTACGAAAGGATCTTTATCTTATGAAAGGATCTTTATCTAATGAAAGGATCTTTATCTTATGAAAGGATCTTATGAAAGGATCTTTATCTTATGAATGGATCTTTATCCTATGAAAGGATCTTTTACTTATGAAAGGATCATTATCTTATGAAAGGATCATTATCTTATGAAAGGGTCTTTATCTTATGAATGGATCTTTATCCTATGAAAGGATCTTTTACTTATGAAAGGATCTTTATCTAATGAAAGGATCTTTATCTAATGAAGGATCTTTATTTAATGAAAGGATCTTTATCTTATGAAAGGATCTTTATCTTATGAAAGGATCTTTACCACATGAAAGGATCTTTATCTTATGAAAGGATCTTTATCTTATGAAAGGATCTTTATCTTATGAAAGGATCTTTATCAAACGAAAGGATCTTTAACTAATGAAAGGATCTTTATCTTATGAAAGGAACTTTACCTCATGAAAGGATCTTTATCTTATGAAAGGATCTTTATCTTATGAAAGGATCTTTATCTTATGAAAGGATCTTTATCTAATGAAGGATCTTTATCTAATGAAAGGATCTTTATCGTACGAATGGATCTTTATCTTATGAAAGGATCTTTATCTTATGAAAGGATCTTTACCACATGAAAGGATCTTTACCACATGAAAGGATCTTTATCTTATGAAAGGATCTTTATCTTATGAAAGGATGTTTATCTTACGAAAGGATCTTTATCTTATGAAAGGATCTTTATCTTATGAAAGGATCTTTATCTAATGAAAGGATCTTTATCTAATGAAAGGATCTTTATCTTATGAAAGGATCTTTATCTTATGAAAGGATCTTTATCTTATGAAAGGATCTTTACCACATGAAAGGATCTTTATCTTATGAAAGGATCTTTATCTTATGAAAGGATCTTTATCTTATGAAAGGATCTTTATCTTATGAAAGGATCTTTATCTTATGAAAGGATCTTTATCTTATGAAAGGATCTTTATCTTACGAAAGGATCTTTATCATATGAAAGGATCTTTATCTTATGAAAGGATCTTTATCTTATGAAAGGATCTTATGAAAGGATCTTTATCTTATGAATGGATCTTTATCCTATGAAAGGATCTTTATCTTATGAAAGGATCTTTATCTTATGAAAGGATCTTTATCTTATGAAAGGATCTTATGAAAGGATCTTTATCTTATGAATGGATCTTTATCCTATGAAAGGATCTTTATCTTATGAAAGGATCTTTACCACATGAAAGGATCTTTATCTTATGAAAGGATCTTTATCTTATGAAAAGATCTTTACCACATGAAAGGATCTTTATCTTATGAAAGGATCTTTATCTTATGAAAGGATCTTTATCAAACGAAAGGATCTTTAACTAATGAAAGGATCTTTATCTTACGAAAGGATCTTTACCTCATGAAAGGATCTTTATCTTATGAAAGGATCTTTATCTTATGAAAGGATCTTTATCTTATGAAAGGATCTTTATCTTATGAAAGGATCTTTATCTAATGAAGGATCTTTATCTAATGAAAGGATCTTTATCTTACGAAAGGATCTTATGAAAGGATCTTTATCTTATGAATGGATCTTTATCCTATGAAAGGATCTTTTACTTATGAAAGGATCATTATCTTATGAAAGGATCTTTATCTTATGAAAGGATCTTTATCTTATGAATGGATCTTTATCCTATGAAAGGATCTTTTACTTATGAAAGGATCTTTATCTAATGAAAGGATCTTTATCTAATGAAGGATCTTTATTTAATGAAAGGATCTTTATCTTATGAAAGGATCTTTATCTTATGAAAGAATCTTTACCACATGAAAGGATCTTTATCTTATGAAAGGATCTTTATCTTATGAAAGGATCTTTAACTAATGAAAGGATCTTTATCTTATGAAAGGATCTTTACCTCATGAAAGGATCTTTATCTGATGAAAGGATCTTTATCTTATGAAAGGATCATTATCTTATGAAAGGATCTTTATCTTATGAAAGGATCTTTATCTAATGAAGGATCTTTATCTAATGAAAGGATCTTTATCTTACGAAAGGATCTTTATCTTATGAAAGGATCTTTATCTTATGAAAGGATCTTTACCACATGAAAGGATCTTTACCACATGAAAGGATCTTTATCTTATGAAAGGATCTTTATCTTATGAAAGGATGTTTATCTTACGAAAGGATCTTTATCTTATGAAAGGATCTTTATCTTATGAAAGGATCTTTATCTAATGAAAGGATCTTTATCTAATGAAAGGATCTTTATGTTATGAAAGGATCTTTATCTTATGAAAGGATCTTTATCTTATGAAAGGATCTTTATCTAATGGAAGGATCTTTACCTAATGAAAGGATCTTTATATTATGAAAGGATCTTTATCTTATGAAAGGATCTTTATCTTATGAAAGGATCTTTATCTAATGAAAGGATCTTTATCTTATGAAAGGATCTTTATCTTATGAAAGGATCTTTATCTAATGAAAGGATCTTTATCTAATGAAAGGATCTTTATCTAATGAAAGGATCTTTATCTTACGAAAGGATCTTTATCTTATGAAAGGATCTTTATCTTATGAAAGGATCTTTACCTCAGGAAAGGATCTTTATCTTATGAAAGGATCTTTATCTTATGAAAGGATCTTTACCACATGAAAGGATCTTTATCTTATGAAAGGATCTTTATCTTATGAAAGGATCTTTATCTTATGAAAGGATCTTTATCTTATGAAAAGATCTTTATCTTACGAAAGGATCTTTATCTTACGAAAGGATCGTTATCTTATGAAAGGATCTTTACCACATGAAGGGTCTTTATCTTATGAAAGGATCTTTATCTTATGAAAGGATCTTTATCTTATGAAAGGATCTTTACCACATGAAAGGATCTTTATCTTATGAAAGGATCTTTACCACATGAAAGGATCTTTACCACATGAAAGGATCTTTATCTTATGAAAGGATCTTTATCTTATGAAAGGATCTTTATCTTATGAAAGGATCTTTATCTTATGAAAGGATCTTTATCTTACGAAAGGATCTTTATCTTATGAAAGGATCTTTATCTTATGAAAGGATCTTTACCACATGAAAGGATCTTTGCCACATGAAAGGATCTTTATCTTATGAAAGGATCTTTATCTCATGAAAGGATCTTTATCTTATGAAAGGATCTTTATCTTACGAAAGGATCTTTATCTTATGAAAGGATCTTTATCTAATGAAAGGATCTTTATCTAATGAAAGGATCTTTATCTAATGAAAGGATCTTTATCTTACGAAAGGATCTTTATCTTATGAAAGGATCTTTATCTTATGAAAGGATCTTTACCACATGAAAGGATCTTTACCACATGAAAGGATCTTTATCTTATGAAAGGATCTTTATCTTATGAAAGGATGTTTATCTTACGAAAGGATCTTTATCTTACGAAAGGATCGTTATCTTATGAAAGGATCTTTACCACATGAAGGGTCTTTATCTTATGAAAGGATCTTTATCTTATGAAAGGATCTTTATCTTATGAAAGGATGTTTATCTTACGAAAGGATCTTTATCTTACGAAAGGATCGTTATCTTATGAAAGGATCTTTACCACATGAAGGGTCTTTATCTTATGAAAGGATCTTTATCTTATGAAAGGATCTTTATCTTATGAAAGGATCTTTATCTTATGAAAGGATCTTTATCTTATGAAAGGATCTTTATCTTACGAAAGGATCTTTATCTTATGAAAGGATCTTTATCTTATGAAAGGATCTTTACCACATGAAAGGATCTTTGCCACATGAAAGGATCTTTATCTTATGAAAGGATCTTTATCTTACGAAAGGATCTTTATCTTATGAAAGGATCTTTATCTTATGAAAGGATCTTTACCACATGAAAGGATCTTTGCCACATGAAAGGATCTTTATCTTATGAAAGGATCTTTATCTTATGAAAGGATCTTTATCTAATGAAAGGATCTTTATCTAATGAAAGGATCTTTATCTAATGAAAGGATCTTTATCTTACGAAAGGATCTTTATCTTATGAAAGGATCTTTATCTTATGAAAGGATCTTTACCTCAGGAAAGGATCTTTATCTTATGAAAGGATCTTTATCTTATGAAAGGATCTTTACCACATGAAAGGATCTTTATCTTATGAAAGGATCTTTATCTTATGAAAGGATCTTTATCTTATGAAAGGATCTTTATCTTATGAAAAGATCTTTATCTTACGAAAGGATCTTTATCTTACGAAAGGATCGTTATCTTATGAAAGGATCTTTACCACATGAAGGGTCTTTATCTTATGAAAGGATCTTTATCTTATGAAAGGATCTTTATCTTATGAAAGGATCTTTACCACATGAAAGGATCTTTATCTTATGAAAGGATCTTTACCACATGAAAGGATCTTTACCACATGAAAGGATCTTTATCTTATGAAAGGATCTTTATCTTATGAAAGGATCTTTATCTTATGAAAGGATCTTTATCTTATGAAAGGATCTTTATCTTACGAAAGGATCTTTATCTTATGAAAGGATCTTTATCTTATGAAAGGATCTTTACCACATGAAAGGATCTTTGCCACATGAAAGGATCTTTATCTTATGAAAGGATCTTTATCTCATGAAAGGATCTTTATCTTATGAAAGGATCTTTATCTTACGAAAGGATCTTTATCTTATGAAAGGATCTTTATCTAATGAAAGGATCTTTATCTAATGAAAGGATCTTTATCTAATGAAAGGATCTTTATCTTATGAAAGGATCTTTATCTTATGAAAGGATCTTTACCACATGAAAGGATCTTTATCTTATGAAAGGATCTTTATCTTATGAAAGGATCTTTATCTTATGAAAGGATCTTTATCTTATGAAAAGATCTTTATCTTACGAAAGGATCTTTATCTTACGAAAGGATCGTTATCTTATGAAAGGATCTTTACCACATGAAGGGTCTTTATCTTATGAAAGGATCTTTATCTTATGAAAGGATCTTTATCTTATGAAAGGATCTTTATCTTATGAAAGGATCTTTACCACATGAAAGGATCTTTATCTTATGAAAGGATCTTTACCACATGAAAGGATCTTTACCACATGAAAGGATCTTTATCTTATGAAAGGATCTTTATCTTATGAAAGGATCTTTATCTTATGAAAGGATCTTTATCTTATGAAAGGATCTTTATCTTACGAAAGGATCTTTATCTTATGAAAGGATCTTTATCTTATGAAAGGATCTTTACCACATGAAAGGATCTTTGCCACATGAAAGGATCTTTATCTTATGAAAGGATCTTTATCTTATGAAAGGATCTTTATCTTATGAAAGGATCTTTATCTTACGAAAGGATCTTTATCTTATGAAAGGATCTTTATCTTATGAAAGGATCTTTACCACATGAAAGGATCTTTGCCACATGAAAGGATCTTTATCTTATGAAAGGATCTTTATCTTATGAAAGGATCTTTATCTTATGAAAGGATCTTTATCTTATGAAAGGATCTTTATCTTATGAAAGGATCTTTATCTTATGAAAGGATCTTTATCTTATGAAAGGATCTTTATCTTATGAAAGGATCTTTATCTTATGAAAGGATCTTTATCTAATGAAGGATCTTTATCTAATGAAAGGATCTTTATCTTATGAAAGGATCTTTATCTTATGAATGGATCTTTATCCTATGAAAGGATCTTTTACTTATGAAAGGATCTTTATCTAATGAAAGGATCTTTATCTAATGAAGGATCTTTATTTAATGAAAGGATCTTTATCTTATGAAAGGATCTTTATCTTATGAAAGGATCTTTACCACATGAAAGGATCTTTATCTTATGAAAGGATCTTTATCTTATGAAAGGATCTTTATCAAACGAAAGGATCTTTAACTAATGAAAGGATCTTTATCTTATGAAAGGATCTTTACCTCATGAAAGGATCTTTATCTGATGAAAGGATCTTTATCTTATGAAAGGATCATTATCTTATGAAAGGATCTTTATCTTATGAAAGGATCTTTATCTAATGAAGGATCTTTATCTAATGAAAGGATCTTTATCTTACGAAAGGATCTTTATCTTATGAAAGGATCTTTATCTTATGAAAGGATCTTTACCACATGAAAGGATCTTTACCACATGAAAGGATCTTTATCTTATGAAAGGATCTTTATCTTATGAAAGGATGTTTATCTTACGAAAGGATCTTTATCTTATGAAAGGATCTTTATCTTATGAAAGGATCTTTATCTAATGAAAGGATCTTTATCTAATGAAAGGATCTTTATCTTATGAAAGGATCTTTATCTTATGAAAGGATCTTTATCTTATGAAAGGATCTTTATCTAATGGAAGGATCTTTACCTAATGAAAGGATCTTTATCTTATGAAAGGATCTTTATCTTATGAAAGGATCTTTATCTTATGAAAGGATCTTTATCTAATGAAAGGATCTTTATCTTATGAAAGGATCTTTATCTTATGAAAGGATCTTTATCTAATGAAAGGATCTTTATCTAATGAAAGGATCTTTATCTAATGAAAGGATCTTTATCTTACGAAAGGATCTTTATCTTATGAAAGGATCTTTATCTTATGAAAGGATCTTTACCTCAGGAAAGGATCTTTATCTTATGAAAGGATCTTTATCTTATGAAAGGATCTTTACCACATGAAAGGATCTTTATCTTATGAAAGGATCTTTATCTTATGAAAGGATCTTTATCTTATGAAAGGATCTTTATCTTATGAAAAGATCTTTATCTTACGAAAGGATCTTTATCTTACGAAAGGATCGTTATCTTATGAAAGGATCTTTACCACATGAAGGGTCTTTATCTTATGAAAGGATCTTTATCTTATGAAAGGATCTTTATCTTATGAAAGGATCTTTATCTTATGAAAGGATCTTTACCACATGAAAGGATCTTTATCTTATGAAAGGATCTTTACCACATGAAAGGATCTTTACCACATGAAAGGATCTTTATCTTATGAAAGGATCTTTATCTTATGAAAGGATCTTTATCTTATGAAAGGATCTTTATCTTATGAAAGGATCTTTATCTTACGAAAGGATCTTTATCTTATGAAAGGATCTTTATCTTATGAAAGGATCTTTACCACATGAAAGGATCTTTGCCACATGAAAGGATCTTTATCTTATGAAAGGATCTTTATCTCATGAAAGGATCTTTATCTTATGAAAGGATCTTTATCTTACGAAAGGATCTTTATCTTATGAAAGGATCTTTATCTAATGAAAGGATCTTTATCTAATGAAAGGATCTTTATCTAATGAAAGGATCTTTATCTTACGAAAGGATCTTATGAAAGGATCTTTATCTTATGAATGGATCTTTATCCTATGAAAGGATCTTTTACTTATGAAAGGATCATTATCTTATGAAAGGATCTTTATCTTATGAAAGGATCTTTATCTTATGAATGGATCTTTATCCTATGAAAGGATCTTTTACTTATGAAAGGATCTTTATCTAATGAAAGGATCTTTATCTAATGAAGGATCTTTATTTAATGAAAGGATCTTTATCTTATGAAAGGATCTTTATCTTATGAAAGAATCTTTACCACATGAAAGGATCTTTATCTTATGAAAGGATCTTTATCTTATGAAAGGATCTTTATCAAACGAAAGGATCTTTAACTAATGAAAGGATCTTTATCTTATGAAAGGATCTTTACCTCATGAAAGGATCTTTATCTGATGAAAGGATCTTTATCTTATGAAAGGATCATTATCTTATGAAAGGATCTTTATCTTATGAAAGGATCTTTATCTAATGAAGGATCTTTATCTAATGAAAGGATCTTTATCTTACGAAAGGATCTTTATCTTATGAAAGGATCTTTATCTTATGAAAGGATCTTTACCACATGAAAGGATCTTTACCACATGAAAGGATCTTTATCTTATGAAAGGATCTTTATCTTATGAAAGGATGTTTATCTTACGAAAGGATCTTTATCTTATGAAAGGATCTTTATCTTATGAAAGGATCTTTATCTAATGAAAGGATCTTTATCTAATGAAAGGATCTTTATGTTATGAAAGGATCTTTATCTTATGAAAGGATCTTTATCTTATGAAAGGATCTTTATCTAATGGAAGGATCTTTACCTAATGAAAGGATCTTTATATTATGAAAGGATCTTTATCTTATGAAAGGATCTTTATCTTATGAAAGGATCTTTATCTAATGAAAGGATCTTTATCTTATGAAAGGATCTTTATCTTATGAAAGGATCTTTATCTAATGAAAGGATCTTTATCTAATGAAAGGATCTTTATCTAATGAAAGGATCTTTATCTTACGAAAGGATCTTTATCTTATGAAAGGATCTTTATCTTATGAAAGGATCTTTACCTCAGGAAAGGATCTTTATCTTATGAAAGGATCTTTATCTTATGAAAGGATCTTTACCACATGAAAGGATCTTTATCTTATGAAAGGATCTTTATCTTATGAAAGGATCTTTATCTTATGAAAGGATCTTTATCTTATGAAAAGATCTTTATCTTACGAAAGGATCTTTATCTTACGAAAGGATCGTTATCTTATGAAAGGATCTTTACCACATGAAGGGTCTTTATCTTATGAAAGGATCTTTATCTTATGAAAGGATCTTTATCTTATGAAAGGATCTTTACCACATGAAAGGATCTTTATCTTATGAAAGGATCTTTACCACATGAAAGGATCTTTACCACATGAAAGGATCTTTATCTTATGAAAGGATCTTTATCTTATGAAAGGATCTTTATCTTATGAAAGGATCTTTATCTTATGAAAGGATCTTTATCTTACGAAAGGATCTTTATCTTATGAAAGGATCTTTATCTTATGAAAGGATCTTTACCACATGAAAGGATCTTTGCCACATGAAAGGATCTTTATCTTATGAAAGGATCTTTATCTCATGAAAGGATCTTTATCTTATGAAAGGA
Organism: Pilophorus perplexus; assembly: GCA_955831195.1. Classification (NCBI taxonomy): domain Eukaryota; kingdom Metazoa; phylum Arthropoda; class Insecta; order Hemiptera; family Miridae; genus Pilophorus; species Pilophorus perplexus. The sequence goes on from OY037011.1 coordinate 30,655,776, forward strand.
TCTTTATCTTACGAAAGGATCTTTATCTTATGAAAGGATCTTTATCTAATGAAAGGATCTTTATCTAATGAAAGGATCTTTATCTAATGAAAGGATCTTTATCTTACGAAAGGATCTTTATCTTATGAAAGGATCTTTATCTTATGAAAGGATCTTTACCACATGAAAGGATCTTTACCACATGAAAGGATCTTTATCTTATGAAAGGATCTTTATCTTATGAAAGGATGTTTATCTTACGAAAGGATCTTTATCTTACGAAAGGATCGTTATCTTATGAAAGGATCTTTACCACATGAAGGGTCTTTATCTTATGAAAGGATCTTTATCTTATGAAAGGATCTTTATCTTATGAAAGGATGTTTATCTTACGAAAGGATCTTTATCTTACGAAAGGATCGTTATCTTATGAAAGGATCTTTACCACATGAAGGGTCTTTATCTTATGAAAGGATCTTTATCTTATGAAAGGATCTTTATCTTATGAAAGGATCTTTATCTTATGAAAGGATCTTTATCTTATGAAAGGATCTTTATCTTACGAAAGGATCTTTATCTTATGAAAGGATCTTTATCTTATGAAAGGATCTTTACCACATGAAAGGATCTTTGCCACATGAAAGGATCTTTATCTTATGAAAGGATCTTTATCTTATGAAAGGATGTTTATCTTACGAAAGGATCTTTATCTTACGAAAGGATCGTTATCTTATGAAAGGATCTTTACCACATGAAGGGTCTTTATCTTATGAAAGGATCTTTATCTTATGAAAGGATCTTTATCTTACGAAAGGATCTTTATCTTATGAAAGGATCTTTATCTTATGAAAGGATCTTTACCACATGAAAGGATCTTTGCCACATGAAAGGATCTTTATCTTATGAAAGGATCTTTATCTTATGAAAGGATCTTTATCTTATGAAAGGATCTTTATCTTACGAAAGGATCTTTATCTTATGAAAGGATCTTTATCTTATGAAAGGATCTTTACCACATGAAAGGATCTTTGCCACATGAAAGGATCTTTATCTTATGAAAGGATCTTTATCTTATGAAAGGATCTTTATCTAATGAAAGGATCTTTATCTAATGAAAGGATCTTTATCTAATGAAAGGATCTTTATCTTACGAAAGGATCTTTATCTTATGAAAGGATCTTTATCTTATGAAAGGATCTTTACCTCAGGAAAGGATCTTTATCTTATGAAAGGATCTTTATCTTATGAAAGGATCTTTACCACATGAAAGGATCTTTATCTTATGAAAGGATCTTTATCTTATGAAAGGATCTTTATCTTATGAAAGGATCTTTATCTTACGAAAGGATCTTTATCTTATGAAAGGATCTTTATCTTATGAAAGGATCTTTACCACATGAAAGGATCTTTGCCACATGAAAGGATCTTTATCTTATGAAAGGATCTTTATCTTATGAAAGGATCTTTATCTTATGAAAAGATCTTTATCTTACGAAAGGATCTTTATCTTACGAAAGGATCGTTATCTTATGAAAGGATCTTTACCACATGAAGGGTCTTTATCTTATGAAAGGATCTTTATCTTATGAAAGGATCTTTATCTTATGAAAGGATCTTTATCTTATGAAAGGATCTTTACCACATGAAAGGATCTTTATCTTATGAAAGGATCTTTACCACATGAAAGGATCTTTACCACATGAAAGGATCTTTATCTTATGAAAGGATCTTTATCTTATGAAAGGATCTTTATCTTATGAAAGGATCTTTATCTTATGAAAGGATCTTTATCTTATGAAAGGATCTTTATCTTACGAAAGGATCTTTATCTTATGAAAGGATCTTTATCTTATGAAAGGATCTTTACCACATGAAAGGATCTTTGCCACATGAAAGGATCTTTATCTTATGAAAGGATCTTTATCTTATGAAAGGATCTTTATCTTATGAAAGGATCTTTATCTTACGAAAGGATCTTTATCTTATGAAAGGATCTTTATCTTATGAAAGGATCTTTACCACATGAAAGGATCTTTGCCACATGAAAGGATCTTTATCTTATGAAAGGATCTTTATCTTATGAAAGGATCTTTATCTTATGAAAGGATCTTTATCTTATGAAAGGATCTTTATCTTATGAAAGGATCTTTATCTTATGAAAGGATCTTTATCTTATGAAAGGATCTTTATCTTATGAAAGGATCTTTATCTTATGAAAAGATCTTTATCTTACGAAAGGATCTTTATCTTACGAAAGGATCGTTATCTTATGAAAGGATCTTTACCACATGAAGGGTCTTTATCTTATGAAAGGATCTTTATCTTATGAAAGGATCTTTATCTTATGAAAGGATCTTTATCTTATGAAAGGATCTTTACCACATGAAAGGATCTTTATCTTATGAAAGGATCTTTACCACATGAAAGGATCTTTACCACATGAAAGGATCTTTATCTTATGAAAGGATCTTTATCTTATGAAAGGATCTTTATCTTATGAAAGGATCTTTATCTTATGAAAGGATCTTTATCTTACGAAAGGATCTTTATCTTATGAAAGGATCTTTATCTTATGAAAGGATCTTTACCACATGAAAGGATCTTTGCCACATGAAAGGATCTTTATCTTATGAAAGGATCTTTATCTCATGAAAGGATCTTTATCTTATGAAAGGATCTTTATCTTACGAAAGGATCTTTATCTTATGAAAGGATCTTTATCTAATGAAAGGATCTTTATCTAATGAAAGGATCTTTATCTAATGAAAGGATCTTTATCTTACGAAAGGATCTTATGAAAGGATCTTTATCTTATGAATGGATCTTTATCCTATGAAAGGATCTTTTACTTATGAAAGGATCATTATCTTATGAAAGGATCTTTATCTTATGAAAGGATCTTTATCTTATGAATGGATCTTTATCCTATGAAAGGATCTTTTACTTATGAAAGGATCTTTATCTAATGAAAGGATCTTTATCTAATGAAGGATCTTTATTTAATGAAAGGATCTTTATCTTATGAAAGGATCTTTATCTTATGAAAGAATCTTTACCACATGAAAGGATCTTTATCTTATGAAAGGATCTTTATCTTATGAAAGGATCTTTATCAAACGAAAGGATCTTTAACTAATGAAAGGATCTTTATCTTATGAAAGGATCTTTACCTCATGAAAGGATCTTTATCTGATGAAAGGATCTTTATCTTATGAAAGGATCATTATCTTATGAAAGGATCTTTATCTTATGAAAGGATCTTTATCTAATGAAGGATCTTTATCTAATGAAAGGATCTTTATCTTACGAAAGGATCTTTATCTTATGAAAGGATCTTTATCTTATGAAAGGATCTTTACCACATGAAAGGATCTTTACCACATGAAAGGATCTTTATCTTATGAAAGGATCTTTATCTTATGAAAGGATGTTTATCTTACGAAAGGATCTTTATCTTATGAAAGGATCTTTATCTTATGAAAGGATCTTTATCTAATGAAAGGATCTTTATCTAATGAAAGGATCTTTATGTTATGAAAGGATCTTTATCTTATGAAAGGATCTTTATCTTATGAAAGGATCTTTATCTAATGGAAGGATCTTTACCTAATGAAAGGATCTTTATATTATGAAAGGATCTTTATCTTATGAAAGGATCTTTATCTTATGAAAGGATCTTTATCTTATGAAAGGATCTTTACCACATGAAAGGATCTTTACCACATGAAAGGATCTTTATCTTATGAAAGGATCTTTATCTAATGAAAGGATCTTTATCTTACGAAAGGATCTTTATCTTATGAAAGGATCTTTATCTTATGAAAGGATCTTTACCACATGAAAGGATCTTTACCACATGAAAGGATCTTTATCTTATGAAAGGATCTTTATCTTATGAAAGGATGTTTATCTTACGAAAGGATCTTTATCTTACGAAAGGATCGTTATCTTATGAAAGGATCTTTACCACATGAAGGGTCTTTATCTTATGAAAGGATCTTTATCTTATGAAAGGATCTTTATCTTATGAAAGGATGTTTATCTTACGAAAGGATCTTTATCTTACGAAAGGATCGTTATCTTATGAAAGGATCTTTACCACATGAAGGGTCTTTATCTTATGAAAGGATCTTTATCTTATGAAAGGATCTTTATCTTATGAAAGGATCTTTATCTTATGAAAGGATCTTTATCTTATGAAAGGATCTTTATCTTACGAAAGGATCTTTATCTTATGAAAGGATCTTTATCTTATGAAAGGATCTTTACCACATGAAAGGATCTTTGCCACATGAAAGGATCTTTATCTTATGAAAGGATCTTTATCTTATGAAAGGATGTTTATCTTACGAAAGGATCTTTATCTTACGAAAGGATCGTTATCTTATGAAAGGATCTTTACCACATGAAGGGTCTTTATCTTATGAAAGGATCTTTATCTTATGAAAGGATCTTTATCTTACGAAAGGATCTTTATCTTATGAAAGGATCTTTATCTTATGAAAGGATCTTTACCACATGAAAGGATCTTTGCCACATGAAAGGATCTTTATCTTATGAAAGGATCTTTATCTTATGAAAGGATCTTTATCTTATGAAAGGATCTTTATCTTACGAAAGGATCTTTATCTTATGAAAGGATCTTTATCTTATGAAAGGATCTTTACCACATGAAAGGATCTTTGCCACATGAAAGGATCTTTATCTTATGAAAGGATCTTTATCTTATGAAAGGATCTTTATCTAATGAAAGGATCTTTATCTAATGAAAGGATCTTTATCTAATGAAAGGATCTTTATCTTACGAAAGGATCTTTATCTTATGAAAGGATCTTTATCTTATGAAAGGATCTTTACCTCAGGAAAGGATCTTTATCTTATGAAAGGATCTTTATCTTATGAAAGGATCTTTACCACATGAAAGGATCTTTATCTTATGAAAGGATCTTTATCTTATGAAAGGATCTTTATCTTATGAAAGGATCTTTATCTTACGAAAGGATCTTTATCTTATGAAAGGATCTTTATCTTATGAAAGGATCTTTACCACATGAAAGGATCTTTGCCACATGAAAGGATCTTTATCTTATGAAAGGATCTTTATCTTATGAAAGGATCTTTATCTTATGAAAAGATCTTTATCTTACGAAAGGATCTTTATCTTACGAAAGGATCGTTATCTTATGAAAGGATCTTTACCACATGAAGGGTCTTTATCTTATGAAAGGATCTTTATCTTATGAAAGGATCTTTATCTTATGAAAGGATCTTTATCTTATGAAAGGATCTTTACCACATGAAAGGATCTTTATCTTATGAAAGGATCTTTACCACATGAAAGGATCTTTACCACATGAAAGGATCTTTATCTTATGAAAGGATCTTTATCTTATGAAAGGATCTTTATCTTATGAAAGGATCTTTATCTTATGAAAGGATCTTTATCTTATGAAAGGATCTTTATCTTACGAAAGGATCTTTATCTTATGAAAGGATCTTTATCTTATGAAAGGATCTTTACCACATGAAAGGATCTTTGCCACATGAAAGGATCTTTATCTTATGAAAGGATCTTTATCTTATGAAAGGATCTTTATCTTATGAAAGGATCTTTATCTTACGAAAGGATCTTTATCTTATGAAAGGATCTTTATCTTATGAAAGGATCTTTACCACATGAAAGGATCTTTGCCACATGAAAGGATCTTTATCTTATGAAAGGATCTTTATCTTATGAAAGGATCTTTATCTTATGAAAGGATCTTTATCTTATGAAAGGATCTTTATCTTATGAAAGGATCTTTATCTTATGAAAGGATCTTTATCTTATGAAAGGATCTTTATCTTATGAAAGGATCTTTATCTTATGAAAAGATCTTTATCTTACGAAAGGATCTTTATCTTACGAAAGGATCGTTATCTTATGAAAGGATCTTTACCACATGAAGGGTCTTTATCTTATGAAAGGATCTTTATCTTATGAAAGGATCTTTATCTTATGAAAGGATCTTTATCTTATGAAAGGATCTTTACCACATGAAAGGATCTTTATCTTATGAAAGGATCTTTACCACATGAAAGGATCTTTACCACATGAAAGGATCTTTATCTTATGAAAGGATCTTTATCTTATGAAAGGATCTTTATCTTATGAAAGGATCTTTATCTTATGAAAGGATCTTTATCTTACGAAAGGATCTTTATCTTATGAAAGGATCTTTATCTTATGAAAGGATCTTTACCACATGAAAGGATCTTTGCCACATGAAAGGATCTTTATCTTATGAAAGGATCTTTATCTCATGAAAGGATCTTTATCTTATGAAAGGATCTTTATCTTACGAAAGGATCTTTATCTTATGAAAGGATCTTTATCTAATGAAAGGATCTTTATCTAATGAAAGGATCTTTATCTAATGAAAGGATCTTTATCTTACGAAAGGATCTTATGAAAGGATCTTTATCTTATGAATGGATCTTTATCCTATGAAAGGATCTTTTACTTATGAAAGGATCATTATCTTATGAAAGGATCTTTATCTTATGAAAGGATCTTTATCTTATGAATGGATCTTTATCCTATGAAAGGATCTTTTACTTATGAAAGGATCTTTATCTAATGAAAGGATCTTTATCTAATGAAGGATCTTTATTTAATGAAAGGATCTTTATCTTATGAAAGGATCTTTATCTTATGAAAGAATCTTTACCACATGAAAGGATCTTTATCTTATGAAAGGATCTTTATCTTATGAAAGGATCTTTATCAAACGAAAGGATCTTTAACTAATGAAAGGATCTTTATCTTATGAAAGGATCTTTACCTCATGAAAGGATCTTTATCTGATGAAAGGATCTTTATCTTATGAAAGGATCATTATCTTATGAAAGGATCTTTATCTTATGAAAGGATCTTTATCTAATGAAGGATCTTTATCTAATGAAAGGATCTTTATCTTACGAAAGGATCTTTATCTTATGAAAGGATCTTTATCTTATGAAAGGATCTTTACCACATGAAAGGATCTTTACCACATGAAAGGATCTTTATCTTATGAAAGGATCTTTATCTTATGAAAGGATGTTTATCTTACGAAAGGATCTTTATCTTATGAAAGGATCTTTATCTTATGAAAGGATCTTTATCTAATGAAAGGATCTTTATCTAATGAAAGGATCTTTATGTTATGAAAGGATCTTTATCTTATGAAAGGATCTTTATCTTATGAAAGGATCTTTATCTAATGGAAGGATCTTTACCTAATGAAAGGATCTTTATATTATGAAAGGATCTTTATCTTATGAAAGGATCTTTATCTTATGAAAGGATCTTTATCTAATGAAAGGATCTTTATCTTATGAAAGGATCTTTATCTTATGAAAGGATCTTTATCTAATGAAAGGATCTTTATCTAATGAAAGGATCTTTATCTAATGAAAGGATCTTTATCTTACGAAAGGATCTTTATCTTATGAAAGGATCTTTATCTTATGAAAGGATCTTTACCTCAGGAAAGGATCTTTATCTTATGAAAGGATCTTTATCTTATGAAAGGATCTTTACCACATGAAAGGATCTTTATCTTATGAAAGGATCTTTATCTTATGAAAGGATCTTTATCTTATGAAAGGATCTTTATCTTATGAAAAGATCTTTATCTTACGAAAGGATCTTTATCTTACGAAAGGATCGTTATCTTATGAAAGGATCTTTACCACATGAAGGGTCTTTATCTTATGAAAGGATCTTTATCTTATGAAAGGATCTTTATCTTATGAAAGGATCTTTACCACATGAAAGGATCTTTATCTTATGAAAGGATCTTTACCACATGAAAGGATCTTTACCACATGAAAGGATCTTTATCTTATGAAAGGATCTTTATCTTATGAAAGGATCTTTATCTTATGAAAGGATCTTTATCTTATGAAAGGATCTTTATCTTACGAAAGGATCTTTATCTTATGAAAGGATCTTTATCTTATGAAAGGATCTTTACCACATGAAAGGATCTTTGCCACATGAAAGGATCTTTATCTTATGAAAGGATCTTTATCTCATGAAAGGATCTTTATCTTATGAAAGGATCTTTATCTTACGAAAGGATCTTTATCTTATGAAAGGATCTTTATCTAATGAAAGGATCTTTATCTAATGAAAGGATCTTTATCTAATGAAAGGATCTTTATCTTACGAAAGGATCTTTATCTTATGAAAGGATCTTTATCTTATGAAAGGATCTTTACCACATGAAAGGATCTTTACCACATGAAAGGATCTTTATCTTATGAAAGGATCTTTATCTTATGAAAGGATGTTTATCTTACGAAAGGATCTTTATCTTACGAAAGGATCGTTATCTTATGAAAGGATCTTTACCACATGAAGGGTCTTTATCTTATGAAAGGATCTTTATCTTATGAAAGGATCTTTATCTTATGAAAGGATGTTTATCTTACGAAAGGATCTTTATCTTACGAAAGGATCGTTATCTTATGAAAGGATCTTTACCACATGAAGGGTCTTTATCTTATGAAAGGATCTTTATCTTATGAAAGGATCTTTATCTTATGAAAGGATCTTTATCTTATGAAAGGATCTTTATCTTATGAAAGGATCTTTATCTTACGAAAGGATCTTTATCTTATGAAAGGATCTTTATCTTATGAAAGGATCTTTACCACATGAAAGGATCTTTGCCACATGAAAGGATCTTTATCTTATGAAAGGATCTTTATCTTATGAAAGGATGTTTATCTTACGAAAGGATCTTTATCTTACGAAAGGATCGTTATCTTATGAAAGGATCTTTACCACATGAAGGGTCTTTATCTTATGAAAGGATCTTTATCTTATGAAAGGATCTTTATCTTACGAAAGGATCTTTATCTTATGAAAGGATCTTTATCTTATGAAAGGATCTTTACCACATGAAAGGATCTTTGCCACATGAAAGGATCTTTATCTTATGAAAGGATCTTTATCTTATGAAAGGATCTTTATCTTATGAAAGGATCTTTATCTTACGAAAGGATCTTTATCTTATGAAAGGATCTTTATCTTATGAAAGGATCTTTACCACATGAAAGGATCTTTGCCACATGAAAGGATCTTTATCTTATGAAAGGATCTTTATCTTATGAAAGGATCTTTATCTAATGAAAGGATCTTTATCTAATGAAAGGATCTTTATCTAATGAAAGGATCTTTATCTTACGAAAGGATCTTTATCTTATGAAAGGATCTTTATCTTATGAAAGGATCTTTACCTCAGGAAAGGATCTTTATCTTATGAAAGGATCTTTATCTTATGAAAGGATCTTTACCACATGAAAGGATCTTTATCTTATGAAAGGATCTTTATCTTATGAAAGGATCTTTATCTTATGAAAGGATCTTTATCTTACGAAAGGATCTTTATCTTATGAAAGGATCTTTATCTTATGAAAGGATCTTTACCACATGAAAGGATCTTTGCCACATGAAAGGATCTTTATCTTATGAAAGGATCTTTATCTTATGAAAGGATCTTTATCTTATGAAAAGATCTTTATCTTACGAAAGGATCTTTATCTTACGAAAGGATCGTTATCTTATGAAAGGATCTTTACCACATGAAGGGTCTTTATCTTATGAAAGGATCTTTATCTTATGAAAGGATCTTTATCTTATGAAAGGATCTTTATCTTATGAAAGGATCTTTACCACATGAAAGGATCTTTATCTTATGAAAGGATCTTTACCACATGAAAGGATCTTTACCACATGAAAGGATCTTTATCTTATGAAAGGATCTTTATCTTATGAAAGGATCTTTATCTTATGAAAGGATCTTTATCTTATGAAAGGATCTTTATCTTATGAAAGGATCTTTATCTTACGAAAGGATCTTTATCTTATGAAAGGATCTTTATCTTATGAAAGGATCTTTACCACATGAAAGGATCTTTGCCACATGAAAGGATCTTTATCTTATGAAAGGATCTTTATCTTATGAAAGGATCTTTATCTTATGAAAGGATCTTTATCTTACGAAAGGATCTTTATCTTATGAAAGGATCTTTATCTTATGAAAGGATCTTTACCACATGAAAGGATCTTTGCCACATGAAAGGATCTTTATCTTATGAAAGGATCTTTATCTTATGAAAGGATCTTTATCTTATGAAAGGATCTTTATCTTATGAAAGGATCTTTATCTTATGAAAGGATCTTTATCTTATGAAAGGATCTTTATCTTATGAAAGGATCTTTATCTTATGAAAGGATCTTTATCTTATGAAAGGATCTTTATCTAATGAAGGATCTTTATCTAATGAAAGGATCTTTATCTTATGAAAGGATCTTTATCTTATGAATGGATCTTTATCCTATGAAAGGATCTTTTACTTATGAAAGGATCTTTATCTAATGAAAGGATCTTTATCTAATGAAGGATCTTTATTTAATGAAAGGATCTTTATCTTATGAAAGGATCTTTATCTTATGAAAGGATCTTTACCACATGAAAGGATCTTTATCTTATGAAAGGATCTTTATCTTATGAAAGGATCTTTATCAAACGAAAGGATCTTTAACTAATGAAAGGATCTTTATCTTATGAAAGGATCTTTACCTCATGAAAGGATCTTTATCTGATGAAAGGATCTTTATCTTATGAAAGGATCATTATCTTATGAAAGGATCTTTATCTTATGAAAGGATCTTTATCTAATGAAGGATCTTTATCTAATGAAAGGATCTTTATCTTACGAAAGGATCTTTATCTTATGAAAGGATCTTTATCTTATGAAAGGATCTTTACCACATGAAAGGATCTTTACCACATGAAAGGATCTTTATCTTATGAAAGGATCTTTATCTTATGAAAGGATGTTTATCTTACGAAAGGATCTTTATCTTATGAAAGGATCTTTATCTTATGAAAGGATCTTTATCTAATGAAAGGATCTTTATCTAATGAAAGGATCTTTATCTTATGAAAGGATCTTTATCTAATGAAGGATCTTTATCTAATGAAAGGATCTTTATCTTACGAAAGGATCTTTATCTTATGAAAGGATCTTTATCTTATGAAAGGATCTTTACCACATGAAAGGATCTTTGCCACATGAAAGGATCTTTATCTTACGAAAGGATCGTTATCTTATGAAAGGATCTTTACCACATGAAGGGTCTTTATCTTATGAAAGGATCTTTATCTTATGAAAGGATCTTTCCCTTATGAAAGGATCTTTATCTTATGAAAGGATCTTTACCACATGAAAGGATCTTTATCTTATGAAAGGATCTTTACCACATGAAAGGATCTTTACCACATGAAAGGATCTTTATCTTATGAAAGGATCTTTATCTTATGAAAGGATCTTTATCTTATGAAAGGATCTTTATCTTATGAAAGGATCTTTATCTTATGAAAGGATCTTTATCTTATGAAAGGATCTTTATCTTATGAAAGGATCTTTACCACATGAAAGGATCTTTGCCACATGAAAGGATCTTTATCTTATGAAAGGATCTTTATCTTATGAAAGGATCTTTATCTTATGAAAGGATCTTTATCTTACGAAAGGATCTTTATCTTATGAAAGGATCTTTATCTTATGAAAGGATCTTTACCACATGAAAGGATCTTTGCCACATGAAAGGATCTTTATCTTATGAAAGGATCTTTATCTTATGAAAGGATCTTTATCTTATGAAAGGATCTTTATCTTATGAAAGGATCTTTATCTTATGAAAGGATCTTTATCTTATGAAAGGATCTTTATCTTATGAAAGGATCTTATGAAAGGATCTTTATCTTATGAATGGATCTTTATCTTATGAAAGGATCTTTATCTTATGAAAGGATCTTTATCTTATGAAAGAATCTTTATCTAATGAAAGGATCTTTATCTTATGAAAGGATCTTTATCTTATGAAAGGATCTTTATCTTATGAAAGGGTCTTTATCTTATGAAAGGATCTTTATCTTATGAAAGGATCTTTATCTTACGAAAGGATCTTTATCTTACGAAAGGATCTTTATCTTATGAAAGGATCTTTACCACATGAAAGGATCTTTATCTTACGAAAGGATCTTTATCTTATGAAAGGATCTTTATCTTACGAAAGGATCTTTATCTTATGAAAGGATCTTTATCTTATGAAAGGATCTTTACCACATGAAAGGATCTTTATCTTATGAAAGGATCTTTATCTTATGAAAGGATCTTTATCTTACGAAAGGATCTTTATCTTATGAAAGGATCTTTATCTAATGAAAGGATCTTTATCTTATGAAAGGATCTTATGAAAGGATCTTTATCTTATGAATGGATCTTTATCCTATGAAAGGATCTTTTACTTATGAAAGGATCATTATCTTATGAAAGGATCATTATCTTATGAAAGGGTCTTTATCTTATGAATGGATCTTTATCCTATGAAAGGATCTTTTACTTATGAAAGGATCTTTATCTAATGAAAGGATCTTTATCTAATGAAGGATCTTTATTTAATGAAAGGATCTTTATCTTATGAAAGGATCTTTATCTTATGAAAGGATCTTTACCACATGAAAGGATCTTTATCTTATGAAAGGATCTTTATCTTATGAAAGGATCTTTATCAAACGAAAGGATCTTTAACTAATGAAAGGATCTTTATCTTATGAAAGGATCTTTACCTCATGAAAGGATCTTTATCTTATGAAAGGATCTTTATCTTATGAAAGGATCTTTATCTTATGAAAGGATCTTTATCTTATGAAAGGATCTTTATCTAATGAAGGATCTTTATCTAATGAAAGGATCTTTATCGTACGAATGGATCTTTATCTTATGAAAGGATCTTTATCTTATGAAAGGATCTTTACCACATGAAAGGATCTTTACCACATGAAAGGATCTTTATCTTATGAAAGGATCTTTATCTTATGAAAGGATGTTTATCTTACGAAAGGATCTTTATCTTACGAAAGGATCTTTATCTTATGAAAGGATCTTTATCTAATGAAAGGATCTTTATCTAATGAAAGGATCTTTATCTTATGAAAGGATCTTTATCTTATGAAAGGATCTTTATCTTATGAAAGGATCTTTATCTAATGGAAGGATCTTTATCTAATGAAAGGATCTTTATCTAATGAAAGGATCTTTATCTTATGAAAGGATCTTTATCTAATGAAAGGATCTTTATCTAATGAAAGGATCTTTATCTTATGAAAGGATCTTTATCTTATGAAAGGATCTTTATCTTATGAAAGGATCTTTATCTTATGAAAGGATCTTTACCTCATGAAAGGATCTTTATCTTATGAAAGGATCTTTATCTTATGAAAGGATCTTTATCTTATGAAAGGATCTTTATCTTATGAAAGGATCTTTATCTTATGAAAGGATCTTTATCTTATGAAAGGATCTTTATCTTATGAAAGGATCTTTATCTTATGAAAGGATCTTTACCACATGAAAGGATCTTTACCACATGAAAGGATCTTTATCTTATGAAAGGATCTTTATCTTATGAAAGGATCTTTATCTTATGAAAGGATCTTTATCTTATGAAAGGATCTTTATCTTATGAAAGGATCTTTATCTTATGAAAGGATCTTTATCTTACGAAAGGATCTTTATCATATGAAAGGATCTTTATCTTATGAAAGGATCTTTATCTTATGAAAGGATCTTATGAAAGGATCTTTATCTTATGAATGGATCTTTATCCTATGAAAGGATCTTTATCTTATGAAAGGATCTTTATCTTATGAAAGGATCTTTATCTTACGAAAGGATCTTTATCTTATGAAAGGATCTTTATCTTATGAAAGGATCTTTACCACATGAAAGGATCTTTATCTTAAGAAAGGATCTTTATCTTATGAAAGGATCTTTATCTTATGAAAGGATCTTTATCTTATGAAAGGATCTTTATCTTATGAATGGATCTTTATCCTATGAAAGGATCTTTTACTTATGAAAGGATCTTTATCTAATGAAAGGATCTTTATCTAATGAAGGATCTTTATTTATTGAAAGGATCTTTATCTTATGAAAGGATCTTTATCTTATGAAAGGATCTTTACCACATGAAAGGATCTTTATCTTATGAAAGGATCTTTATCTTATGAAAGGATCTTTATCAAACGAAAGGATCTTTAACTAATGAAAGGATCTTTATCTTACGAAAGGATCTTTACCACATGAAAGGATCTTTATCTTATGAAAGGATCTTTATCTTATGAAAGGATCTTTATCTTATGAAAGGATCTTTATCTTATGAAAGGATCTTTATCTAATGAAGGATCTTTATCTAATGAAAGGATCTTTATCTTACGAAAGGATCTTATGAAAGGATCTTTATCTTATGAATGGATCTTTATCCTATGAAAGGATCTTTTACTTATGAAAGGATCATTATCTTATGAAAGGATCTTTATCTTATGAAAGGATCTTTATCTTATGAATGGATCTTTATCCTATGAAAGGATCTTTTACTTATGAAAGGATCTTTATCTAATGAAAGGATCTTTATCTAATGAAGGATCTTTATTTAATGAAAGGATCTTTATCTTATGAAAGGATCTTTATCTTATGAAAGGATCTTTACCACATGAAAGGATCTTTATCTTATGAAAGGATCTTTATCTTATGAACGGATCTTTATCAAACGAAAGGATCTTTAACTAATGAAAGGATCTTTATCTTATGAAAGGATCTTTACCTCATGAAAGGATCTTTATCTTATGAAAGGATCTTTATCTTATGAAAGGATGTTTATCTTACGAAAGGATCTTTATCTTATGAAAGGATCTTTATCTTATGAAAGGATCTTTATCTAATGAAAGGATCTTTATCTTATGAAAGGATCTTTATCTTATGAAAGGATCTTTATCTTATGAAAGGGTCTTTATCTTATGAAAGGATCTTTATCTTATGAAAGGATCTTTATCTTACGAAAGGATCTTTATCTTACGAAAGGATCTTTATCTTATGAAAGGATCTTTACCACATGAAAGGATCTTTATCTTACGAAAGGATCTTTATCTTATGAAAGGATCTTTATCTTACAAAAGGATCTTTATCTTATGAAAGGATCTTTATCTTATGAAAGGATCTTTACCACATGAAAGGATCTTTATCTTATGAAAGGATCTTTATCTTATGAAAGGATCTTTATCTTACGAAAGGATCTTTATCTTATGAAAGGATCTTTATCTAATGAAAGGATCTTTATCTTATGAAAGGATCTTATGAAAGGATCTTTATCTTATGAATGGATCTTTATCCTATGAAAGGATCTTTTACTTATGAAAGGATCATTATCTTATGAAAGGATCATTATCTTATGAAAGGGTCTTTATCTTATGAATGGATCTTTATCCTATGAAAGGATCTTTTACTTATGAAAGGATCTTTATCTAATGAAAGGATCTTTATCTAATGAAGGATCTTTATTTAATGAAAGGATCTTTATCTTATGAAAGGATCTTTATCTTATGAAAGGATCTTTACCACATGAAAGGATCTTTATCTTATGAAAGGATCTTTATCTTATGAAAGGATCTTTATCTTATGAAAGGATCTTTATCAAACGAAAGGATCTTTAACTAATGAAAGGATCTTTATCTTATGAAAGGAACTTTACCTCATGAAAGGATCTTTATCTTATGAAAGGATCTTTATCTTATGAAAGGATCTTTATCTTATGAAAGGATCTTTATCTAATGAAGGATCTTTATCTAATGAAAGGATCTTTATCGTACGAATGGATCTTTATCTTATGAAAGGATCTTTATCTTATGAAAGGATCTTTACCACATGAAAGGATCTTTACCACATGAAAGGATCTTTATCTTATGAAAGGATCTTTATCTTATGAAAGGATGTTTATCTTACGAAAGGATCTTTATCTTATGAAAGGATCTTTATCTTATGAAAGGATCTTTATCTAATGAAAGGATCTTTATCTAATGAAAGGATCTTTATCTTATGAAAGGATCTTTATCTTATGAAAGGATCTTTATCTTATGAAAGGGTCTTTACCACATGAAAGGATCTTTATCTTATGAAAGGATCTTTATCTTATGAAAGGATCTTTATCTTATGAAAGGATCTTTATCTTATGAAAGGATCTTTATCTTATGAAAGGATCTTTATCTTATGAAAGGATCTTTATCTTACGAAAGGATCTTTATCATATGAAAGGATCTTTATCTTATGAAAGGATCTTTATCTTATGAAAGGATCTTATGAAAGGATCTTTATCTTATGAATGGATCTTTATCCTATGAAAGGATCTTTATCTTATGAAAGGATCTTTATCTTATGAAAGGATCTTTATCTTATGAAAGGATCTTATGAAAGGATCTTTATCTTATGAATGGATCTTTATCCTATGAAAGGATCTTTATCTTATGAAAGGATCTTTATCTTATGAAAGGATCTTTATCTTACGAAAGGATCTTTATCTTATGAAAGGATCTTTATCTTATGAAAGGATCTTTACCACATGAAAGGATCTTTATCTTATGAAAGGATCTTTATCTTATGAAAGGATCTTTATCTTATGAAAGGATCTTTATCTTATGAAAGGATCTTTATCTTATGAATGGATCTTTATCCTATGAAAGGATCTTTTACTTATGAAAGGATCTTTATCTAATGAAAGGATCTTTATCTAATGAAGGAGCTTTATTTAATGAAAGGATCTTTATCTTATGAAAGGATCTTTATCTTATGAAAGGATCTTTATCTTATGAAAGGATCTTTATCTAATGGAAGGATCTTTACCTAATGAAAGGATCTTTATCTTATGAAAGGATCTTTATCTTATGAAAGGATCTTTATCTTATGAAAGGATCTTTATCTTATGAAAGGATCTTTATCTTATGAAAGGATCTTTACCACATGAAAGGATCTTTATCTTATGAAAGGATCTTTATCTTATGAAAGGATCTTTACCACATGAAAGGATCTTTATCTTATGAAAGGATCTTTACCACATGAAAGGATCTTTACCACATGAAAGGATCTTTATCTTATGAAAGGATCTTTATCTTATGAAAGGATCTTTATCTTATGAAAGGATCTTTATCTTATGAAAGGATCTTTATCTTACGAAAGGATCTTTATCTTATGAAAGGATCTTTAACTTATGAAAGGATCTTTATCTTACGAAAGGATCTTTATCTTATGAAAGGATCTTTATCTTATGAAAGGATCTTTACCACATGAAAGGATCTTTACCACATGAAAGGATCTTTATCTTATGAAAGGATGTTTATCTTACGAAAGGATCTTTATCTTATGAAAGGATCTTTATCTTATGAAAGGATCTTTATCTAATGAAAGGATCTTTATCTAATGAAAGGATCTTTATCTTATGAAAGGATCTTTATCTTATGAAAGGATCTTTATCTTATGAAAGGATCTTTATCTAATGGAAGGATCTTTACCTAATGAAAGGATCTTTATCTTATGAAAGGATCTTTATCTTATGAAAGGATCTTTATCTTATGAAAGGATCTTTATCTAATGAAAGGATCTTTATCTTATGAAAGGATCTTTATCTTATGAAAGGATCTTTATCTAATGAAAGGATCTTTATCTAATGAAAGGATCTTTATCTAATGAAAGGATCTTTATCTTACGAAAGGATCTTTATCTTATGAAAGGATCTTTATCTTATGAAAGGATCTTTACCTCAGGAAAGGATCTTTATCTTATGAAAGGATCTTTATCTTATGAAAGGATCTTTACCACATGAAAGGATCTTTATCTTATGAAAGGATCTTTATCTTATGAAAGGATCTTTATCTTATGAAAGGATCTTTATCTTATGAAAAGATCTTTATCTTACGAAAGGATCTTTATCTTACGAAAGGATCGTTATCTTATGAAAGGATCTTTACCACATGAAGGGTCTTTATCTTATGAAAGGATCTTTATCTTATGAAAGGATCTTTATCTTATGAAAGGATCTTTATCTTATGAAAGGATCTTTACCACATGAAAGGATCTTTATCTTATGAAAGGATCTTTACCACATGAAAGGATCTTTACCACATGAAAGGATCTTTATCTTATGAAAGGATCTTTATCTTATGAAAGGATCTTTATCTTATGAAAGGATCTTTATCTTATGAAAGGATCTTTATCTTACGAAAGGATCTTTATCTTATGAAAGGATCTTTATCTTATGAAAGGATCTTTACCACATGAAAGGATCTTTGCCACATGAAAGGATCTTTATCTTATGAAAGGATCTTTATCTCATGAAAGGATCTTTATCTTATGAAAGGATCTTTATCTTACGAAAGGATCTTTATCTTATGAAAGGATCTTTATCTAATGAAAGGATCTTTATCTAATGAAAGGATCTTTATCTAATGAAAGGATCTTTATCTTACGAAAGGATCTTTATCTTATGAAAGGATCTTTATCTTATGAAAGGATCTTTACCTCAGGAAAGGATCTTTATCTTATGAAAGGATCTTTATCTTATGAAAGGATCTTTACCACATGAAAGGATCTTTATCTTATGAAAGGATCTTTATCTTATGAAAGGATCTTTATCTTATGAAAGGATCTTTATCTTATGAAAAGATCTTTATCTTACGAAAGGATCTTTATCTTACGAAAGGATCGTTATCTTATGAAAGGATCTTTACCACATGAAGGGTCTTTATCTTATGAAAGGATCTTTATCTTATGAAAGGATCTTTATCTTATGAAAGGATCTTTATCTTATGAAAGGATCTTTACCACATGAAAGGATCTTTATCTTATGAAAGGATCTTTACCACATGAAAGGATCTTTACCACATGAAAGGATCTTTATCTTATGAAAGGATCTTTATCTTATGAAAGGATCTTTATCTTATGAAAGGATCTTTATCTTATGAAAGGATCTTTATCTTACGAAAGGATCTTTATCTTATGAAAGGATCTTTATCTTATGAAAGGATCTTTACCACATGAAAGGATCTTTGCCACATGAAAGGATCTTTATCTTATGAAAGGATCTTTATCTTATGAAAGGATCTTTATCTTATGAAAGGATCTTTATCTTACGAAAGGATCTTTATCTTATGAAAGGATCTTTATCTTATGAAAGGATCTTTACCACATGAAAGGATCTTTGCCACATGAAAGGATCTTTATCTTATGAAAGGATCTTTATCTTATGAAAGGATCTTTATCTTATGAAAGGATCTTTATCTTATGAAAGGATCTTTATCTTATGAAAGGATCTTTATCTTATGAAAGGATCTTTATCTTATGAAAGGATCTTTATCTTATGAAAGGATCTTATGAAAGGATCTTTATCTTATGAATGGATCTTTATCTTATGAAAGGATCTTTATCTTATGAAAGGATCTTTATCTTATGAAAGAATCTTTATCTAATGAAAGGATCTTTATCTTATGAAAGGATCTTTATCTTATGAAAGGATCTTTATCTTATGAAAGGGTCTTTATCTTATGAAAGGATCTTTATCTTATGAAAGGATCTTTATCTTACGAAAGGATCTTTATCTTACGAAAGGATCTTTATCTTATGAAAGGATCTTTACCACATGAAAGGATCTTTATCTTACGAAAGGATCTTTATCTTATGAAAGGATCTTTATCTTACGAAAGGATCTTTATCTTATGAAAGGATCTTTATCTTATGAAAGGATCTTTACCACATGAAAGGATCTTTATCTTAAGAAAGGATCTTTATCTTATGAAAGGATCTTTATCTTACGAAAGGATCTTTATCTTATGAAAGGATCTTTATCTAATGAAAGGATCTTTATCTTATGAAAGGATCTTATGAAAGGATCTTTATCTTATGAATGGATCTTTATCCTATGAAAGGATCTTTTACTTATGAAAGGATCATTATCTTATGAAAGGATCATTATCTTATGAAAGGGTCTTTATCTTATGAATGGATCTTTATCCTATGAAAGGATCTTTTACTTATGAAAGGATCTTTATCTAATGAAAGGATCTTTATCTAATGAAGGATCTTTATTTAATGAAAGGATCTTTATCTTATGAAAGGATCTTTATCTTATGAAAGGATCTTTACCACATGAAAGGATCTTTATCTTATGAAAGGATCTTTATCTTATGAAAGGATGTTTATCTTACGAAAGGATCTTTATCTTATGAAAGGATCTTTATCTTATGAAAGGATCTTTATCTTACGAAAGGATCTTTATCTTATGAAAGGATCTTTATCTTATGAAAGGATCTTTACCACATGAAAGGATCTTTGCCACATGAAAGGATCTTTATCTTATGAAAGGATCTTTATCTTATGAAAGGATCTTTATCTTATGAAAGGATCTTTATCTTATGAAAGGATCTTTATCTTACGAAAGGATCTTTATCTTATGAAAGGATCTTTATCTTATGAAAGGATCTTTACCACATGAAAGGATCTTTGCCACATGAAAGGATCTTTATCTTATGAAAGGATCTTTATCTTATGAAAGGATCTTTATCTAATGAAAGGATCTTTATCTAATGAAAGGATCTTTATCTAATGAAAGGATCTTTATCTTACGAAAGGATCTTTATCTTATGAAAGGATCTTTATCTTATGAAAGGATCTTTACCTCAGGAAAGGATCTTTATCTTATGAAAGGATCTTTATCTTATGAAAGGATCTTTACCACATGAAAGGATCTTTATCTTATGAAAGGATCTTTATCTTATGAAAGGATCTTTATCTTATGAAAGGATCTTTATCTTATGAAAAGATCTTTATCTTACGAAAGGATCTTTATCTTACGAAAGGATCGTTATCTTATGAAAGGATCTTTACCACATGAAGGGTCTTTATCTTATGAAAGGATCTTTATCTTATGAAAGGATCTTTATCTTATGAAAGGATCTTTACCACATGAAAGGATCTTTATCTTATGAAAGGATCTTTACCACATGAAAGGATCTTTACCACATGAAAGGATCTTTATCTTATGAAAGGATCTTTATCTTATGAAAGGATCTTTATCTTATGAAAGGATCTTTATCTTATGAAAGGATCTTTATCTTACGAAAGGATCTTTATCTTATGAAAGGATCTTTATCTTATGAAAGGATCTTTACCACATGAAAGGATCTTTGCCACATGAAAGGATCTTTATCTTATGAAAGGATCTTTATCTCATGAAAGGATCTTTATCTTATGAAAGGATCTTTATCTTACGAAAGGATCTTTATCTTATGAAAGGATCTTTATCTAATGAAAGGATCTTTATCTAATGAAAGGATCTTTATCTAATGAAAGGATCTTTATCTTATGAAAGGATCTTTATCTTATGAAAGGATCTTTACCACATGAAAGGATCTTTATCTTATGAAAGGATCTTTATCTTATGAAAGGATCTTTATCTTATGAAAGGATCTTTATCTTATGAAAAGATCTTTATCTTACGAAAGGATCTTTATCTTACGAAAGGATCGTTATCTTATGAAAGGATCTTTACCACATGAAGGGTCTTTATCTTATGAAAGGATCTTTATCTTATGAAAGGATCTTTATCTTATGAAAGGATCTTTATCTTATGAAAGGATCTTTACCACATGAAAGGATCTTTATCTTATGAAAGGATCTTTACCACATGGAAGGATCTTTACCACATGAAAGGATCTTTATCTTATGAAAGGATCTTTATCTTATGAAAGGATCTTTATCTTATGAAAGGATCTTTATCTTATGAAAGGATCTTTATCTTATGAAAGGATCTTTATCTTACGAAAGGATCTTTATCTTATGAAAGGATCTTTATCTTATGAAAGGATCTTTACCACATGAAAGGATCTTTGCCACATGAAAGGATCTTTATCTTATGAAAGGATCTTTATCTTATGAAAGGATCTTTATCTTATGAAAGGATCTTTATCTTACGAAAGGATCTTTATCTTATGAAAGGATCTTTATCTTATGAAAGGATCTTTACCACATGAAAGGATCTTTGCCACATGAAAGGATCTTTATCTTATGAAAGGATCTTTATCTTATGAAAGGATCTTTATCTTATGAAAGGATCTTTATCTTATGAAAGGATCTTTATCTTATGAAAGGATCTTTATCTTATGAAAGGATCTTTATCTTATGAAAGGATCTTTATCTTATGAAAGGATCTTTATCTTATGAAAGGATCTTTATCTAATGAAGGATCTTTATCTAATGAAAGGATCTTTATCTTATGAAAGGATCTTTATCTTATGAATGGATCTTTATCCTATGAAAGGATCTTTTACTTATGAAAGGATCTTTATCTAATGAAAGGATCTTTATCTAATGAAGGATCTTTATTTAATGAAAGGATCTTTATCTTATGAAAGGATCTTTATCTTATGAAAGGATCTTTACCACATGAAAGGATCTTTATCTTATGAAAGGATCTTTATCTTATGAAAGGATCTTTATCAAACGAAAGGATCTTTAACTAATGAAAGGATCTTTATCTTATGAAAGGATCTTTACCTCATGAAAGGATCTTTATCTGATGAAAGGATCTTTATCTTATGAAAGGATCATTATCTTATGAAAGGATCTTTATCTTATGAAAGGATCTTTATCTAATGAAGTATCTTTATCTAATGAAAGGATCTTTATCTTACGAAAGGATCTTTATCTTATGAAAGGATCTTTATCTTATGAAAGGATCTTTACCACATGAAAGGATCTTTACCACATGAAAGGATCTTTATCTTATGAAAGGATCTTTATCTTATGAAAGGATGTTTATCTTACGAAAGGATCTTTATCTTATGAAAGGATCTTTATCTTATGAAAGGATCTTTATCTAATGAAAGGATCTTTATCTAATGAAAGGATCTTTATCTTATGAAAGGATCTTTATCTTATGAAAGGATCTTTATCTTATGAAAGGATCTTTATCTAATGGAAGGATCTTTACCTAATGAAAGGATCTTTATCTTATGAAAGGATCTTTATCTTATGAAAGGATCTTTATCTTATGAAAGGATCTTTATCTAATGAAAGGATCTTTATCTTATGAAAGGATCTTTATCTTATGAAAGGATCTTTATCTAATGAAAGGATCTTTATCTAATGAAAGGATCTTTATCTAATGAAAGGATCTTTATCTTACGAAAGGATCTTTATCTTATGAAAGGATCTTTATCTTATGAAAGGATCTTTACCTCAGGAAAGGATCTTTATCTTATGAAAGGATCTTTATCTTATGAAAGGATCTTTACCACATGAAAGGATCTTTATCTTATGAAAGGATCTTTATCTTATGAAAGGATCTTTATCTTATGAAAGGATCTTTATCTTATGAAAAGATCTTTATCTTACGAAAGGATCTTTATCTTACGAAAGGATCGTTATCTTATGAAAGGATCTTTACCACATGAAGGGTCTTTATCTTATGAAAGGATCTTTATCTTATGAAAGGATCTTTATCTTATGAAAGGATCTTTATCTTATGAAAGGATCTTTACCACATGAAAGGATCTTTATCTTATGAAAGGATCTTTACCACATGAAAGGATCTTTACCACATGAAAGGATCTTTATCTTATGAAAGGATCTTTATCTTATGAAAGGATCTTTATCTTATGAAAGGATCTTTATCTTATGAAAGGATCTTTATCTTACGAAAGGATCTTTATCTTATGAAAGGATCTTTATCTTATGAAAGGATCTTTACCACATGAAAGGATCTTTGCCACATGAAAGGATCTTTATCTTATGAAAGGATCTTTATCTCATGAAAGGATCTTTATCTTATGAAAGGATCTTTATCTTACGAAAGGATCTTTATCTTATGAAAGGATCTTTATCTAATGAAAGGATCTTTATCTAATGAAAGGATCTTTATCTAATGAAAGGATCTTTATCTTACGAAAGGATCTTTATCTTATGAAAGGATCTTTATCTTATGAAAGGATCTTTACCTCAGGAAAGGATCTTTATCTTATGAAAGGATCTTTATCTTATGAAAGGATCTTTACCACATGAAAGGATCTTTATCTTATGAAAGGATCTTTATCTTATGAAAGGATCTTTATCTTATGAAAGGATCTTTATCTTATGAAAAGATCTTTATCTTACGAAAGGATCTTTATCTTACGAAAGGATCGTTATCTTATGAAAGGATCTTTACCACATGAAGGGTCTTTATCTTATGAAAGGATCTTTATCTTATGAAAGGATCTTTCCCTTATGAAAGGATCTTTATCTTATGAAAGGATCTTTACCACATGAAAGGATCTTTATCTTATGAAAGGATCTTTACCACATGAAAGGATCTTTACCACATGAAAGGATCTTTATCTTATGAAAGGATCTTTATCTTATGAAAGGATCTTTATCTTATGAAAGGATCTTTATCTTATGAAAGGATCTTTATCTTATGAAAGGATCTTTATCTTATGAAAGGATCTTTATCTTATGAAAGGATCTTTACCACATGAAAGGATCTTTGCCACATGAAAGGATCTTTATCTTATGAAAGGATCTTTATCTTATGAAAGGATCTTTATCTTATGAAAGGATCTTTATCTTACGAAAGGATCTTTATCTTATGAAAGGATCTTTATCTTATGAAAGGATCTTTACCACATGAAAGGATCTTTGCCACATGAAAGGATCTTTATCTTATGAAAGGATCTTTATCTTATGAAAGGATCTTTATCTTATGAAAGGATCTTTATCTTATGAAAGGATCTTTATCTTATGAAAGGATCTTTATCTTATGAAAGGATCTTTATCTTATGAAAGGATCTTTATCTTATGAAAGGATCTTTATCTTATGAAAGGATCTTATGAAAGGATCTTTATCTTATGAATGGATCTTTATCTTATGAAAGGATCTTTATCTTATGAAAGGATCTTTATCTTATGAAAGAATCTTTATCTAATGAAAGGATCTTTATCTTATGAAAGGATCTTTATCTTATGAAAGGATCTTTATCTTATGAAAGGGTCTTTATCTTATGAAAGGATCTTTATCTTATGAAAGGATCTTTATCTTACGAAAGGATCTTTATCTTACGAAAGGATCTTTATCTTATGAAAGGATCTTTACCACATGAAAGGATCTTTATCTTACGAAAGGATCTTTATCTTATGAAAGGATCTTTATCTTACGAAAGGATCTTTATCTTATGAAAGGATCTTTATCTTATGAAAGGATCTTTACCACATGAAAGGATCTTTATCTTATGAAAGGATCTTTATCTTATGAAAGGATCTTTATCTTACGAAAGGATCTTTATCTTATGAAAGGATCTTTATCTAATGAAAGGATCTTTATCTTATGAAAGGATCTTATGAAAGGATCTTTATCTTATGAATGGATCTTTATCCTATGAAAGGATCTTTTACTTATGAAAGGATCATTATCTTATGAAAGGATCATTATCTTATGAAAGGGTCTTTATCTTATGAATGGATCTTTATCCTATGAAAGGATCTTTTACTTATGAAAGGATCTTTATCTAATGAAAGGATCTTTATCTAATGAAGGATCTTTATTTAATGAAAGGATCTTTATCTTATGAAAGGATCTTTATCTTATGAAAGGATCTTTACCACATGAAAGGATCTTTATCTTATGAAAGGATCTTTATCTTATGAAAGGATCTTTATCAAACGAAAGGATCTTTAACTAATGAAAGGATCTTTATCTTATGAAAGGATCTTTACCTCATGAAAGGATCTTTATCTTATGAAAGGATCTTTATCTTATGAAAGGATCTTTATCTTATGAAAGGATCTTTATCTTATGAAAGGATCTTTATCTAATGAAGGATCTTTATCTAATGAAAGGATCTTTATCGTACGAATGGATCTTTATCTTATGAAAGGATCTTTATCTTATGAAAGGATCTTTACCACATGAAAGGATCTTTACCACATGAAAGGATCTTTATCTTATGAAAGGATCTTTATCTTATGAAAGGATGTTTATCTTACGAAAGGATCTTTATCTTACGAAAGGATCTTTATCTTATGAAAGGATCTTTATCTAATGAAAGGATCTTTATCTAATGAAAGGATCTTTATCTTATGAAAGGATCTTTATCTTATGAAAGGATCTTTATCTTATGAAAGGATCTTTATCTAATGGAAGGATCTTTATCTAATGAAAGGATCTTTATCTAATGAAAGGATCTTTATCTTATGAAAGGATCTTTATCTAATGAAAGGATCTTTATCTAATGAAAGGATCTTTATCTTATGAAAGGATCTTTATCTTATGAAAGGATCTTTATCTTATGAAAGGATCTTTATCTTATGAAAGGATCTTTACCTCATGAAAGGATCTTTATCTTATGAAAGGATCTTTATCTTATGAAAGGATCTTTATCTTATGAAAGGATCTTTATCTTATGAAAGGATCTTTATCTTATGAAAGGATCTTTATCTTATGAAAGGATCTTTATCTTATGAAAGGATCTTTATCTTATGAAAGGATCTTTACCACATGAAAGGATCTTTACCACATGAAAGGATCTTTATCTTATGAAAGGATCTTTATCTTATGAAAGGATCTTTATCTTATGAAAGGATCTTTATCTTATGAAAGGATCTTTATCTTATGAAAGGATCTTTATCTTATGAAAGGATCTTTATCTTACGAAAGGATCTTTATCATATGAAAGGATCTTTATCTTATGAAAGGATCTTTATCTTATGAAAGGATCTTATGAAAGGATCTTTATCTTATGAATGGATCTTTATCCTATGAAAGGATCTTTATCTTATGAAAGGATCTTTATCTTATGAAAGGATCTTTATCTTACGAAAGGATCTTTATCTTATGAAAGGATCTTTATCTTATGAAAGGATCTTTACCACATGAAAGGATCTTTATCTTAAGAAAGGATCTTTATCTTATGAAAGGATCTTTATCTTATGAAAGGATCTTTATCTTATGAAAGGATCTTTATCTTATGAATGGATCTTTATCCTATGAAAGGATCTTTTACTTATGAAAGGATCTTTATCTAATGAAAGGATCTTTATCTAATGAAGGATCTTTATTTATTGAAAGGATCTTTATCTTATGAAAGGATCTTTATCTTATGAAAGGATCTTTACCACATGAAAGGATCTTTATCTTATGAAAGGATCTTTATCTTATGAAAGGATCTTTATCAAACGAAAGGATCTTTAACTAATGAAAGGATCTTTATCTTACGAAAGGATCTTTACCACATGAAAGGATCTTTATCTTATGAAAGGATCTTTATCTTATGAAAGGATCTTTATCTTATGAAAGGATCTTTATCTTATGAAAGGATCTTTATCTAATGAAGGATCTTTAT
The DNA here is from genome assembly GCA_955831195.1 of Pilophorus perplexus. Lineage (NCBI taxonomy): Eukaryota > Metazoa > Arthropoda > Insecta > Hemiptera > Miridae > Pilophorus > Pilophorus perplexus. The sequence continues at coordinate 30,683,051 of OY037011.1, forward strand.
CTAATGAAAGGATCTTTATCTTACGAAAGGATCTTATGAAAGGATCTTTATCTTATGAATGGATCTTTATCCTATGAAAGGATCTTTTACTTATGAAAGGATCATTATCTTATGAAAGGATCTTTATCTTATGAAAGGATCTTTATCTTATGAATGGATCTTTATCCTATGAAAGGATCTTTTACTTATGAAAGGATCTTTATCTAATGAAAGGATCTTTATCTAATGAAGGATCTTTATTTAATGAAAGGATCTTTATCTTATGAAAGGATCTTTATCTTATGAAAGGATCTTTACCACATGAAAGGATCTTTATCTTATGAAAGGATCTTTATCTTATGAACGGATCTTTATCAAACGAAAGGATCTTTAACTAATGAAAGGATCTTTATCTTATGAAAGGATCTTTACCTCATGAAAGGATCTTTATCTTATGAAAGGATCTTTATCTTATGAAAGGATGTTTATCTTACGAAAGGATCTTTATCTTATGAAAGGATCTTTATCTTATGAAAGGATCTTTATCTAATGAAAGGATCTTTATCTTATGAAAGGATCTTTATCTTATGAAAGGATCTTTATCTTATGAAAGGGTCTTTATCTTATGAAAGGATCTTTATCTTATGAAAGGATCTTTATCTTACGAAAGGATCTTTATCTTACGAAAGGATCTTTATCTTATGAAAGGATCTTTACCACATGAAAGGATCTTTATCTTACGAAAGGATCTTTATCTTATGAAAGGATCTTTATCTTACAAAAGGATCTTTATCTTATGAAAGGATCTTTATCTTATGAAAGGATCTTTACCACATGAAAGGATCTTTATCTTATGAAAGGATCTTTATCTTATGAAAGGATCTTTATCTTACGAAAGGATCTTTATCTTATGAAAGGATCTTTATCTAATGAAAGGATCTTTATCTTATGAAAGGATCTTATGAAAGGATCTTTATCTTATGAATGGATCTTTATCCTATGAAAGGATCTTTTACTTATGAAAGGATCATTATCTTATGAAAGGATCATTATCTTATGAAAGGGTCTTTATCTTATGAATGGATCTTTATCCTATGAAAGGATCTTTTACTTATGAAAGGATCTTTATCTAATGAAAGGATCTTTATCTAATGAAGGATCTTTATTTAATGAAAGGATCTTTATCTTATGAAAGGATCTTTATCTTATGAAAGGATCTTTACCACATGAAAGGATCTTTATCTTATGAAAGGATCTTTATCTTATGAAAGGATCTTTATCTTATGAAAGGATCTTTATCAAACGAAAGGATCTTTAACTAATGAAAGGATCTTTATCTTATGAAAGGAACTTTACCTCATGAAAGGATCTTTATCTTATGAAAGGATCTTTATCTTATGAAAGGATCTTTATCTTATGAAAGGATCTTTATCTTATGAAAGGATCTTTATCTAATGAAGGATCTTTATCTAATGAAAGGATCTTTATCGTACGAATGGATCTTTATCTTATGAAAGGATCTTTATCTTATGAAAGGATCTTTACCACATGAAAGGATCTTTACCACATGAAAGGATCTTTATCTTATGAAAGGATCTTTATCTTATGAAAGGATGTTTATCTTACGAAAGGATCTTTATCTTATGAAAGGATCTTTATCTTATGAAAGGATCTTTATCTAATGAAAGGATCTTTATCTAATGAAAGGATCTTTATCTTATGAAAGGATCTTTATCTTATGAAAGGATCTTTATCTTATGAAAGGATCTTTACCACATGAAAGGATCTTTATCTTATGAAAGGATCTTTATCTTATGAAAGGATCTTTATCTTACGAAAGGATCTTTATCTTATGAAAGGATCTTTATCTTATGAAAGGATCTTTATCTTATGAAAGGATCTTTATCTTATGAAAGGATCTTTACCACATGAAAGGATCTTTGCCACATGAAAGGATCTTTATCTTATGAAAGGATCTTTATCTTATGAAAGGATCTTTATCTTATGAAAGGATCTTTATCTTACGAAAGGATCTTTATCTTATGAAAGGATCTTTATCTTATGAAAGGATCTTTACCACATGAAAGGATCTTTGCCACATGAAAGGATCTTTATCTTATGAAAGGATCTTTATCTTATGAAAGGATCTTTATCTTATGAAAGGATCTTTATCTTATGAAAGGATCTTTATCTTATGAAAGGATCTTTATCTTATGAAAGGATCTTTATCTTATGAAAGGATCTTTATCTTATGAAAGGATCTTTATCTTATGAAAGGATCTTATGAAAGGATCTTTATCTTATGAATGGATCTTTATCTTATGAAAGGATCTTTATCTTATGAAAGGATCTTTATCTTATGAAAGAATCTTTATCTAATGAAAGGATCTTTATCTTATGAAAGGATCTTTATCTTATGAAAGGATCTTTATCTTATGAAAGGGTCTTTATCTTATGAAAGGATCTTTATCTTATGAAAGGATCTTTATCTTACGAAAGGATCTTTATCTTACGAAAGGATCTTTATCTTATGAAAGGATCTTTACCACATGAAAGGATCTTTATCTTACGAAAGGATCTTTATCTTATGAAAGGATCTTTATCTTACGAAAGGATCTTTATCTTATGAAAGGATCTTTATCTTATGAAAGGATCTTTACCACATGAAAGGATCTTTATCTTATGAAAGGATCTTTATCTTATGAAAGGATCTTTATCTTACGAAAGGATCTTTATCTTATGAAAGGATCTTTATCTAATGAAAGGATCTTTATCTTATGAAAGGATCTTATGAAAGGATCTTTATCTTATGAATGGATCTTTATCCTATGAAAGGATCTTTTACTTATGAAAGGATCATTATCTTATGAAAGGATCATTATCTTATGAAAGGGTCTTTATCTTATGAATGGATCTTTATCCTATGAAAGGATCTTTTACTTATGAAAGGATCTTTATCTAATGAAAGGATCTTTATCTAATGAAGGATCTTTATTTAATGAAAGGATCTTTATCTTATGAAAGGATCTTTATCTTATGAAAGGATCTTTACCACATGAAAGGATCTTTATCTTATGAAAGGATCTTTATCTTATGAAAGGATCTTTATCAAACGAAAGGATCTTTAACTAATGAAAGGATCTTTATCTTATGAAAGGATCTTTACCTCATGAAAGGATCTTTATCTTATGAAAGGATCTTTATCTTATGAAAGGATCTTTATCTTATGAAAGGATCTTTATCTTATGAAAGGATCTTTATCTAATGAAGGATCTTTATCTAATGAAAGGATCTTTATCGTACGAATGGATCTTTATCTTATGAAAGGATCTTTATCTTATGAAAGGATCTTTACCACATGAAAGGATCTTTACCACATGAAAGGATCTTTATCTTATGAAAGGATCTTTATCTTATGAAAGGATGTTTATCTTACGAAAGGATCTTTATCTTACGAAAGGATCTTTATCTTATGAAAGGATCTTTATCTAATGAAAGGATCTTTATCTAATGAAAGGATCTTTATCTTATGAAAGGATCTTTATCTTATGAAAGGATCTTTATCTTATGAAAGGATCTTTATCTAATGGAAGGATCTTTATCTAATGAAAGGATCTTTATCTAATGAAAGGATCTTTATCTTATGAAAGGATCTTTATCTAATGAAAGGATCTTTATCTAATGAAAGGATCTTTATCTTATGAAAGGATCTTTATCTTATGAAAGGATCTTTATCTTATGAAAGGATCTTTATCTTATGAAAGGATCTTTACCTCATGAAAGGATCTTTATCTTATGAAAGGATCTTTATCTTATGAAAGGATCTTTATCTTATGAAAGGATCTTTATCTTATGAAAGGATCTTTATCTTATGAAAGGATCTTTATCTTATGAAAGGATCTTTATCTTATGAAAGGATCTTTATCTTATGAAAGGATCTTTACCACATGAAAGGATCTTTACCACATGAAAGGATCTTTATCTTATGAAAGGATCTTTATCTTATGAAAGGATCTTTATCTTATGAAAGGATCTTTATCTTATGAAAGGATCTTTATCTTATGAAAGGATCTTTATCTTATGAAAGGATCTTTATCTTACGAAAGGATCTTTATCATATGAAAGGATCTTTATCTTATGAAAGGATCTTTATCTTATGAAAGGATCTTATGAAAGGATCTTTATCTTATGAATGGATCTTTATCCTATGAAAGGATCTTTATCTTATGAAAGGATCTTTATCTTATGAAAGGATCTTTATCTTACGAAAGGATCTTTATCTTATGAAAGGATCTTTATCTTATGAAAGGATCTTTACCACATGAAAGGATCTTTATCTTAAGAAAGGATCTTTATCTTATGAAAGGATCTTTATCTTATGAAAGGATCTTTATCTTATGAAAGGATCTTTATCTTATGAATGGATCTTTATCCTATGAAAGGATCTTTTACTTATGAAAGGATCTTTATCTAATGAAAGGATCTTTATCTAATGAAGGATCTTTATTTATTGAAAGGATCTTTATCTTATGAAAGGATCTTTATCTTATGAAAGGATCTTTACCACATGAAAGGATCTTTATCTTATGAAAGGATCTTTATCTTATGAAAGGATCTTTATCAAACGAAAGGATCTTTAACTAATGAAAGGATCTTTATCTTACGAAAGGATCTTTACCACATGAAAGGATCTTTATCTTATGAAAGGATCTTTATCTTATGAAAGGATCTTTATCTTATGAAAGGATCTTTATCTTATGAAAGGATCTTTATCTAATGAAGGATCTTTATCTAATGAAAGGATCTTTATCTTACGAAAGGATCTTATGAAAGGATCTTTATCTTATGAATGGATCTTTATCCTATGAAAGGATCTTTTACTTATGAAAGGATCATTATCTTATGAAAGGATCTTTATCTTATGAAAGGATCTTTATCTTATGAATGGATCTTTATCCTATGAAAGGATCTTTTACTTATGAAAGGATCTTTATCTAATGAAAGGATCTTTATCTAATGAAGGATCTTTATTTAATGAAAGGATCTTTATCTTATGAAAGGATCTTTATCTTATGAAAGGATCTTTACCACATGAAAGGATCTTTATCTTATGAAAGGATCTTTATCTTATGAACGGATCTTTATCAAACGAAAGGATCTTTAACTAATGAAAGGATCTTTATCTTATGAAAGGATCTTTACCTCATGAAAGGATCTTTATCTTATGAAAGGATCTTTATCTTATGAAAGGATGTTTATCTTACGAAAGGATCTTTATCTTATGAAAGGATCTTTATCTTATGAAAGGATCTTTATCTAATGAAAGGATCTTTATCTTATGAAAGGATCTTTATCTTATGAAAGGATCTTTATCTTATGAAAGGGTCTTTATCTTATGAAAGGATCTTTATCTTATGAAAGGATCTTTATCTTACGAAAGGATCTTTATCTTACGAAAGGATCTTTATCTTATGAAAGGATCTTTACCACATGAAAGGATCTTTATCTTACGAAAGGATCTTTATCTTATGAAAGGATCTTTATCTTACAAAAGGATCTTTATCTTATGAAAGGATCTTTATCTTATGAAAGGATCTTTACCACATGAAAGGATCTTTATCTTATGAAAGGATCTTTATCTTATGAAAGGATCTTTATCTTACGAAAGGATCTTTATCTTATGAAAGGATCTTTATCTAATGAAAGGATCTTTATCTTATGAAAGGATCTTATGAAAGGATCTTTATCTTATGAATGGATCTTTATCCTATGAAAGGATCTTTTACTTATGAAAGGATCATTATCTTATGAAAGGATCATTATCTTATGAAAGGGTCTTTATCTTATGAATGGATCTTTATCCTATGAAAGGATCTTTTACTTATGAAAGGATCTTTATCTAATGAAAGGATCTTTATCTAATGAAGGATCTTTATTTAATGAAAGGATCTTTATCTTATGAAAGGATCTTTATCTTATGAAAGGATCTTTACCACATGAAAGGATCTTTATCTTATGAAAGGATCTTTATCTTATGAAAGGATCTTTATCTTATGAAAGGATCTTTATCAAACGAAAGGATCTTTAACTAATGAAAGGATCTTTATCTTATGAAAGGAACTTTACCTCATGAAAGGATCTTTATCTTATGAAAGGATCTTTATCTTATGAAAGGATCTTTATCTTATGAAAGGATCTTTATCTTATGAAAGGATCTTTATCTAATGAAGGATCTTTATCTAATGAAAGGATCTTTATCGTACGAATGGATCTTTATCTTATGAAAGGATCTTTATCTTATGAAAGGATCTTTACCACATGAAAGGATCTTTACCACATGAAAGGATCTTTATCTTATGAAAGGATCTTTATCTTATGAAAGGATGTTTATCTTACGAAAGGATCTTTATCTTATGAAAGGATCTTTATCTTATGAAAGGATCTTTATCTAATGAAAGGATCTTTATCTAATGAAAGGATCTTTATCTTATGAAAGGATCTTTATCTTATGAAAGGATCTTTATCTTATGAAAGGATCTTTACCACATGAAAGGATCTTTATCTTATGAAAGGATCTTTATCTTATGAAAGGATCTTTATCTTATGAAAGGATCTTTATCTTATGAAAGGATCTTTATCTTATGAAAGGATCTTTATCTTATGAAAGGATCTTTATCTTACGAAAGGATCTTTATCATATGAAAGGATCTTTATCTTATGAAAGGATCTTTATCTTATGAAAGGATCTTATGAAAGGATCTTTATCTTATGAATGGATCTTTATCCTATGAAAGGATCTTTATCTTATGAAAGGATCTTTATCTTATGAAAGGATCTTTATCTTATGAAAGGATCTTTATCTAATGGAAGGATCTTTACCTAATGAAAGGATCTTTATCTTATGAAAGGATCTTTATCTTATGAAAGGATCTTTATCTTATGAAAGGATCTTTATCTAATGAAAGGATCTTTATCTAATGAAAGGATCTTTATCTTATGAAAGGATCTTTATCTTATGAAAGGATCTTTATCTTATGAAAGGATCTTTACCACATGAAAGGATCTTTATCTTATGAAAGGATCTTTACCACATGAAAGGATCTTTACCACATGAAAGGATCTTTATCTTATGAAAGGATCTTTATCTTATGAAAGGATCTTTATCTTATGAAAGGATCTTTATCTTATGAAAGGATCTTTATCTTACGAAAGGATCTTTATCTTATGAAAGGATCTTTATCTTATGAAAGGATCTTTATCTTACGAAAGGATCTTTATCTTATGAAAGGATCTTTATCTTATGAAAGGATCTTTACCACATGAAAGGATCTTTACCACATGAAAGGATCTTTATCTTATGAAAGGATGTTTATCTTACGAAAGGATCTTTATCTTATGAAAGGATCTTTATCTTATGAAAGGATCTTTATCTAATGAAAGGATCTTTATCTAATGAAAGGATCTTTATCTTATGAAAGGATCTTTATCTTATGAAAGGATCTTTATCTTATGAAAGGATCTTTATCTAATGGAAGGATCTTTACCTAATGAAAGGATCTTTATCTTATGAAAGGATCTTTATCTTATGAAAGGATCTTTATCTTATGAAAGGATCTTTATCTAATGAAAGGATCTTTATCTTATGAAAGGATCTTTATCTTATGAAAGGATCTTTATCTAATGAAAGGATCTTTATCTAATGAAAGGATCTTTATCTAATGAAAGGATCTTTATCTTACGAAAGGATCTTTATCTTATGAAAGGATCTTTATCTTATGAAAGGATCTTTACCTCAGGAAAGGATCTTTATCTTATGAAAGGATCTTTACCACATGAAAGGATCTTTATCTTATGAAAGGATCTTTATCTTATGAAAGGATCTTTATCTTATGAAAGGATCTTTATCTTATGAAAAGATCTTTATCTTACGAAAGGATCTTTATCTTACGAAAGGATCGTTATCTTATGAAAGGATCTTTACCACATGAAGGGTCTTTATCTTATGAAAGGATCTTTATCTTATGAAAGGATCTTTATCTTATGAAAGGATCTTTATCTTATGAAAGGATCTTTACCACATGAAAGGATCTTTATCTTATGAAAGGATCTTTACCACATGAAAGGATCTTTACCACATGAAAGGATCTTTATCTTATGAAAGGATCTTTATCTTATGAAAGGATCTTTATCTTATGAAAGGATCTTTATCTTATGAAAGGATCTTTATCTTACGAAAGGATCTTTATCTTATGAAAGGATCTTTATCTTATGAAAGGATCTTTACCACATGAAAGGATCTTTGCCACATGAAAGGATCTTTATCTTATGAAAGGATCTTTATCTCATGAAAGGATCTTTATCTTATGAAAGGATCTTTATCTTACGAAAGGATCTTTATCTTATGAAAGGATCTTTATCTAATGAAAGGATCTTTATCTAATGAAAGGATCTTTATCTAATGAAAGGATCTTTATCTTACGAAAGGATCTTTATCTTATGAAAGGATCTTTATCTTATGAAAGGATCTTTACCTCAGGAAAGGATCTTTATCTTATGAAAGGATCTTTATCTTATGAAAGGATCTTTACCACATGAAAGGATCTTTATCTTATGAAAGGATCTTTATCTTATGAAAGGATCTTTATCTTATGAAAGGATCTTTATCTTATGAAAAGATCTTTATCTTACGAAAGGATCTTTATCTTACGAAAGGATCGTTATCTTATGAAAGGATCTTTACCACATGAAGGGTCTTTATCTTATGAAAGGATCTTTATCTTATGAAAGGATCTTTATCTTATGAAAGGATCTTTATCTTATGAAAGGATCTTTACCACATGAAAGGATCTTTATCTTATGAAAGGATCTTTACCACATGAAAGGATCTTTACCACATGAAAGGATCTTTATCTTATGAAAGGATCTTTATCTTATGAAAGGATCTTTATCTTATGAAAGGATCTTTACCACATGAAAGGATCTTTGCCACATGAAAGGATCTTTATCTTATGAAAGGATCTTTATCTTATGAAAGGATCTTTATCTTATGAAAGGATCTTTATCTTACGAAAGGATCTTTATCTTATGAAAGGATCTTTATCTTATGAAAGGATCTTTACCACATGAAAGGATCTTTGCCACATGAAAGGATCTTTATCTTATGAAAGGATCTTTATCTTATGAAAGGATCTTTATCTTATGAAAGGATCTTTATCTTATGAAAGGATCTTTATCTTATGAAAGGATCTTTATCTTATGAAAGGATCTTTATCTTATGAAAGGATCTTTATCTTATGAAAGGATCTTATGAAAGGATCTTTATCTTATGAATGGATCTTTATCTTATGAAAGGATCTTTATCTTATGAAAGGATCTTTATCTTATGAAAGAATCTTTATCTAATGAAAGGATCTTTATCTTATGAAAGGATCTTTATCTTATGAAAGGATCTTTATCTTATGAAAGGGTCTTTATCTTATGAAAGGATCTTTATCTTATGAAAGGATCTTTATCTTACGAAAGGATCTTTATCTTACGAAAGGATCTTTATCTTATGAAAGGATCTTTACCACATGAAAGGATCTTTATCTTACGAAAGGATCTTTATCTTATGAAAGGATCTTTATCTTACGAAAGGATCTTTATCTTATGAAAGGATCTTTATCTTATGAAAGGATCTTTACCACATGAAAGGATCTTTATCTTAAGAAAGGATCTTTATCTTATGAAAGGATCTTTATCTTACGAAAGGATCTTTATCTTATGAAAGGATCTTTATCTAATGAAAGGATCTTTATCTTATGAAAGGATCTTATGAAAGGATCTTTATCTTATGAATGGATCTTTATCCTATGAAAGGATCTTTTACTTATGAAAGGATCTTTATCTTATGAAAGGATCTTTACCACATGAAAGGATCTTTATCTTATGAAAGGATCTTTATCTTATGAAAGGATCTTTATCAAACGAAAGGATCTTTAACTAATGAAAGGATCTTTATCTTATGAAAGGATCTTTACCTCATGAAAGGATCTTTATCTTATGAAAGGATCTTTACCACATGAAAGGATCTTTACCACATGAAAGGATCTTTATCTTATGAAAGGATCTTTATCTTATGAAAGGATCTTTATCTTATGAAAGGATCTTTATCTTATGAAAGGATCTTTATCTTACGAAAGGATCTTTATCTTATGAAAGGATCTTTATCTTATGAAAGGATCTTTATCTTACGAAAGGATCTTTATCTTATGAAAGGATCTTTATCTTATGAAAGGATCTTTACCACATGAAAGGATCTTTACCACATGAAAGGATCTTTATCTTATGAAAGGATGTTTATCTTACGAAAGGATCTTTATCTTATGAAAGGATCTTTATCTTATGAAAGGATCTTTATCTAATGAAAGGATCTTTATCTAATGAAAGGATCTTTATCTTATGAAAGGATCTTTATCTTATGAAAGGATCTTTATCTTATGAAAGGATCTTTATCTAATGGAAGGATCTTTACCTAATGAAAGGATCTTTATCTTATGAAAGGATCTTTATCTTATGAAAGGATCTTTATCTTATGAAAGGATCTTTATCTAATGAAAGGATCTTTATCTTATGAAAGGATCTTTATCTTATGAAAGGATCTTTATCTAATGAAAGGATCTTTATCTAATGAAAGGATCTTTATCTAATGAAAGGATCTTTATCTTACGAAAGGATCTTTATCTTATGAAAGGATCTTTATCTTATGAAAGGATCTTTACCTCAGGAAAGGATCTTTATCTTATGAAAGGATCTTTATCTTATGAAAGGATCTTTACCACATGAAAGGATCTTTATCTTATGAAAGGATCTTTATCTTATGAAAGGATCTTTATCTTATGAAAGGATCTTTATCTTATGAAAAGATCTTTATCTTACGAAAGGATCTTTATCTTACGAAAGGATCGTTATCTTATGAAAGGATCTTTACCACATGAAGGGTCTTTATCTTATGAAAGGATCTTTATCTTATGAAAGGATCTTTATCTTATGAAAGGATCTTTATCTTATGAAAGGATCTTTACCACATGAAAGGATCTTTATCTTATGAAAGGATCTTTACCACATGAAAGGATCTTTACCACATGAAAGGATCTTTATCTTATGAAAGGATCTTTATCTTATGAAAGGATCTTTATCTTATGAAAGGATCTTTATCTTATGAAAGGATCTTTATCTTACGAAAGGATCTTTATCTTATGAAAGGATCTTTATCTTATGAAAGGATCTTTACCACATGAAAGGATCTTTGCCACATGAAAGGATCTTTATCTTATGAAAGGATCTTTATCTCATGAAAGGATCTTTATCTTATGAAAGGATCTTTATCTTACGAAAGGATCTTTATCTTATGAAAGGATCTTTATCTAATGAAAGGATCTTTATCTAATGAAAGGATCTTTATCTAATGAAAGGATCTTTATCTTACGAAAGGATCTTTATCTTATGAAAGGATCTTTATCTTATGAAAGGATCTTTACCTCAGGAAAGGATCTTTATCTTATGAAAGGATCTTTATCTTATGAAAGGATCTTTACCACATGAAAGGATCTTTATCTTATGAAAGGATCTTTATCTTATGAAAGGATCTTTATCTTATGAAAGGATCTTTATCTTATGAAAAGATCTTTATCTTACGAAAGGATCTTTATCTTACGAAAGGATCGTTATCTTATGAAAGGATCTTTACCACATGAAGGGTCTTTATCTTATGAAAGGATCTTTATCTTATGAAAGGATCTTTATCTTATGAAAGGATCTTTATCTTATGAAAGGATCTTTACCACATGAAAGGATCTTTATCTTATGAAAGGATCTTTACCACATGAAAGGATCTTTACCACATGAAAGGATCTTTATCTTATGAAAGGATCTTTATCTTATGAAAGGATCTTTATCTTATGAAAGGATCTTTATCTTATGAAAGGATCTTTATCTTACGAAAGGATCTTTATCTTATGAAAGGATCTTTATCTTATGAAAGGATCTTTACCACATGAAAGGATCTTTGCCACATGAAAGGATCTTTATCTTATGAAAGGATCTTTATCTTATGAAAGGATCTTTATCTTATGAAAGGATCTTTATCTTACGAAAGGATCTTTATCTTATGAAAGGATCTTTATCTTATGAAAGGATCTTTACCACATGAAAGGATCTTTGCCACATGAAAGGATCTTTATCTTATGAAAGGATCTTTATCTTATGAAAGGATCTTTATCTTATGAAAGGATCTTTATCTTATGAAAGGATCTTTATCTTATGAAAGGATCTTTATCTTATGAAAGGATCTTTATCTTATGAAAGGATCTTTATCTTATGAAAGGATCTTATGAAAGGATCTTTATCTTATGAATGGATCTTTATCTTATGAAAGGATCTTTATCTTATGAAAGGATCTTTATCTTATGAAAGAATCTTTATCTAATGAAAGGATCTTTATCTTATGAAAGGATCTTTATCTTATGAAAGGATCTTTATCTTATGAAAGGGTCTTTATCTTATGAAAGGATCTTTATCTTATGAAAGGATCTTTATCTTACGAAAGGATCTTTATCTTACGAAAGGATCTTTATCTTATGAAAGGATCTTTACCACATGAAAGGATCTTTATCTTACGAAAGGATCTTTATCTTATGAAAGGATCTTTATCTTACGAAAGGATCTTTATCTTATGAAAGGATCTTTATCTTATGAAAGGATCTTTACCACATGAAAGGATCTTTATCTTAAGAAAGGATCTTTATCTTATGAAAGGATCTTTATCTTACGAAAGGATCTTTATCTTATGAAAGGATCTTTATCTAATGAAAGGATCTTTATCTTATGAAAGGATCTTATGAAAGGATCTTTATCTTATGAATGGATCTTTATCCTATGAAAGGATCTTTTACTTATGAAAGGATCATTATCTTATGAAAGGATCATTATCTTATGAAAGGGTCTTTATCTTATGAATGGATCTTTATCCTATGAAAGGATCTTTTACTTATGAAAGGATCTTTATCTAATGAAAGGATCTTTATCTAATGAAGGATCTTTATTTAATGAAAGGATCTTTATCTTATGAAAGGATCTTTATCTTATGAAAGGATCTTTACCACATGAAAGGATCTTTATCTTATGAAAGGATCTTTATCTTATGAAAGGATCTTTATCAAACGAAAGGATCTTTAACTAATGAAAGGATCTTCATCTTATGAAAGGATCTTTACCTCATGAAAGGATCTTTATCTTATGAAAGGATCTTTATCTTATGAAAGGATCTTTATCTTATGAAAGGATCTTTATCTTATGAAAGGATCTTTATCTAATGAAGGATCTTTATCTAATGAAAGGATCTTTATCGTACGAATGGATCTTTATCTTATGAAAGGATCTTTATCTTATGAAAGGATCTTTACCACATGAAAGGATCTTTACCACATGAAAGGATCTTTATCTTATGAAAGGATCTTTATCTTATGAAAGGATGTTTATCTTACGAAAGGATCTTTATCTTACGAAAGGATCTTTATCTTATGAAAGGATCTTTATCTAATGAAAGGATCTTTATCTAATGAAAGGATCTTTATCTTATGAAAGGATCTTTATCTTATGAAAGGATCTTTATCTTATGAAAGGATCTTTATCTAATGGAAGGATCTTTATCTAATGAAAGGATCTTTATCTAATGAAAGGATCTTTATCTTATGAAAGGATCTTTATCTAATGAAAGGATCTTTATCTAATGAAAGGATCTTTATCTTATGAAAGGATCTTTATCTTATGAAAGGATCTTTATCTTATGAAAGGATCTTTATCTTATGAAAGGATCTTTACCTCATGAAAGGATCTTTATCTTATGAAAGGATCTTTATCTTATGAAAGGATCTTTATCTTATGAAAGGATTTTTATCTTATGAAAGGATCTTTATCTTATGAAAGGATCTTTATCTTATGAAAGGATCTTTATCTTATGAAAGGATCTTTATCTTATGAAAGGATCTTTACCACATGAAAGGATCTTTACCACATGAAAGGATCTTTATCTTATGAAAGGATCTTTATCTTATGAAAGGATCTTTATCTTATGAAAGGATCTTTATCTTATGAAAGGATCTTTATCTTATGAAAGGATCTTTATCTTATGAAAGGATCTTTATCTTACGAAAGGATCTTTATCATATGAAAGGATCTTTATCTTATGAAAGGATCTTTATCTTATGAAAGGATCTTATGAAAGGATCTTTATCTTATGAATGGATCTTTATCCTATGAAAGGATCTTTATCTTATGAAAGGATCTTTATCTTATGAAAGGATCTTTATCTTACGAAAGGATCTTTATCTTATGAAAGGATCTTTATCTTATGAAAGGATCTTTACCACATGAAAGGATCTTTATCTTAAGAAAGGATCTTTATCTTATGAAAGGATCTTTATCTTATGAAAGGATCTTTATCTTATGAAAGGATCTTTATCTTATGAATGGATCTTTATCCTATGAAAGGATCTTTTACTTATGAAAGGATCTTTATCTAATGAAAGGATCTTTATCTAATGAAGGATCTTTATTTATTGAAAGGATCTTTATCTTATGAAAGGATCTTTATCTTATGAAAGGATCTTTACCACATGAAAGGATCTTTATCTTATGAAAGGATCTTTATCTTATGAAAGGATCTTTATCAAACGAAAGGATCTTTAACTAATGAAAGGATCTTTATCTTACGAAAGGATCTTTACCACATGAAAGGATCTTTATCTTATGAAAGGATCTTTATCTTATGAAAGGATCTTTATCTTATGAAAGGATCTTTATCTTATGAAAGGATCTTTATCTAATGAAGGATCTTTATCTAATGAAAGGATCTTTATCTTACGAAAGGATCTTATGAAAGGATCTTTATCTTATGAATGGATCTTTATCCTATGAAAGGATCTTTTACTTATGAAAGGATCATTATCTTATGAAAGGATCTTTATCTTATGAAAGGATCTTTATCTTATGAATGGATCTTTATCCTATGAAAGGATCTTTTACTTATGAAAGGATCTTTATCTAATGAAAGGATCTTTATCTAATGAAGGATCTTTATTTAATGAAAGGATCTTTATCTTATGAAAGGATCTTTATCTTATGAAAGGATCTTTACCACATGAAAGGATCTTTATCTTATGAAAGGATCTTTATCTTATGAACGGATCTTTATCAAACGAAAGGATCTTTAACTAATGAAAGGATCTTTATCTTATGAAAGGATCTTTACCTCATGAAAGGATCTTTATCTTATGAAAGGATCTTTATCTTATGAAAGGATGTTTATCTTACGAAAGGATCTTTATCTTATGAAAGGATCTTTATCTTATGAAAGGGTCTTTATCTTATGAAAGGATCTTTATCTTATGAAAGGATCTTTATCTTACGAAAGGATCTTTATCTTACGAAAGGATCTTTATCTTATGAAAGGATCTTTACCACATGAAAGGATCTTTATCTTACGAAAGGATCTTTATCTTATGAAAGGATCTTTATCTTACAAAAGGATCTTTATCTTATGAAAGGATATTTATCTTATGAAAGGATCTTTACCACATGAAAGGATCTTTATCTTATGAAAGGATCTTTATCTTATGAAAGGATCTTTATCTTACGAAAGGATCTTTATCTTATGAAAGGATCTTTATCTAATGAAAGGATCTTTATCTTATGAAAGGATCTTATGAAAGGATCTTTATCTTATGAATGGATCTTTATCCTATGAAAGGATCTTTTACTTATGAAAGGATCATTATCTTATGAAAGGATCATTATCTTATGAAAGGGTCTTTATCTTATGAATGGATCTTTATCCTATGAAAGGATCTTTTACTTATGAAAGGATCTTTATCTAATGAAAGGATCTTTATCTAATGAAGGATCTTTATTTAATGAAAGGATCTTTATCTTATGAAAGGATCTTTATCTTATGAAAGGATCTTTACCACATGAAAGGATCTTTATCTTATGAAAGGATCTTTATCTTATGAAAGGATCTTTATCTTATGAAAGGATCTTTATCAAACGAAAGGATCTTTAACTAATGAAAGGATCTTTATCTTATGAAAGGAACTTTACCTCATGAAAGGATCTTTATCTTATGAAAGGATCTTTATCTTATGAAAGGATCTTTATCTTATGAAAGGATCTTTATCTTATGAAAGGATCTTTATCTAATGAAGGATCTTTATCTAATGAAAGGATCTTTATCGTACGAATGGATCTTTATCTTATGAAAGGATCTTTATCTTATGAAAGGATCTTTACCACATGAAAGGATCTTTACCACATGAAAGGATCTTTATCTTATGAAAGGATCTTTATCTTATGAAAGGATGTTTATCTTACGAAAGGATCTTTATCTTATGAAAGGATCTTTATCTTATGAAAGGATCTTTATCTAATGAAAGGATCTTTATCTAATGAAAGGATCTTTATCTTATGAAAGGATCTTTATCTTATGAAAGGATCTTTATCTTATGAAAGGATCTTTACCACATGAAAGGATCTTTATCTTATGAAAGGATCTTTATCTTATGAAAGGATCTTTATCTTATGAAAGGATCTTTATCTTATGAAAGGATCTTTATCTTATGAAAGGATCTTTATCTTATGAAAGGATCTTTATCTTACGAAAGGATCTTTATCATATGAAAGGATCTTTATCTTATGAAAGGATCTTTATCTTATGAAAGGATCTTATGAAAGGATCTTTATCTTATGAATGGATCTTTATCCTATGAAAGGATCTTTATCTTATGAAAGGATCTTTATCTTATGAAAGGATCTTTATCTTATGAAAGGATCTTATGAAAGGATCTTTATCTTATGAATGGATCTTTATCCTATGAAAGGATCTTTATCTTATGAAAGGATCTTTATCTTATGAAAGGATCTTTATCTTACGAAAGGATCTTTATCTTATGAAAGGATCTTTATCTTATGAAAGGATCTTTACCACATGAAAGGATCTTTATCTTATGAAAGGATCTTTATCTTATGAAAGGATCTTTATCTTATGAAAGGATCTTCATCTTATGAAAGGATCTTTATCTTATGAATGGATCTTTATCCTATGAAAGGATCTTTTACTTATGAAAGGATCTTTATCTAATGAAAGGATCTTTATCTAATGAAGGAGCTTTATTTAATGAAAGGATCTTTATCTTATGAAAGGATCTTTATCTTATGAAAGGATCTTTACCACATGAAAGGATCTTTATCTTATGAAAGGATCTTTATCTTATGAAAGGATCTTTATCAAACGAAAGGATCTTTAACTAATGAAAGGATCTTTATCTTACGAAAGGATCTTTACCACATGAAAGGATCTTTATCTTATGAAAGGATCTTTATCTTATGAAAGGATCTTTATCTTATGAAAGGATCTTTATCTTATGAAAGGATCTTTATCTAATGAAGGATCTTTATCTAATGAAAGGATCTTTATCTTACGAAAGGATCTTATGAAAGGATCTTTATCTTATGAATGGATCTTTATCCTATGAAAGGATCTTTTACTTATGAAAGGATCATTATCTTATGAAAGGATCTTTATCTTATGAAAGGATCTTTATCTTATGAATGGATCTTTATCCTATGAAAGGATCTTTTACTTATGAAAGGATCTTTATCTGATGAAAGGATCTTTATCTAATGAAGGATCTTTATTTAATGAAAGGATCTTTATCTTATGAAAGGATCTTTATCTTATGAAAGGATCTTTACCACATGAAAGGATCTTTATCTTATGAAAGGATCTTTATCTTATGAACGGATCTTTATCAAACGAAAGGATCTTTAACTAATGAAAGGATCTTTATCTTATGAAAGGATCTTTACCTCATGAAAGGATCTTTATCTTATGAAAGGATCTTTATCTTATGAAAGGATGTTTATCTTATGAAAGGATCTTTACCACATGAAAGGATCTTTATCTTATGAAAGGATCTTTATCTTATGAAAGGATCTTTATCAAACGAAAGGATCTTTAACTAATGAAAGGATCTTTATCTTATGAAAGGATCTTTACCTCAGGAAAGGATCTTTATCTTATGAAAGGATCTTTATCTTATGAAAGGATCTTTACCACATGAAAGGATCTTTATCTTATGAAAGGATCTTTATCTTATGAAAGGATCTTTATCTTATGAAAGGATCTTTATCTTATGAAAAGATCTTTATCTTACGAAAGGATCTTTATCTTACGAAAGGATCGTTATCTTATGAAAGGATCTTTACCACATGAAGGGTCTTTATCTTATGAAAGGATCTTTATCTTATGAAAGGATCTTTATCTTATGAAAGGATCTTTACCACATGAAAGGATCTTTATCTTATGAAAGGATCTTTACCACATGAAAGGATCTTTACCACATGAAAGGATCTTTATCTTATGAAAGGATCTTTATCTTATGAAAGGATCTTTATCTTATGAAAGGATCTTTATCTTATGAAAGGATCTTTATCTTACGAAAGGATCTTTATCTTATGAAAGGATCTTTATCTTATGAAAGGATCTTTACCACATGAAAGGATCTTTGCCACATGAAAGGATCTTTATCTTATGAAAGGATCTTTATCTCATGAAAGGATCTTTATCTTATGAAAGGATCTTTATCTTACGAAAGGATCTTTATCTTATGAAAGGATCTTTATCTAATGAAAGGATCTTTATCTAATGAAAGGATCTTTATCTAATGAAAGGATCTTTATCTTATGAAAGGATCTTTATCTTATGAAAGGATCTTTACCACATGAAAGGATCTTTATCTTATGAAAGGATCTTTATCTTATGAAAGGATCTTTATCTTATGAAAGGATCTTTATCTTATGAAAAGATCTTTATCTTACGAAAGGATCTTTATCTTACGAAAGGATCGTTATCTTATGAAAGGATCTTTACCACATGAAGGGTCTTTATCTTATGAAAGGATCTTTATCTTATGAAAGGATCTTTATCTTATGAAAGGATCTTTATCTTATGAAAGGATCTTTACCACATGAAAGGATCTTTATCTTATGAAAGGATCTTTACCACATGAAAGGATCTTTACCACATGAAAGGATCTTTATCTTATGAAAGGATCTTTATCTTATGAAAGGATCTTTATCTTATGAAAGGATCTTTATCTTATGAAAGGATCTTTATCTTATGAAAGGATCTTTATCTTACGAAAGGATCTTTATCTTATGAAAGGATCTTTATCTTATGAAAGGATCTTTACCACATGAAAGGATCTTTGCCACATGAAAGGATCTTTATCTTATGAAAGGATCTTTATCTTATGAAAGGATCTTTATCTTATGAAAGGATCTTTATCTTACGAAAGGATCTTTATCTTATGAAAGGATCTTTATCTTATGAAAGGATCTTTACCACATGAAAGGATCTTTGCCACATGAAAGGATCTTTATCTTATGAAAGGATCTTTATCTTATGAAAGGATCTTTATCTTATGAAAGGATCTTTATCTTATGAAAGGATCTTTATCTTATGAAAGGATCTTTATCTTATGAAAGGATCTTTATCTTATGAAAGGATCTTTATCTTATGAAAGGATCTTTATCTTATGAAAGGATCTTTATCTAATGAAGGATCTTTATCTAATGAAAGGATCTTTATCTTATGAAAGGATCTTTATCTTATGAATGGATCTTTATCCTATGAAAGGATCTTTTACTTATGAAAGGATCTTTATCTAATGAAAGGATCTTTATCTAATGAAGGATCTTTATTTAATGAAAGGATCTTTATCTTATGAAAGGATCTTTATCTTATGAAAGGATCTTTACCACATGAAAGGATCTTTATCTTATGAAAGGATCTTTATCTTATGAAAGGATCTTTATCAAACGAAAGGATCTTTAACTAATGAAAGGATCTTTATCTTATGAAAGGATCTTTACCTCATGAAAGGATCTTTATCTGATGAAAGGATCTTTATCTTATGAAAGGATCATTATCTTATGAAAGGATCTTTATCTTATGAAAGGATCTTTATCTAATGAAGGATCTTTATCTAATGAAAGGATCTTTATCTTACGAAAGGATCTTTATCTTATGAAAGGATCTTTATCTTATGAAAGGATCTTTACCACATGAAAGGATCTTTACCACATGAAAGGATCTTTATCTTATGAAAGGATCTTTATCTTATGAAAGGATGTTTATCTTACGAAAGGATCTTTATCTTATGAAAGGATCTTTATCTTATGAAAGGATCTTTATCTAATGAAAGGATCTTTATCTAATGAAAGGATCTTTATCTTATGAAAGGATCTTTATCTTATGAAAGGATCTTTATCTTATGAAAGGATCTTTATCTAATGGAAGGATCTTTACCTAATGAAAGGATCTTTATCTTATGAAAGGATCTTTATCTTATGAAAGGATCTTTATCTTATGAAAGGATCTTTATCTAATGAAAGGATCTTTATCTTATGAAAGGATCTTTATCTTATGAAAGGATCTTTATCTAATGAAAGGATCTTTATCTAATGAAAGGATCTTTATCTAATGAAAGGATCTTTATCTTACGAAAGGATCTTTATCTTATGAAAGGATCTTTATCTTATGAAAGGATCTTTACCTCAGGAAAGGATCTTTATCTTATGAAAGGATCTTTATCTTATGAAAGGATCTTTACCACATGAAAGGATCTTTATCTTATGAAAGGATCTTTATCTTATGAAAGGATCTTTATCTTATGAAAGGATCTTTATCTTATGAAAAGATCTTTATCTTACGAAAGGATCTTTATCTTACGAAAGGATCGTTATCTTATGAAAGGATCTTTACCACATGAAGGGTCTTTATCTTATGAAAGGATCTTTATCTTATGAAAGGATCTTTATCTTATGAAAGGATCTTTATCTTATGAAAGGATCTTTACCACATGAAAGGATCTTTATCTTATGAAAGGATCTTTACCACATGAAAGGATCTTTACCACATGAAAGGATCTTTATCTTATGAAAGGATCTTTATCTTATGAAAGGATCTTTATCTTATGAAAGGATCTTTATCTTATGAAAGGATCTTTATCTTACGAAAGGATCTTTATCTTATGAAAGGATCTTTATCTTATGAAAGGATCTTTACCACATGAAAGGATCTTTGCCACATGAAAGGATCTTTATCTTATGAAAGGATCTTTATCTCATGAAAGGATCTTTATCTTATGAAAGGATCTTTATCTTACGAAAGGATCTTTATCTTATGAAAGGATCTTTATCTAATGAAAGGATCTTTATCTAATGAAAGGATCTTTATCTAATGAAAGGATCTTTATCTTACGAAAGGATCTTTATCTTATGAAAGGATCTTTATCTTATGAAAGGATCTTTACCTCAGGAAAGGATCTTTATCTTATGAAAGGATCTTTATCTTATGAAAGGATCTTTACCACATGAAAGGATCTTTATCTTATGAAAGGATCTTTATCTTATGAAAGGATCTTTATCTTATGAAAGGATCTTTATCTTATGAAAAGATCTTTATCTTACGAAAGGATCTTTATCTTACGAAAGGATCGTTATCTTATGAAAGGATCTTTACCACATGAAGGGTCTTTATCTTATGAAAGGATCTTTATCTTATGAAAGGATCTTTCCCTTATGAAAGGATCTTTATCTTATGAAAGGATCTTTACCACATGAAAGGATCTTTATCTTATGAAAGGATCTTTACCACATGAAAGGATCTTTACCACATGAAAGGATCTTTATCTTATGAAAGGATCTTTATCTTATGAAAGGATCTTTATCTTATGAAAGGATCTTTATCTTATGAAAGGATCTTTATCTTATGAAAGGATCTTTATCTTATGAAAGGATCTTTATCTTATGAAAGGATCTTTACCACATGAAAGGATCTTTGCCACATGAAAGGATCTTTATCTTATGAAAGGATCTTTATCTTATGAAAGGATCTTTATCTTATGAAAGGATCTTTATCTTACGAAAGGATCTTTATCTTATGAAAGGATCTTTATCTTATGAAAGGATCTTTACCACATGAAAGGATCTTTGCCACATGAAAGGATCTTTATCTTATGAAAGGATCTTTATCTTATGAAAGGATCTTTATCTTATGAAAGGATCTTTATCTTATGAAAGGATCTTTATCTTATGAAAGGATCTTTATCTTATGAAAGGATCTTTATCTTATGAAAGGATCTTTATCTTATGAAAGGATCTTATGAAAGGATCTTTATCTTATGAATGGATCTTTACCACATGAAAGGATCTTTATCTTATGAAAGGATCTTTATCTTATGAAAGGATCTTTATCCTATGAAAGGATCTTTATCTTATGAAAGGATCATTATCTTATGAAAGGATCATTATCTTATGAAAGGGTCTTTATCTTATGAATGGATCTTTATCCTATGAAAGGATCTTTTACTTATGAAAGGATCTTTATCTAATGAAAGGATCTTTATCTAATGAAGGATCTTTATTTAATGAAAGGATCTTTATCTTATGAAAGGATCTTTATCTTATGAAAGGATCTTTACCACATGAAAGGATCTTTATCTTATGAAAGGATCTTTATCTTATGAAAGGATCTTTATCAAACGAAAGGATCTTTAACTAATGAAAGGATCTTTATCTTATGAAAGGATCTTTACCTCATGAAAGGATCTTTATCTTATGAAAGGATCTTTATCTTATGAAAGGATCTTTATCTTATGAAAGGATCTTTATCTTATGAAAGGATCTTTATCTAATGAAGGATCTTTATCTAATGAAAGGATCTTTATCGTACGAATGGATCTTTATCTTATGAAAGGATCTTTATCTTATGAAAGGATCTTTACCACATGAAAGGATCTTTACCACATGAAAGGATCTTTATCTTATGAAAGGATCTTTATCTTATGAAAGGATGTTTATCTTACGAAAGGATCTTTATCTTACGAAAGGATCTTTATCTTATGAAAGGATCTTTATCTAATGAAAGGATCTTTATCTAATGAAAGGATCTTTATCTTATGAAAGGATCTTTATCTTATGAAAGGATCTTTATCTTATGAAAGGATCTTTATCTAATGGAAGGATCTTTATCTAATGAAAGGATCTTTATCTAATGAAAGGATCTTTATCTTATGAAAGGATCTTTATCTAATGAAAGGATCTTTATCTAATGAAAGGATCTTTATCTTATGAAAGGATCTTTATCTTATGAAAGGATCTTTATCTTATGAAAGGATCTTTATCTTATGAAAGGATCTTTACCTCATGAAAGGATCTTTATCTTATGAAAGGATCTTTATCTTATGAAAGGATCTTTATCTTATGAAAGGATCTTTATCTTATGAAAGGATCTTTATCTTATGAAAGGATCTTTATCTTATGAAAGGATCTTTATCTTATGAAAGGATCTTTATCTTATGAAAGGATCTTTACCACATGAAAGGATCTTTACCACATGAAAGGATCTTTATCTTATGAAAGGATCTTTATCTTATGAAAGGATCTTTATCTTATGAAAGGATCTTTATCTTATGAAAGGATCTTTATCTTATGAAAGGATCTTTATCTTATGAAAGGATCTTTATCTTACGAAAGGATCTTTATCATATGAAAGGATCTTTATCTTATGAAAGGATCTTTATCTTATGAAAGGATCTTATGAAAGGATCTTTATCTTATGAATGGATCTTTATCCTATGAAAGGATCTTTATCTTATGAAAGGATCTTTATCTTATGAAAGGATCTTTATCTTACGAAAGGATCTTTATCT
The DNA here is from genome assembly GCA_955831195.1 of Pilophorus perplexus. NCBI lineage: Eukaryota > Metazoa > Arthropoda > Insecta > Hemiptera > Miridae > Pilophorus > Pilophorus perplexus. Next base: position 30,706,840 of record OY037011.1, read on the forward strand.
TATGAAAGGATCTTTATCTTATGAAAGGATCTTTACCACATGAAAGGATCTTTATCTTAAGAAAGGATCTTTATCTTATGAAAGGATCTTTATCTTATGAAAGGATCTTTATCTTATGAAAGGATCTTTATCTTATGAATGGATCTTTATCCTATGAAAGGATCTTTTACTTATGAAAGGATCTTTATCTAATGAAAGGATCTTTATCTAATGAAGGATCTTTATTTATTGAAAGGATCTTTATCTTATGAAAGGATCTTTATCTTATGAAAGGATCTTTACCACATGAAAGGATCTTTATCTTATGAAAGGATCTTTATCTTATGAAAGGATCTTTATCAAACGAAAGGATCTTTAACTAATGAAAGGATCTTTATCTTACGAAAGGATCTTTACCACATGAAAGGATCTTTATCTTATGAAAGGATCTTTATCTTATGAAAGGATCTTTATCTTATGAAAGGATCTTTATCTTATGAAAGGATCTTTATCTAATGAAGGATCTTTATCTAATGAAAGGATCTTTATCTTACGAAAGGATCTTATGAAAGGATCTTTATCTTATGAATGGATCTTTATCCTATGAAAGGATCTTTTACTTATGAAAGGATCATTATCTTATGAAAGGATCTTTATCTTATGAAAGGATCTTTATCTTATGAATGGATCTTTATCCTATGAAAGGATCTTTTACTTATGAAAGGATCTTTATCTAATGAAAGGATCTTTATCTAATGAAGGATCTTTATTTAATGAAAGGATCTTTATCTTATGAAAGGATCTTTATCTTATGAAAGGATCTTTACCACATGAAAGGATCTTTATCTTATGAAAGGATCTTTATCTTATGAACGGATCTTTATCAAACGAAAGGATCTTTAACTAATGAAAGGATCTTTATCTTATGAAAGGATCTTTACCTCATGAAAGGATCTTTATCTTATGAAAGGATCTTTATCTTATGAAAGGATGTTTATCTTACGAAAGGATCTTTATCTTATGAAAGGATCTTTATCTTATGAAAGGATCTTTATCTAATGAAAGGATCTTTATCTTATGAAAGGATCTTTATCTTATGAAAGGATCTTTATCTTATGAAAGGGTCTTTATCTTATGAAAGGATCTTTATCTTATGAAAGGATCTTTATCTTACGAAAGGATCTTTATCTTACGAAAGGATCTTTATCTTATGAAAGGATCTTTACCACATGAAAGGATCTTTATCTTACGAAAGGATCTTTATCTTATGAAAGGATCTTTATCTTACAAAAGGATCTTTATCTTATGAAAGGATCTTTATCTTATGAAAGGATCTTTACCACATGAAAGGATCTTTATCTTATGAAAGGATCTTTATCTTATGAAAGGATCTTTATCTTACGAAAGGATCTTTATCTTATGAAAGGATCTTTATCTAATGAAAGGATCTTTATCTTATGAAAGGATCTTATGAAAGGATCTTTATCTTATGAATGGATCTTTATCCTATGAAAGGATCTTTTACTTATGAAAGGATCATTATCTTATGAAAGGATCATTATCTTATGAAAGGGTCTTTATCTTATGAATGGATCTTTATCCTATGAAAGGATCTTTTACTTATGAAAGGATCTTTATCTAATGAAAGGATCTTTATCTAATGAAGGATCTTTATTTAATGAAAGGATCTTTATCTTATGAAAGGATCTTTATCTTATGAAAGGATCTTTACCACATGAAAGGATCTTTATCTTATGAAAGGATCTTTATCTTATGAAAGGATCTTTATCTTATGAAAGGATCTTTATCAAACGAAAGGATCTTTAACTAATGAAAGGATCTTTATCTTATGAAAGGAACTTTACCTCATGAAAGGATCTTTATCTTATGAAAGGATCTTTATCTTATGAAAGGATCTTTATCTTATGAAAGGATCTTTATCTTATGAAAGGATCTTTATCTAATGAAGGATCTTTATCTAATGAAAGGATCTTTATCGTACGAATGGATCTTTATCTTATGAAAGGATCTTTATCTTATGAAAGGATCTTTACCACATGAAAGGATCTTTACCACATGAAAGGATCTTTATCTTATGAAAGGATCTTTATCTTATGAAAGGATGTTTATCTTACGAAAGGATCTTTATCTTATGAAAGGATCTTTATCTTATGAAAGGATCTTTATCTAATGAAAGGATCTTTATCTAATGAAAGGATCTTTATCTTATGAAAGGATCTTTATCTTATGAAAGGATCTTTATCTTATGAAAGGATCTTTACCACATGAAAGGATCTTTATCTTATGAAAGGATCTTTATCTTATGAAAGGATCTTTATCTTATGAAAGGATCTTTATCTTATGAAAGGATCTTTATCTTATGAAAGGATCTTTATCTTATGAAAGGATCTTTATCTTACGAAAGGATCTTTATCATATGAAAGGATCTTTATCTTATGAAAGGATCTTTATCTTATGAAAGGATCTTATGAAAGGATCTTTATCTTATGAATGGATCTTTATCCTATGAAAGGATCTTTATCTTATGAAAGGATCTTTATCTTATGAAAGGATCTTTATCTTATGAAAGGATCTTATGAAAGGATCTTTATCTTATGAATGGATCTTTATCCTATGAAAGGATCTTTATCTTATGAAAGGATCTTTATCTTATGAAAGGATCTTTATCTTACGAAAGGATCTTTATCTTATGAAAGGATCTTTATCTTATGAAAGGATCTTTACCACATGAAAGGATCTTTATCTTATGAAAGGATCTTTGTCTTATGAAAGGATCTTTATCTTATGAAAGGATCTTTATCTTATGAAAGGATCTTTATCTTATGAATGGATCTTTATCCTATGAAAGGATCTTTTACTTATGAAAGGATCTTTATCTAATGAAAGGATCTTTATCTAATGAAGGAGCTTTATTTAATGAAAGGATCTTTATCTTATGAAAGGATCTTTATCTTATGAAAGGATCTTTATCTTATGAAAGGATCTTTATCTAATGGAAGGATCTTTACCTAATGAAAGGATCTTTATCTTATGAAAGGATCTTTATCTTATGAAAGGATCTTTATCTTATGAAAGGATCTTTATCTAATGAAAGGATCTTTATCTAATGAAAGGATCTTTATCTTATGAAAGGATCTTTATCTTATGAAAGGATCTTTATCTTATGAAAGGATCTTTACCACATGAAAGGATCTTTATCTTATGAAAGGATCTTTACCACATGAAAGGATCTTTACCACATGAAAGGATCTTTATCTTATGAAAGGATCTTTATCTTATGAAAGGATCTTTATCTTATGAAAGGATCTTTATCTTATGAAAGGATCTTTATCTTACGAAAGGATCTTTATCTTATGAAAGGATCTTTATCTTATGAAAGGATCTTTATCTTACGAAAGGATCTTTATCTTATGAAAGGATCTTTATCTTATGAAAGGATCTTTACCACATGAAAGGATCTTTACCACATGAAAGGATCTTTATCTTATGAAAGGATGTTTATCTTACGAAAGGATCTTTATCTTATGAAAGGATCTTTATCTTATGAAAGGATCTTTATCTAATGAAAGGATCTTTATCTAATGAAAGGATCTTTATCTTATGAAAGGATCTTTATCTTATGAAAGGATCTTTATCTTATGAAAGGATCTTTATCTAATGGAAGGATCTTTACCTAATGAAAGGATCTTTATCTTATGAAAGGATCTTTATCTTATGAAAGGATCTTTATCTTATGAAAGGATCTTTATCTAATGAAAGGATCTTTATCTTATGAAAGGATCTTTATCTTATGAAAGGATCTTTATCTAATGAAAGGATCTTTATCTAATGAAAGGATCTTTATCTAATGAAAGGATCTTTATCTTACGAAAGGATCTTTATCTTATGAAAGGATCTTTATCTTATGAAAGGATCTTTACCTCAGGAAAGGATCTTTATCTTATGAAAGGATCTTTATCTTATGAAAGGATCTTTACCACATGAAAGGATCTTTATCTTATGAAAGGATCTTTATCTTATGAAAGGATCTTTATCTTATGAAAGGATCTTTATCTTATGAAAAGATCTTTATCTTACGAAAGGATCTTTATCTTACGAAAGGATCGTTATCTTATGAAAGGATCTTTACCACATGAAGGGTCTTTATCTTATGAAAGGATCTTTATCTTATGAAAGGATCTTTATCTTATGAAAGGATCTTTATCTTATGAAAGGATCTTTACCACATGAAAGGATCTTTATCTTATGAAAGGATCTTTACCACATGAAAGGATCTTTACCACATGAAAGGATCTTTATCTTATGAAAGGATCTTTATCTTATGAAAGGATCTTTATCTTATGAAAGGATCTTTATCTTATGAAAGGATCTTTATCTTACGAAAGGATCTTTATCTTATGAAAGGATCTTTATCTTATGAAAGGATCTTTACCACATGAAAGGATCTTTGCCACATGAAAGGATCTTTATCTTATGAAAGGATCTTTATCTCATGAAAGGATCTTTATCTTATGAAAGGATCTTTATCTTACGAAAGGATCTTTATCTTATGAAAGGATCTTTATCTAATGAAAGGATCTTTATCTAATGAAAGGATCTTTATCTAATGAAAGGATCTTTATCTTACGAAAGGATCTTTATCTTATGAAAGGATCTTTATCTTATGAAAGGATCTTTACCTCAGGAAAGGATCTTTATCTTATGAAAGGATCTTTATCTTATGAAAGGATCTTTACCACATGAAAAGATCTTTATCTTATGAAAGGATCTTTATCTTATGAAAGGATCTTTATCTTATGAAAGGATCTTTATCTTATGAAAAGATCTTTATCTTACGAAAGGATCTTTATCTTACGAAAGGATCGTTATCTTATGAAAGGATCTTTACCACATGAAGGGTCTTTATCTTATGAAAGGATCTTTATCTTATGAAAGGATCTTTATCTTATGAAAGGATCTTTATCTTATGAAAGGATCTTTACCACATGAAAGGATCTTTATCTTATGAAAGGATCTTTACCACATGAAAGGATCTTTACCACATGAAAGGATCTTTATCTTATGAAAGGATCTTTATCTTATGAAAGGATCTTTATCTTATGAAAGGATCTTTATCTTATGAAAGGATCTTTATCTTACGAAAGGATCTTTATCTTATGAAAGGATCTTTATCTTATGAAAGGATCTTTACCACATGAAAGGATCTTTGCCACATGAAAGGATCTTTATCTTATGAAAGGATCTTTATCTTATGAAAGGATCTTTATCTTATGAAAGGATCTTTATCTTACGAAAGGATCTTTATCTTATGAAAGGATCTTTATCTTATGAAAGGATCTTTACCACATGAAAGGATCTTTGCCACATGAAAGGATCTTTATCTTATGAAAGGATCTTTATCTTATGAAAGGATCTTTATCTTATGAAAGGATCTTTATCTTATGAAAGGATCTTTATCTTATGAAAGGATCTTTATCTTATGAAAGGATCTTTATCTTATGAAAGGATCTTTATCTTATGAAAGGATCTTATGAAAGGATCTTTATCTTATGAATGGATCTTTATCTTATGAAAGGATCTTTATCTTATGAAAGGATCTTTATCTTATGAAAGAATCTTTATCTAATGAAAGGATCTTTATCTTATGAAAGGATCTTTATCTTATGAAAGGATCTTTATCTTATGAAAGGGTCTTTATCTTATGAAAGGATCTTTATCTTATGAAAGGATCTTTATCTTACGAAAGGATCTTTATCTTACGAAAGGATCTTTATCTTATGAAAGGATCTTTACCACATGAAAGGATCTTTATCTTACGAAAGGATCTTTATCTTATGAAAGGATCTTTATCTTACGAAAGGATCTTTATCTTATGAAAGGATCTTTATCTTATGAAAGGATCTTTACCACATGAAAGGATCTTTATCTTAAGAAAGGATCTTTATCTTATGAAAGGATCTTTATCTTACGAAAGGATCTTTATCTTATGAAAGGATCTTTATCTAATGAAAGGATCTTTATCTTATGAAAGGATCTTATGAAAGGATCTTTATCTTATGAATGGATCTTTATCCTATGAAAGGATCTTTTACTTATGAAAGGATCTTTATCTTATGAAAGGATCTTTACCACATGAAAGGATCTTTATCTTATGAAAGGATCTTTATCTTATGAAAGGATCTTTATCAAACGAAAGGATCTTTAACTAATGAAAGGATCTTTATCTTATGAAAGGATCTTTACCTCATGAAAGGATCTTTATCTTATGAAAGGATCTTTACCACATGAAAGGATCTTTACCACATGAAAGGATCTTTATCTTATGAAAGGATCTTTATCTTATGAAAGGATCTTTATCTTATGAAAGGATCTTTATCTTATGAAAGGATCTTTATCTTACGAAAGGATCTTTATCTTATGAAAGGATCTTTATCTTATGAAAGGATCTTTATCTTACGAAAGGATCTTTATCTTATGAAAGGATCTTTATCTTATGAAAGGATCTTTACCACATGAAAGGATCTTTACCACATGAAAGGATCTTTATCTTATGAAAGGATGTTTATCTTACGAAAGGATCTTTATCTTATGAAAGGATCTTTATCTTATGAAAGGATCTTTATCTAATGAAAGGATCTTTATCTAATGAAAGGATCTTTATCTTATGAAAGGATCTTTATCTTATGAAAGGATCTTTATCTTATGAAAGGATCTTTATCTAATGGAAGGATCTTTACCTAATGAAAGGATCTTTATCTTATGAAAGGATCTTTATCTTATGAAAGGATCTTTATCTTATGAAAGGATCTTTATCTAATGAAAGGATCTTTATCTTATGAAAGGATCTTTATCTTATGAAAGGATCTTTATCTAATGAAAGGATCTTTATCTAATGAAAGGATCTTTATCTAATGAAAGGATCTTTATCTTACGAAAGGATCTTTATCTTATGAAAGGATCTTTATCTTATGAAAGGATCTTTACCTCAGGAAAGGATCTTTATCTTATGAAAGGATCTTTATCTTATGAAAGGATCTTTACCACATGAAAGGATCTTTATCTTATGAAAGGATCTTTATCTTATGAAAGGATCTTTATCTTATGAAAGGATCTTTATCTTATGAAAAGATCTTTATCTTACGAAAGGATCTTTATCTTACGAAAGGATCGTTATCTTATGAAAGGATCTTTACCACATGAAGGGTCTTTATCTTATGAAAGGATCTTTATCTTATGAAAGGATCTTTATCTTATGAAAGGATCTTTATCTTATGAAAGGATCTTTACCACATGAAAGGATCTTTATCTTATGAAAGGATCTTTACCACATGAAAGGATCTTTACCACATGAAAGGATCTTTATCTTATGAAAGGATCTTTATCTTATGAAAGGATCTTTATCTTATGAAAGGATCTTTATCTTATGAAAGGATCTTTATCTTACGAAAGGATCTTTATCTTATGAAAGGATCTTTATCTTATGAAAGGATCTTTACCACATGAAAGGATCTTTGCCACATGAAAGGATCTTTATCTTATGAAAGGATCTTTATCTCATGAAAGGATCTTTATCTTATGAAAGGATCTTTATCTTACGAAAGGATCTTTATCTTATGAAAGGATCTTTATCTAATGAAAGGATCTTTATCTAATGAAAGGATCTTTATCTAATGAAAGGATCTTTATCTTACGAAAGGATCTTTATCTTATGAAAGGATCTTTATCTTATGAAAGGATCTTTACCTCAGGAAAGGATCTTTATCTTATGAAAGGATCTTTATCTTATGAAAGGATCTTTACCACATGAAAGGATCTTTATCTTATGAAAGGATCTTTATCTTATGAAAGGATCTTTATCTTATGAAAGGATCTTTATCTTATGAAAAGATCTTTATCTTACGAAAGGATCTTTATCTTACGAAAGGATCGTTATCTTATGAAAGGATCTTTACCACATGAAGGGTCTTTATCTTATGAAAGGATCTTTATCTTATGAAAGGATCTTTATCTTATGAAAGGATCTTTATCTTATGAAAGGATCTTTACCACATGAAAGGATCTTTATCTTATGAAAGGATCTTTACCACATGAAAGGATCTTTACCACATGAAAGGATCTTTATCTTATGAAAGGATCTTTATCTTATGAAAGGATCTTTATCTTATGAAAGGATCTTTATCTTATGAAAGGATCTTTATCTTACGAAAGGATCTTTATCTTATGAAAGGATCTTTATCTTATGAAAGGATCTTTACCACATGAAAGGATCTTTGCCACATGAAAGGATCTTTATCTTATGAAAGGATCTTTATCTTATGAAAGGATCTTTATCTTATGAAAGGATCTTTATCTTACGAAAGGATCTTTATCTTATGAAAGGATCTTTATCTTATGAAAGGATCTTTATCTTATGAAAGGATCTTTATCTTATGAAAGGGTCTTTATCTTATGAAAGGATCTTTACCACATGAAAGGATCTTTGCCACATGAAAGGATCTTTATCTTATGAAAGGATCTTTATCTCATGAAAGGATCTTTATCTTATGAAAGGATCTTTATCTTACGAAAGGATCTTTATCTTATGAAAGGATCTTTATCTAATGAAAGGATCTTTATCTAATGAAAGGATCTTTATCTAATGAAAGGATCTTTATCTTACGAAAGGATCTTTATCTTATGAAAGGATCTTTATCTTATGAAAGGATCTTTACCTCAGGAAAGGATCTTTATCTTATGAAAGGATCTTTATCTTATGAAAGGATCTTTACCACATGAAAGGATCTTTATCTTATGAAAGGATCTTTATCTTATGAAAGGATCTTTATCTTATGAAAGGATCTTTATCTTATGAAAAGATCTTTATCTTACGAAAGGATCTTTATCTTACGAAAGGATCGTTATCTTATGAAAGGATCTTTACCACATGAAGGGTCTTTATCTTATGAAAGGATCTTTATCTTATGAAAGGATCTTTATCTTATGAAAGGATCTTTATCTTATGAAAGGATCTTTACCACATGAAAGGATCTTTATCTTATGAAAGGATCTTTACCACATGAAAGGATCTTTACCACATGAAAGGATCTTTATCTTATGAAAGGATCTTTATCTAATGAAAGGATCTTTATCTTATGAAAGGATCTTTATCTTATGAAAGGATCTTTATCTTATGAAAGGATCTTTACCACATGAAAGGATCTTTATCTTATGAAAGGATCTTTATCTTATGAAAGGATCTTTATCTTATGAAAGGATCTTTATCTTATGAAAGGATCTTTATCTTATGAAAGGATCTTTATCTTATGAAAGGATCTTTATCTTACGAAAGGATCTTTATCTTATGAAAGGATCTTTATCTTATGAAAGGATCTTTACCACATGAAAGGATCTTTGCCACATGAAAGGATCTTTATCTTATGAAAGGATCTTTATCTTATGAAAGGATCTTTATCTTATGAAAGGATCTTTATCTTATGAAAGGATCTTTATCTTATGAAAGGATCTTTATCTTATGAAAGGATCTTTATCTTATGAAAGGATCTTTATCTTATGAAAGGATCTTATGAAAGGATCTTTATCTTATGAATGGATCTTTATCTTATGAAAGGATCTTTATCTTATGAAAGGATCTTTATCTTATGAAAGAATCTTTATCTAATGAAAGGATCTTTATCTTATGAAAGGATCTTTATCTTATGAAAGGATCTTTATCTTATGAAAGGGTCTTTATCTTATGAAAGGATCTTTATCTTATGAAAGGATCTTTATCTTATGAAAGGATCTTTACCACATGAAAGGATCTTTATCTTAAGAAAGGATCTTTATCTTATGAAAGGATCTTTATCTTACGAAAGGATCTTTATCTTATGAAAGGATCTTTATCTAATGAAAGGATCTTTATCTTATGAAAGGATCTTATGAAAGGATCTTTATCTTATGAATGGATCTTTATCCTATGAAAGGATCTTTTACTTATGAAAGGATCATTATCTTATGAAAGGATCATTATCTTATGAAAGGGTCTTTATCTTATGAATGGATCTTTATCCTATGAAAGGATCTTTTACTTATGAAAGGATCTTTATCTAATGAAAGGATCTTTATCTAATGAAGGATCTTTATTTAATGAAAGGATCTTTATCTTATGAAAGGATCTTTATCTTATGAAAGGATCTTTACCACATGAAAGGATCTTTATCTTATGAAAGGATCTTTATCTTATGAAAGGATCTTTATCAAACGAAAGGATCTTTAACTAATGAAAGGATCTTCATCTTATGAAAGGATCTTTACCTCATGAAAGGATCTTTATCTTATGAAAGGATCTTTATCTTATGAAAGGATCTTTATCTTATGAAAGGATCTTTATCTTATGAAAGGATCTTTATCTAATGAAGGATCTTTATCTAATGAAAGGATCTTTATCGTACGAATGGATCTTTATCTTATGAAAGGATCTTTATCTTATGAAAGGATCTTTACCACATGAAAGGATCTTTACCACATGAAAGGATCTTTATCTTATGAAAGGATCTTTATCTTATGAAAGGATGTTTATCTTACGAAAGGATCTTTATCTTACGAAAGGATCTTTATCTTATGAAAGGATCTTTATCTAATGAAAGGATCTTTATCTAATGAAAGGATCTTTATCTTATGAAAGGATCTTTATCTTATGAAAGGATCTTTATCTTATGAAAGGATCTTTATCTAATGGAAGGATCTTTATCTAATGAAAGGATCTTTATCTAATGAAAGGATCTTTATCTTATGAAAGGATCTTTATCTAATGAAAGGATCTTTATCTTATGAAAGGATCTTTATCTTATGAAAGGATCTTTATCTTATGAAAGGATCTTTATCTTATGAAAGGATCTTTATCTTATGAAAGGATCTTTACCTCATGAAAGGATCTTTATCTTATGAAAGGATCTTTATCTTATGAAAGGATCTTTATCTTATGAAAGGATTTTTATCTTATGAAAGGATCTTTATCTTATGAAAGGATCTTTATCTTATGAAAGGATCTTTATCTTATGAAAGGATCTTTATCTTATGAAAGGATCTTTACCACATGAAAGGATCTTTACCACATGAAAGGATCTTTATCTTATGAAAGGATCTTTATCTTATGAAAGGATCTTTATCTTATGAAAGGATCTTTATCTTATGAAAGGATCTTTATCTTATGAAAGGATCTTTATCTTATGAAAGGATCTTTATCTTACGAAAGGATCTTTATCATATGAAAGGATCTTTATCTTATGAAAGGATCTTTATCTTATGAAAGGATCTTATGAAAGGATCTTTATCTTATGAATGGATCTTTATCCTATGAAAGGATCTTTATCTTATGAAAGGATCTTTATCTTATGAAAGGATCTTTATCTTACGAAAGGATCTTTATCTTATGAAAGGATCTTTATCTTATGAAAGGATCTTTACCACATGAAAGGATCTTTATCTTAAGAAAGGATCTTTATCTTATGAAAGGATCTTTATCTTATGAAAGGATCTTTATCTTATGAAAGGATCTTTATCTTATGAATGGATCTTTATCCTATGAAAGGATCTTTTACTTATGAAAGGATCTTTATCTAATGAAAGGATCTTTATCTAATGAAGGATCTTTATTTATTGAAAGGATCTTTATCTTATGAAAGGATCTTTATCTTATGAAAGGATCTTTACCACATGAAAGGATCTTTATCTTATGAAAGGATCTTTATCTTATGAAAGGATCTTTATCAAACGAAAGGATCTTTAACTAATGAAAGGATCTTTATCTTACGAAAGGATCTTTACCACATGAAAGGATCTTTATCTTATGAAAGGATCTTTATCTTATGAAAGGATCTTTATCTTATGAAAGGATCTTTATCTTATGAAAGGATCTTTATCTAATGAAGGATCTTTATCTAATGAAAGGATCTTTATCTTACGAAAGGATCTTATGAAAGGATCTTTATCTTATGAATGGATCTTTATCCTATGAAAGGATCTTTTACTTATGAAAGGATCATTATCTTATGAAAGGATCTTTATCTTATGAAAGGATCTTTATCTTATGAATGGATCTTTATCCTATGAAAGGATCTTTTACTTATGAAAGGATCTTTATCTAATGAAAGGATCTTTATCTAATGAAGGATCTTTATTTAATGAAAGGATCTTTATCTTATGAAAGGATCTTTATCTTATGAAAGGATCTTTACCACATGAAAGGATCTTTATCTTATGAAAGGATCTTTATCTTATGAACGGATCTTTATCAAACGAAAGGATCTTTAACTAATGAAAGGATCTTTATCTTATGAAAGGATCTTTACCTCATGAAAGGATCTTTATCTTATGAAAGGATCTTTATCTTATGAAAGGATGTTTATCTTACGAAAGGATCTTTATCTTATGAAAGGATCTTTATCTTATGAAAGGGTCTTTATCTTATGAAAGGATCTTTATCTTATGAAAGGATCTTTATCTTACGAAAGGATCTTTATCTTACGAAAGGATCTTTATCTTATGAAAGGATCTTTACCACATGAAAGGATCTTTATCTTACGAAAGGATCTTTATCTTATGAAAGGATCTTTATCTTACAAAAGGATCTTTATCTTATGAAAGGATCTTTATCTTATGAAAGGATCTTTACCACATGAAAGGATCTTTATCTTATGAAAGGATCTTTATCTTATGAAAGGATCTTTATCTTACGAAAGGATCTTTATCTTATGAAAGGATCTTTATCTAATGAAAGGATCTTTATCTTATGAAAGGATCTTATGAAAGGATCTTTATCTTATGAATGGATCTTTATCCTATGAAAGGATCTTTTACTTATGAAAGGATCATTATCTTATGAAAGGATCATTATCTTATGAAAGGGTCTTTATCTTATGAATGGATCTTTATCCTATGAAAGGATCTTTTACTTATGAAAGGATCTTTATCTAATGAAAGGATCTTTATCTAATGAAGGATCTTTATTTAATGAAAGGATCTTTATCTTATGAAAGGATCTTTATCTTATGAAAGGATCTTTACCACATGAAAGGATCTTTATCTTATGAAAGGATCTTTATCTTATGAAAGGATCTTTATCTTATGAAAGGATCTTTATCAAACGAAAGGATCTTTAACTAATGAAAGGATCTTTATCTTATGAAAGGAACTTTACCTCATGAAAGGATCTTTATCTTATGAAAGGATCTTTATCTTATGAAAGGATCTTTATCTTATGAAAGGATCTTTATCTTATGAAAGGATCTTTATCTAATGAAGGATCTTTATCTAATGAAAGGATCTTTATCGTACGAATGGATCTTTATCTTATGAAAGGATCTTTATCTTATGAAAGGATTTTTACCACATGAAAGGATCTTTACCACATGAAAGGATCTTTATCTTATGAAAGGATCTTTATCTTATGAAAGGATGTTTATCTTACGAAAGGATCTTTATCTTATGAAAGGATCTTTATCTTATGAAAGGATCTTTATCTAATGAAAGGATCTTTATCTAATGAAAGGATCTTTATCTTATGAAAGGATCTTTATCTTATGAAAGGATCTTTATCTTATGAAAGGATCTTTACCACATGAAAGGATCTTTATCTTATGAAAGGATCTTTATCTTATGAAAGGATCTTTATCTTATGAAAGGATCTTTATCTTATGAAAGGATCTTTATCTTATGAAAGGATCTTTATCTTATGAAAGGATCTTTATCTTACGAAAGGATCTTTATCATATGAAAGGATCTTTATCTTATGAAAGGATCTTTATCTTATGAAAGGATCTTATGAAAGGATCTTTATCTTATGAATGGATCTTTATCCTATGAAAGGATCTTTATCTTATGAAAGGATCTTTATCTTATGAAAGGATCTTTATCTTATGAAAGGATCTTATGAAAGGATCTTTATCTTATGAATGGATCTTTATCCTATGAAAGGATCTTTATCTTATGAAAGGATCTTTATCTTATGAAAGGATCTTTATCTTACGAAAGGATCTTTATCTTATGAAAGGATCTTTATCTTATGAAAGGATCTTTACCACATGAAAGGATCTTTATCTTATGAAAGGATCTTTATCTTATGAAAGGATCTTTATCTTATGAAAGGATCTTCATCTTATGAAAGGATCTTTATCTTATGAATGGATCTTTATCCTATGAAAGGATCTTTTACTTATGAAAGGATCTTTATCTAATGAAAGGATCTTTATCTAATGAAGGAGCTTTATTTAATGAAAGGATCTTTATCTTATGAAAGGATCTTTATCTTATGAAAGGATCTTTACCACATGAAAGGATCTTTATCTTATGAAAGGATCTTTATCTTATGAAAGGATCTTTATCAAACGAAAGGATCTTTAACTAATGAAAGGATCTTTATCTTACGAAAGGATCTTTACCACATGAAAGGATCTTTATCTTATGAAAGGATCTTTATCTTATGAAAGGATCTTTATCTTATGAAAGGATCTTTATCTTATGAAAGGATCTTTATCTAATGAAGGATCTTTATCTAATGAAAGGATCTTTATCTTACGAAAGGATCTTATGAAAGGATCTTTATCTTATGAATGGATCTTTATCCTATGAAAGGATCTTTTACTTATGAAAGGATCATTATCTTATGAAAGGATCTTTATCTTATGAAAGGATCTTTATCTTATGAATGGATCTTTATCCTATGAAAGGATCTTTTACTTATGAAAGGATCTTTATCTAATGAAAGGATCTTTATCTAATGAAGGATCTTTATTTAATGAAAGGATCTTTATCTTATGAAAGGATCTTTATCTTATGAAAGGATCTTTACCACATGAAAGGATCTTTATCTTATGAAAGGATCTTTATCTTATGAACGGATCTTTATCAAACGAAAGGATCTTTAACTAATGAAAGGATCTTTATCTTATGAAAGGATCTTTACCTCATGAAAGGATCTTTATCTTATGAAAGGATCTTTATCTTATGAAAGGATGTTTATCTTATGAAAGGATCTTTACCACATGAAAGGATCTTTATCTTATGAAAGGATCTTTATCTTACGAAAGGATCTTTATCTTATGAAAGGATCTTTACCACATGAAAGGATCTTTACCACATGAAAGGATCTTTGCCACATGAAAGGATCTTTATCTTATGAAAGGATCTTTATCTTATGAAAGGATCTTTATCTTATGAAAGGATCTTTATCTTATGAAAGGATCTTTATCTTATGAAAGGATCTTTATCTTATGAAAGGATCTTTACCACATGAAAGGATCTTTATCTTACGAAAGGATCTTTATCTTATGAAAGGATCTTTATCTTACGAAAGGATCTTTATCTTATGAAAGGATCTTTATCTTATGAAAGGATCTTTACCATATGAAAGGATCTTTATCTTATGAAAGGATCTTTACCATATGAAAGGATCTTTATCTTATGAAAGGATCTTTATCTTATGAAAGGATCTTTATCTTACGAAAGGATCTTTATCTTATGAAAGGATCTTTATCTAATGAAAGGATCTTTATCTTATGAAAGGATCTTATGAAAGGATCTTTATCTTATGAAAGGATCTTTTACTTATGAAAGGATCATTATCTTATGAAAGGATCTTTATCTTATGAAAGGGTCTTTATCTTATGAAAGGATCTTTATCTTATGAAAGGATCTTATGAAAGGATCTTTATCTTATGAAAGGATCTTTATCTTATGAAAGGATCTTTATTTAATGAAAGGATCTTTATCTTATGAAAGGATCTTTATCTTATGAAAGGATCTTTACCACATGAAAGGATCTTTACCTCATGAAAGGATCTTTATCTTATGAAAGGATCTTTATCTAATGAAGGATCTTTATCTAATGAAAGGATCTTTATCTTATGAAAGGATCTTTACCACATGAAAGGATCTTTACCACATGAAAGGATCTTTATCTTATGAAAGGATCTTTATCTTATGAAAGGATGTTTATCTTATGAAAGGATCTTTATCTTATGAAAGGATCTTTATCTTATGAAAGGATCTTTATCTTATGAAAGGATCTTTACCACATGAAAGGATCTTTACCACATGAAAGGATCTTTATCTTATGAAAGGATCTTTATCTTATGAAAGGATCTCTATCTTATGAAAGGATCTTTATCTTATGAAAGGATCTTTATCTTATGAAAGGATCTTTATCTTATGAAAGGATCTTTATCTAATGAAAGGATCTTTATCTAATGAAAGGATCTTTATCTTATGAAAGGATCTTTATCTTATGAAAGGATCTTTATCTTATGAAAGGATCTTTATCTAATGGAAGGATCTTTATCTAATGAAAGGATCTTTATCTTATGAAAGGATCTTTATCTTATGAAAGGATCTTTATCTAATGAAAGGATCTTTATCTAATGAAAGGATCTTCATCTTATGAAAGGATCTTTATCTTACGAAAGGATCTTTATCTTATGAAAGGATCTTTATCTTATGAAAGGATCTTTATCTTATGAAAGGATCTTTACCTCATGAAAGGATCTTTATCTTATGAAAGGATCTTTATCTTATGAAAGGATCTTTATCTTATGAAAGGATCTTTATCTTATGAAAGGATCTTTATCTTATGAAAGGATCTTTATCTTATGAAAGGATCTTTATCTTATGAAAGGATCTTTACCACATGAAAGGATCTTTACCACATGAAAGGATCTTTATCTTATGAAAGGATCTTTATCTTATGAAAGGATCTTTATCTTATGAAAGGATCTTTATCTTATGAAAGGATCTTTATCTTATGAAAGGATCTTTATCTTATGAAAGGATCTTTATCTTACGAAAGGATCTTTATCATATGAAAGGATCTTTATCTTATGAAAGGATCTTTATCTTATGAAAGGATCTTATGAAAGGATCTTTATCTTATGAATGGATCTTTATCCTATGAAAGGATCTTTATCTTATGAAAGGATCTTTATCTTATGAAAGGATCTTTATCTTACGAAAGGATCTTTATCTTATGAAAGGATCTTTATCTTATGAAAGGATCTTTACCACATGAAAGGATCTTTATCTTATGAAAGGATCTTTATCTTATGAAAGGATCTTTATCTTATGAAAGGATCTTTATCTTACGAAAGGATCTTTATCATATGAAAGGATCTTTATCTAATGAAAGGATCTTTATCTTATGAAAGGATCTTATGAAAGGATCTTTATCTTATGAATGGATCTTTATCCTATGAAAGGATCTTTTACTTATGAAAGGATCATTATCTTATGAAAGGATCTTTATCATATGAAAGGATCTTTATCTTATTAATGGATCTTTATCCTATGAAAGGATCTTTTACTTATGAAAGGATCATTATCTTATGAAAGGATCTTTATCTTATGAAAGGATCTTTATCTTATGAAAGGATCTTTATCTAATGAAAGGATCTTTATCTAATGAAAGGATCTTTATCTTTTGAAAGGATCTTTATCTAATGAAAGGATCTTTATCTAATGAAGGATCTTTATCTAATGAAAGGATCTTTATCTTATGAAAGGATCTTTATCTTACGAAAGGATCTTTATCATATGAAAGGATCTTTACCACATGAAAGGATCTTTATCTTATGAAAGGATCTTTATCTTATGAAAAGATCTTTATCTTATGAAAGGATCTACCACATGAAAGGATCTTTACCACATGAAAGGATCTTTATCTTATGAAAGGATCTTTACCACATGAAAGGATCTTTATCTTACGAAAGGATCTTTATCTTATGAAAGGATCTTTATCTTACGAAAGGATCTTTATCTTATGAAAGGATCTTTATCTTATGAAAGGATCTTTACCATATGAAAGGATCTTTATCTTATGAAAGGATCTTTACCATATGAAAGGATCTTTATCTTATGAAAGGATCTTTATCTTATGAAAGGATCTTTATCTTACGAAAGGATCTTTATCTTATGAAAGGATCTTTATCTAATGAAAGGATCTTTATCTTATGAAAGGATCTTATGAAAGGATCTTTATCTTATGAAAGGATCTTTTACTTATGAAAGGATCATTATCTTATGAAAGGATCTTTATCTTATGAAAGGGTCTTTATCTTATGAAAGGATCTTTATCTTATGAAAGGATCTTATGAAAGGATCTTTATCTTATGAAAGGATCTTTATCTTATGAAAGGATCTTTATTTAATGAAAGGATCTTTATCTTATGAAAGGATCTTTATCTTATGAAAGGATCTTTACCACATGAAAGGATCTTTACCTCATGAAAGGATCTTTATCTTATGAAAGGATCTTTATCTAATGAAGGATCTTTATCTAATGAAAGGATCTTTATCTTATGAAAGGATCTTTACCACATGAAAGGATCTTTACCACATGAAAGGATCTTTATCTTATGAAAGGATCTTTATCTTATGAAAGGATGTTTATCTTATGAAAGGATCTTTATCTTATGAAAGGATCTTTATCTTATGAAAGGATCTTTATCTTATGAAAGGATCTTTACCACATGAAAGGATCTTTACCACATGAAAGGATCTTTATCTTATGAAAGGATCTTTATCTTATGAAAGGATCTCTATCTTATGAAAGGATCTTTATCTTATGAAAGGATCTTTATCTTATGAAAGGATCTTTATCTTATGAAAGGATCTTTATCTAATGAAAGGATCTTTATCTAATGAAAGGATCTTTATCTTATGAAAGGATCTTTATCTTATGAAAGGATCTTTATCTTATGAAAGGATCTTTATCTAATGGAAGGATCTTTATCTAATGAAAGGATCTTTATCTTATGAAAGGATCTTTATCTTATGAAAGGATCTTTATCTAATGAAAGGATCTTTATCTAATGAAAGGATCTTCATCTTATGAAAGGATCTTTATCTTACGAAAGGATCTTTATCTTATGAAAGGATCTTTATCTTATGAAAGGATCTTTATCTTATGAAAGGATCTTTACCTCATGAAAGGATCTTTATCTTATGAAAGGATCTTTATCTTATGAAAGGATCTTTATCTTATGAAAGGATCTTTATCTTATGAAAGGATCTTTATCTTATGAAAGGATCTTTATCTTATGAAAGGATCTTTATCTTATGAAAGGATCTTTACCACATGAAAGGATCTTTACCACATGAAAGGATCTTTATCTTATGAAAGGATCTTTATCTTATGAAAGGATCTTTATCTTATGAAAGGATCTTTATCTTATGAAAGGATCTTTATCTTATGAAAGGATCTTTATCTTATGAAAGGATCTTTATCTTACGAAAGGATCTTTATCATATGAAAGGATCTTTATCTTATGAAAGGATCTTTATCTTATGAAAGGATCTTATGAAAGGATCTTTATCTTATGAATGGATCTTTATCCTATGAAAGGATCTTTATCTTATGAAAGGATCTTTATCTTATGAAAGGATCTTTACCACATGAAAGGATCTTTACCACATGAAAGGATCTTTATCTTATGAAAGGATCTTTATCTTATGAAAGGATCTTTATCTTATGAAAGGATCTTTATCTTATGAAAGGATCTTTATCTTATGAAAGGATCTTTATCTTATGAAAGGATCTTTATCTTACGAAAGGATCTTTATCATATGAAAGGATCTTTATCTTATGAAAGGATCTTTATCTTATGAAAGGATCTTATGAAAGGATCTTTATCTTATGAATGGATCTTTATCCTATGAAAGGATCTTTATCTTATGAAAGGATCTTTATCTTATGAAAGGATCTTTATCTTACGAAAGGATCTTTATCTTATGAAAGGATCTTTATCTTATGAAAGGATCTTTACCACATGAAAGGATCTTTATCTTATGAAAGGATCTTTATCTTATGAAAGGATCTTTATCTTATGAAAGGATCTTTATCTTACGAAAGGATCTTTATCATATGAAAGGATCTTTATCTAATGAAAGGATCTTTATCTTATGAAAGGATCTTATGAAAGGATCTTTATCTTATGAATGGATCTTTATCCTATGAAAGGATCTTTTACTTATGAAAGGATCATTATCTTATGAAAGGATCTTTATCATATGAAAGGATCTTTATCTTATTAATGGATCTTTATCCTATGAAAGGATCTTTTACTTATGAAAGGATCTTTATCTTATGAAAGGATCTTTATCTTATGAAAGGATCTTTATCTAATGAAAGGATCTTTATCTAATGAAAGGATCTTTATCTTATGAAAGGATCTTTATCTTATGAAAGGATCTTTATCTTATGAAAGGATCTTTATCTAATGGAAGGATCTTTATCTAATGAAAGGATCTTTATCTTATGAAAGGATCTTTATCTTATGAAAGGATCTTTATCTAATGTAAGGATCTTTATCTAATGAAAGGATCTTCATCTTATGAAAGGATCTTTATCTTACGAAAGGATCTTTATCTTATGAAAGGATCTTTATCTTATGAAAGGATCTTTATCTTATGAAAGGATCTTTACCTCATGAAAGGATCTTTATCTTATGAAAGGATCTTTATCTTATGAAAGGATCTTTATCTTATGAAAGGATCTTTATCTTATGAAAGGATCTTTATCTTATGAAAGGATCTTTATCTTATGAAAGGATCTTTATCTTATGAAAGGATCTTTACCACATGAAAGGATCTTTACCACATGAAAGGATCTTTATCTTATGAAAGGATCTTTATCTTATGAAAGGATCTTTATCTTATGAAAGGATCTTTATCTTATGAAAGGATCTTTATCTTATGAAAGGATCTTTATCTTATGAAAGGATCTTTATCTTACGAAAGGATCTTTATCATATGAAAGGATCTTTATCTTATGAAAGGATCTTTATCTTATGAAAGGATCTTATGAAAGGATCTTTATCTTATGAATGGATCTTTATCCTATGAAAGGATCTTTATCTTATGAAAGGATCTTTATCTTATGAAAGGATCTTTACCACATGAAAGGATCTTTACCACATGAAAGGATCTTTATCTTATGAAAGGATCTTTATCTTATGAAAGGATCTTTATCTTATGAAAGGATCTTTATCTTATGAAAGGATCTTTATCTTATGAAAGGATCTTTATCTTATGAAAGGATCTTTATCTTACGAAAGGATCTTTATCATATGAAAGGATCTTTATCTTATGAAAGGATCTTTATCTTATGAAAGGATCTTATGAAAGGATCTTTATCTTATGAATGGATCTTTATCCTATGAAAGGATCTTTATCTTATGAAAGGATCTTTATCTTATGAAAGGATCTTTATCTTACGAAAGGATCTTTATCTTATGAAAGGATCTTTATCTTATGAAAGGATCTTTACCACATGAAAGGATCTTTATCTTATGAAAGGATCTTTATCTTATGAAAGGATCTTTATCTTATGAAAGGATCTTTATCTTACGAAAGGATCTTTATCATATGAAAGGATCTTTATCTAATGAAAGGATCTTTATCTTATGAAAGGATCTTATGAAAGGATCTTTATCTTATGAATGGATCTTTATCCTATGAAAGGATCTTTTACTTATGAAAGGATCATTATCTTATGAAAGGATCTTTATCATATGAAAGGATCTTTATCTTATTAATGGATCTTTATCCTATGAAAGGATCTTTTACTTATGAAAGGATCTTTATCTTATGAAAGGATCTTTATCTTATGAAAGGATCTTTATCTTATGAAAGGATCTTTATCTTATGAAAGGATCTTTATCTTATGAAAGGATCTTTATCTTATGAAAGGATCTTTACCACATGAAAGGATCTTTACCACATGAAAGGATCTTTATCTTATGAAAGGATCTTTATCTTATGAAAGGATCTTTATCTTATGAAAGGATCTTTATCTTATGAAAGGATCTTTATCTTATGAAAGGATCTTTATCTTATGAAAGGATCTTTATCTTACGAAAGGATCTTTATCATATGAAAGGATCTTTATCTTATGAAAGGATCTTTATCTTATGAAAGGATCTTATGAAAGGATCTTTATCTTATGAATGGATCTTTATCCTATGAAAGGATCTTTATCTTATGAAAGGATCTTTATCTTATGAAAGGATCTTTACCACATGAAAGGATCTTTACCACATGAAAGGATCTTTATCTTATGAAAGGATCTTTATCTTATGAAAGGATCTTTATCTTATGAAAGGATCTTTATCTTATGAAAGGATCTTTATCTTATGAAAGGATCTTTATCTTATGAAAGGATCTTTATCTTACGAAAGGATCTTTATCATATGAAAGGATCTTTATCTTATGAAAGGATCTTTATCTTATGAAAGGATCTTATGAAAGGATCTTTATCTTATGAATGGATCTTTATCCTATGAAAGGATCTTTATCTTATGAAAGGATCTTTATCTTATGAAAGGATCTTTATCTTACGAAAGGATCTTTATCTTATGAAAGGATCTTTATCTTATGAAAGGATCTTTACCACATGAAAGGATCTTTATCTTATGAAAGGATCTTTATCTTATGAAAGGATCTTTATCTTATGAAAGGATCTTTATCTTACGAAAGGATCTTTATCATATGAAAGGATCTTTATCTAATGAAAGGATCTTTATCTTATGAAAGGATCTTATGAAAGGATCTTTATCTTATGAATGGATCTTTATCCTATGAAAGGATCTTTTACTTATGAAAGGATCATTATCTTATGAAAGGATCTTTATCATATGAAAGGATCTTTATCTTATTAATGGATCTTTATCCTATGAAAGGATCTTTTACTTATGAAAGGATCTTTATCTTATGAAAGGATCTTTATCTTATGAAAGGATCTTTATCTAATGAAAGGATCTTTATCTAATGAAAGGATCTTTATCTTATGAAAGGATCTTTATCTTATGAAAGGATCTTTATCTTATGAAAGGATCTTTATCTAATGGAAGGATCTTTATCTAATGAAAGGATCTTTATCTTATGAAAGGATCTTTATCTTATGAAAGGATCTTTATCTAATGAAAGGATCTTTATCTAATGAAAGGATCTTCATCTTATGAAAGGATCTTTATCTTACGAAAGGATCTTTATCTTATGAAAGGATCTTTATCTTATGAAAGGATCTTTATCTTATGAAAGGATCTTTACCTCATGAAAGGATCTTTATCTTATGAAAGGATCTTTATCTTATGAAAGGATCTTTATCTTATGAAAGGATCTTTATCTTATGAAAGGATCTTTATCTTATGAAAGGATCTTTATCTTATGAAAGGATCTTTATCTTATGAAAGGATCTTTACCACATGAAAGGATCTTTACCACATGAAAGGATCTTTATCTTATGAAAGGATCTTTATCTTATGAAAGGATCTTTATCTTATGAAAGGATCTTTATCTTATGAAAGGATCTTTATCTTATGAAAGGATCTTTATCTTATGAAAGGATCTTTATCTTACGAAAGGATCTTTATCATATGAAAGGATCTTTATCTTATGAAAGGATCTTTATCTTATGAAAGGATCTTATGAAAGGATCTTTATCTTATGAATGGATCTTTATCCTATGAAAGGATCTTTATCTTATGAAAGGATCTTTATCTTATGAAAGGATCTTTACCACATGAAAGGATCTTTACCACATGAAAGGATCTTTATCTTATGAAAGGATCTTTATCTTATGAAAGGATCTTTATCTTATGAAAGGATCTTTATCTTATGAAAGGATCTTTATCTTATGAAAGGATCTTTATCTTATGAAAGGATCTTTATCTTACGAAAGGATCTTTATCATATGAAAGGATCTTTATCTTATGAAAGGATCTTTATCTTATGAAAGGATCTTATGAAAGGATCTTTATCTTATGAATGGATCTTTATCCTATGAAAGGATCTTTATCTTATGAAAGGATCTTTATCTTATGAAAGGATCTTTATCTTACGAAAGGATCTTTATCTTATGAAAGGATCTTTATCTTATGAAAGGATCTTTACCACATGAAAGGATCTTTATCTTATGAAAGGATCTTTATCTTATGAAAGGATCTTTATCTTATGAAAGGATCTTTATCTTACGAAAGGATCTTTATCATATGAAAGGATCTTTATCTAATGAAAGGATCTTTATCTTATGAAAGGATCTTATGAAAGGATCTTTATCTTATGAATGGATCTTTATCCTATGAAAGGATCTTTTACTTATGAAAGGATCATTATCTTATGAAAGGATCTTTATCATATGAAAGGATCTTTATCTTATTAATGGATCTTTATCCTATGAAAGGATCTTTTACTTATGAAAGGATCATTATCTTATGAAAGGATCTTTATCTTATGAAAGGATCTTTATCTTATGAAAGGATCTTTATCTAATGAAAGGATCTTTATCTAATGAAAGGATCTTTATCTTTTGAAAGGATCTTTATCTAATGAAAGGATCTTTATCTAATGAAGGATCTTTATCTAATGAAAGGATCTTTATCTTATGAAAGGATCTTTATCTTACGAAAGGATCTTTATCATATGAAAGGATCTTTACCACATGAAAGGATCTTTATCTTATGAAAGGATCTTTATCTTATGAAAAGATCTTTATCTTATGAAAGGATCTACCACATGAAAGGATCTTTACCACATGAAAGGATCTTTATCTTATGAAAGGATCTTTATCTTATGAAAGGATCTTTATCTTACGAAAGGATCTTTATCTTATGAAAGGATCTTTATCTTATGAAAGGATCTTTACCACATGAAAGGATCTTTATCTTATGAAAGGATCTTTATCTTATGAAAGGATCTTTATCTTATGAAAGGATCTTTATCTTATGAAAGGATCTTTATCTTACGAAAGGATCTTTATCATATGAAAGGATCTTTATCTTATGAAAGGATCTTATGAAAGGATCTTTATCTTATGAATGGATCTTTATCCTATGAAAGGATCTTTTACTTATGAAAGGATCATTATCTTATGAAAGGATCTTTATCATATGAAAGGATCTTTATCTTATGAATGGATCTTTATCCTATGAAAGGATCTTTTACTTATGAAAGGATCATTATCTTATGAAAGGATCTTTATCTTATGAAAGGATCTTTATCTTATGAAAGGATCTTTATCTAATGAAAGGATCTTTATCTAATGAAAGGATCTTTATCTTTTGAAAGGATCTTTATCTAATGAAAGGATCTTTATCTAATGAAGGATCTTTATCTAATGAAAGGATCTTTATCTTATGAAAGGATCTTTATCTTATGAAAGGATCTTTATCTTATGAAAGGATCTTTATCTTACGAAAGGATCTTTATCATATGAAAGGATCTTTATCTTATGAAAGGATCTTATGAAAGGATCTTTATCTTATGAATGGATCTTTATCCTATGAAAGGATCTTTTACTTATGAAAGGATCATTATCTTATGAAAGGATCTTTATCATATGAAAGGATCTTTATCTTATGAATGGATCTTTATCCTATGAAAGGATCTTTTACTTATGAAAGGATCATTATCTTATGAAAGGATCTTTATCTTACGAAAGGATCTTTATCTTATGAAAGGATCTTTACCACATGAAAGGATCTTTACCACATGAAAGGATCTTTGCCACATGAAAGGATCTTTATCTTATGAAAGGATCTTTATCTTATGAAAGGATCTTTATCTTATGAAAGGATCTTTATCTTATGAAAGGATCTTTATCTTATGAAAGGATCTTTATCTTATGAAAGGATCTTTACCACATGAAAGGATCTTTATCTTACGAAAGGATCTTTATCTTATGAAAGGATCTTTATCTTACGAAAGGATCTTTATCTTATGAAAGGATCTTTATCTTATGAAAGGATCTTTACCATATGAAAGGATCTTTATCTTATGAAAGGATCTTTACCATATGAAAGGATCTTTATCTTATGAAAGGATCTTTATCTTATGAAAGGATCTTTATCTTACGAAAGGATCTTTATCTTATGAAAGGATCTTTATCTAATGAAAGGATCTTTATCTTATGAAAGGATCTTATGAAAGGATCTTTATCTTATGAAAGGATCTTTTACTTATGAAAGGATCATTATCTTATGAAAGGATCTTTATCTTATGAAAGGGTCTTTATCTTATGAAAGGATCTTTATCTTATGAAAGGATCTTATGAAAGGATCTTTATCTTATGAAAGGATCTTGATCTTATGAAAGGATCTTTATTTAATGAAAGGATCTTTATCTTATGAAAGGATCTTTATCTTATGAAAGGATCTTTACCACATGAAAGGATCTTTACCTCATGAAAGGATCTTTATCTTATGAAAGGATCTTTATCTAATGAAGGATCTTTATCTAATGAAAGGATCTTTATCTTATGAAAGGATCTTTACCACATGAAAGGATCTTTACCACATGAAAGGATCTTTATCTTATGAAAGGATCTTTATCTTATGAAAGGATGTTTATCTTATGAAAGGATCTTTATCTTATGAAAGGATCTTTATCTTATGAAAGGATCTTTATCTTATGAAAGGATCTTTACCACATGAAAGGATCTTTACCACATGAAAGGATCTTTATCTTATGAAAGGATCTTTATCTTATGAAAGGATCTCTATCTTATGAAAGGATCTTTATCTTATGAAAGGATCTTTATCTTATGAAAGGATCTTTATCTTATGAAAGGATCTTTATCTAATGAAAGGATCTTTATCTAATGAAAGGATCTTTATCTTATGAAAGGATCTTTATCTTATGAAAGGATCTTTATCTTATGAAAGGATCTTTATCTAATGGAAGGATCTTTATCTAATGAAAGGATCTTTATCTTATGAAAGGATCTTTATCTTATGAAAGGATCTTTATCTAATGAAAGGATCTTTATCTAATGAAAGGATCTTCATCTTATGAAAGGATCTTTATCTTACGAAAGGATCTTTATCTTATGAAAGGATCTTTATCTTATGAAAGGATCTTTATCTTATGAAAGGATCTTTACCTCATGAAAGGATCTTTATCTTATGAAAGGATCTTTATCTTATGAAAGGATCTTTATCTTATGAAAGGATCTTTATCTTATGAAAGGATCTTTATCTTATGAAAGGATCTTTATCTTATGAAAGGATCTTTATCTTATGAAAGGATCTTTACCACATGAAAGGATCTTTACCACATGAAAGGATCTTTATCTTATGAAAGGATCTTTATCTTATGAAAGGATCTTTATCTTATGAAAGGATCTTTATCTTATGAAAGGATCTTTATCTTATGAAAGGATCTTTATCTTATGAAAGGATCTTTATCTTACGAAAGGATCTTTATCATATGAAAGGATCTTTATCTTATGAAAGGATCTTTATCTTATGAAAGGATCTTATGAAAGGATCTTTATCTTATGAATGGATCTTTATCCTATGAAAGGATCTTTATCTTATGAAAGGATCTTTATCTTATGAAAGGATCTTTATCTTACGAAAGGATCTTTATCTTATGAAAGGATCTTTATCTTATGAAAGGATCTTTACCACATGAAAGGATCTTTATCTTATGAAAGGATCTTTATCTTATGAAAGGATCTTTATCTTATGAAAGGATCTTTATCTTACGAAAGGATCTTTATCATATGAAAGGATCTTTATCTAATGAAAGGATCTTTATCTTATGAAAGGATCTTATGAAAGGATCTTTATCTTATGAATGGATCTTTATCCTATGAAAGGATCTTTTACTTATGAAAGGATCATTATCTTATGAAAGGATCTTTATCATATGAAAGGATCTTTATCTTATTAATGGATCTTTATCCTATGAAAGGATCTTTTACTTATGAAAGGATCATTATCTTATGAAAGGATCTTTATCTTATGAAAGGATCTTTATCTTATGAAAGGATCTTTATCTAATGAAAGGATCTTTATCTAATGAAAGGATCTTTATCTTTTGAAAGGATCTTTATCTAATGAAAGGATCTTTATCTAATGAAGGATCTTTATCTAATGAAAGGATCTTTATCTTATGAAAGGATCTTTATCTTACGAAAGGATCTTTATCATATGAAAGGATCTTTACCACATGAAAGGATCTTTATCTTATGAAAGGATCTTTATCTTATGAAAAGATCTTTATCTTATGAAAGGATCTACCACATGAAAGGATCTTTACCACATGAAAGGATCTTTATCTTATGAAAGGATCTTTATCTTATGAAAGGATCTTTATCTTACGAAAGGATCTTTATCTTATGAAAGGATCTTTATCTTATGAAAGGATCTTTACCACATGAAAGGATCTTTATCTTATGAAAGGATCTTTATCTTATGAAAGGATCTTTATCTTATGAAAGGATCTTTATCTTATGAAAGGATCTTTATCTTACGAAAGGATCTTTATCATATGAAAGGATCTTTATCTTATGAAAGGATCTTATGAAAGGATCTTTATCTTATGAATGGATCTTTATCCTATGAAAGGATCTTTTACTTATGAAAGGATCATTATCTTATGAAAGGATCTTTATCATATGAAAGGATCTTTATCTTATGAATGGATCTTTATCCTATGAAAGGATCTTTTACTTATGAAAGGATCATTATCTTATGAAAGGATCTTTATCTTATGAAAGGATCTTTATCTTATGAAAGGATCTTTATCTAATGAAAGGATCTTTATCTAATGAAAGGATCTTTATCTTTTGAAAGGATCTTTATCTAATGAAAGGATCTTTATCTAATGAAGGATCTTTATCTAATGAAAGGATCTTTATCTTATGAAAGGATCTTTATCTTACGAAAGGATCTTTATCATATGAAAGGATCTTTATCTAATGAAAGGATCTTTATCTTATGAAAGGATCTTTATCTTATGAAAGGATCTTTATCTTATGAAAGGATCTTTATCTTATGAAAGGATCTTTACCTCATGAAAGGATCTTTATCTTATGAAAGGATCTTTATCTTATGAAAGGATCTTTACCACATGAAAGGATCTTTATCTTATGAAAGGATCTTTATCTTATGAAAAGATCTTTATCTTATGAAAGGATCTACCACATGAAAGGATCTTTACCACATGAAAGGATCTTTATCTTATGAAAGGATCTTTATCTTACGAAAGGATCTTTACCACATGAAAGGATCTTTATCTTATGAAAGGATCTTTACCACATGAAAGGATCTTTATCTTATGAAAGGATCTTTATCTTATGAAAGGATCTTTATCTTATGAGAGGATCTTTATCTTATGAAAGGATCTTATGAAAGGATCTTTATCTTATGAAAGGATCGTTATCTAATGAAAGGATCTTTATCTTATGAAAGGATCTTTATCTTATGAAAGGATCTTATGAAAGGATCTTTATCTTATGAAAGAATCTTTATCTAATGAAAGGATCTTTATCTTATGAAAGGATCTTTATCTTATGAAAGGATCTTTATCTTATGAAAGGATCTTTATCTTATGAAAGGATCTTTATCTTATGAAAGGATCTTATCTTATGAAAGGATCTAGATAGGCAGGACCTGCTTAGATAGGCAGTACCAGCAGGATAGGCAAGACCTGCAGGATAGGCAGGACCTGCAGGATAGGCAGGACCTGCAGGATTTAGCCTCTTTAGCCTCTTCGGACGGAGTCCTTACTTTCTCTTTAGCCTCTTCGGACGGAGTCCTTCATTTTTGCTAAGCCGACTCAGGTGGCTTGGGTCGGAATCTTATAATTTTCTTAAGCCTATGCCACTGACTAATGAGGGGACGGGACGGAGTCCTGGCCCTCCCGTACACCCATCAAACTTGAAAAATTTGTCGATCACTCAGCACGAGAAGTACCAGCGTAATAACAGCTCTTTCTCAAAGGGTCCCGTTATTCTAATGGATGGAATCACATTAGCCAACCCAGAAGCTGAGCTGAGGGAGTGAGGAATAAATAGCTTTCCTTCTTAAGTACCGATCGACCCAAGGAAACCCAAATCACTCTCTAAACGTTAACAAATCGAACGAGGATCAGCCTGATGGTTTCAGTACCGCCCGATCGCAATTGGGGCAGCTCGGAGTGGAAGGCCAAACCAAAACCACGGCCGAACGTTTTTGTTCTCAACACGAAGCGATTATTTATCCTAATGAATTAGGTTTGCGGTCCGATTACAATTAACACCCCTCTACTCCAACCCTAGCCCAAATCCCCAAGTCCTCGTTACACCCCAGGAACATACCAGTTCGGTCTGGCCCCTTCCCACCTCTTTGCCCGTTTCTATTAATACTAAACACACATTGCTTTGCCCACGATGTGACGATAACCGAAACGACCCTGCCATTCATTAACTTTAATATCCCTTTTACTTCCAACGTACCCACGTCGGTTAGTAATACCTTGAAACCAAATTGCAGAGTTTTTCGTTCCATGTCTGCTATTCAGGAGAACCAGGTTAGTAAGGTGGTCCTCAATTCCACGCGTAGAATTTAAACAGAGGACAGATCAGGACCAGAATGAGCTCCTTTCATGATTTTTTAAAATGTTTTTCCTGCAAAGGTCGTGCTTCAAAAGTTACGAAAACGGGTTCATATTGCAAAAAACACGTTTCAATTATTTATATGGCCTTAGGAAAAATATGATATTTGAATTCGGAGGTCTGGAGAGGGTACATGACGTGGGCTGCTTCGTCGTCTTTTGATTGGCCGGGAGATCCCTCTCTTTCTCATAATATGAGAAAGATATATTATATAGTATATTATACGCAAGTCAGCCAACTTTACTACGCGAAAAGTCGACCCAAAAAATCGAAAATCGGGTTAATCATTATAGAAGGTCATTCGAAAATTGAGCATCGCGGTTATTATCAAAGAAGGTGATTCAAAAATCGACCCGGGCCGAGTGTTTTTATTCCGATTTTGTTCAGATTTATTATTTAGCGCTCTGGCGGCTCAGTGCCCAATCACTCGACGCCCAGCCTGGCGAGGTGTGACGTCAATATTTAATAGACGCCTATGCCCGGCGTTTATTTCAAAATCTCTAACATTTCGAAAACAGCTCAGCAAGTACCTATACGGATTTTCAAACTAAAAATTGGGGTTAATGGGTTTTGAAGGGTGATGAATCCGAATATGTTGTCAGAAATGCTGAATTCTGACCTTTTCAAGAAGCCCATTTGTCTGCTTATCTGATACCAGTGAACGCAGCGTAAATATAAAATTAACCCCCCATCGACTTTTAAAATCTCACCAGAGTTATGAAGGAAATCAATCAGAATAGAAAATCGATAGATACTCAAATTCAGCATCTCCTCATTTCTCTGCAGAAGATTTTAACACTTCGTAAATGTGGCCGAATCTATCGTAAATAATTTACCCCCTAGCAGTGAAGATCCATTCGAAACGTTTGCTGTTCCCATTCATGATGCATTTACATGTAAATGCATTTTCTCATCTTGGGCCTCATGATGTCATACGCTTGATCTCAGAGTTGAAAAACACTAATGGATTAGACGTTCATGGTAGACAAGGGACGCATTTATCCTCCACCCACAAACGGGAATAGTTCCCTTTTATATATTGCACTGAAATGTTCATCGTCCTACCTACACTCATAATAATTATTGTAACAGTATGAAAACTTGTTAATAACATTAAACAACAAAAAAGAAAACTCTTGAAAACTCAGAACATTTCTTATTAGCCAGTGATGCCAGACGCCTTCGACCTGAAAGGGGGACACCTGGGGCGAAAAAGAGGGACTTGATATCTTCAAAATTTATTTCCTTATAAGGACGTATAGGGGGACAAAAACCGGTGGACGGGGGAACATGGGGGAAACCAAGCTCCAGAAAGGGGGGCATGTGTTGCACATAGGATACAAGTACCTATCCCTCATAGTGTACAAGTATCATTCAGCAATAGATTTTAACAAATTTCTAAGATTCTAACAATTCTGTTACAAAATTACAAGATCAATAATTATTATAAAGTTCGAAAAAAATAATAGGTACCTAATCAGTTAAATAAATTAACAGTTCAATTACGCACTGGATGAATGATAGGAAAAATAATCAGTTGAATAAATGAACAGTTCAATTATGTACGCGTAGGGATGAGGCCAAAGAGAAAACGCTGCAAATTTTACACAAGGGTTATTTTTCTTTGATATACCTACGTTAAATGTGCAGGAATTTAATTCTGTAAAAAAAAAAATGGGGATTTTTATTTTTTTCATTTTTTTATTTTTTTCAAAAATGTCCCCCATATCCACTCGCGAGAGCTTTAAAAGAAAAATTTCATCTACCCTCGCTCTGTTTAGCGTAGATTCAACTCGCACGCATCCTATCATCGCGTCTTCAGTCACAGGCCATCAAAATTTGATCATTTAATGATGATGGAGGAATTTTGAAATATTATTATTATTATTTTTTTATTTATTTTTTTGTGTGTGTGTTTCGAACAACAAGCAGTCCATTGTGAGTTATCTGACAGTAGGTAAGGTAAAACGTGATTATTTTTACGGAGGTTATTAGTTTTGAAGTTGTTGGACAAAAGGTAAGTCAAAAGTCAACAGTAGGTACCTAATATTGTTGTACGCCCACAACCTACCCGGCCCGACACCCCGACGACCCCCGCTCCCTCCAACCTGCTGAGAACCACAACTCCTTCTAAGCCCACCCCACGCCCCGAGTCGATCCCCTCGGCAGAATTGCCGAAAAACACATTCTGTGTTACATTGTTATGATCCTCGATCCCCTTTTTCTCGTGTTTTATAACCTCTTCTCTATCAAAACACACATCTGTTTCAAAACCAAAATCCAACCTTCCAAGTGGATTTTTCATAAAGAACCTAAAGCTCAAGAGTTCTCAAAATATATCTTAAATGAAAAGTAATTTTAGGAATGAGGTGGTTATGGTAGGTTAATGGTAGGTTAACCACCTCATTGGATTAGACCTCTGCACCGTCGGCAAACACCACACTGTAATTTTAGGAAGAAAATTAAAAAAAAGAAAACTCCATTCTGAAATATTATAACAGTTTTTCGCGCATATCTTTTGAGTTAGATAGTGAGAAGATGGAGCCTCTCGAAACTGGACGACTCGTTTGATTTCGATTTCTTCTTTCCTTCTTCCTCCCCCCAGTCGGAGTATTGTTTTAATCAAAAAGAGTGGGAGAACATGAGTGTGGGCGAAGTGTGAAATGCAATGTACTTCCTTCTGGAGGGAACATATTAATTCAAAGGAACTCCCACGCTAGGATATCACGTTGTGAGAAGATCTGCTAACTCAACGGCCCTCTTCTCCACCCCTTATTATATTGGCAACATCTTCCTTCGTAACTAGGTCGCTGTATTTTCGTTTGGTTTTTTCCTTATTTGTATTTCCTTACGTTCTCAACTCGTTTATTGCTAACAGAGTTTCCATGTAAATATAAGGATCTTATTTCAGAGAATTTTTTCATTTATTTGATTAAGTTGCTTACTTTCTTTTGGTCTCTGCAAGTTATTACTTTCAGGAAAAACTAAAAACGCAACCTACGGTCATGATGGAAACGATCCCGCCACACAAGTCAAGGAGAATCCACATCAGAAAAAACTTTAGGGAATTCGAAAATATAATATTTCGTCATTCATTTTGAAGTGTTTACGTATTATGTTAAAAAATGACTTCTTTTCATGGAGTGGAAAGCAATAAGTTGAAAACAATTCGAACTCAACAGGAATTCACTAGGTTTAAATAATGTGAAAAGTAGGTGTAGGTGATTCTTAGAAAGGAATCGACCTGGCTTCTTCAATCTCAGAGAGTGATTTGTTTTCGAGGGGGAAAAACAAGGTTGAAGGTAGTTCTTTACCCTTGGAAATAAAATACATCGGGAAGGATTCACATTGATGAATGGAACGAACCTTGGGAAACCAATTTGACTAGAAATGCGTGCCTTTTTTTGTCTACGAATAGGAGCCCATCTTTAAAAAACGGGGAACATGAAATGTTGCTAAATTTTAGGGAAGGCAATTATTGGACCAGAATCATTTAATCTTGAAAGATTCAACGCGAAAAATCAGGCTTTATTCTTACTCTGACAGGCTCACCTCTAATGGATTGTGTCATTTCGAAAAGGGATCATCCCCTGCATGATCATCATCTACGGCTAGCCGTAGACGACAGCTGTCGATCAACTCACCCCCATCCTACTGTTCGCCATTTGGTTTCGACATGTTGACTCGCCTCCGAGGCAAAAAGTTGTGACTTGCCCCCTAAGATTAGGCAAGAGACAATGCAGACAATGCACCGGATAATGGAGTGGATGGAGAACCATGCCCTGTCCCTTGCCGTCCAAAAGACAGAGATTGAGCTGCTGACAACCAAGCGAATTGACAGGTGTATCCCAATGCATGAGAACCAGCAGATCGTCTTCCCACTCAATACTCTACCTGGGGGTGATGTTAGATGGCAAGCTCTCCTTCTGGAGTCATATTTATATATGGCTTATAAGTTAGGCGGCAGACAAAGCAGCAAGAGTAGTTGGTAATTCAAGCAGGCTGATGGCAAATGTCGGTGGCACTGCTCTATGTCGCAGAGATATGGGCTGACGCCCTGAGGCACGCTAAGTACAGAGTCTGGATGAAGGCTGTCCAGAAAAGAGGAGCCCTGAGAATCTGCAGTGCCTCCAGAACTGTCTCAGGCCCTGCTGGCAGGTAGTTTCAGGTGTAATACCAATCTGCTTGTAGGCTGCTTGTGATGGTCCCTTTATTATTATTGTTATGCTTGCGATTTGTTGAAAGAAAAAGAGGAGAGGGGGAGGAGGTAGCTTCGTAGTCTTCGGGCCTTTGGTCCACCACCATCCAGGTACGCCAGGGACCTTAGAAAGAGGGTGCCAGGGACCTTAGAAAGGTGGAGGAGGCGGGGAAACTTGGTGGTGAGGGGAGTTCTGGTAAACGGTTCATTCTAATTTCGGATATATGTATCGCTTTGCTCGGCCAAGTGACAGTCGCTCAATGCGCTCAATTTAACGTGCTAAAAATTGGCCCAGGAATACAGTGAGACATCGTCTTCCCACACACCAGAATATAATATATTCTGGTGTGTGGGAAGACAGTCGCTCAATGCAGAATATATATTATATATTCTGCATTGAGCGACTGTCACCGGGAGAACTACCCGTTTTTTGGAAGGCTTTTGGCTATGGGATCGAGTTAGGTGCCGTTTTCGAGGTATTTTTGGACGTAGAATGCATTTTTTGGGGTCCCGGAACGACCCGATTTCACTGTTGCGCTCTATAGGGCTTTCATGGGGCTAAAAATGGGATTTTTGAAGGATCCTAGGAGGTTAAATATTTTTCGAGTAAAGAATAAAGAATTTATGAAAACAAATTTTTTTGAAAAAAAAAAAAATCCAAAAAACAATTTTTTTTCCAAATATTTTTCTTTTGACAAAGAAATAATTTCTGCACAAGAAACCTATATCAAGGAATAATAAACCCTTGTGTAAAATTTGCAGCGTTTTTTGACTTTTGAACTGCTAGATCCTATTTTGCGCCCACTGTGTGGCGGCGTGAACGTGGAGTAGGTATGCGCCCTCAGAACTCTGCCAACACACCACAAAACTTTAACAGACTTGCGACCACAACGTAGGTAAATTTACCACACCCGATTCAGTTCTGGTCTCCACACCGAATATTACAACTCCTATTTAGCAATAAACCCGATTTTCATCACGTCTAAGTATGCAACAAATCACGACAACTCGGTCTGTGACCAAAACCATGCGAGTACAAACTTTCTCCCGATACTCGGACGTAGGGCTCGGGGGGTTCTAAGCGCTTTGTGGGAACTGAGTTACAATTTCCTCTAGTTTCCGTACGGACTTCGTATTACTTGCGACTTGAATACCAAGCGGATCATTTTCAGCTTAGCGAAAATGCAATGAGGGTTGCTCAGACGGCGTGGTCCCGAATATTAATCATGTGCAAATAAGATTAGAGTAGGTAGGTTATTTTCAAACAAGATGGGTTATGCTGTGTAAAGGAGCTTATCATCATATTAAATGTTCCTCCCACTAGGGCATACGTGAGCTGAATGCAAGCGTCGTATTACCCGGCTTTCAATTCAAGGTTATTGAATACCTTCATGGAGAGTTTAGCTGCCTTCTATTATATTTGCGGCTCACCGTCGTTTGTATTGCAGGAAACAATGGTTCAGGTAATAAGATACAGAACATGGCAAAGATGGTACAAACGTGGTACAAAGGATTAAACGTGGTACATTAAACACCTGTTGTTTGAAAATCATAAGGAGGGCTTTGCACGGGCCAATTCGGAGGTTCAATAAGGTCCAGGTTTTGCGACGTAGCCAACCTCTTCAATACCACCTGTCGGAGTTAAATACCAAGATTCGTTTTGGGTTGTGCTTCGCGTATTCACCCACGAGAAACTTATAAAACTGTGATATTTGGTAGATGTTCCGGAGGCGTATTTAGCACCGTAGACTCTCCGTACACTCTCCTGTCACGGGTACTACTCCGTAGACCTCTTGAAACGGACAATGTCAAATTTTGAGGCCGATCGGAGCCGTCGACCCCCGTCGCGAAAATATAGGTGTGTAATAATTATTCCAAGAATAATAACCCAAAATGAAGGGGTTCCTTATCGGGTGAAAAGCTTCCTAGACATCCAGGTAGGCCGTAAACAAGATTGTAAAATACAGAAAATGTTCTTTGAACCGTCTGAGAGGCTGAGGAACACGGAAGTGCAGGACCCAAGAAAACAGGACGGTGCTTCAGCCTGCGTTAAACTCGCCGAGAGGACAGTTTTTACGTATTCTAGTTTTTTTTTTAATACCTACGTATAAGACTTACATCCGCCCATCTCTACAGTATCCATACTGTAGAGACCCATGGGTCTGAGCTGCTGTCGACTGCCGCTCCCACCACGTGCAGCATCTTGGATAGACTGCAGAACAAGGCGCTCAGATGTATTACTGGTGCGGCAAAATCGACTCCTATCGCCGCAATGGAGGCTCAGGCAGGGATTGAACCACAGGATCTTCGCATTCTCAGGCTGGCTGAGAAGGTGGCTCGACTGCCTGGTTCAGCATTGGAAGGGCT
This sequence comes from Pilophorus perplexus, assembly GCA_955831195.1. Classification (NCBI taxonomy): domain Eukaryota; kingdom Metazoa; phylum Arthropoda; class Insecta; order Hemiptera; family Miridae; genus Pilophorus; species Pilophorus perplexus. The sequence goes on from OY037011.1 coordinate 30,743,808, forward strand.
ATCTCCAGCCAAATGTACGCTTCAAGACGCAGACCACCTTCCTGACTGAAGCTAACATGACCCGTGATAAATAAGGACTGCACTGGCCGGCATCAGAGCCCTTTGCCATCGGTGTGCAGGGCCGTGGAGAGAAAATCCGGGCCCGGGGGCAAATTCATCGGGCCCCCCTTAAAAAAAAAAAAAATTCATCGGTCCCCCTTAAAAAAAAAAACGCTGCAAATTTTACACAAGGGTTTATTATTCTGTGATATAGGTTACTTGTACAGACATTTAAATCTGTCAATAAAAAAAATTAAAATTTTTTTTTTTGGATTTTTATATTTCAAAAAAGATTTTTTGGGGGGATTTTTTTTTCTTCAAAAATGTGTTTTTTCAAAAATTCTTTAATTTTTACTCGAAAAATATTTAACTTCTTGGGATCCTTCAAAAATCCCATTTTTAGCCCCATGAAATCCCTAAAGATCGCCACAGTGAAATCGGATCGTTCTGGGACCCCCAAAAATGGATTCTACGTCCAAAAATACTTCGAAAACGACACCTAACTCGATCCCATAGCTAAAAGCCTTCAAAACACCCCTCATGTAGCCCCATTTTAGCCCCATAGCGCCCCACGGGTTTGGGCGATCGGACTGAAAACCTTGCGGGCACAACTACATGGTAAACCAAGTATTTTGCCAAAATTTCAGATTTTTAAAAAAATTCCTACTGCCCAAAACGGCCCGGACGGCGGACGGCGGACGGACATTTCGGATTTTGAATGTAGACCTCTTGAAACGGATAATGTCAAGTTTTGAGGCCGATCCGAGTCGTCGACCTCCGTCGCGAAAACATAGGTGTATTATTCCAAGAATAATAAACCAAAAGGTATGAAAATTCATCGGGCCCCCTAAAAAAACGCTGCAAATTTTACACAAGGGTTTATTATTCTGTGATATAGGTTACTTGTACAGACATTTAATTCTGTCAATAAAAAAAATTAAAAAAATTTTTTTTGGGATTTTTATATTTCAAAAAAAATTTTTTGGGGGGATTTTTTTTTTCAAAAATGTGTTTTTTCAAAAATTCTTTAATTTTTACTCGAAAAATATTTAACTTCTTGGGATCCTTCAAAAATCCCATTTTTAGCCCCATGAGAGCCCTATAGAACGCCACAGTGAAATCGGATCGTTCCGGGACCCCCAAAAATGGATTCTACGTCCAAAAATACTTCGAAAACGACACCTAACTCGATCCCATAGCTAAAAGCCTTCAAAACACCCCTCCTGTAGCCCCATTTTAGCCCCATAGCGCCCCACGGGTTTGGGCGATCGGACTGAAAACCTTGCGGGCACAACTAGATGGTAAACCAAGTATTTTGCCAAAATTTCAGATTTTAAAAAAAATTCCTACTGCCCAAAACGGCCTGGACGGCGGACGGCGGACGGCGTACGGCGGACGGCGGACGGCGGACGGACATTTCGGATTTTGAATGTAGACCTCTTGAAACGGATAATGTCAAATTTTGAGGCCGATCGGAGTCGTCGACCCGCGTCGCGAAAACATAGGTGTATTATTCCAAGAATAATAAACCAAAAAAGTATGAAAATTTTTCCTATATTGATCTGTCCCTTTTCCCATTTTGCCTCTCCTACCCCTTTTTTTACAAAAAAAAAAAAAAAAAAAAAAAATCTCAAGAAAATCCGGGCCCCCCCTACGAAGGCCGGGCCCGGGGGCAACGGGTCCAGTGCCCCCCCCCCCCCCTCTCTACTGACACACCGATCAGTAGTTTAATCTGTTGTCAGACCTCAACATGCCTGTGCCGGAGGTCAGCCCCTCCATAGGCCTGACAACAAGGAAGGAGGACACTTCTCGGGAGGAGCTGAGATCCCGGTCCCTTGTGATACTTGCTGAGCTCTACCCGGTGGACCACTGGCTCCAAATATATACCGCGGTATATGCCAGTGCAGTCCATATCGCGATGGCTCCGCTGACCGAGCCCAGAGGAAGACTGGTTGCAGGATACTATTCCCGGGATCTGTTTGAGGTTTCGCTTTGAGCCCGATGTCCACAAACTTTGACGCGGAGCTCCATGCTGTATCTGAGGCTCCTGCTGCGCTCCTTAGCCTGCCTCGTGACCCGACTAACGTCGTCTTCGTTGTCGACTCCCAGTCAGCGATCCTTGCGCTCTGTTCCCTCGATAACCCTGAGGAACACCACACACTCAGCGCTAGGAGAGTCCTGGGGGCGTTGATCTTGAGGGGATGGCGAGTGGTCCTACAGTGGGTAGCCTCGCAATGTGGAGTGATGGATAACGAAAAGCCCGACGAACGTGCCAAGAGAGGAAGTAATATGCCACCCACTGACGATCCCATCACCCACAGGCAGGCGATGAACGAGGCTGAAATAAAGGTCAACCGAACCCGACTGGAACGACACCGAGAGAGAGAGAGAGAGAGAGAGAGAGAGAGAGAGAGAGAGAGAGAGAGAGAGAAAATAAATTTATTCATAAATCAAGTAATATAGTTAGGTTAGTTCCTACATATAATGGAATTTATATTGTTTGAATACATTCACTCGCCTGTGGTGGCGAGCATAAAGGAGTTGGCATATTTGCAAATATCTCTGTAGGTACCTACTGCGTATAACAAATTTATTCTGAGTCTCTGACCGTATGGCTTCGATTCATTCGCACTAATGATTTCCAAGACATAGAGAAGGTATTACAACTGCGCGAAAACTAATTAATCATCTACTGAGAATATTCTCGGTAGTTTCCGGACCGAGACATATCAACCATGAAAATATCAATCTCTGGTAGGCAGGGCGGTTACAGTTTTGGGTTTTTTTAAGAACATCAGGCAGATTATTGAAAATTCTATAAATTAGGTACTGGGGGCTTCTGGTTGACAGGGTGAGATTTACTCTGGGATTTACAATATTATGATGCTGCTGGAAACGGGTTGGGTGGGAGTGATGGTAGGGCTTTTCAACAATGTAGGGGTGACGGAAATAAAAAAGGACCAAGTTCTTCACAAACAAGTGCCGGATTGTGAAGACCTTTGCTTCCTTATGCGCAGAGGGGCATCTTCTATGTTTTTCTCGCATCACCTTCAACACTGCCCTCGGTACTGGAGGAGTACCAGCTTTTGAATATGGCTCGGATGAACTCCCCCCCACACCAAAACACCATCGAGGTGCAGACTGCACAAGCGCCAGGTAAATAAGTTTGTCAGCGGACAAAACAGACCTGACATGGTAGAAAACGTGCAGGAGTAAACGCATCCTTGAGTAAAGGTAGGCAGCGTGCTGATCCCAGAGGAGGGAGGAATCCACGACGAGTTCCAAGTATTTCTCAACTCTTTCGATTATTTCACAGAGACAAGCACTTTGAGCTCACATGAGTGGATTCTCAGCTTACAACTGGAAGGTGCTGAGCCTCCGTCCACCATACACTTTGTCTTCGAGACATTCAAGGTGAGGAAACTGGCCAACAGCCATCCGTTCAAACTATTCAGGAGGCGCTGCATATTGACTAACACCGCATCCCAGGTGGGTCCTGTGACCAGCACGGCAGTGTCATCAGCAAAAAGGAAGAAGTCGCCTATTGACAAGGAGGCCAATCGGTTGATATATATAAGGAAGAGCACTGGACCCAATGTACTCCCCTGGATCACCCCATACTCTATGGGTTTTACCTCGCTAACCGAGTCCCCAATAGCCACAAACTGCGTCCTGTCAGACAAATAACTGAAACCAGGCAAGGGCGCCCTCCACGAACCAACACGACGACTGGCAAGGAGAACGCTGGAGTCGAACGCTTTTTTGAGGTCCGGAAAACGATGGCGGCCTTCTTTATAGCATCTCTAGACTCATTGAGAGCCTGTGTGAGGCCGAAAAGAGCCTCATCCACCCCACGACCTTCTCTGAAACCGTATTGCGCAGGACTTAAGAGCTTGTTCGTCTCCAAGTAACCGACTAGAGAAACCTAACCGAAACCGAAACGCAGCCTAAAAGCAATGGGAATGTCTTATCTCCCAAACCATTCCTGGTAACCTGCCCCGTCGGGACTTCGTTGCCAACTTCAGATTGACAACTGCCACGATTTCCTCCAGAGTCATCTCCATAGAATCGGCGTTGCTCCATCACCGACATGCTCCCTGTGCAATACCAATGGACGCCAGGCACTTGGGACCAGTGCCCAACAATCCTACGACACCGACACGACGACGAGAACTCCGTTTGGAGAAGGAAAAGTGATGCATATTGGGCTGCTAGGAAGGAGATGGCGTTAAGGCTTCCGTCCGGCGTAGGATAAAAAAAAGAAGTTTTTTGTTAAGAATATAATAATATTATATTCTATCTGATTCTATCATAAATTATTAATGATTTTTATCAATTGCCTCACATATTATTATCATATTATCATAAATTATTAATGATTTTTATCAATTGCCTCACAGATAAAATTATCTCATTTTAAATTTGGACAAAAATAATTCTATTTTGGAACTGCTGTTTCATGAAAATACGAATCTGTTGGGTCCATTTGATTGAGCCTGGCAAATAGAGGCGTCTGCATTCAAGTGCAAATAAACTCTCCTTTGGTGGCGCCTTTCATTCTACCATTAAATAGATAATTTCAATTTGAGTTCTTCAAGTTTGCATGATGTTATTAGAAATTCGCTCTTATGAGATCCTCATCTTTCGCTCGTCTTATTTCCCCCTTTGATGGTTAAAATCTACTAAGACTGGTGTACCGAGTGAAAGCCCGATATAATTAAACGGCCTCAAAGAATTTTCAAGGGGAGGCGCGGAAGGGCTTCGTACTTTGAAGAGGGAGTACGTCGTTTTCATATGGTTTCTTGAACGTAAGATACGTTGCGTTATACGAGGGTCTGCGGGAAAGATCGGTTGTTGGTGGTTCAATGTCTTGGGTGCCTACGTAATGCCTCCTGGTGCCCAAACAATTCATTTTACCAGTTTCTGACAAATAGCTACAAGCGCCTACAAGAAATCCTGATGTGATAGCGAAAAAGGGACTTCTGGTTTATGCTCATCTATATAACTAATTCTGAACGCGTCTGTATGTCCTCCTAAACGGTAAGCGAAGAAAATACGCCGATTTTTTCTACACTCCGCCTCCCAGACATCTTCTGGTGGTAGGGTTGAGAACCCTCAAAAATGCGCGCAAATGGGCGCACCTACGCCCAACTTTCTTATTCAAATAGGAACCCCTAATTTTTTTTCCGCGAATTCGGATTCCTCGGCGCCTTGAACGAAATTTTCGATGAGGGCAAATCTGCGCAACTATCCCTATCTTCGTTGTTTATGGTCTGATTGAGTCGGCGTTTCCTCTGAATCCTAACTACAAATCCAAATTTTAATACGAAATCCCGAAAAACAGAATTCCGAGGATCGGCGAATTTAGACAGCGAGTTTAATTTGAACGATTTGAAGAGATCCTGAACGCGTTAGCCATGTCTTGGGACGGTGCCAGGGACCTTGAAAAGGTGAAGAGACCAGGAAACTTTGGGGGGGGGGGGGGGGGGGGTGCAGTTTTGGGATACGGTTCATTCTAATTTCGGATATATTCAGGTGTGTGGTAAGACGATTTCTCTCTCTATTCCCCGTCCAATTTTACGCCCATTGAATTTAGTTCATTGAGCGACTGTCACTTTGGCGAGCGAAGCGAGCCCCCTGTCTAAAAAAAGTGTTCGACCGAGCGAAGCGAGGCCTTCTGGATGATAAAGTGGTAGGCCGACCGAAGCGAGGCCTTATGTCTGAGTGCTACTTATACTTCAAAACAAGTAGGAAAACCCTCCCAATCTGTTTTCTCTCACTCTTTCTCTCTCTCTCTCTCTTTCTTTCTTTTCACGCTCCCCTCAATAATACACCGAAACGACTTGCACCCGTGTCGCCACGAGAATCCGAATCAAACTGGTATTGTGTGCACGTGCTCTAGACCTCAGGGGTTTCATTTGAACGTCAACCTATTGCAAAACATAGATGGCCAACTCGTAGAGCTCTTTCTTCCCAAACCACCTGCAAATCATTTTAAGGGCAATCCCTTCCAAGTAGTGATTGCAATCCCGAAAGTTTTTCTGGATCCCGGGATTGAGGATTTGTTTAAATGAAAAATTGATTAATAACGACGAAAAACGTGTTTATTTACAATTACTTCCCTCATGAAGGGAAAATTTTACTTATGTACTTGAAACAAATTTTTCAAGCACATTTAATGACGCCCAAACCCGAGGGGCGCTATGTGGCTAAAATGGGGCTACGGGAGGGGTTTTTTGAAGGCTTTTGGCCATGGGATCGACTTAGGTGTCGTTTTCGAAGTATTTTTGGACGTAGAATCCATTTTTTGGGGTCACGGAACGACCCGATTTCACTGTGGGAATCTATAGGGCTTTCATGGGGCGAAAAATGGGATTTTTGAAGGATCCCAGGAGGTCAAATATTTTTCAAATAAAAAAACAAAAAATTTTTGAAAAAAAAAAATAAATAAAAATTTCTAAAATGTCTTTTATTGACAGAATTAAATTTCTGCACAAGTAACCTATATCAAAGAATAATAAACCCTAGTGTAAAATTTGCATTGTTTTTCATTTTATAATCGGACTACCTACACGAAATTCCATGATAATTTTACGTTCTTCGAGGAAGAACAGTTGCTCTAGACATTTTTCAAGTTCTGACAAATCCGCGACTTTTCACCCACGCACGGAGTTGAAACGTCATTAAAATCGGATATATCCATTTCCTCCCTCTCTGCACCATCCGGACGGTACAGTTCAACATGCCTCGAAAGGAACATCGAACTAAGAATGCCGCCCCTTCCCTCACAAATGTCAGAAGAAAATTGAATCTGGTTCTTAAAAATCAGCTCCGTCACTGAGGTTTTCCGTAAATGCTACGCAGAGACCCGAAACGAGGAATACTATACGGGGCTTACTGCTACCAATTTCAAGTGGCGTCGAAAAAAAGCTCCTGGACAACTCATTCGCTTTGTTTAACCAGTCACGTTTTTCAAGATATTCTGATTTGAGGTTTGAAGCGGAACTTGAATACATTGCGTGGGACTTGAGGCCCATTTCAATCACAAAGGCAACCTCCTGGTTGTTCACTGACACGCTCCACCCTTCTGTTCCCTTTCGCTGGGACACCCTTTTTTTATTTTAATGGTAAAATAGGGAAGGGCGGGAAGGGGTTATACTCGGGCTTAACCTACCCCCCGCCGGCTTGCGTAGATGTTTGTCAGCAGATAAATTAGAGAACGTGGGTCCTGTGGGCGGGTTGGCAACTCCCGGCCTGTATTTGTCGATGGAGCTCGTTCCTAACGCTGATGGTAACTTTTTCAATCCTTTCCTCTCCCTTCATGTTGCGGAGCGGAAGGCAGAAGGCTATTTATCGGCCCTATTGTGCTAGCCCTTCAGTTAGTATCCATCACCCACATCTACCCCTTGACAATAGAAATTACTTCCGCTTCAGTGCTACCCCGAGATTTTTTTTTTCCAAACCGTTCCACAGAGATCAATTGTTCAAGATCAAATGGGTTATGATAAACATTCTGTTTCATATTCCACGAGAGTCTTTGTGATGTTTTCTAAAATTTAGGGAAGGCGTACGAATCCTTTAAAAGCGCATTGACTGACAAAATTGCCTAACATGAACGTGACCAACCTGCAAGGATTAAATCTGAATGAATTACTAGACGGTTAAAATAGACCCTCATACACTGGTTTTGGACGCAAAAATCTGCGACTTAAATTTGCTCGCCTGCCCCACTTCGTTCAGCTGAGGGCCACGGGAAGCGCCACTACCAGTGGCGTGATTGAGAAGTCCAGCTTCTGCCATTTTTGGACGTAGAATCGAAGTATTCGTAGAATCGTAGAATTCGAAGTATTTTCGGACGTAGAATCCATTTTTGGGGGTCCCGGAACGATCCGATTTCACTGTTGCGATTTATAGGGCTTTCATGGGGCTACAAATGGGGTTTTTGAGGGATCCCAGGAGGTCAAATATTTTTCATGTAAAAAACAAAAAATTTTGAGAAACAATTTTCGAAAAAAAATCCCAAAAAAATTTTTTTTTGAAAAATATAAATCCAAAAAAAAAATTTTTAATTTTTTCATTGACACAGAATTAAATTTCTGGCCAAGTAGCCTATATCAAAGAATAATAAACCCTTGTGTAAAATTTGCATTGTTTTAAAAAGGTAACTGAGACGAGTCATGCCTATTATAGAGTCGTATGACGCCAGAATGACTCGTATGACCACAGAAAGTTTGCGTCCGTTTGACGCACCCTAGGTGGCGGATCCGCGTACTAACGATCGAGTCAACCTTCCATTGTGAAACCTTGACACGGAAATTGGAGCGGTGAGAAATTTGATGTTCGTGTAGTGGCTACGCTGTGAACGTGTGCTCTCAAGTTCTTCCTCCCGAGGAGGGAAATCATGTCACTTTTGAGGGAAGAAATTCCCGAAAAATTATCGTATGCAGGGGAATCTGCTTGATGATAAGCGATGATAAGAGATAACTAGTTCTATTTTCTCCAGAAGAATGCGCCAAAAGGAGGCAAACTTTCTGTGGTAGACCTATAGGTAAATTTTAGGTCCTCGAAGCACGTAGAGGAGTAGGGCTATGCCCTAATCCTCCTAAACTAATCATTTAATGATGCATGGGAGAGAAGACGGGACTCCCCCTTCACTTTAAGGCCCGTATTTCCGCATGGTAATGGTCGTATATTAGGTAAATTTATTCCGCTGCGAACCAATAACGGCTCACCTCCCAATAACGCTTCATTTCTTGTAGGCCGGCTTTGGGCATTTGCAAAATCTCACAAACGCCGTAATGGAAAACCGAAGGCCAGCAGATTTTGAAAGTTACAACGGTTGGTTAGCAATTTCTTCTCTTACCTTTTTGGATCTGCTGAGCCAGGGCTTGCAATTAAAACGCTGCAAATTTTATACAAGGGCTTATTATTCTTTGACATAGGTTACTTGCGCAAAAATTTAATTCTGTCAATGAAAAAATTTGGAAAAAAGTTTGTTTTTCAAAATGTTTTTGTTTTTACTCGAAAACTTTGAAGTTTGTTTTTGACCGTCTGGGATCCTTCAAAAATCCCATTTGTTGCCCCATGAAAGCCCTATAGATCGCCAGAGTGAAATCGGATCGTTCCGGGACACCCAAAAATGGATTCTACGACCAAAAATACTTCGAAAACGACACCTAACTCGATCCCATAGCCAAAAGCCTTAAAAAAAACCTCCCGTAGCCCCATTTTAGCCCCATAGCGCCCCACGGGTTTGGGCGATCTGTCTGAAAACCTTGCGGGCACAACTGGATGGTAAACCAAGTATTTTGTCAAAATTTCTGATTTAAAAAAAATTCCAACTGCCGAAAACGGATAATTCAAAAATCCCATTTGTAGCCCCAAAGTGAAACCGGATCGTTCTGGGAAACCCGAAAATGGATTCTACGACCAAAAATACTTCGAAAACGACACCTAACTCGATCCCATAGCCAAAAGCCATCAAAAACCCCTCCCGTAGCCCCATTTTAGCCCCATAGCGCCTCACGGGTTTGGGAGATCGGGCTGAAAACCTTGCGGGCACAACTAGATGGTAATCCGAGTTCATGCCATTCAGGACACAGACCTCGAAAATTGAAACTCTCTAAAGCAGTAGAAGAGCCGTACCTAAAGTGTGTACCTCAAGATGAAAAATGGTGAGAATGAATTTACTAAAAATAGAAACTAAGAAACATAAGCAACATCTTTATTCACCAATGCGCGCTCTACTCGGATGTCTACAATGGAGAAGCATATAGTTCCAAGGAGACCCATAATTACGAGCAAACCCAACTGTACTCGCAGGCCCAACACTGTGCTTGCGAAGAAGAACGCGGCGACTGACATGCTCTGAAAAATGATTAAACCAAAATTGAAAATATTAAAGCGATTGCGACGAGCAGATGTTATACGGGCGTATTGGACAAGTTTGGATACTGGCTCACCTTTGTGAATTTGAAAAGAGCTGAAGTGTGAGCGCCGTGTTCGGGGTGCATGAGCGCAAGTAGCGGGTAAATTTGAGTATTTATAAACCCGTCGCTCACGCCCAGGGCGAAATTTGTCACCACCACTATCCATACTCTGTGGAGGGAAAAAATTACGTATATACATATTTACCTTGTAAATACAAGTAAAAACGAAATATTATATAAACAAGGAACAAGGCCGCCTGCATTCGCACTTCAGCCTGGGATGTTGTGCCCTTCTGGCCGCCGTCTTACTCCGTGGTGACTCTGCGCGTTCTCAGCAGTCAATAGTTTGTAAATACATATTTAATTGCCTACCAGCTTTGGGAGAAACCTCAACCCTCCAACAACAGGTCAAAAACATGTCACATGAAGACCATTTAGTCCAGTCACCACGTGCCTCAGAGTGTGTTCGATACAAAGAGTGGAGTAGAAATGTTAGTAGAGTTAGCGTAGATAGTATTGAGTTGAACAAGTTCATGGAGCTCATAGACTCATAACTTGTTATATTATAGCAGTCTCCCTTCCCAAGACAAGCCATCACCGAAACCATCCATGGACACATTCCCCCCAATTTATTGTCGGTAAGTTATAATCAGCGACCAACACAATCCCAAAGTAAGGGTAGTGTGAAGAAACGGCGTCAAGCTCACTCAAATGTGAATCGATTACTTGTTCAGGCTGATTTCCTGGCAGGTAACTGCTACCCAGAATCAATTTTTGATCCGGCAGAATAACGAACACGTGTTCAGCCACTTCTGGGGAATCCCAGCGCACAGCGCGGTGCTTATTTGAAACCGCAAGCATTATTTCACCACCTGGGCCCGCTGACATCAAATTATTTGATGGAGAGCGATGGGTTCTAAAAATGGAATAATAATGAAGCCGTAATCCTGCCGAAACGACACTAGGGGAGAGCCATGTTTCGGTGAAAAATATGAAATCAAATGACAAAAGTGGAGGTTGATGATATAAAGTTGACAGCTTAGTGTTAATTTCTCTGATATTCTGGTAGTAACTGGTTAGTAAACAGGGTTTTGTAGTTAGTATTTGTGGGGATTCAGTATAGACCCCACGGTATTTTCCTTAAAATTGGTCGGCAGCCACTGCATTCAATTGCAGCGCGCTCACGGGGGGCAGCAGCTCCCGGCCAGCTCCCGGCGCCCACGTGCGGGAGGCCGGTGGGATTACGTTCCCGATACCGCGAGCTCCCCATGGTTCACTCGGGCCTCTCGTACGTCGGCGCCTTATTTATCCTTATCCTTATGCTTGTGATCCCCATTCTGCCTATCGTAGATATGGATATCAATCGCACAATTTTTGACGAGACCACTTGCCAGGAATCCTCCTCTGAAGACATTTCAGTTGAGGAAGCCGGCTCAGCGGACTCAAAATTAAATTCACGCGGGGTACTTGCCCAGGCCGATCCTACCGACAATTCGCTCGGATCAGCCGGGAAATTTACCCCTCGTCAGGAGCAATCTGATTCTGATGCCACTCCTACTGACACTTCGCTCGGGGTAGCTCAGAAGCTGATTGTCTCAGGTATAGATCTGGGCCGCGGTTCTGATGGAGGCAATTTATTGTCTTCAGATGATCCTGCGACCAGACTCATTTCCGGGAACGAACGCGACCCAATTAGGCTAAATCCGTTTGGTCAAATTGGGGACTGCGAAATTCCCCAAATTGCCCCGACACTATTTACTGGACAAGCTGATCACAACAAATTGTGTCAAGCCCCAGATAGATGTGTTTGCGCACTCCCCTCCTCATCCTCCACAAACACAGGGAGCGAAATCTTGGTCACGCCAGAGGCCTTCTCCCAAACACACAAAACAACCAATAGGGACAATATAACCAATTTAGGTACACAAATTGCTCATGTAGGTACACCTTCCACACCCGGTATGGAGGATCTACCTACAGTATTTTTGAGGATCTTGATGGGCGCGGCATATTATCGGTAAGCAGTTGGGTAGGTTGTTGCAATGTTTATTGCATTTTGTACTTGCAGGGAGTGATGAGGGAGAAAGCCGTTGGGTAGGTTGTTGCAATGTTTATTAAATAATGCAATAGACATTGCAACAACCTACCCAACGGCTTTCTCCCTCACCACTCCCTGCAAGTACAACATGGAAGCCGCCCTAACTAATCACAATGATTATCGGTAAGTTATCTTGATTTTCCGCAAAATAGGGAAAAATAGACATTTTTTGACGGCCCCTCGCACAGTGGTCCAGAATTCAATTCTAGCTGGACAAAAATCAAAAACTGTTCGTTTTCGACCAGATTTTGTATCTAACGGTTTTTTGGGGCGTGGATTCCAAATTTCGGGTCCATTTAGTCATAAAATGAAGTTACCTTCAGTTTTCGAGTTTCCTGAAGAACATTTTCACGAAAAAACAAAACAAATAGGCAATAATATCGCTGATTCCATTTACATCATTTCATGAGCGAATTTTCAATGAAAAGATAGAATGTAGGTTATTTAGGAGTATTTCAAGTTCTCGAGCCAGCTAAGAAGCCTTTTTTAAATAGCTGTATCACGTACGCATACTGCGCACATAACAATCATGTACTTTTGAACGTAAACAAAATGGGGGAGGAGGTGCTTAATAAAACAAATCAATAACGAAGATAACATAATAATTTTATATACTCGATTGATACAGATAACTGGAATTACATACTTAATAGAAAATTAATGAATGAAATTAGCTGTACTCTGAAATAATCTCTTGAGGCAAAAAATGAAAGGAATTCAACATTGAAAAAAAGAAAGAACGCTGCTGGAATAAATAGGAACAAAGCAGAACAATAAAATTGAAATTATTCTTCTTCAAGATGATCATCTTCCTCAGCCACGAAATCGAGGGGTTCCAACAAATCTATTACATCTTTATTGTAACAAGATTTTCTTCCTACTGGCATAGCTCTTAGCCTCATACTAGATACTACAGAATCCGAAGATAGAAAGGAAATCTACGTTAGCCGATTCACGAGATATTTTCCTGGTATTATGCTCACGGCCATGGAAGAAGGCTCACGGCCAAATTCAATCAAGTTCTCTTCTAGCCAATCAGAATGACGATTTAAAATATTGTTCTCAACCCTATTCGCCCCTAACCATCAATTTTTCAATAATTTATGGAAACTAATTAAAATTGACCTTAGAGTGCTGTTTTCTTCATAAGAAAATCCATTGCCAGGCTCCTCGCGGTCACGTATTTGGTCCATCTTAGCTTCCACAGCAATATTTCTTGATGGAAAATTTCCGAGCGCCTTCAAGACGAAAGAAAGAGTTTTTCGCGTAAATGTGATTTCTGGACCATCTGCAAAAAAAAGCCCATATTTCCATTACGTGCAAATTCGTGCAAACTTTTCTTGTTTTATGGGAGTCTTGGGGTTCATACCAACACGCCCTTGGTCTCAAAAGAAACGGCCAAGAGGTGCCACTAAAGATATAGACGTTAAAAGGCATAAAAAAGTGTTAAAATCTCGATAGCTTATGAGCACGCTCAGAAAGCACTTTCTGAGATTTTGAAAATGGCATCATGCGCTACTTACCTCTAATTAAACGAACCATGACGATCAAGAGGCTCAGACGGCATCAAAACGGCACCAGTGATCACTTGTTGAACGATGAATGAAGACAGCATCGAAAGATACAAGTCTTGCAATTCTTGATGAGGCCAGATAAGGGCAATATCATGACTGAGCGCGATAAGAGGGGCTGTCAGTGCTAGTTTAGAGCTTTGTGAATGCATGCTTGAACCTGGCTTTGTTGTTACTTCCAAGTCGATAACATGATTTTTGTCCAGCTAGATTTGAATTCTGGACCACTGTGCGTCGCGCTCTTACGACTGCTTAGAGCCAACGGCTAAAATTCAAGAAACATGGAACACGCTTTAGCCGCGCATTTTTTCAGTTTGCTCTTTTTTGGTCTGCTATCTTAAGCTTTTCGATTGTCCGCATTCATTAATTCAGAATGTTCGAATTCTGATAGTCCAACTTCTGAACAGTTCAGGGATCTTTCAATGTTGTTCAGGGATCTAACCTCTTGGAATTTGTAATCGCATTTTTTTTTTAGAAATCGATGGTTGCGTAAACAAATCGACCTAACTACCAACTTCTCCCGTGTTGCTGAGGAAGACTGCAGTCTTCCCATGGGCTACTTTTACATTCAATGAAGCAGGATTTACCCACACTAAAAACAAAGTACGGGGCGCAGTTTCCCGTTCGTGGGGAATGGCTCGTCCCACGAAAATCGTTTTGATAGCGTTGGAATCGCTGCGAAATCTCTTTTTCGGCGAAACACGAGAAACTCGGATTCGTGGAAAGACCTAGGGCCGCATTCAAAAACGCTCCTTAGCGTTATTGAATACGGCCCTTATTCTTTGATATAGGTTACTTGTGCAGAAATTTCTGTGTGAATGGAAAACATTTTAGAAAACAAAAAAATTTTTATATTTTTTCTTTTCAACAATTTTTTGTTTTTTTACTAGATTTGCCCTCCTGAGATCCTTCAAAAATCCCATTTGTAGCCCCATGAAAGCCCTATAGATCGCCACAGTGGAATCGGATCTTTCCGGGACCCCAAAAAATGAATTCTACGTCCAAAAATACTTCAAAAACGACACCTAACTCGATCACATAGCCAAAACCCTTCAAAAAACGCCTCCCGTAGCCCCATAGCGCCCCATGGAGGTGGGCGATCGGGCTGAAAACCTTGCGGGCACATTTAGATGGTAAACCAAGTATTTTGTCAAAATTTCAGATTTAAAAAAAATTCTCACTTCCCAAAACGGCCCGTACGGCGTACGGCGGACGGACATTTCGGATTCAGAATGTAGACCTCTTGAAACGGATAATGTCAAATTTTGAGGCCGATCGGAGTCGTCGACCCCCGTCGCGAAAACATAGGTATATTATTCCAAGAAACGCTGCAAATTTTACACAAGGGTTTATTATTCTGTGATATAGGTTACTTGTACAGACATTTAATTCTGTCAATAAAAAAAATTAAAAAAAATTTTTTTTTTTTTGGATTTTTATATTTCAAAAAAATTTTTTGGGGGGATTTTTTTTTCAAAAATGTGTTTTTTCAAAAATTCTTTGATTTTTACTCGAAAAATATTTAACTTCTTGGGATCCTCCAAAAATCCCATTTTTAGCCCCATGAAAGCCCTATAGAACGCCACAGTGAAATCGGATCGTTCCGGGACCCCCAAAAATGGATTCTACGTCCAAAAATACTTCGAAAACGACACCTAACTCGATCCCATAGCTAAAAGCCTTCAAAACACCCCTCCTGTAGCCCCATTTTAGCCCCATAGCGCCCCACGGGTTTGGGCGATCGGACTGAAAACCTTGCGGGCACAAATAGATGGTAAACCAAGTATTTTGCCAAAATTTCAGATTTAAAAAAAAATTCCTACTGCCCAAAACGGCCCGGACGGCGGACGGCGGACGGACATTTCGGATTTTGAATGTAGACCTCTTGAAACGGATAATGTCAAATTTTGAGGCCGATCGGAGTCGTCGACCCGTGTCGCGAAAACATAGGTGTATTATTCCAAGAATAATAAACCAAAAAATAAACCAAAATCGGGGGTTTTCGGCTCCCACGTCATCTAAACGCTTTTCGTGCTCGCAAATCTGGATTCCAACTCCCAGCAGAGGTCCTAACAACATCACAAATAGCTACTACCTCAATTAATGTTCCAGGTAGACCTTTTTTGTGTGGTTCTTTAATATACAAGTCATAATATTATTATGACTGGACAAGCAGCCGCTCGCTGAGGAGTGTTTTCGAACATTCAATCATTTTGTAAGTTACGTTCGACCAAAAGTTACATTATTTGTGCTCTCTGGACGCAGAATTAGACGCTCTACAACTTACATTCAATGAGTTTTTACGTGAGAGTTACCATTTTTGAGCAGCAGGCATTCAAAGTTTAAGTTATCTTGATTTTTCGCAATTGGAAAAAATCTACATTTTTTGACGGCCCGTCGCGCCCTTACGACTGGGTCAATTTCAACTTTAAGGTAGCCCATTCGACGCAGACGTTTGTGCTCTTCAATTTACTATATAAACTTTTCACCTGTAACGCACCCTTTCGAAGTTATCCGTGAAAAACCAAAATTTCGAGGTTTTTCCGATTTTGACGGTGAGCGTCCCTGAAATGTTGTTGGGAAGCTCCTGATTCGTGTTCTGCACCATTGAGACAAATTCTACGCCACTCTTTGCATCCAGGTGGAACCACCTGGTGACGCCAATTTGGTATAACAAAAAGAGAAAAGACAAAAAAATCATATTTACTGTGGTTCGCTTAGGAAAGAAGACTCTTCCGTGTAGCCAAATACTGCTTGATTGGGAAGGTTCAAAAATATACCGATGTATGACACCACCTGCAGAGAGTATCCAATACAGAAGACATATCTCCGACTCCATCTGTATCCCAATTGTGGAGCAAAGATATGAATCGCTGAACCTGAAATCAGAGCAATTATTATTATCAAAGTTCTTATTTCGTTTTAGTTACAAATTAGTAATTACTAATGATTCATAGTTCAACCAGCAACTTTTAGAAGCGATGGACAAAATCTGAATGGAAGGGTCGTTTTCGCTACTCCGTTTACATCAGATACAGCTGCCTTAGTTACAATTCCTAATTACGCTGCCTGGAACAGAGGTCTTAGATCGATTTAGCAGAACCTTAGCCCTCTGTCAACACCGGAGAACAACTGACAGTTGCAATGAGGGGGTCGCTTCATCCTACAATTCACCAGACAGAGTCAGGGTCGTACCCAAGAGAGGTCCAGGCTTTATAAGGATTCCTAAACCCTCGCGGCTTCCTCTAACATTAAACGGCCGTCCCTTTTACAAATCGCAAGCAGAAAACCACTTTGACTGGAAAGGAATGGATTTTGAGGTGAAGGCGGTTTAAGGAGAGATAAACTGCAGAAGCTCCTCGCATTGCGAGTTAGGTCGTTAGTTCGTCGTTTAGTCGTTGTTGCTGCCGTCGGTTGATGCCAAAGTGGTGTATTTGGGACTTCTAGCTGCAATTAAATCGAAAAACGAAAGTCGGAAATAAATATTTTGGATGATGTATAACATACATATTATGTTTAGAATGATGCCTAATATGAGAAAAAAAAAAAAAAACGCTGCAAATTTTACACTAGGGTTTATTATTCTTTGATGTAGGTTACTTGTGCGAAAATTAAATCTGTCAATAAAAAATTTTGTTGAAAAACAATTTTTTTTTTTCCATTAAAAAAAAAAAAAAAAAAAAAAATCACTCGGAAAATCGGTGGAATACAAATACTTCGAAAACGACACCTAACTCGATAGCCAGAAGCCTTTAAAAAAACCTCCTGTAGCCTCATTTTAGCCCCATAGGCTATGAGCCATAGCGCCCCACGGGTTTGGGCGATCGGGCTGAAAACCTTGCGGGCACAACTAGATGGTAAAGCGAGTATTTTGTCAAAATTTCAGATTAAAAAAAAAAAAATTCCTACTGCCAAAAACGGCCCGGACGGCGGACGGACATTACGGTTTTGGAATCTACGCCCCTTGAAACGGATAATGTCAAATTTTGAGGCCGATCCGAGTCGTCGACCTCCGTCGCGACTACATAGGCGTAGGTATTATTCCAAGAATAATAAACCAAAATCGGTCTCCAAAACTTTCTGGTCGCCTGGGAAACAAGCAGTTTAGGGTCAAACATGACAGTTTTAGCGGCTCGAGAGTCGCCTTTTTTTCGTTTGCGAATTCGCGATCATTTCGATTGTAGCTGTCATATAGTCAACTTCTCCTCAATTTTTCCTCATTGTACACATCATAAGGTAAGTGAAAAAAAAAAAATTATCTTTTTCAAATTTTCAACTCACTGAGTTGTGTCATAAGCTCCTCTTAACATTGGTATAATTAGAGTACTAACTTTTTCTTAGAACTGATTTTTTTTTAAAGTTCTTTTTGTTCCCTTCTGAAACCTTCAAGAAGCTCACCACTGACATGTCTATTTTCATAGGCAACTGCCACATTTTGCGCGTTTTTGCACGTTAACGGAGAAACCTCGACTAGAAGGGTACCTTTATTTGAATAAACAAGACTTTTATACCTTCTAGGCGATTTTATTTAAAAAACACAAAACCACAGAAGGTGGCCACTTTGGCAAATTTGATAGAAGGCTACCCATAAAATAGCTAGCAATAAAAAAGGCTAGCAATTTTAAAAAAACGTAATTTTCAGCCATCATTAGCTAATAGGCAAAGAATGAACATTGTTTATTTTTACTTCATCAAAAAAATTTGTTATTTACGGAATGAACGCTTCAAAACTCACGATCAGAGTTCAATTTTTTTTTTTTTTCCTCTGTAGTTATATTGAGTTGTGTTAAAAAAAAAAAAAAATAATAAAAATAATAATTCGTGGAAATTATTTGGCTTTAACTTTCTCAAACGTACAATGTATGTATGAATATCAGATCTATAGAGCCCCCTTTTGAGCCCTAAAACATACATAATAACTATTTATTTAATATGAACAGAAGAATGAAGTTTTTTTTTTTTTTTTTTTTTCATTAAAATCCCAAATTACAAAGGATACCTGAAAAATTGCTTCTTCTATGAATTTTTGGGGTTTCAGTTCCGGGATTTTGAAAATAAACCTTTATATCGAAATACTGATACTGATGAGACTGAATGTCGAAAATTTTATCATAAGGTAACCAAAGTTTTATGTAGTGTTTCTCGTCCATTTAATACAAATTTTATATCGAAATAAATATAAACCTTTATATTTATATAAAAGAATTAATTGAATAAAACAGCAACTAACAACTTAACGATAGATTGTAATTAGACGCTGTTTAGGGGAATGAAGTGTGTTTATTTTTGAACGTGAACAAAAAGTAAGAACCTGAAAGGGATTTTTCTATTTTCTCAAAATTTGAGCAATTTTTCCAATTTTTGGGGCTATGGACGTGAGATTTCTGGAAATCCGACTAAGGATTCGGATTCTACGGGTCAAAATACATGGAAATCCTGCATTTCAGCCTGATTTGGCTATTGTCAAGAGCGTAATGATTTAATTGCAGCCAGAAGTCCCAAATACACTACTGTGGGCCGTAACACAATTTTTTATAAATTGTTAAAACTATTAAATCTTATCATAAATGTACTCCTATAATTATTATTAATAATAGGTAGAACCTACAATCCGAGTTATCATCCTCGTTTTAGTAGCCATCGTTATCAGTCTAGTTTTGCCTTCCACGATATAGACATGATGCAACAGCACAATGCAGCTCCTTTGTGAGATCCCGATATGCGGAATTTCATCATGACTACATGAGAAAAGAATTTAAAAAATTATAACCTTACCAATCGAATCTCCAGCACCGTAAATGATGGCTGATATTGATGCAAGTTGAGTAGCGATTATTCCGAAGTTTTCCGTAAAGCCAATAGCTGACGCGTAGACGCCCCAACCGAATGACTGCTGAAAGCCTGAAAACGAATTGGCAGTTTAAAGACGTAATAAACTCTAAAGTAATTTTCAGTAACCAGTTAGAAAATGAGACCATGTAGCCGCAAGAAATTTTTTTTTTTTTTTTTTTCATCACTCGGAAAATATTTGAATTTCTGATATTCTTCAAATATCCCATTTATAGCCCCATGAAAGCTCCATAGATCCCCACAGAGAAAGCTTATCGTTTCGGGACCCCCCAAAATGGATTCTACGTCCAAAAATACTTCGGAAACGACACCTAACTCGATCCCATAACCAAAAGCCTAAAAAAAAAAAAACCTCGCGTAGCCCCATTTTAGCCCCATAGCGCCCCACGGGTTTGGGCGATCGGACTAAAAACCTTGCGGGCCTAGATGGTGAACAAAGTATTTTGTCAAAATTTCAGATTTAAAAAAAAAAATCCTACTGCCCAAAACGGCCCGGACGGCGGACGGACATTTCGGTTTTGGAATCTAAACCTTTTGAAACGGATAATGTCGAGTTTTGAAGGCGATCGGAATAGGTGTATTATTCCAAGAATAATAAACCAAAAGGGTGGATCACGGTTTCGTGAATTCCCTTCATACCAAGATGCGTGAATCGTAAAACGTTCACCTCGATATTAAATTAGTAGTTAGACTTGCAACTCGTTACTTTTTTGCCTGATTTGTCCTGATTTGGTTTCTTACCCGCATGACAGAATGTGCACATCAAGACGATGAAGTTACGAGACGTCAACAAAGTGAAGGTCCTCTTCAAAGCTGAAATCGGCGTGTCTTTCGGAGTCGGCAGCTTTTGGATTTCACCTCGCGGGGGACGCAGGAGTGCCGCCAATATTATCGCCACAACTCCAACCCCAGTGGCCACATAGACGAGTTGGTGTCGCGTTTCAGAATCGATCCTTGATTTACCGCTGAATGAGATCGCGGAGAACATGTTACCTGTCATCATCCTGGAATCAGTCAAGTGTAACAGTTGCAATAAAAATTATAAATCATGTTCTTTTGCGCGTGTTAGAAGTAGGCGAAAGAAGGAAAGGAAACTACAACGCACCCCTGAATAAAATGTATATCAATAATTTAAAACCAAGATAACTCGTTTGGCACGTTTTCAACCCCGGAGGGGAAATGATATTTTCCCTATATTATGTTTCGCCCCACATTTTTTTGCCTTCTTTCGAATATGTTCCAAATCCAAACGCCTTTACATTATATTGTAGATGATAGCCTACATAGATAATATAATACCTCCCTCCGTCACACAGTGGTCCAGAATACACATCTAGCTGATCAAAACCTGAACCGCGCTTATTTTCTTTAAACGTTTTCATAAAACTTGGGGGGGGGGGGGGGGGGCCCAAAGGTGTCCATAACAAAAAATTTTAATTAATTCAATAATTTTTAAAGAAATTCATGTTGAGAAATTGAACGGATGTGGGAACCCAAAGAATTGACTCCACGTCCAAAACGACAACTTACTCCACCGACAGCCGAAAACCTTCAAAACCAAATACAAAAACGGTGCAAATTTTACACAAGGGTTTCTTTGATGTTACTTATGCAAAAATTATTTCTGTGTCAAAAGAAAGACATTTTGAAAAAAAAAAAAATTT
Source organism: Pilophorus perplexus (assembly GCA_955831195.1). Taxonomy (NCBI): domain Eukaryota; kingdom Metazoa; phylum Arthropoda; class Insecta; order Hemiptera; family Miridae; genus Pilophorus; species Pilophorus perplexus. The sequence continues at coordinate 30,764,959 of OY037011.1, forward strand.
TTTTTAATTTTTTGGTTTATTATTCTTGGAATAATACACCAGGTGTACATAGGTCCTATGTTTTCGCGACGGGGGTCGACGACTCCATCGGCCTCAAAATTTGACATTATCCGTTTCAAGAGGTCTTCAATCTAAATCCGAAATGTACGTCCGCCGTCCGGGCCGTTTTGGGCAGTAGGAATTTTTTTTAAATCTGAAATTTTGACAAAATACTCGGTTTGTGCAAATACCATCTAGTTGTGCCCTCAAGGTTTTCAGCCCGATCGCCCAAACCCGTGGGGCGCTATGGGGCTACTGGAGGGTTTTTTTTAAGGCTATCGGCTTTGGGATCGAGTTAGGTGTCGTTTTCGAAGTATTTTTGGACGTAGAATCCATTTTGAGGGGTCCGGGAACGATAAGCTTTCTCTGTGGGGATCTATAGGGCTTTCATGGGGCTACAAATGGGATTTTAGAAAGATCCCAGGAGGTCAAATATTTTTCAAGTAAAAAACAAAACAAAATTTGAAAAAAATATTTTTCGAAAAAACAAAATCAAAGAATCTTTTTTGAGAAACCCTTGCGTAAAATTTGCAGCGTTTTTTCAAAAATTCTTTATTTTTTTACTCGAAAAATATTTAATCTCCTGGGATCGTTCAAAAATCGCATTTTTAGCCCCATGAAAGCCCTATAGATCGCAACAGTGAAATCGGATCGTTCCGGGACCCCAAAAAATGGATTCTACGTCCAAAAATACTTCGATAACGACACCTAACTCGACCCGATAGCTCAGAGCCTTCAAAAAAACCCTCCTATAGCCCCATAGCGCACCAGGGGTTTGGGCGATCGGACTGAAAAACCTTGCGGGCACAACTAGATGGTGGACGGCGGACGGACATTTCGGATTTTGAATGTAGACCTCTTGAAACGGATAATGTCGAATTTTGAGGCCGATCGGAGTCGTCGACCTCCGTCGCGAAAACATTGGTGTATTATTCCAAGAATAATAAACCAAAAAACGATATGATGGAGTCATTTTAAACCCATCTTACATAATCGCGTACGGTAGATCAGCATTAAAGTTCCTGCAGAATAGGCCTTCCAACGACTTTTGTCCACCTGGGTCAGGAAAATTATCCACCGCGCTCCGTATGGTTGTTAATGAGGCACCTCAAAGATAGGTACCTACTCGCTCATCATGATTACTGCAGTGATTAACACCTTACAACAAAATAATTATAATGTATTGAAACAACTCACGATATCGTGAACATGGCCCAGAAAATCGAGAAGTGCATCGATACTGTGTCCGGGTCGGAGTTCAGTATCAGGTAGTTTCCTTGGCCAACCCACAGTAAAGATCCTCCAGTTCCAGTCATGAATACTCCGAGGTATGTCAGCCATGTGTTCTCGAATGAGAATAGAAAGAAGAATAATCTGCAAAAATCAAATTAAAAATTGTATGATTGCATTCGAACTTTTTATTGGATTTAGTATTCATCCTTTCTGTTGAAGCCATTTTCCTGTACGATAGTTAAGACTCCATATTATGTAGGGGGTACAATAATCTGGGTTGATAAAACGTCTGAAACAGACTAAAAACGTCAACAGATGACGTGATTAGGTTGGTTGATGAGTGTCGTTATCTCGCTAAAACAATGACAGGATCAACGAAATTCGTTTCCAAGATCACATTGATTGTTTGTAGTGAAGCCAACAACAAACGTTATAATGTAACGCTCCTTTGGAACAAGACTATCATAACTCAAAAACGCATTTTTCATTAGAGCCGTTTAAAGTTTTACATTGCAGCTTCCTGAGACAAGATTGAGACAATAATAATTAGACAATTATTGTCTCTCAATCTTGTCTCACGAAGAAATTATTTCTCTTTCGTGCATATTCTTAGGACCTCAGGAAACTAACTACAGGGTTCATCTCTACTATGTAACTCGATCACACCCTTAAATTAGAACTTTCATCCCTTATTCCGAGCTCACTCAGCTGATCAGGAGAATGCCCTTGATTTCAAGCGTCTCTTGTACTCCCAGAAGGGCTCCATCACAAATTTCAACGTCCAAGGATGAACAGGAGAGATTTTAGCAGTGTGCGGATCTTCAAAACATTTTTACATTACTACTTCGAGTTCGATTGCTGTGAGAGACGACACAGCACCTCATTCTTCGAATATCCAACCTCTTGGAATTTCGAATCGAGATTTTTCAGAAACCGACCTAACAACCTACTTCTTCCTCTTTGCTGAGGATGGGCCGAAGTACCGGGCAACTTTTTCACTCAATGAAGCAGGATTTACCCACACTAAAAAAAAAAAAAGAACGGGGCGCAGTTTCCCGTTCGTGGGGAACGGCTCGCCCCACGAAAATCGTTTTGGTAGCGTTGGAATCGCGGCGAAATCTGTTTTTCGGTGAAACTCGAGAAACTCGGATTCGCGTAAAAAGTTGGGACGCGTTTTCAAAGGAAGCGTAAACAAACTCCCGTCGTGAAGGACGCTCGATGCGCTAGGAAGACGTCTGGAGAATTAAACCTAGCCTATGTCCGTCCCAGGAACGCGCGAAACCCTAAAAAGAAAACGCCGTGTTTTTTTCGAGCTAACGTACTTATGGGCGTGAAAAGGAATCACACAGACAGACAGAGATTTAGTAGTATAGATTCACGTATGTAAAATTAAATTACAATTTTGTTACTCACGTCATCAATACTGAACCGATGGTAATCGCCAGCCTTGGCCCGGTGTAAACGATGAGCGACGGTGCGGCGAGAAGGAATATACCGTAGACCAAGTAAATGAGCCCAAGGGAGACGTACCCATCCACATCATAATCTGCATTGTCCTGAGCGATGCTGGCGTTGATGAGTTTCTAAGCTGACAAAAATGCCTTAGTCAACAACTGAAGTTAATTATTAAAGAATGCCACGGTAGTACAAGACGCAACTAAGTAAGCAACTGAACCGATGCTGACTGATGAACAACAAAACATTCAAATACATGTATCGTGCACGATAAGATGGGAAACCCTACCCAGTCGATATATGGTAGGATGTAGCAAGTAGCCGATATTATTTACTTATTCGATATTATTTACTTCATTACATAGCCCTGAGCTACTAAAATACTCAGCAAGTAATTTTAATCTTTTCAATTATGTAATTGAAACAAAGAAAATCGAAAAGAGATCTCTACCTAATTTTTTTTTCTTTTTATTTACTATTTATTATTACCAGGGGTTGAAATTGAGTGATTTTTATTTTTAGGAATCAATCAAAATTTGAGTTTTATTTTTCACTCAGAAAATAATGATTATTTTTTGAGTTTTATTTTTCTGCTCAGAAAATAATGATTTTTTTGAGCGATATTTTTTCGCTCAAAAATAAAACTCAAAACGCTCTAGCTCCTAGGCTATTGCACCTACAGATCTGCGGTTGGTCTCATTCGATTCAGCGTTCAAAATACTATAAGAAACCACCTTGACCACCTCCAAAACAATATTATGGTGGCTTTGCTCTCTCCAAATATGCCAAATATAATAATATTATATAATATAATATCGCTATATAATTATTATATAATTATTATATAATATAATTATTATATAATATAATATTATATAATATAATATAATATAATATATATTATATTATATATTATATAATATATTATATTATGTCGAATCTGAGGATTTCGATAAAAAATAAAACTCAAAACGCTCTAGCTCCTAGACTATTGTACCTACAGATCTGCGGTTGGTCTCATTCGTTTCCGCGTTCAAACTACTATATGAAACCATTTTATTTTTAATCAAAATCGTCGAATTCAACCCATATTTTGCACATTTGGAGGGAGCAAAGCCACCATAATAATGTTTTGGAGGTGGTCAAGGTGGTTTCTTATAGTATTTTGAACGCTGAATCGAATGAGACCAACCACAGATCTGTAGGTGCAATAGCCTAGGAGCTAGAGCGTTTTGAGTTTTATTTTTGAGCGAAAAAATAAAACTAAAAAAATAATCATTATTTTCTGAGTGAAAAAATAAAACTCAAATTTTGATTTTGAGCGATTCCCAAAAATAAAAATCACTCAATTTCAACCCCTTATTATTACGTTACCTATTTACTATTACTGTTATCATTATAATTTTTTCAACTTTTATACTTCTATACCTACTATTATAGGTACTATTTTCAGTATTGCTAACCAAATACGTTTGCTATTATTTCCTACCAATGGATTGCGCATGCGGTTTTTGTGCTAAACAGGCAAAACATGTAGGCACTTTATATTACGCACAGGTTAAACATAAATGTATTTTTACTTTTTTTTGGGGGGGTAAAACAAAAATTTTACGAACTAAACACACTCCTATGTAATCGCGACGGGGGTCGACGACTCCAATCGGCCTCAAAATTTGACATTATCTAGGTCTAGATTCCAAAATCGAAATGTCCATCCGCCGTCAGGTCCGTTTTGGGCAGTAGGACTTTTTTTTCTTTTTTTTTTAATCTGAAATTTTGACAAAATACTTGGTTTGCCATCTAGTTGTGCCCGCAAGGTTTTCAGCCTATGGGACAAAAATAGGACTGCAAGAGGAGTTTTATGAAGGCTTTTGGTCATGGGATCGAGTTAGGTGTCGTTTGCGAGGTACTTTTGGACGTAGAATCTATTTTTGAGGGTCCCTGAACGATCCAATTTCACTGTGGGGCTATATAGAGCTTTCATGGGGCTACAAATGGGATTTTTGAAGGATCCCAAGAGGTCAAATATTTTCCGAGTAAAAAAAAAAAATTGAAAAAAATGTTTGAAATAAAATGACAACATTTTGACAATTATCAATTTTTGTACAACTAACCTATATCAAAGAATAATAAACCCCTGTGAAAAATTTGCATCGTTTTTACTTTACGCTACTCGTGGGAACGGTCAATTATAGCTGAATAATGAAGCGTTGAAAAAGTCCTTACCTGCAATGTGGTGATAGTGAAATCGGCGGAAAACAATACGAAAAATGCGAAACCCAAATGAATCGTGTTGAAAACCTGTCCACTCAGCCTAATGAACGCCATGCCGCCGACACTTTTGTATCAATAAAGCGAGTGAAACTGAAAGATAGTGAGGGCATCACCATGACCGCTATCCCCTCTACCCGTCAACAGTTCTGAGGAGGGGTGGAGAGGCGCGTCTGGATTTTGAGACCCATTATTTTTTCAAAAGTTTTTTTTTTTTTGTTGGTAGGTGAAATATTTTTTTAACTGGTGAGCTTGAAGAATGCTAAAATTGTATCAGTACCTACGGCTTATTAATAATAAAACTACCTCATTCTAATAAGAAGGTTGACGCAATCCGGGGAAATACGTTTGGCACAACTGTGTGTGTGTGGTGGAGGGGGCGGGGTAGGGCCGGTCAAAACCGCCTATCCGCCCCTGCATATTATGACATTATAGTCAGCAACATAACTACGAGCGAAAATGAAGTCCCGTTGTTGACATGATTTGTTCATTATAGAAATAACCGCTTCACAGCTACTTACCGTTGTTTCGTGTGATTTGAATAAATTCAAAACATGGTATAAGTATGATAAGTAAGTTTCCTTTGAATAAAATTTCGGGGAAAATCTACGGGCGTTGGCATCCAGTGAAACACAACCATTGACGCGATTCTCGTTTGTGCGCCTAATGTGGGCAATAAAAAGGGGGAAAAACGCTGAGCCGGTTCACTTCCAGACGCAATTCAATACCAACGAATTTCTGCAGACTAAGGGAAATGTGAAGGTTGTTACAGACGGCTCGTTTTTTGTAGGAAACAAAAGTTCCTTGGTATTCTGGTGACGATGTTTTCAGAAGGCGAAATAAAGAAACAAAGAAGATGAATATATTATACTTGGATAAATAGATCAAATTAGTGTAGCGTAGTAGTGTAACGACTCCAGTTGTGTGAGTAAAACGCTACAGTTAGCAGCAAGAATGTACATGTTGTTTTTAAACACATTTGTCAAAATTTGACATTTAATGGCACATAGTTCGTGAGCTGTAAATTGCAAAATAATCGTGTTGGAGGGGCCCCAAGTTAGATATAAAAAAAACATTTTAAATGTTGTAGTCTAGGCAATAAAAGTCATCATAATATGATATAGAGTCATATTATGAGAGGTGGAAATGTTTAGAGCAGAAGCGATTTCTTCAGTGATGTGTTTAGTGATGGTTTATTATTCTTGGAATAAATACACCTATGTTTTCGCGACGGAGCTCGACGACTCCGATCGGCCTCAAAATTTGACATTATCCGTTTCAAGAGATCTACATTCAAAATCCGAAATGTCCGTCCGCCGTACGCCGTCCGGGCCGTTTTGGGCAGTAGGATTTTTTTTAAATCTGAAATTTTGACAAAATACTCGGTTTACCATCTAGTTGTGCGCGCAAGGTTTTCAGCCCGATCGCCCAAACCCGTGGGGCGCTATGGGGCTAAACTGGGGCTACGGACGGGGGTTTTTGAAGGCTTTTGGCTATGGGATCGAGTCAGGTGTCGTTTTCGAAGTATTTTTGGACGTAGAATCCATTTTTGGGGGTCCCGGAACGATCCGATTACACTGTTGCGATCTATTGGGCATCCATGGGGGTAGAAATGAGATTTTTGAAAGACACCAGGACGTCAAATATTTTTCAAGTAAAAAACAAACAAACAAAAAACGCTGCAAATTTTACACTAGGGTTTATTAATCTTTTATATAGGTTTACTTACTTGTGCAGAAATTGATATCTGTGTCAAAGAAAAAATTTTTAGAAATTTCTTTTTTTTAACATTTTTTGGTTTTTACTGGATAATGTCAAATTTTCAGACCGATCGGAGTCGTCGACGTCCGTCGCGAAAACATAGATGTATTATTCCAAGAATAATAAACCAAAAAACAAAAAACAAAAAATTTTGAAAAAAATCCAAAAAGATTTTTTTAAATTTTTTTCATTGACAGAATTAAGTTTCAGCTCAAGTAACCTATCTCAAAGAATAATAAACGCTCGTGTAAAATTTGCAGCGTTTTTCTGTATGAACATGGCTTCATGTAGTAAGAGGAAATGTCCAATATTCTGAGGACTAGGTACATTTCATACGGTTTCATAACTTCTCCACATGCATTATCCGAAGTACTATCATGATAGTACACTGCCAATGTGTTTGATACGCTAGTCGTGTCTCTCCAATGCGTCCTTCAAACTCAAAGCCCACTTGGAAACCATAACAACATAAAATTCAAACCAGTGAATATTTTCGAAAAATGCGAAATGGCTACCAGAAAGGAACAATAGCTAGCAGTTTCAAGAAACAGGAGGCTAAAGTTGATGATGGCATGTTTGCATCGTATGACATTTCCCGATTGATTGCTAAACATGCAATGTTTAACATGGTGTGGCTCACACTGTTGGAGAAAAACTCGTTTCACCTGCCATATATGGCCAGATATATTTATTGCTATTTCCACTGTGATGAAACAAAACCCCTCGAAAGTAATAAAAAGCGTCCCTTTGAGTGATTCAACCGTGGGCCGTCGCTTCGATGAAATGGCGGATGACGTGGAAAAACAGCTCACACCTCAAAGTGAAAAAAGTTCTCCTTGCAAATCGACGAATCGGTAGTAAACGATGAAGCCATTTTACTAGCGTTCGTGAAATTTTTGGACAATGGAAAATTTAAAGAAATGCTGTTTGCGAGGGCCATGGAGACCCACTCGACAGGTGAGTTAATTTTTGATGAACTGCACAGTAATGTTCATGCCTGGATATAATCTAACTATTGAGCAGGAAATTTGGGTCGTCGTGTGGGTATGATCACGCTTTAGTCTTTCACCTTCTGCCTGATCCGAATTGACTGATGTTCATTGGTTCAAAACGCATACCTGCATCCCGTTGTTGTTCAATAATGTAAAAGGTTTTCAGTCCTAACTTATGGTAAATTTGAGGCATTTTTTATTATTTTCGATCCACACTGGTTTCAACGTTCTTGGTAACCCTGGCATCGGTATTCCAAAAACAAATAAGTCCGACAACGCCTGTTACGCTCATGATGAGAATCTGAACATGTAGCCCAACACTGATGCTAGCGAAGTAAAATGCTGCCATCGCCATACTCTGAAAGTTAACAGATACGAATTAGTTGAATGTCAAGCCTTCATCCTACCACCTCTCATGTATAAATATAATGCTAATTAATATATTAACCTTCGAAAACTTGAAGAGAGCGACTGTATGGGCACTGAATTCAGGATGCAGCTCAGCCAGCAGTTTGTACAGTTGCGTGTTATAAAAAGAATCGCTCATTCCCATCAGAAAACTGCATATGCAGGCTAACCAGACCCTGAAAATTGACTAGTGATAGAAAAATACGTGGGTCGAGAACAGCATTGTTGCCAGCCTGCCTGTGACGGTTCTAAATGGAGTCTGATCCTGTGTGGGAAAAGTAAACAAGTTCGGCCGAAAATCTTTCCAGCGGCCCGAAATAAAAGGCAAGGGTCGTTCATGAAAAGGTCGGTCTTCAGTGAAGAGAAAATGGCGAAGGAAAATACCTGTATTCAAACTGCACCGGTAACCTTTCCAGAAAGGCGAAAACTAATCCACCAGAGCGCACTAGCATTGAAATGAGAAACGAGACCTGATTTCGTAGTTTGCTCTGTTGGTCAACTTGGTTTTCGACGACCTTGCAATGATACTTGCACCTTAGAGTGACGCGTATTCGAATCACTAGAACAATTAGTGACCATCCGACCACAACCGGATAATCACGGAATAGGAAGAAATATAAAGGATGATATCACAACAAAATTCTGAACACGCCAACACAGCGGTAAAAGGAAGGGATCCGAGAGTACCACTTCGCGTTGAGGGAGTTGGCTGTCAAGGCGTGGACAGGGGACAATCGGTATATGGAAGGTCAACTGATTATACTTTTAATTAAGGGGATTAGGGATCCAGAAATTGCCCGTCATGTGCAATAAATAGGCCCCACGACTATGGCTGAAGCATTTGAACTAGCCTTGAAAGCTGAGAGCATGCCAAGCAGGGAAGTGCAGCGGTCAGGCAGGTTACCACACGTAGTACACTTGCTCGACTGGCTTCCCTCGTCCACCTGCAGGTCGGCAGGGAAACGAGGAACGGTCACATACGGATTTTTGTTTTTCTTTCCGAATTTTTTTTAGAAAAAGTTTAATTTCCCGTTTTTTCCACTTTAGGAGCTCAGATACGCCACATGGAGCTAATTTTTGGGGATTTCAGACTTGAACTGAAAACGTTCACACCGCGCGAAGAGCGGAAGCACGTTTTTCAGAACGTTTTCGGTAGTAGCTCAGAAACTATTGGTCCGATTCCAAATTTCTTTTTTTCTCGTGAAAGCTGATTAAATTCCCCGTCGCAGCTATTCCGTGTGAAATTTCGATTTGAGCTTTGATAAGGGAGGGAAAGAAGAACGTTTTCTGAAAAACGTGGTCGTAGATGGTCAAATTTCTTGTTTCCACACTTTTCGACGAATACTAACGGCACTTTAGTAGTTTCAATAGATATGCAATGTGCCGTTACTTATATAAAATTTAATCTTCTTTCTGATTAAAAAAAGAAAAGTAAGATCGGACGAACCGTTCCCGAGTTATTGGCAGAAATGTGCAAAGAATCATGTTTTATTCACAATGAGCTCCTTTAATGATTTTTGAAAATGTTTTTCCTGCAAAGGTCGTGCTTCAAAAGTTACGAAAACGGGTCCATATTGCAGAAACCCCGTTTCAATTATTTATAGGGCATTAGGAAAAATATAATATTTGAATTCCGAGGTCCGGAGAGGGTACATGACGTGGGCTGCTTCGTCGTCTTTTGATTGGCCGGGAGATCCCTCTCTCTCTCATCTACGCAAGTCAGCCAACTTTGCTACGCGAAAAGTCGACCCCAAAAATCGAAAATCGGGTTTATCATTATAGAAGGTCATTCGAAAATGGAGCATCGAGGTTATTATCAAAGAAGGTTATTCAAAAATCGACCTGGGACGAGTGTTTTTATTCCGATTCTGTTCAGATTTGTTATTTAGCGCTCTGGCGGCTCAGTGCCCAACTACTCGACGCCCAGCCTGGCGAGGTGTGACGTCAAATTTGCCCGGCGTTCATTTCAAAATCTCTAACATTTCGAAAACAGCTCAGCACGTACCTATACGGATTTTCGAACTAAAAATTGGGGTGTATGGGTTTTAAAGGGTGCTGAATCCGAATATGTTGTCAGAAATGCTGAATTCAGACCTTTTCAAGAAGCCCATTTGCCACTTTTTTTGCCGTGCCCGCCCCTCCCTTATCAAAGCTCAAATCGAAATTTCACACGGAATAGCTGCGATGGAAAATTTAATCAGCTTTCACGAGAAAAAAATAAATTTGGAATCGGACCAATAGTTTCTGAGCTAAAACCGAAAACGTTCTGAAAAACGACGTTTTTCCGTGCTTCCGCTCTCCGCGCGGTGTCAGATTGGATTCTTATTTACGGCTGTAACTTAGCAGCTATTCGGTCAGAGAAACATGTGACTAGTGAAATTGTCATACGGTGTCAGGGTACCTTATGTGGGGGTTCGGGGGACCGATTGTGGAGTTTAATAGTTAAGTGTTTTTAGGCTTCGGAAGTCTGGAATACGAAGATTTTGGCTTAGTTAGAAAAAAATGGTCAAACTTCAGCACGCTCTATCGGCCAAACGGAGAAATCTAACGAGGCGTTTTTGATCTCATATTTTAGGAAATTTTATCAGCTTTAATTTCGTATAGAGTAGTCATGTCGCTAGGAAGCATGGTTTCCGAGTTAATGGCAAAAAATCAAACATTTTGTGGTTTTTTTGCCATTTTCATGGTGATCATCCGAATCTAGTAGATAACCAAATTTTCGGATTCAGCACCCACAAAAACGTACAGATCCGTCGAGAAAAATTCTTCAGGTATTTTTCTCAGATTCACTACTTTTGGACACCTATGACTGGACTAGTACTATGCTCGCCAAGATGATTTTTTTTTTTTTTTTTTTGTGATTCAAATTTTTGCGACATCTAGAAGTGCCTGAGAATAAAAATGAGCATTCTCCTCGTGTTGAAGCTCCAATATAATAGATAACCTTCATCTAACCTGTGCTCAGATAACCCGCTTGTGAGATGCAGCCTTCCGTTCGATTTTTCATTGGTCAGTGAGGGGCCAATCACACAGCTTTCTACTCAGAAGCCGAGTTCGCAGTTCCGTTCAAAAATTAATTTTCAGAGGGCCGCCAAAAATGCAAATTGCACCGGAGGGGCCCAAACCCCACTTTTCTCGTATCCTAACGTGAAGTACTTTCTCGGAAAAATAAAGATCAAGACACAGTTTCGGACCCCATTGAACACCCAAATGTGACACTTACATGGACTGTTGGAGGTAAGGCTCTTCGTCAGTGCTACCAAAAACAGAGGAGTTCGGTAAGTTGAGAAATATCCCGATGAATGCTACTAATTGCAATCCATACCCAACTCCAAAGACATGTCTCCGCACCCAATCATATCTCAGGTATGGCGCAATTACGTGAATAGTTCCACCTGATAGAAAAAAAGTCGAATCAATGACAACAAATCCGTTTGAGGAGACAAATTATGTACACCATCATGTCTTCCATGTTCATTATGCTGCGTTACATTGTGGCCACCTAGTGTTCCTCCGGCACCGTAGACGACTGCAGTAATCGGAGCTAGCTCAGTAGCGAATGGTCCAAATGAGTTCGTAAATCCAACGCACGCGCTGTGCACACCCCATCCAAACGACTGTTGAAAACCTGGAAAAACCGGATGGCATGACAATTAAATCCAACGCCAATGAAATCTTTTGCTCTCAGATGCTTTTTTTTACTAACCGATAAAAGCGAAGGTGGGCAAAAGTATCAAAAAATTCCTGGACATCGATATGACCAACGTTTTTTTGGAAGCTTCCAGAGCTGACTCTTTTACAAGAGGTAATGGAGTCTTCCGGCCGGCTCGACGTAAAAAACAAAACAGCACCGACGATATTATTCCAACCGCAAACATCGTGTATACCAAAGTCCGCCTCGTTTCACGATCAAAACTCGTTTTACCAACGAACAAAACTGCCGAATAGATGTTTCCCAGCATAGTACTATGAAAATCGTCAAAAGAGTTACATTTCAAAAACATTTCAGTTATGATGTTATAAAATCCATAATTTCGAAAATTGAAAACTTACGATAGAGTAAATATGGCCCAGAACAAGCTGACGTGTAATCCATGTTGAGAGGGTTCGGAGTTCACGACTAAATAATTGCCTTGACCGACCCACAAAAGAGATCCGCCGATTCCCGTCAGGCATACGCCAAAGTATGTCGCCCAAGCTTGTTCCAGCGTGAGTAAGTACAGGAACGCGCTGAGATCAAAGAAAATTTCACTCCATTTAATGGAATCGAGAAAATGTCTTTCAGGACTTATTGCCGTTATTATTGCGTTCTAAATAATACTCTTAATATTATGATGTGGTTCAAAAAAGACTTTCTGGTTTTTGTTTGGAATTTGGAATACCTCATCTTTCTTTGAGGATTTTTTCGCGAGAAATCCGTTTCTTCCTCGTCTTTTGAGTCAAAACCGAATCTTTCTTTCGTGAAATCGCACCTAACAATCACGTTTTGCTCCAAAAGCAACTTTCTCCGCCAGCCATTGTGATTCGAATCGGCTTTTCTCCATTCAGCCAATGAGAGCTGCTTCTACCTCAAAGAAACGGTATGTCGATGCCGGTAATTTCTGCGTTTGTTTATTTTAGATTTTGAGCTGTACATAAGTTCGTGAAATATTGATCCTGATTATTTAAAAATACTAGCACTCAGACATAAGGCCTCGCTTCGCTCGGCCAACCACTGTATCGGGCATCGCCACCAAGTGACAGTCGCTCAATGCGCTAAATTTAACGGGAGTAAATTGGCCAGGGAATAGAGAGAAATCGGGAAGACACACCAGAATATATCCGAAATTAGCGCAGAATGGAGCTTTCATGGGGCTATACCTAAATGCGATTGTTGAAGGATCCCAGGAAGTCAAATAAGGTGTGGTTTTTCAAGTAAATCCGTTTTTCGAGGTCCCACATCTTACCAAACCCTCAATAAAATGCTTTATTACTATTACATATTACTTTTATTCGGCAACCGTCGGAATTTGTTTTTCAATTACGAATACCTATTATGATTTATACCTACAGTAATGATCCAAGCACGCAGAAGGTTTATTTTCAAATGAATCTCCTCGCCTGAGTCGGATGGGCTGGGATGGCGGGGAGGGCTGTGGGAGAAGGTTTGGACGGTGAAGGTTGAGCGGGGGGGACGCCCGCCCCGCGATTATAGCTCCAACCCATCTCGCCCGCCGAATTTCCTCAAATCGTTGAAAATAAACTCGCCGCCTAAATTCGCTCAATTTCTGAATGAATTTTATCAGTATCTCCTATTAAAATTCGGATCTCTAGGTAGGTTTAGGACGAAACGCGGAAAAAATCCGTCTATTAACGACAGAATAAATCGAAAAAAATGGATTTCCGTTTAGGAGAAATAGGCCTGTGACACACTCAGCCAGCCAGAAACAGACACGATGAGCATTAGTGGTATAGATATATATTTCGAAAAAAACAATATAATTCTGCCCCCTTCAAGTTAAAAACACTGCAAATTTTACACAAGGATTTATTATTCCTTGATACAAACAACACACAAAATGCTTGAATGTTTACTTGTGCAAAAATTATTTCTGTCAATGGAAATTTTTTTGAAAAAAAAAAAAAAATTTGGATTTTTTTCCAACAAAATTTTTTTTTTCAAAAAATCTTCATTTTTTGCGCGAAAAATATTACCTCTAGGGATCCTTCACAAATCCCATTTTTAGCCCCATGAAAGCCCTATAGATCGCCACAGTGAAATCGTATCGTTCCGGGACCCCCGAAAATGGATTCTACGTCCAAAAATACTTCGAAAACGACACCTAACTCGATCCCATAGCTAAAAGCCTTAAAAAAAACCTCCCGTAGCCCCATTTTAGCCTCATAGCGCCCCACAGGTTTGGGCGATTTTTCAGATTAAAAAAAAAAATGCCTACTGCCCAAAACGCAAAGGTGTACACAACAAGAAAATGAACGATTGTGTGGTTGTAAATGGTAAGAAATACATGAGGAATCAACCGATTTGGGTCAAAACGATGTTCATCAAAATTTCTGTTGCATTTTCCAGACATACTACAATAGAATGATTTGAAATCTCTTGGCGTCTGATGAAGAGCACTGAAACACGCATAAAAAAACCAACCAGAGTAAAACTAGCCTAATAAAAAAACGTTTTTCCGATTTCCCAAAATTCTGTCCCATGGGAGAAAGTCGTTTTTTGAAGCACAACTCCTATAACATAACATAACATCATTATATTTGATGCTGTCTGCGTACGCCTCAAATTCAGCCACAGTCCTAACGGGCGTGAAAAAAAAAGCCTGACGCGAACTTACGTCATCATCATTGTCCCAACCGCCATCGCTGCTCTCGGCCCGGCAGACGTTATCACCGCAGGAGCGACAACCATAGAGAATCCGTAAAAAACGTACGTCAATCCCAGTATTACGTATCCGTCAACCGTGTAAACGGGATCGTCCTGTCCAACGCTCTTGTTGAATAACTTCTACAAAGAAAATAGTGGCATCGATGAGTAGAATATTTTCATTTTTAAATGAATTAATTCGACGAACCTTCTAAAACAGTTTCCCAAACGCCAGCAGCCCCCCCCCCCCCCCCCCACCTGTTAGATATAGAAAAATTGCTTATTTTTGACGCTTGGTTGTGACTAAACGGCTGAACCGATTCTAATGTGTAAGAACGTCATTCGACGCAGAATTTTTTGCTCTTTAACTATGTAAATGGAAGGGTTTCTCTGCGATGATTAGTTTTCAAGTTATCGGAGAAAAACTGGAAAATGCCCGAAAAAATCGAAGTTTTTAGGCCGCCAAAAGTTCTCCTAGCAAAAATGTTGCTACCAGTTTTGATATTTTCTTGTTCAGACCCATTACAACCATTTAACAAAATAAAAGCTCTTGCACGATTTCTTGCACGAGTCACACGGTGGGACTCGCACTCCTTTCAGTCCTCTGGTAACTGTGTCAGATGAGAAACCCCGTCACCTTGAAACCCGACTATTTATTGGGAAAGTGCTTGCGCCCCCCAGTTTGAGAACCACTGTTTTAAGAGGATATAAAAGAATAAAAATAATCTCGGGGATAAAATCATCTCGACGGTTCAGTAGCAAAATTAAGGGACACGTGTCTCTACAGGCGAACCTACCAGCCCACCTGTCAGTAATGTGGGATGCTTGAGAAATTAATGAAGCGTAAAATAAGACTTACTTCCTTACCATCAAGTTGGAACGGGCATTATCCGCGGAGAGTATTAGCATAAATGCAATCCCAAGATGAACCGTCCGCAAAAGTTGCCGGCGCAGAGACGTCCTGTCGGCTTCCATTTCGCCGCGTCAATTCCCACGAGACAGGAGAAATGAATTCAAAATCCTGAATCAAGAATAACTACGAAATTAGCCGTTCAAGATAAATAAAACTAACACGGTGAATAGGCGCATGACCGAAAAACGTCTACTGAGAAAGGTAAGAAGAATACATCGTTAATTAGTTTACAGTTCCCCTTAATCTCACTCAGTTATCTGGAGACTCATTTGAATCGACCACATTGTCGAATCTTTTTCCGTTTTCTGACTCGGTAAGGCTGTACATAATCTTGACAGTTTTGATGGCCTGTCAAGTGTTAAAAACGCTGGCGCTTGTGGCACAGATAAATTTGTCATTCAAGTAAATTTTGCAATCTATCGAAAATTTATCGGGTGACCTACCTCACTCTTTTCGACCGACTGGGAGATTCAACTCTTTTTATTTTTCTCTTCCCTCGTCGTTCACTTTTCGCAGAAGGCCTTGAGTTTCCGTTGGGAAAATTCATAGGCATTGGCGGTGAGCCCGAGAAGGCAACTTCGGTTGTCACCGGCGGAGTTCATTGAAGTGTACGGAGTGGAACAATTAAGTTGATCAGAAGGTCGGGCCGATCTTTACGACGTGCAATAGCTCGCTGAAGTCAGCAGCCGGCTGGTTTTTTTTTCTTCTCCCGTGCACGTGTGAAGCCCGACGCTAGGTAATACCATCGCTGGCGGGTGTGAATTGATGAACCGCTTTGAAACATTTTCTTTTCTGAGAGCCCAGGCATTTCCCTTTGCTCAGCAGATTCCTATGACTGACGTCACAACTCACCGGCACCCTGGGAGTTGGTTCACGCTCATAGACATAGATAGGGTGGATCGAGCTTGACGTGAGTGATTAAGCCATCAACGTGGACGAAGTGGATTGAGTTCAACCAACTGAACTCATACGGGCTATTCTGACCAACCTCAGCCATCCGCTCCGTATAATAAACCATGCATAGGCATAGATAGATAAATAAAACGAAGGGGTATTACGAAGTGTGAAAAGAACACTAGGAGAAGAGTTGGAAGGAGATAAGATGCAGAGAGTTGCTGCTTTGTACATAATGTACAAACCAGGTAGATATGCAAGGAAGGAATGATTGGATAGAGCATGTGGACAGCATGAGTTGGGCCCACTCAAGTCTCCTGGCTATGATCACCCAGGGTCGTAACTACCAACTGTTGAAGGAGGAGTAGCTAATAAGAAATTGAACTTACTGTATAACAATCAATAAGTATTGCTACTGTTATTTCTGACAAATTTCATTAAGACTGTGTTACAATCATTAAGTATTGCTACTGTTACTCTTTACCGTTACAGTAAGAACCTTATGTAACATCCAAAATCTTGATTTTTCGCAGTTTTCAACCTTTTCAGAGGGCGACCCGGGTAACCCTCTCTCTCCAGGCAGAAGAGCCTCAAGAAGGAGCTGCGTCCTGCATCAGCAACACATGACATTGTCATCCCAACGGCACACCTCTGACTAGTAGCTCTTCCTAACCCAGTCGCCCCTGGCCACCAGATCACGCAGCACAGGGCAGCCTAAGAAGGACGGACAGCAATCCCAGGACGAAGGCAAAGCTGATGCCCATCCAGCCTTCCAGGACGTCAGGATTCCCTCCAAGCCAAAGGCGCAGCTCAGGATTACCCACACGTCCAAGACTGAAACTGGCAGCGCGAGAACGCGCTTATCTAACCAGGGGGTGATGTTACGTGCACAAAATGGGTAACAGATTGAGCCAACGTCATTGTGTGCTGCATCAGCACAGACGAGACGACAAAAGTGGAGCGTTGGCAGCGAAAAGGGGGAGAGAGGGAAGACCCGATGACGGTGCTCGAGTAAGAATCGTGAATTGTCCGTCAGAGGAAAACAGTGAACAGTTTGTGAAGAAAATTAATATACCTACTTACCGTTGATAAGGGAAATTGAGTAGTGGTAACTTCACCCCGGCATCCAGCGATACGAAGTTGGGGGAGAGCGTTACACAGTCCCAACTAGATAGTAAACCGAGTAAGTATTTAGTCAAAATTTCGGTTGATTTTGTCCGCCCGCTGATTTATCATTCACTCTCGAACATTCAAACGTGAATACATAGTATGCATCTCAAAATTTGGTTTTTTGCAGATCTGCCCCTTCGTCATTTTGGCGCAATATTATAGAATAGGTATTATAAATTATAATATTATAATTTATAATATTATAACCTTCGCTCGTTGAAGAAGTTCGCCCACCGAGAATCTGTTCAACAGATTCTGTTGGACACCAATCGATTCAATTCAACAGTGGGAGCATGCATGTCCCAACTTCGAGAAACGTTTGTATACATACTCTTAGTAGCCAGTTGCGTTCCAGACTAGGGATGTTTGATACTTCTAAAGTATCGATACAGTATCGTATCGATACATCCAGACAGTATCGATACGATACTTTCAATAAAGTATCGGTATCGAAGTATCGATACTTTTCAAAAATGCCTGCAAATTTTTGGTCAAGGGTTTATTATTCTTTGATATGGGTTAATTGTGCAAAAATTAATTCTGTCTCAATGAAAAATTTTTGAAAAAAAAGTGTTTCTTTTATTTTATTTTATTTTTTTTTTTTTACTCAGAAAATATTTGACCTCCTGAGATTCTTCAAAAATCCCTTTTTTAGCCCCATGAAAGCCCTTTACATCCCCAAAGTGAAATTGGATCCTTCTGGGACCCCCAAAAATATACTCTACGTCCAAAAATACTTCGAAAACGACACCCAACTCGAACCCATAGCCAAACGCCTTTTAAAAAAACTTTCAGTTGCCCCATTTTAGCCCCATAGCGCCCCACGGGTTTGGACGATCGGACTGAAAACCTTGCTCCAAGCCTGGGGGGGGGGGGGGGGGGGGTACAGGTAGAAAAAAGGGGAACATTCCCTCATTTGGTGAAGCTGTGGCCACACTAATTTCTACTGTGATGAGTGAGTTGGGTTGGTTGGTTTGGCCAACATTTTGGTGGTCCGCCCTTGATCGAGGACGGCTGATTCTTCTGATATGAGAGCTGGTGCAGCTCCAGTAGGGGGTGGTAGGTACCTACATCAACTTTCTTAAATTGCTGGTCAAGTTAGAGGTACTGTCAACTGCCTATATGCCGTAAGTTTTGAATCTGATGAAATGTGAGGGATAAAAAAAGTATCAGCGCCGATACCGGAAAAAAAGTATCGATACTACGATATGTATCGGGGACAAAAAGTATCGATATGTATCGATACTTTTTGTGAAAAGTATCGATACTTTTAAGTATCGATACTTTTTCAACATCCCTATTCCACACTCCCGTTTTATGGATGAGCAATAGGTAGCATAATATGGCCAGCAAAATAAAGATTGTACTCACTCCCACAAAGCCAAGGATAAGCTTCGTAACAAGATTTCTTAAATTTTAAAAAATCTTGGTACATACGAAGATTATCCTTGGCTTTGTGGGAGTGAGTACAAACAAGCTTTTAAAGCTCGATGGAAGGTCTTACCTGCTTCCTATCAGCGCTCAAAATTGATAATATCAATTTTGTCATATCAACACAAGACATTGACTGGTTTCGGTGGATTTTTGACCAGAATCTCGGCGATCTTCTTCCCCCTGAACAGAGAAAGGGATTTCCAACAACATGCAAACGAAATCGCTCCTTGGAAATGCCACTTTTAAACCAAAATTTGAACGGAAAACAACGGTTGAAGATAAAATTATTGAGAAATGCATGAAAGAAAGAAAGACTTTGTACAGAGGACTCACGGAGGAAAAGAAAACAAACAGACAGGGGTGGGGTAGGGATGCTCAAAATACATCGAAATATCGATCTTTTTGGGCGATATTTTTCCCATCGATATTACCTACTTTTAAAATATCGGGAACCGATATTTTTTTGAGAGAGAGATCCGACATGAATCCGAACACCAGCTAGAAATAGGATCAAAGAAGGTGCAGGTAACTGTACTGAAAGTACACTAATATTTCAAAACAAATACGATCAACGAGTTGCATTGTTAGAAAATATTCATCATGGCCACAGCCTTCACGGGGAAAGAACTACAACAACGACACCTACACCGACACAGGGGGAGCAAGGAGTTGAACCGTCTCAACTCCTTTTGGTCACCAAAATTTGGTGTATGGTCCTTGGAATGACTCCGATCGGCCTCAAAATTTGAGATTATCTGTTTCAAGAGGTCTACATTCCGAAACCAAAATGTCCGTCCGCGGTCCGGGCCGTTTTGGGCAGTAGGAATTTTTCAAAAAATCTGAAATTTTGACAAAATACTCCGTTTAGGTATGTACCATCTAGTTGTGCTCGCAAGGTTTTCAGTCCGATCGCCCAAACCCGTGGGGCGCTATGGGGCTAAAATGGGGCTACGGGAGGGGTTTTTGAAGGCTTTTGGCTATGGGATCGAGTTGTGTGTCGTTTTCGAAGTAAGTATTTTTGGACGTAGAATCCATTTTTGGGGGTCCCGGAACGATCCGATCTATAGGGCTTTCATGGAGCTAAAATTGGATTTTTGAAGGATCCCAGGAGGTCAAATATTTTTCAAGTAAAAAAACACAAAATCTCAGAAGAAAACAATTTTTTTGAAAAAAAAAAAAAAAAAAAAATCTAGAAAAAATAAAAATAAAAAAATTTTTTTCTAAATTTTTTTCCATTGACAGAATTAAATTTCTGCACAACTAGCTACCTAACCTACATCATAGAATAATAAATCATAGTGTAAAATTGGCAGCGTTTACTCTGTGTGTTCGCATTGCTCTGTGTATCGTGTTGAAGTTGAACGCGCAGATGTCTTCTGCAGTTTGGCTGTCTTTTAAAAAGTTGAATGACGCCTGGTTAGTTGAATGTAATTTGAGCGGGAAAAAGTATAAAAAAAGTGGGGACACCACCACTTATAGACTCGGCTTTCAATTCATTTCCTAAACCCATTATCCTTTACCGAATTATTTGATGAAAGGCTGTAGGTATAGAGGAAAGTGAAGTAGGTATCTGGGTGTAGAGACTGGATACAAACACACTCATATGAGTGTGTTTGTAATATCACTGCTGACGATCTGAACAGGCAGGTTCCAGACGGAGACCCCCCCTCCCATCGACAGTTTCAATTGACTGATGGCTCAGGTATTGAAAACCCAGGGTCCTCCTCATAACAAGGAAGCTCTCACCAATGCGGGCAAAACCATGGGAACCCGTGATTCCTTTTTCGAGGATCCTGGAAGACAATATTTGGATGTGGCTGGTAAAACTTACTGTCCTCAAATCAAAGAATCCCCTGCAGTGCCAGCTCCTCGTAGCCCCATGAAGCCGCTCAGAAGTCTTCAACAGTTACTGACCAAGTGGGAAACCTTTATTGGTTTCCAATGTCACGCACTTTGGCGATGATCATAAAGCCAGCGCATGAAATTTTATTCCAAAAACCAAAAAAATGACTCTGAGTCTTCCGTATAGTGACAACTTAAATATGAGTGTATTTACCCCACTCAATTTACACAATCTAGGGTCAAATTCCCACTACTGGGTGCATTTCTACCTCCTTTGCGCGGATTTGAAAAGTTGGTTTCCAGAATTTACCGTAATTTGGTGGTTGTCCGATGCAAATCCGGTCGAGAAGAAGTTCTTCGAAACACCAATTCCAAGAGAAAAACGCGTAGGTAGGTATAGAATCAGCTGGAAAATGTTGAATCGGGTCACGCCACCGCTCGCGGTTACAATTGAACGAACTGAACGTTACGAAATCACTACTGAGTTAGATGGAAATCGACCTAGTTGATTTTCTGGTATGGAGAGCATCGTTGCGAAATTAAATCCAAGGTGGCCGTCAATGATCGTAATAAGGCCTCATGGTGTCGTGAAGCTTCCTCGAACGATAGCTTTGTAGGGCGGCACCCTACAGCCTGATCTCGCCTGCGGGAACTGGCCCGCCAAACCCGCCTCACACATTGGAGGGGGAGCTTGCAGCCCGCGACCGCTGCGCCATCTAGCGGAATCGAGGACCCCGGTGGGCCTACAGGGATTAGTCAGTCGCCGTGAGGCAGCCGAACAGTGAAGAACCTGTGTCGTTGGGCTCGTATTTTTCCCGCTAAGACGACGTTGCGACGTACCGATCGGTCGGAACGCGTACCGACATTTTTTGTGCTAAGTGCAGTTGTTGATACCGAGTTAAGGTGGAACATTAGAACCGTGAACAGTTCAGTGCCAAGGATTTTCGGCGCAAGTTTTAGTTTTGTTTTCCCGCCGGCGTTCGAGTAAAGTGAAGCGCCGTTTTCTCCCACTCTCCCCCCTTCGCCTTGCCCGCACAGCCTTCGGGTTTGCGGAAATTGCAACTCCTGGGATTCGACCGAAACAGCAAATTGGTGACGATGCTACTGCAAAAACCCGACTTCGGATTTCCACCAGAGTGACCTCCTCTCGCCTCGACCTGCACGGTAATGCACTCCCAAGTTGTCAATTTATCTCCTCCTGACTACCCCCAGTAAATACCCAGCTGACAGCAAGTAGTTAGTTTTCCCCCTGATTTTCGACTTTTTGGTTATTCTTCGAGTTGTATAATTTTTAGACGTCACAAGACGAATTATTTTGACTACGGCACTATCGCCAAACCAGAGTAGGAATTTGGTTTATTGTAATATTCTTCCGACAGAAGTTGTGTCGCGTATTTTCCTTAATTATTTCACCCCATTTTAGTAGGGGATTTTCACCTAGTTTTATAAGTTTTTACCCCGATTTGTTAGGGGAGTTTAACCAGTTTCTCTACTAATTTGTGACGTTGGAACGCGGATTCTTCCTATTACTCTCCCCCTTTCAATATCGAGTTGTTCGGGGAACTTTTCAGTCATAACGCGTCCCGACGTTCCGACGTCCTATCGTGACGCGTCCCGACGTTCCGACGTCCCGTCATAACACGTCCCGCCGTTCCGACGTCCCATTATAACCCGTCCCGACGGCCTGTCGCCACGCGTTCCGACGTCCCGACGTCCTGTCGCAACGCGTCCCGACGTCCCGACAATCCAACGTTCCGGCGTCACGACGTCACGACTAGGACCATATAATTTTGTACTCTAAATCGTATTGTAATATTCCCGTTCAAGTCCAAATAATTTTTGTACATATTTTTTTTTTTTGCAATACCTAAATTTTTTTTGTATAATATACTTCATTACCAAATTTCCGAGCAGTTATTCACCTGAAACCAAGTGGAATTTGAAGTAATAAGGGGAAAAGACAGAGAGGTCAGGCCAACGGCCACAGTAAAATATTTTAATAAACTCAGTAAAATTGAACAATCGACATAGAGTATTTTCAGCTATCCCAAGGTCTTCAGGGCGATTGGAGCAACCGACGTCCAAGTCAGCCTCCTCATCTGTAAGTATCTGGTCAGGCTACCAGCCAGCTGCTTACAGCTTGTTCCTGCCGGTCTCAGCGTGTCAGATGACAATGTTGAACGAAATGGAAAAATTAGGAGTTTCGAACTTTAATCGACGCTATAAGTTAACGTACCGAATGGAATACAAAACTTTTTTGCCTTTACTTTTACAGTGTTCTTTATTTAAATGAAACGGCATTTTGCGCCAACTACACCCGACATTGGCCTAGTAAAAGAAAACCTCAAGAATAATGAACGCTGGTTTAAAGTTGAGAAAAAAGGTGTATGAGCAATACAGACAACACAGACAAGAAGCTAGTAAGCAAACCCCAAATTTAAGAGGAGCTTTTTTGAAACTACGCTCAAGAGGACAAAACGTCCATAAAAAGTGCGAGAAAATGATATTTTCTCCTCCTCAAATCTCACCAAAGGAATTTGGAGTGAAATAGATGAAAATAGAAAGATCGAAAATGGAAAAATTTCTGCATCGGGAGAAATCTCTGCTGAATCTTTTAATACTTTTTTGTTGTTGTAAATGTTGCCAATAACATTATTATAATAATATAGTAACCTCCCTGAAGGTGATCCTCTCTCTTTCAATGTTCTATTGCCTTCGACTTCAGAGTTTAGTTTTGCCTCTATTCAACCAGAAGCTGTATTTAAAAGTATTTCTAGCCTAAAAAACTCCAATAACTGCGATGTGTAGGATTTTCATAAAACGTCTTGGAATGGGCGGGGATTCGAAGAAGACATATTTAAATTTATTTAAATTTAATCTATTATATATTTGAGTAACGGCGTTTGTTGGTTTGTTTGCAACTCTGGAGCCTAAACCGTTAGAGCTAGAGAGATGCGGCTTTTTCCTATGTGCTCTATGGTATCCGACGATGACGCGCGACCAATAAATTATATATATATATTTTCGCTTTTTATCTGACCGAAGAAATGTTGAACCTGATCTCGTCGAGTAGTTGTGGACGAACTGCGCGTCGCTGAAGAGGCTTCGATGTCCGACATAGAATAGTATGGTCTCTAGGATGAACAAGGACGGAATCGTAAGGAGACTATGAGCTTCGAAAAGACCTCTACACGAGGAAACCGGAGGCAACCGTAGGATGATTCGGACGGCCTGCTTATGGACAACAAAGATGGACTCCGCTGGGGTGGGCGACCGCCCGAGTGCTCCCGAAGGACTGAAAAAGGACCTGAGTGCTCCCGTAGTGCGACCCGTATCCAGAGAAGCCACCAGCGTCAGGAGCAGCTTTGAGGACAAAGCTCTTCATCCTACCAGGGAGGAATGTTGCGACGGTTTCTAAGCAAGAAACCACCGCTCCACATCCGTATACGACCTCCATTCAAGAACAACTAGAAGTCTGGAGAAAAGGCATACTTCTTGCGGATCCCATCGCCACTAGCTTACAATGGGAACAAGACCAAACCATCGTGACTCATCGTCTGGCTCCAGACAAGCCAACACTTGAACGAACTATATAAGAGCGTCCATTTAGAATGAATACAGTCAGTCACAGAGGAGCTTCCAGAAGCATGATCAATCCGTGGAAACCCCCGGAAAGTATACCCAAAATCCAAAAAAATTACTATAAATCGGTATCAATAACAACACGTTCTTTATTTTATAATTATGGACGTATGACAGCAGTTTAACATTGAATACATCGCATTTACAGCACTAGATTTAACAACCATTATGCGTTGAAAACATAATTGTGTAAAACACATCAGCTAAAACTTATGAATTGACAGTTGTCTACATCATTCCCGTGAGTAGCACGTTTCCTTCGAACGTTAATCTACTGCCTTTATACCCCCCCCCCCCCCCCCTTCACACCCACACACCATTTATACAATTTTATAAATAATTTTGTGAACAGGCATTAGACACTTAGCACTTGCACCGGATTTACAAAATCAACTCAATACCAGCTTGGCGTTGAAGCCCACGACTTCTCTAACCTTAGTAAAAACTAAACGTACAAATTTATTCACAAGCACCTTACAGGCAAAAATAGCGGAAAACTAATAAGGGTAAAGAGTAATAGTAATAGGAACATGGAGGGATTAAGGCTAAATTTAAGATAAAGTTGAATTGATGGTTAATTTCGTCAGTGGTTCTTGTCATTCAGTCTTATTCACTTCTAATGATGTCAAACGTCGAGAAACGATGAGGGCGATAAAAATATATATAAATTAAATAGTTTGCACCCCCAAATAATTCAAGAAAACAATGTCTACTACGCAGTATGTACTATAGTCTGTTCACCGAGAGCAGGCGTCGGATATACTAAGCCACCAATGTCGCCGGATTGCCTACCTGATGGTCCGAGCCACGCCCTTCTTGTCACTCGCATTCCCCATTACTATCAAGTTATCAACCATCAAAGTGTTTTCTTGTCAAGTTTTATAGTTAACTCTTATTTTAGTATCTAGTGGCATATATAAACCATCTAATATGGTTTACATATGCATCTTTTCACTTTTCATACCTCATACCTCAATGCTCAACGACCTAAAGGACCTCCTCCTTTCCATACGTAGGTCCGTTGTAGCTTTTTTTTTTTTTTTTTTTTTTTTTTTTTTTTTTTATACAACGTCCAGTCTCGGTGAATGAACTATAGGTCTGTGAGGGCAATTAACGTGTACAACTACTTCCATTCAATATTACGCAGCCATGGACTCCAATTCCAAGCACCTATCCATAATTTTGAATTCATGCAACCTTCATTCAATTTCATCCCATATCTGAGAAAAGTTAACCTTATCACTGATAATACTTTTCAATACCATTGTTTTTGAGTACTCGTCGAATTAAAAATATAATATAAAACTTCTCGTTAACAACAAACCGCCAATCATTTCTTTAATCAACATTCAACACACACATTTGGCATTGGGGCATAGTGAATACGGGTTCAATGATTCTACATTAGTTCGTAAAGATCATACAATGCACTCGTCGGTTCTGTTATCCTCAGAGCAGGCCGAGAGGAATGTGGTTTCAGCACAAAACTGCTGGCAGATAGTTTACGAAAATATAACAATATTATTCTACTGATAATGTTGATTTCATAAATTGAATGAGTCAGTCAGTTATGCCGAACATACTTCACTACCTTTCCACTATGTTGACAAACGAAAACTGAATTTTGAAAAATGCCCCTTACTAACGTACTGTGATGAGCAAAAGGTGTGAGTATTTTTGTAAATTTGAGGACCCTATCGCAAAGGATGTACTTTATAAAGTACATGTCTGACAATGGTACTAATTTAGTCGAAATCATAAATATTGATGTACAAAACACATGTACCAAATCCTGTAAAAAACTATTGCAAACAACTGTAACTATTTTTCATCAGAACGAACTCGATCATACTGAGCCAACTTACGCTATACGCATCAACTGAATGAACATTAATTTCAGTGTAGGTCATGGACACTTATACATAAAACAATGTGATGTTATCGCACGTCGTTACAGGGGTGACTAGCTTTAGGCATTCTGCTTTAGGCCTTTGCCAACGTAGAATCCTCCACATGCGTTTGTTTAAATATGCACTATTATTATTAATATTATTGAAACATTCCGTATCATTGGTGTTCAAGTTAGCTAAAATACATAATGGGGAGGCAAATGTTTTCAGAGGTTTTCAGTCGGACGAAAATCATCTTCTTTGAAACACCTTCAAAATCCTTTGTAAACGGTGTAAATAATTGTTTAAAAAAATAATATATTATAACGGGCGATGAGAACAGTGCAAATAAATTCCAAATGAATCAAGTAGGAAAATATTATTGACGAGTTACTCGACCTACTGTAGGTATAAATAAATTAAGGAACTATTGCATTCATGAACATGGTTTGAATCATACAAGACTTGTACTTATAGTCCATTCACCGAGAGCGGAGAGCAGGCGACAGGTATACTAAGCCAACAATGTCGCCGGATTGCCTACCTGATGGTCCGAGCCACGCCCTCCTTTTCAACGTTGCTCTCCGGTCCCGGTGAATGGACTATAGTACATTCGAGTTAACATAAACATCGAAATAGTCACGGATTCTGTTGAGAAATTCATCGCCACAAATTGGTTTATTGGTTGTTCGTCAATTCAACGTTATTCGGGATAATCTGGACGTTTTCATTCGAAGTTATTGTCAGGGGTAGTTGGACGAAAGAGACCAGAGAAATGCCTGTAGATAATTCGATTTTCTTATTTAGGCTCCAAGTTCACTAAAACAAACCGTACAAATTATACTAGTCCAGTAGATTACGTAGGTATATTGTACCTGGAAGTCCGAACTGAATGAACTTTTACAGGTTGTTCGTGGGTGCTGTGGGGTGAGTGTCAAGTTTTTCGAAACGAGGACCTTGTGCTAACTTGGGGAGGGCCGAAAACTCAAAATTTTCAGAGTGATATCGGTTTTTCGCTCATAACTTCCAAACTAAGCAGTTTCCGACCAAATCGTTTACGTCCAAAGTTGTAGAGCTTTAAATTTGCAACAATTTAATATATGTAAACTTTTTTCCTAAATCAAATGTCATTCGAGATACAGCCGATCAAAGTTGGAGAAATTTTTTCAAAATGGCTGAAGTTTGCAAAAAGCGAAAGTTATTGACCCTCTAAGGGGCACAGGGTGGCCCCGTGGACGTCAGTGAAACGCTTGTTTACGATCAGTCGGGGCACTGATCAGCCTGGTTCGAATCCAGGGGCAAACACCAATGATTGACCAAAAGTCAATCATGAGTTTATGTGAATCCTAGCAGAGGCTAGTGAAGAAGGCAGCCAAGGCATCTGTCTTCAAGGCACAAGATCTGAGAAACAAGTTTTACACTGTAATCAACCTCTCTTGGGACGGTGGGACAGGAGAATAAATTATATCCAATCAAAAAATCTATAAAATATAGTCCTAAATGAGCAAAAAAGGCTTCTCATCATAGCAGGAGGCTCAAATTGGAAGTAATTTCATCAAAGAAACCCACAATAAGGGAAGACACAAATCTAATTTTGAAATGAAAAAGCCCCTGGTTTGGATATTCTGCCATACCAAGGCCAAGCCCAAAGTGTCAGCAGTCATAATGCTGGTCACATGTTCTCCAAGGGCCTCAGCTCCATGTCAATACATTGCTCCAAGTCTACCAAGATTAGATAAGGGCGCGTTGGCCAAATCGATTGCTGCTCACAGCTAGGCTCAGCCGCTCTTTTTCCCCAAATCGGTTACCATTCTTGGGACCTCGGACTGGGATAAAAAGTTTCTGGTGGACGGGTAAAAACATGTCTTCGTTTGCTGAAAACATTAAACTAGGCACACAATCTGCGGGCTTTGGGGAACGGGAGGAGGGAAGTATCAATTCCTCCAAACCCCTCCTGGACCGGTCGAAGGGGCGGTGGGATTGCGTCCACCCAACCCACCAAGAAGACGCAGTGATAAGACGCGTATTAGGTAATTGGGAATTAGACCTCGACCACCCAGTAGTCAAATAGAGTCAAAAACGGACACTCAGGAGTACAATACGCCAGAAGGCTTCTGTACTGTGGGTCTTCCCAAAGTGTTGCCCGCAGAGTTCCGATCTCCCGAAAAAATTTACATTTGCCCTCTAAGTAAAATTTACCACCAGTATGGAAGTTATGGCAATCACTCATCTGTGTCAACATAACCTGAAGGGGTCCGCTGTCCAAGTGCCTACTTCTGTGCACAATGACGCAGGCAACATTTCTCTCCAATAATACCAACAAGATGAATTTCACAACGATGCTGAAGGGTGAACTGGGGGAGCCAAGGGGATCCAAGTCAAGCAAGCAGTAGAAGACACACATGTGCTGATTTGCCAAAGAGTATGACAGCGCCGCTTTTGCCAATATTTGCCATTTTAAGAAATGTTCCTCCAACTTTGATCGGCTGTATCTCGAGTAACGTCCGGTTTCGTAAAAAAAATGGTATATACAAAATTGTTGCAAATTTAACGCTCTACGACTTTTAAATCGAACAATTTGGTCGAAAACCGTTTAGTTTAGAAGTTATGAGCAAAAAACCGAAAATAGTCCCAAAATGTAGAGGTTTTTCGGCCCTTCCCAACTTAGCACAAGGTCCTCGTTTCGAAAAACTTGACAGACTCTTCCCATAGGACCCCCCAACAACCTATATAAGTTGCACTAAATTCGGAATTTTTTCCAGCAGACCCCCATTTTGTTCTCTTTCTACTGGACTATAATGTAGACCTCAAATTCAGGCACACCTGACGAAAAGTACAAAAAACGCAAAAACTGGGGAAAAAAACTAAGTTCAGATACTAACAAAACTAAGTTCAGTTTCGCTAGGGAACGTTTATTTTCAGCTTTCGGTTACTTTCAACTTCCCCATCTTTTTTTTTTTTTTTTTTTTTCTGTACCTATTAATCCACTCACCACATTTGTCACAAAAGCCGCCTCAAAGTGAAGGCAGTTTCGCGTCATTCCTTTGCGTCTGAGTAACATACTGTTTAGCTGGGTGAACGATACAAAAATATCTGAACAATTTCGTTGTTACAGGTCATTTTTTCAATGACTCAGTCAAAAACATTTACGACTATAATACGCACCATACATCAACTGATTAAATGCTAATAAGTACATAATACACATTAACTTACATAAATAAATTACTTTCATTCATCGGTGTTACACGTGCAACAGCTAGTAGGTTTATAAATGTATCACGAATCAGGTTTATCTTGTTTACAGGGACCTACTTTGATGCAGCATCCAATGCACAGTTGTATAATAGATTAAAACGTGTTTTTTCTTCTTTTGTATCAAATTTGGCACGAATCTATATGTTTGTTTAAATTAACTTCCTTAAAAAATAGTTAACAACTTAGCTGAACAGGAGGCATGAATTATAAAACACGGACGCAGATACAATAGGTTTGACATAATTCTCATTTTATATAAACCACCACTTCCTATACGTACAGGTGACATTTTTGCCGGACGTTCGTCCCACAAATTGTACTTTGTGATCACATCAATAGTCTATGTAGAGGGGAGATAACTAAGAGGCCGCTGACGCGGCTGAAGTTTTTAATGAGGGGAAAAAACCGGAGATCCCGCCACAATTTCACTTTAGATGAATCAATAACAGGAGATTCAAAACAAGACTATGTTACCGATAAGTCCAGTGATGAAACACACCAGACATGAAGTGTTCCGAAGAAGAAATACTACAAAGGGGATATTCACAAGAAATGATAATTTGCGCGACAGATTTTTGAGCCACTGTTTTACCCAGTTTGATAACAAATTCCCTTGCTCGGAGACTGGATGTGGAAATAAATTGTTTTCTAAGCCGCTACAAACATGTAATGATCGCTACATGACATGTAATGTACCATAAACAAACAACAGGAAAACTGAACTTTACAACATTGTGCAAACACATTGAATAGCACCAATGGTAAGGGAACAGGGAGAGATTTGTTGCATCTCAACCTTGGGAAAATGAGTAGAAATGACAATTATAAGAAGAAGAAGACGAAAAAGGATGGACGAGGATGTCAATCCATCACCACATAACGTAATTTTTATTGAAAAATAGCACTCTGACAGGGAGGCCTCGCATCGCTCGGCCGAACATTTTGTCCTGCTGAGGGGGCCTCGCTTCGCTCGTCCATTTGAATAACAGGTCAAGTGACCTCCAGGTAGGATGCAGAGGAAACGCCGACTCAATCGAAAAACGAAGTAAGGAAAAGTTGCGCGGATTTGCGCGCGTCGGAAATTTCGCTCATGCACTTATCGGACGTAAAATTGGCCGAGGAATCCAAATTCGCCAAAAACTTTAGGGGTTCCAATTTAAAATAAGAAAGTTGGGCGCAAATGCGCCTATTTGCGCGCATCTCAGGGGGATTTCGACCCCCCTATTAGAAGCTAAACGGGTCACCGAACCCATAGAAAAAAAGCCGCCATATTTTAATCGCATACCGTTTAGGAGGAGAAGGCGTGTGACATACTTAGATAGACACTTGTTTTTTGGCTCTCCTGAAAAGTAGCCAGAATCAGAGCCGGACTGGAACCCCTGAAAGGACGCAATCCGGCGGAAAATGTCAAAATATTGGCGCCTATGCAGGTAGAGTAGCCGGCAACTCAGAAGGCGGGAGGCTGTACTGCCCGTTCTTCGTGAAAATGACCAAAAAATGACCGATTATCTAATGAAAACATTGAACAGGGACACATTGGCATAGGGAGGTTGAAAAACTGAAACATTGGCATAGGGAGGTTGAAAAACTGAATGCAAAGTGTGGAACCCCACGATTTATTAAATAACTTCAGATATTAAATAAAGACTAAGGAAATCAGAGAGCAGAAATATAGGTACGGCGCTCGCGCCTTGTAGGCAGGCGACCCCCTTCCCAAAGGAGGCCTCCCACTTAAAGAGGTTGCTGCGAGATCCACCTCAAAACAGACAGGCTCCCCAAAGCTGTGAGATCCGTCTTACTAGGCCTACTTCTTAAACGGCTGGCTCCCCATTGCTGCGAGATCCACCTAAACATCAGACAGGCTCCCCAAAGCTGTGAGATCCGTCTAACTAGGTCTTGTTCAAGATAGGCTGGCACCCCATAGCTGTGAGTTCCGCCTTAAACTATTAAATTCAGAACCTTTGCAATAGCCTAAAACAGGTTGGCTCCCCATAGCTGCGAGATCCTCCTCAAAAGTGCTCATTCCAATCAGAGTAAATTCATTCCTCCAACTCTCCATTAGGCACTTCAGTTTTATGCTCCATCAGATAAAGCTTGGCACTACACAAAGGTTAGGTTGAGGTGTAGGATTTTTGAACATTACATTAAAATTAAAATCGATTGTCAGGCGCTTAAGCCAGACGCCCAACATGTTCGGAATATTTACTACTATGGAATTTTATGTCCTGATGTTCGCAAAAAGGTAGTTATTACCATATCCGTCTTCTGAGATGCTACCGATTCTAACTGCGTTTCGGACACACCTAAAACAGGAGGGTAAAATTTACCGATTGGTGTCACATTGGGCGTTTCTTGGGTTGGTTTAAATTCGTTTTCTCGGTTGGTATGTTGAGCTCCCTCAACCCGTAATTTGATGCTATATAACGTAAATTTTGAGCCAATTCATTTGCATTAGCCGGTTCATAAGTTACAGGGGTTGAAACACGAGCGAATCCTATTTTTCAGCAAAGTTGGAAACTGAGAGAATAAATCGTTACCTGTTCCGCCGAAGACTGCGGTGGACGTTGTCTTGCAGCAAACACAGGCAGTTTTCGTTAACGTAATAATTATATTTCGTATGAATTGAACAGAACTTGTTCTACGAATTTAAATTGACTTTTTGAACGCAATCACGAAGTAAGTGAAGTGAAGTAGCCAGTCACGTGACGTGGTCATAGATCAGCAGCGCTATAATGATTGGAGGCGTCAACTCCAGGTGAGCGCCGCTTTTCACTCCCTCCCGGTGCTGAACGATGACAGTATGATGAGAAGAAGCTATGTTGCTGCAAGCTTCATAACAGAACACGTCTTTACCCAAGGCATTCATGGGTCACGTCTTGGTTATATTTTGGCACGTCTTTATAGTCACGTCTTGTTGTGCATATTTAAATGAGTCTACCTAAAAAAAGATTGATCACGTTATTATCTAAGTTTTTGTTTTCACTCAGACTCAGCTTTGACCAGCTCTTCGCGGATGCAAGGGAATTTACTACCAGAAAGTGGTTTTGTGAACACGTCAGCATTTTGACTCTCTGTGCTGATCCAATGAAGAGTTATGTTATGGTTTTTAACTTCTTCTCGAACGTAATGAAAGGACAATTTAGTTAAATGCTTGAAAGTAGTCCTCAGTTTCAGCAATTTTAATCGAGGTTCGATTATCCTCAAATACCTACCTACTTCAGGAATGACACTCAGCTCAAGTAGCCTTTTGGCCAAAGAACGGAAGTTTGCCAACTCTCTACACGCAGTAGACCTTGCAACAATCTCCCTTTCAGCAACATGACAAAGAGACATGCCCCTGCTTCTTGGTTCTCCAAGAATAACAGTCACCAAACCATATGATTAAGTAACCAGTAGTAGAGCACCCCTTCATCATTGAGACCCAAAGAAGCATCTACATAGCAGTGAATGACATTTTCCAAAGAGCCAGTGAATTTGAGTCCATAATTTGCCGTCCCTGCTAGGTACCGAAAAACACGTTTTACCAATTCCCACTCTTCCTTGGTATAATTAGACTGACGTCGACTTAAAACGTTTGTAGCGTAAGCAATGTCAGGTCTGGTACAGTTTTGGAGATAAAGCAGCGAGCCGATAGCTTGATGGTAACCTCAGTACCCTTATCACCTGTTCTATTTTGTTCATCACCTGGACGCATAGGGATTGAAACCCAGTATATCGAATCGTTTTAACATAGAATAAATAAAACCTGTTTGGCTGAGGAACGTTTAACGCCTTGACAAATCTCCTTTAATTTCAATCCCGAGAAACTTTACAGGTACACCTAGTTCACTAATCTCGAAGTCCTTTTTAATATTTTTGTACTTCGTTTCTCTTTGAAATGCTGTTTGTTGCAAGCAAGGTATCATCTACGTAAAGCAGAAGTATTGCAATTTCATGTCCATTGCGCCAAACAAAGGGACAGTTTTGAAATTCATACATTTTGAATTGAAGCTTTTCTATTGTGTCCAAGAACCGAATATACTTTAAGCCCATAAAGAGCACGTTTATGCTTAAAAACATAGTTATTACCACAATAGTCATCTTTATCCAAATATCCCTTTAACCCATCAGGAATTTCCATGAAGACTTTTTTTTTTTTTTTTTTTTTTTTTTTTTTTTTTTTGAGTTCGCCGTTGAGCAAGGCGGTTTTGACATTGTATTGAGTAAGATCGAGATCGAATTTATTTGCTACGATGAGTAAAAAGCGCACGTCTGCTAATCTTGAAACTGGGGCATAGGTTTAAGAAATATTATATTCATTTTTATCTGCGAAACCGCTAGCAACAGGTCTACTCCGACAACGGGTATTACCGTTTGATTCATGTTTTATTTTATGTACCCACCTAGAACTGATCGGTTTAACATCAGATTATTTTGTTAGCTGTGACCTGGGAATGATATCCCATGTATCACATTTAGCCAACGCGTCAAATTCAGTGTTAATTTCACCAATCCCACGGTCTTTATCATTAATAAAGATAGTTTCCCAATAGGTCTCAGGTTCTTTAGATTCCTCGGCAAAGTCAGAACCTTATATTAGGAAAGCTTCCTTATTAGGAAAGCTTCCTCAGATTCTTCATTCCTCAGGTTCATCTTATTATAGCCCTGAAATTGATCTGACTTCCCTACAATCCTTTCGTTGGAGGTCAGCATTAAATGTGACATTCAGAAAATTTGATTCAACTTTTGATGAAGAGGGTTGTTCCTCAAAAACGTTGTTTTGAGACACTAGCTGGGAGAGTATCATGTGAAACAGTGAAAGTCTCTATTTTTGCATTTGTCTCAACAACGTTATATTGAAACAACGAGTCGCTGCCCAAGTCAACAACATTAGCTGGGAGGCTATCTTGCATGACAGTGTCATATGAAAGAGCATCAGACAGAGATTATGTGTTTTCGAAATCATCAAACGGTGTCATGTTTTCTCAACACTATCATAAATCATAAACCATCGACTCGACAAAGTCAACGTGCTTGGATCGAATCAAAGTTCTCTTCTGATAATCAAGCAGATACCCCGTCGTTTCTGTACATTGTAGTGGGTGCGCCAAATTGGCCCTGGGACTACATTTAGATTTGGTTTTTACGTGCCTATCCAAAACATAGACCTCACAGCCAAAACGTTTGAAGTAATTTAGTTCAGCTGTGCCATAGAGGCATTGGGCGTACTGAATGCTTCATTGCATGACCCCATAAATGAGCAGGCATCCCTGCTAAGAATAGATTTGCCCGAATCGCTGACGCCAAGGCAAAGTTAAAATTTTCAGGCTATTGTGTTGAGGCGTTGTGTTGAGGCGTTGCTGGTTTGCAAACTGTTAGCAAACTGTTTTCTTTGGCTAGCAATTCCTACATATCAGCAGTCTTATACCTACTCTAACCTCCGTCGGCAAGGATTTTTCCTAGCTTAGCGTCTGAACCCTTTATTATTCTAATTTCTTCTAAGCAAGAAGTCAGCGCCTTATGAACCCTAGTTTTGTCGTTGATTTCATACCCCATTGCATCTCTTGTGGCGTCATCAACGAAATTTGATGACATTTAATGTCACAATGTATTTCGCCCCTGTTGTGAGAGAGTTTGGTCTCAAGGGACTCATTAGATCACTCCAAACCCTATGGAAAACCACCTCTGATTTGTATCTCACATCTTTACACGGTTTCGCAATTTTACAGGCTGATTGACCACATAAACCAGAATTGTCATGTACATTTGTGACAGAAGGACTAGACGGAGTCTGAGGGGTGGATTTACAGCAATCCCACTCCCTCCTAAATCCACACCGGAAGGAAACCTCCCTCCAAAATCCTTAACAGAAAGAGCAGCCATGTCACCAAGGCCTCATTCACAGCCCTCAAAATTCCAACATGCTCCGAAAGACCTGGCTCAATGGAAGACAAAAGGTGAGCCACCAGAATTTACCCTGGAAGGCCTCACACTTCAAAAGCTGACCAGAAGTAGCATCCCAAAGCCGAAGCGTACGCGGACCTAACTCAACATTTAACCCATTCATCGCCTGTTTAATAAGAGAAAACAAATTTCCAGCCAATTGAGGGGCTTAAAGCACGTCTTGCAAGCACCCGTAGGTATTAGTATCTTCAGTGAAATAAACTATGTCCCCATACTGAGTGATTGTGAGAACAGCATCTGCATTGCTATTAGCACAGCCTACGGTCTTTGGCCTAGGCAACTGACGTAACTCAACTAAGCAACTTGGATCATTCACTGCGATGAAGTTTACTGCAGGCATGGCAGAACACTTACTATCCACCCGAAACGCCTGAGATGAGGAATGATCCTCCACGTCTTCGTCCGAGTCAGTGCCGTGATCACGTCTTACAGCGTAGAGTGCTGCGCAATCACAAGACAGGTGACCATCACATGAACCGCAATTGAAGCACTTCTGACCACTCCTGAAACAAGTATTGGCCGTATGGCCATGGTTGCCACACGTCTTGCACTGCTCCTGTTTCCAGAAATGCCAGACTTGCCACGAGGGCATCTCTTATTGAATCCACGTTTTCGTGCCATAACACCCCACGCTCCCTTCGAATACATCGCTCTTTTCGTCGTCTCGGTTGCCTTCACACGTTTTCGCAGAGCCGAAAGACGATGCTCTTCATGTATCCACATGTCACATGTTAACTGCTCCTGGTATGGCCAGGTTAAGGGGCTCGTAATTCCACGTCTTTTATTGCTGGGCACGCTTCAGAAACCGACAATAGCAAGTTGTATTTCACCTGATGAGCCGTCATGTTTGTGTCGGAGGATTTGTTGATTTTCACTACAATGCTTTCAAATTGTGTGGGAAAAGTCAAGACCGTCTGTTTTGTGGGATCGAATTGCAGCTTGTACAACAAATCCCGGTAAATACGCTCTGAGTAATTGCTTATAGGCTCACACAGACTATCCAGCTGTCCCAAGATTTCTGCGTGCGTAGTAGCCTTCCTCACCAAGCATTGGTGTCGTTCCTCCAGGTTGGACAAGAGGTAAGACGTTACTGCATTTGACATAAGTGTTCGGTCCTTTTCGTCATAGTCCTCAGTCAGTTGTCACTTTATCATCCACAAGAAAAGACAGTCCCAGGCTAGTAACTCCGAGTCATTTGTCAACTTATCTCCTTTTTGAACCTTGGACGTTGTTGAGGTCGTCTGACCACTTGTACTTGGGAATGTGAATCAGGAGGAAGCACCCGCTCATTTTTCCAAGATCTTTTTGCCCCACGTTTTTCAGCAGACTCATTGCTAGTGTTGTCATTCACTGAGGTTTGAGTTTCGTGACTCGTTCCTCCTGTTTCATCGCTCTTGTCGTGTATGGCTCGTTGATCAGAAACCGTCACGTCTTTCGGGTCCGGAAACACCATGGCCACGTCTGGTCCTTGTTGATTTTGAACGAGATCCCTCAACGTCTGACCTTGCTCCAACCTGCTGTCGGTAATAACACTCTCCATGGTAGCCAAAAAGGCGTTGACACGTTTGTCACAATCGTCTTTGAGTTGCTGTATTTTAACCTCCAGCTCTTCTTTGTAAATTCGTATATTGTAATGGAGGACTCCCATTAGTTCTTTACATACCTACCACGTCTTATCACGCCTTCCTGGCGCACCGTACTGCCGTCCATCTGGCCGTCCATGTCTTGTTCCATTCGGCCCAACATGGCTAACCTGACTGGAAATACATTTGGAACGTATTACACGTCTTGCTAACGTCTTGAGAACGTAAGTTGACAGGCGTGAGAGCCACCCGCGACCAGCACAGTCAAACAACAACACGTTTTGAAATTCACACCCAATAACACAACTGTTGAGTGAACACGTCTTAGGAATCCATCGATCACACGTTTTGAGTGGCGTTTCGATTCAACTGTGTCTACTCAACAGAAGACTCTACAACGAGCCTGTCCACCCAATGTCGTTTATTTTGTCGTTTGTTCACCACGTCTTGCCGTTTTACGTTTTCTGAGTTAACTCGGTGCTCGTTAGCACACGTCTTACGTCCAGATTCCACAACAATACACGTTTTGGAAACAACATGAAAGTTTACAAAAATCGTTAGTTAGACAATATGAATCTTACAAATTCGTCACGAGAGAATTGACACACGGCGTTACGTGTCATAAAGCAATAGCATGGTGGGGGAAAGCACATCACACATTAGCTAAGTACTTCATGCTGGCGCCAGTCGGTGTCGGGTGCTAGACCCGGCCGACTGTGACCGTTTCTGTTCTAGACGCCCATGTCAATTCTATGTCCGTCTCCAGGACATGGTGGTCTACTGGATGAGTATCAACACACTACGATCTACGAAACACGTTACAAGCAAGAAAACACGTTAATAAACACCTGGGTTCGTTTAACCCTCATTCCCCCTGACTCAATTGACGTACAACCGTGAACTCTATCACCTTGACACGAAAACCTTGGGAGCTGCCATGTAAGCAATTTCTAGGTAGCTTAGCTTTTAGAAACTGCTTCAATTTTCCATTTCCATTACCACGTCTTTTGAGTTAGAATGTCCGTAACGTCTTCACGTAAACGTTCATGGACTTATGCTTGAGGACTTGTAAAATTTACCTGCGCGACTTATGGTAGTTATGGATAGGAAGAGCCTCATCAAACCACGTCTTGTTCCGCACGTCTTATTTCTTCCCAACCGACATCAACTCACACGTCTTACACGTCTTCGTACTTTCAACCAAACAGGCAACCTTATATGTGTTAATTTCTTAGATGGCCGTTTGCCTTACTCCGAAAACCACCAAAAGCGACCTCCACACGTTAAGAGACCGATTTGGATTCGTGGGCACTGTTTGGAAGCGGAAATGGAAACGTAAACGTCCACGTCTTAGGTGATAGAGACTCCGTTCGAAATAAATTCAGAGGAAATGCCGGCGCTTTTTGTGTGTTTTACTCCGTGCAGCTAAATCTCCCACAATTTACCACCTGAGCTCATGAGAGAATAAATCGTTACCTGTTCCGCCGAAGACTGCGGTGGACGTTGTCTTGCAGCAAACACAGGCAGTTTTCGTTAACGTAATAATTATATTTCGTATGAATTGAACAGAACTTGTTCTACGAATTTAAATTGACTTTTTGAACGCAATCACGAAGTAAGTGAAGTGAAGTAGCCAGTCACGTGACGTGGTCATAGATCAGCAGCGCTATAATGATTGGAGGCGTCAACTCCAGGTGAGCGCCGCTTTTCAGAAACAAATTGCCTGTCTTTGACGCTTGATTGTGGCTAAACGGCGGAACCGATTTTTATATGTAAGGAGGTCGTTCGACGCAGAATTTTATGCTTTTCAACTTTGTTTCCAAAAGGTTTTCCCTGCAATGCTTCGTTTTCGAGTTATAAGTAGAAAACTGGAAAATGTCAACAAAAAAATCAAGGTTTTTTGGCCGCCAAAAATTCTCTAATTAAAAAAAAAAAAAATTAAAGCTTCTACGCTATTTCTTACACGAGTCCCCCTCACCCCTTTCAATCCTCTGATGACTGGCCTAAACCATTGTGTTGATGTTTTTCGAATTAAGGGCGCAAGATGGTATTTTTCAAAGTCTGGCCCAGAATGTGGTGATGGAGTGACACCCTCGAAATATCAGACGTGATTTAGAGGGTAAACAAGCAAACGTAACAAAGGACGTGGGTGAGACAATTGAGTTCTGATTCATTAAGGCGTCAATAATGCCACGTGATGGTTGGCTAGGGCTTACTATACCAGAAAAAATACTGTCACGAGGAAGACGAATAGAGACGGTATGGTTGTTCGACTGGCAGATGACAGGTCCGAGCCTGTCACGTTTACCCGAATCGTGGTTTGTCCGATCCCTCGTCCGGACCAAACTAGCAGGCTGAAGTCCCCTTCGTGCGCTTTGCTTATCCTTTCGACACTGAGCATAGCTTTGTAGCAATCAGCCCAATTTCCATCCTGAAAAGTAAAATACCATTCAGTTTTGTTCACTACCACGAAATAGTTATTAAAAAAAAAAAAAAGAAATCCGTGTTGATTCACCGTAACGTTGTGAGCGGTGATGCCCCACTGAGAGTCTCCAGGGGAAATGACCCGGGCTGTGGGGAGCAGCCAGGCTATTCTGGTGGCTGGTGGGCTGGCACAAAATTCGGCAGTCAAGGCGAGTGGCTCCCCAGCGTCCACCATCCTTGAGACATTTCGGGCTACCACCATTGGCACACCTGAAGACAATAATACCTTGATGAATATTTTGAATTGTTAGACCCAGGTTTTCGCGACGGAGGCCGACGACTCCGATCGCCCTTAAAATTTGACATTATCTGTTTCAAGAGGTCTATAGTCCAAAACCGGAATGTCCGTCCGCCGTCCGGGCCGTTTTGGGCAGTAGGAATTTTTTTTTTTTTTAAATCTGAAATTTTGACAAAACACTCGGTTTACCATCTAGTTGTGCCCGCAAGGTTTTCAGTCCGATCGCCCAAACACGTGGGGCGCTATGGGGCTAAAATGGGGCTACGGGAGGTTTTTTTTTAAGGCTTTTTAACTTACTTAAGTACTACTTAAGCCTTTGTTAGTACTACAAATTTAGTGTCATGTATGTCAATCTACATAAATACTTGAGTAAGAGGGGTCTGCAGTAGATATAGTTTAACAATGCCCTCTAGTTATAGTAGCTGCAGCATAGCTTTCCACATTATAAGAAATTACAGTTAAATATTACACACCTGAAACCTTGAGGTGCACATTGTGTGTTCTCCAGGCGTTCAGACGATCCGGCTCAGGAGCATAACACCGGTAGTGGCCAGCTTGCTGATACAGGACTGAGTGAATGTTGAGCGGCGCCCCCGGGCCCAACGGAGAGACTTGACCAGACGTGGACACCCGACCCCAGCACCCCCTGTCGTTCCCGCCACACTCTAGTTGGACGGCACCGCCGACGGAGACTTCGACGGCTGCCGCGGATCCAGCGGCTGCTTCCGTACTGCCGCCTATCACCGCCTCTAGTTCGGCTGCGTTCATTTCTCCATCGCCATCTAGTAAAAAATGAAGAGAAAATTCACGTACTAAGACATCACAGAGTAGCGAAGGCCTAAGTTAACACAAGATCATTAAATGATCTTGTGTTAACTTAGGCCTTAAATTAATTAAATTAAATTTTAATGGTTTTAAGGAACTTAATTGGGGAACAAACGCTAATTTGGGAACCGACGAGTGTGTTGGAATCGAGTAAAATGTGAGAACTTTCGTGGAGTGTTGAGCCGCATTTGGCGAGTTTATCAAAATTAGCTAAAGGAGAGAGTTTGAATACAGCAAATCCCTAAACATTGTGTAAATAAACGGGCGAGGGGTATGACTAATTATGATTTTCTACTAAACATAATTAACGGTAGAGAAACAGCCCCGTGATACTAGAGACATCTAAAGCACAGAGTAAAAGACAACAGATCTGTAAAAAGGTCACTGGGGGGAAATTCGAGCCCGCGTCCCTGGATGCTGGGAGCACTGCCCGCTCGTTTTAAATATAAGCAAATTTTGCTTTAGCAATCCAGGTTGAAGAGACTTATTGAAAAAACGCTGCAAATTTTACACAAGGGTTTATTATTCTGTGATATAGGTTACTTGTACAGACATTTAATTCTGTCAATAACAAAATTTAAAAAAAAAATTTTTTTTTGATTTTTATATTTCAAAAAAAAATTTTGGGGGGGATTTTTTCTTCAAAAATGTGGTTTTTCAAAAATTCTTAAATTTTTACTCGAAAAATATTAAACTTCTTGGGATCCTTCAAAAATCCCATTTTTAGCCCCATGAAAGCCCTATAGATCGCCACAGTGAAATCGGATCGTTCCGGGACCCTCAAAAATGGATTCTACGTCCAAAAATACTTCGAAAACGACACCTAACTCGATCCCATAGCTAAAAGCCTTCAAAACACCCATCCTGTAGCCCCATTTTAGCCCCATAGCGCCCCACGGGTTTGGGCGATCGGACTGAAAACCTTGCGGGCACAACTAGATGGTAAACCAAGTATTTTGCCAAAATTTCAGATTTTAAAAAAAATTCCTACTGCCCAAAACGGCCCGGACGGCGGACGGCGGACGGACATTTCGGATTTTGAATGTAGACCTCTTGAAACGGATAATGTCAAGTTTTGAGGCCGATCCGAGTCGTCGACCTCCGTCGCGAAAACATAGGTGTATTATTCCAAGAATAATAAACCAAAATACGGTTCGGGGTAAGACGACGAAGTGCCAAACATTGGGACGGATGATTTAGGTGAAGAGCAGGGCGACGGGGACAAAAAATGTGTCGTCAGTGGGGAAGAATTGTCAGCGCATTCAATGCCGATCTTGGGACCACGCCTAATACTCTGGTTATAACAGGGCTTGAAAATGAGAAGGCCAACCTTTAAGCCGGAAATTGAGGTTCACCTCCCATGTTGGTTTTGAAATAATTTCAAAACCAAATGTAATTATTACATTACATTTCTATTATAAATACAGAATCTAGACAGGTGCAGCATACACCACACAGGTTGCAGCATTTCATACACCCCAGATGGCGGGGGGGGGGGGGTAGGATGACGAGATTCACATTTTATTGCCCAAGTACTTTTGGTTTATTATTCTTGGAATAATACACCTATGTTTTCGCGACGGAGCTCGAACTCCGATCGGCCTCAAAATTTGACATTATCCGTTTCAAGAGGTCAAGATTTCAAATCCGAAATGTCCGTCCGCCGTCCGGGCCGTTTTGGGCAGTAGGAATTTTTTTTGACAAAATACTCGGTTTACCATCTAGTTGTGCCCGCAAGGTTTTCAGCCCGATCGCCCAAACCCGTGGGGCGCTATGGGGCTAAAATGGGGCTACGGGAGGTTTTTTGAAGGGTTTTGGCTATGGGATCGAGTCAGGTGTCGTTTTCGAAGTATTTTTGGACGTAGAATCCATTTTTAAGGGTCCCGGAACGATTCTCTTTCACTGTGGCGATCTATAGGGCTTTCATGGGGCTAAAAATGGGATTTTTGAAGGATCCCAGGAGGTCAAATATTTTTGAGTAAAAAACAAAAAAATTTTGAAGAAAAAAAAAAAAAAATTAAATTGTTGAAAAAACGAAAAATTGTTTTCCCAAAAATTTTTTTTTTGGATCCCAGGTTAAATTTTTTTTGGGTTAAAAAACAAAAAAAATTTGAAAAAAAAAAAATCCAAAAAATTGTTGGAAAAAACGAAATTTTTTTTGTTGGCTCAGAATTAGATTTATGCACTAGCAACCTATATCAAAGAATAATAGGTGTACATACCTATTAGGTGCACTAGCAACCTAAACCCTTGTGTACAATATGCAGCGTTTTTTTACCCTGTAACCCTGCAACAACTAAGTATGTCCAACAGATGTTTCTAGGTAGACTAAGCTGCTATATTCCCTAGTCATAACCAGTAACCTTCACGTGTATTGCACAGTTGTTCCGGAAGATGGCGCTTAAGCCGAAAGCTTGACGAATAAAGAGAGGAAAAATCACCAGCCGTTTTTGTTGGCGCAAGACCCCCGTCGTTCTCCTTGAATACTACCGGCCCTGTAACCTGAAAATAACTTGGTTGCAAAGCTGTCTGTATAACTAATCAAGGGGAGACGAGTTTTTACCTGCGGAAAAAATGCCACCAAAATCACTGCCGCAGGTTTACGCAAAACATTACTATTTTAACAGTTAAAATAGTAATGTTTTCATCTGTTTCATACTAGTATTACTAGTTACTACTATAGTATAGTTTGATGAACACTTCAAAATTAAAACCGGAAAAAGGAAATTACCTTTTTGGGGAAAAGTCCAAATTAAGATTGACAAGTTAGGCGTGTTCAAAAATAATTCAGAACTACGCTATTCGATTTTTAATTTTTTTTTTTTTTAAT
Source organism: Pilophorus perplexus (assembly GCA_955831195.1). NCBI lineage: Eukaryota > Metazoa > Arthropoda > Insecta > Hemiptera > Miridae > Pilophorus > Pilophorus perplexus. The sequence goes on from OY037011.1 coordinate 30,808,427, forward strand.
GCAAATGATATGAATCACCCTGTGAAAGAGTGTCCATCGTCGGAGGACTATAATAGTAGTAATAATTACTAGTAATAATGATAATGATAACATATTTTTCACCTTAAGCCGAATCTCCTAACTTTGACACGTTCGTCTTTGATCGACCTAATTATCGTCATTTACCTACTAACGTAATGACAAAGCATAGTCCACCGGAGCCAATGCAAAACTTCACTTTTATGAATTTTGTCACATATAGGTGTACTCGATACACTATGCGCCGGCTGCTCAATGAGTACTCATAGCGGCTCGGGAAAATCTTAGAATCGTCATCTTACCCCTTCTTCCACTATTGATGTAGTTCTCATTATTTGCCCTGGTCCGTTGCAATCAACCATAATTTCCCGCAAATCCATACTGATTACTCCAAACAGTTGATTTTACTATCATCCATACTGAAACCATCTTCATATTTTGTTACTTCAAGGTTTGTGACTACCGACTCATCATAGTTTATCGCAAAAATGTTAAATATCTCCGTGAACCACTCATTCTCTCATCCGGATAGCTCACATACTGTAACAAGAATAAGTTCCATCCAACCCTATATCGGGCTCTCACTATATGGCAAGTTCTATGGAATGCAAAACTTCCACAGAGCTCCCCCCAACGAGAGTTCCCTCGTAACAAGCATTTTCAGAGTTGAAGCGGGGTAGTTAAACATTCAGACCTCTAAAAAACAACTGCATACGATTCTCGGTGTTTGAATAAGAGCTGTTTACAATAGTGAACGGGGTTAGATGGCGAAATGCGAAAATTCAGCAGGAAATTCGGTAGTTATAAACATGTTCCCAATTCCTGAACTCCATTTAGTTGTGCAAACAAACGGTATTCGTCGCGGGTGATATTTATAACAGTATGCTAAGTCTCTTTCGATTTTCCCGTTACTGCCAAAGCAACCTACATATTTTTGGTTCGATTTTTGGGATCCAGAAAGCGTGTCAAGTGAAGTTATTGATTGTGAGAGCTCTTCTGAATTATAATAATCTTTCTTTCTTGATTGTTCCTTTGTCTTTTTACAATTTGCACTGTCCACCATCATGATTGACTCGGCAATATTCTTGGTTATAATATTATTATAAAATAATACTTTGTTGTGCTATGACTCGGTCGGTGTAAAATGGAAAGGGATGATTGGCCAAACCAGTCGTGTACGTCTTTACTTCTCTTTACTGTCCGCAAGCTTTCGGTGACATGATGGCCACCCTCATCAGGCGTATACCTACTGTAGGTATTGTATTGTAACAATACACCTAAATGCAAACATCACATTGTTAATAAATGTGGAAGGAAACTACCTCTTTGTAGTGATGTTTAAATCTAGTAGTTTGGGTGGAAAAGAACTGGATTTAACTGGATAACTGTAGACAGGTATTGCACTTGATAGGCTTAAGCAGGGTTCACATCCAAGCGGCAAAGCGGTATCGCGTCATTCCGGCATTGCATTCAGTACCGTTGATTGGTAAGGTACGTTGATTGGCCGATGCCAGCGGGCGGGAAGAAGTTAGTTTTGCCAGAGAAGCACTTTCGAAGCTGACTGTACACATCCGAAAAATCAAATATTTTACTGGATGCCTCATTGATAACAGCGATAACCTTTTTCACTACTGTGAATCCAGGTTGTTGTGGTCGCCATAGCAACATCAACAACACACAAATAAACGCGGGAATGAACAACTGTGAGCACCTCAATCAGAAAATTTGCCGGACGCCTGTGAACGCCTGAACGAAATGCCGGAATCCCCTCCACAGCTCCCCACTGGTGACGCGTTCACGGATTGCCGCATGGATGTGAACCCAGCTTCAGACTGGTTGTTCATAACCTGACTTCATTGTTGAATGGGAGGATTCAAGTACGGTTGCCTCTTGGTTATGATAATTCCCATATCATTGTGGTGGGTGGGAGGAAATACCGCGACCCCACAGTTATGAATTGAAAAAATATTTAAAAACAGAAACGCAGGACAGTAAAGAGAAGTAAAGACGGAGGTACACGACTGGTTTGATCAATCACCCCTTTCCATTATAAAATATTGATTTTATGTCCTGATCAAGCCGTGCTTGTCACTTTCATACCTTTCACATCTTTTGATCCGCTTTCGGTAATTGATTGGTGTTCATGAACGTTGCAACGCCCTGATTAATTGGAAAAAATACTCGTATGCGCTGTAGGTACTAGAGCCATATTTGCAGACACTACGAAAGCCGAGAGCCTTGCAATAGTCACGTGCTAAAGTACTTTCCCATTATAAGAAGCGCGGAGGCAAGTTAATTAGGGCAGCAATGTGGACATTCCATTAGCTGATGAGAATCGCCCGAAATTGAGGAACGCGGAAGATCACAATTTATTGTTTGAAGAGGATCGGATGTGCCTTACATCTCACGTTGAGATAGTAGCCGATGGATGAGTACGTGGAGAGAAGGTGTCGGGTTGTGCATTTGTACCACCCAGTGTGCTCCCGCTTGATAGAGGTGAAATTCAGGTAACCGTCGTTAGACTGTTCCACTGGAGGTACGCCGTTATCTGTAATCAAAGAGAAAGAACAATTTTGGATTTATTATTCTTGGAATAATACACGTATGTAACAGCGACGGATGCCGAAAATTCAGATCGACCTCAACGTTTGACATTATTCGTTTCAAGGTCTAAATTCCAAAAAGAAAAAGTCCGACTGCCGTCCGGGCCGTTTTGGGCAGTAGGAATTTTTTTTAAATTTGAAATTTTGACAAAATACTTGGTTTACCATCTAGTTGTGCCCGCAAGGTTTTCAGCCCGATTCCCAAAGGCGTGGGGCTCTTTGGGGCTAAAATGGGTTTTTTTTAAGGGTTTCGGCTATGATAAAAGTAAAGTCAGTTTTACGTCAAGATGTTTGACCTAATCGGCCAGACATGAAGGGACGCTAATTTGTTTCCAAAATTTCCATGGTCTTCAACGGGTTTCGAACCTGTGGCCTCATCAAAATGCAGCGCGAAGTGAATAACGCCCAGAACCACTCGGCTAATCCGGGTTTTGGCTATGGGATCGAGTTAGGTGTTGTTTTCGAAGTATTTTTGGACGTAGAATCCATTTTTTGGGGTCCCGGAACGACCGGATTTCACTTTTGCGATCTATAGGGCTTTCATGGGGCTACAAATGGGATTTCTGAGGTATCCCAGGAGGTAAAATATTTTTCGAGTAAAAAATAATTTTCGAAAAAAAATTTTTGATTAAAAAAAACAAAAACAAAACAAAGACGCAGAATTAAATTTCTGCACAAGTAACCTATATTAAAATGCGGCGGAAAATGTATCTAAACGCAAAATTATTGGTACGGACTGCTTTGTACACAGGTGACCAAAAATCTTTCTTTTTTTTCCAATTTGAGAATGATATAATAGATAACACTAAATTTTCAAACTCGAATTTCCCACTATTTAAAAAAACCCATATGGAGGCCCAAATTATAGGGAAATTTGATGAAAATCTATTTATATGCGTTTATTTTGAATATCGCAGTTTTATGCATTTATATGCTCGATAAATTCAAATTCTGTTGGTCCCAGAGAGGTGAAAATACTACCAAAAGGCTTATTTTAATGTTTACTATACGGGTAATTCATCATAATCGTTGATACACCGGGAAAAACGCCATAATTCACGGTTCAGGTTATAATTCATCTTTAAAACAAGTAACGTTTTAATAATTAATTCACTCATTCATTGTGCCATAAATGGAAGGCACCCCCTTGCACTGTTTCATTGTACCCCAGGGCTTGGGGCACAATGAAACCAAATTCATTTTGTTAAAAATTGCAACTCCAGGTCATATATGGTTTCTATAATAACGGTTGATGTATTTCTTTCATAGCTTAGCCCCTACGTCACTGGAAAAAGTTAAAATGTTAACAAAAACCATTCTAGTGGGGAGCTGGTGGCAAAGCCAACTTCTGTGGTGCATTGTGTCCCAACCTCCCCTACTCATGGAGTAAGTTATTTGCTAATTTTAAACACTAAACCACCACGATTGTGTCCTTGTTGTCAATCTTGACAAAATTTCGTCTTTTTTGATCAACATTGTGCTATTGAAGAAAGAACCATTTTTTCAGTATATCTAATAAGAAGTTATTGGTATTTTGGTATAGCACACGACTCACAACCGTCCAGAATTTTTTAATTAATTAAAACAGCAATACACGCGAGGAGGCGACAGCCCATTAAAACCCTTGTTCAATCTCATGCCACCCACGTATTTCATTTTTATTCACATCGGTCCGGGTGAGGGACGGAAGAAGTTTAATTTAGCCAAACCTCAAGCCAGGCGAGAGGGATGATTGCAAAACGGTGTTTTTGGAAGAGGATACCTTCGACATTGTCAACGGCGGTCACACGTAAAGGGATGTACTCTTTACAGGGAAAATCAAGAGGTAAGAATTTTAGCAGTAAAGAAATGTGCCTCACCTTTTTCCCACATGGGGACGGACGGCGGATTCGAGTCGACGTCACATTTGAGTGATACAGGGATCCCTTCTCTAAGAGGGAATCCGAAACCAGGAACTCTCGTTATCGCAAACGACGGTGTAACTGAAAATTATTAAATATTTCAGAAGACTGAATTTTATTCTACGTAGGTAGCATAATGAGTGATTTTTCAACTTAAATTAAAATTTAATAGGTACCTAAAAAAAAGTTGGTTACTCACATTGCACGTCGAGAAGAATTGAAGCGTTCAAACTCACGGGCAACGTTGGATGAGTTACGATACACGCTACTGTGCTGTTGTGATGAGCTCGTAGGACACGAGGGATATTCGTTACGGACCTGAAAAAGTTTTCATTAGCGCTCATTAGATGCTCGATAAAATCACCAAATACGCTCGAAAAAAAATTGTTTTAAGCTCAATAGATATGCTCGAAACTCCCATTAGGTATATGATCTCAGCCTCTGTGTGTATACCCCCTGTTTCCGGCTCAGAGTGTATAAGTGTCTGACAGGCACGGTTCATGTATAGTCAAGACACTGTGCTAATTTTTGCTCAATTTAAATGCATCAAAGAATAATAAACCGCAGTGTAACCGCAATGTAAGCGAACAACACCTGGTTCAGAGGCGAGGTGTTCCGCTGAATCGGTGCTGAAACCAGAGCCAAACGGGATGAGTTTAACAAAACGGTATCCTGCGATTTGAAGCCAGAAATTGGATATCCGTGATGTATGAAGGTGCTATGTACCTCATATAGCACCTTCTTCCATGAAACGCCTTACAGCTGTTTTTTTTTTTTTAAGAAGGTGAAATGGGCACATGGCACCTTCTTCCATTGAACAAGACTTGTGTAGACGTCATGACATGACGTCGTGACACTTAGTGTAGAAGTCATGACATGACACCTTCTTCCATTCAGAATCTATCTTAGGAGATGAGTGTCTGGGTCGTGGAGTCTGAGGACTGGTAATGCGCATGCGCGTGAACTTGAACAGAATCCTCATTTTCTTTGGTTAGCATCTTTGGTCCTACACACCGCTCGGGCATCATGGCCGCTGGGGGCAGAGTTTTGAATCCACGGCTGCCAGCTCAAGCGGAAAACCGCCAAAAAGGGAGGATTGAGAAATAATAATCTTTTCAATAATACGATTTTTTGAAGGGTTCCAGCTATGGGAAGAACGAAGAACCAGCATTTCAGAATCCCCATCTACGGGCACTTTTTCGGGAGCTAACCAAAGAAAGTGAGGATTCCGTTCAAGTTCACGCGCATGCGCATTATCAGTCCTCTGACTCCACGACCCAGACACTTCTGCCAAAGAGTCTGTAACCAGGCTGCTGCCACAGATACATAACGATTCAAAACCTTCATTTATGCACACAAAAAAAAACCAACTTTAGCGAAAATGTCACATAACATCTTCTTCCTCTCGTACCTTCAATTATTCAATGACCAGACCAAAACCAGACAGTGACGATTGTTCCGCGGCTACGGAGTTATTAAACTCAATTATTTTCGTTTTTGAGTTACCACTGGGTATAACATTCTGCCTTACTATTTTTGATTCTGAAAAATGTGCCTGAAAGTTACTCGAGTCCCCAATCGGCATTTCCTAGTACCCAAGTCCAGGAGTTTTTGGTCTTTATGCGGTGTAAAATGTATCTAACCGCAAAATTATTGGTACGGACAGTTTTGTACACAGGTGACCAAAAACATTTTTTTTCGAATTTGAGAAGGATTGAATAGATACCTAACACTAAATTTTCAAACACGAATTTCCCACTAATTAAAAAAAAAAGCCTTAATGGAGGCCCAAATTCTAGAGAAATTTGATGACAAACAAACTATCTGAAGATCGCTGTTTTATGCATTTCTATGCTCGATAAATTCAAATTCTGTTGGTCTCAGAGAGGTGAAAATACTACCAAAAGACTTAACCAAAAGCCGTAACAATCATCATCCACGCCTTAACAAATGAGATAACGAGTTACTGACTAAATACTGCGTTGAATTTCGAAATGTGGAAATTTGGAACACATCGGTGGTATGACTGAAGACCAAGATTTACCTCGCTAGTCCTTGTGTTGGCGTCGGCGAGGCTTCGGGCGGGTCCAGACTTGGGAGCTGCTGGGATGCGCCCGGAGGAGGTACTAGCAGCCAGTGCAAGCCGGGAGTCGGAGAGCCTCCCTCCACTATGCATTCCACGGACAGTCGGCTATTTTCCTTCACAGGAACGAAAAGATTGCCAGGATCCAGCCGGCGAGAGTCGATCAGGAGGTAGGGAGGTCGAGGAGCCTCTGAAATTCAATTAAAACCGCATTAACGTACAATTTCGTGAAAATCATTCCCCTTTCAGATTTTTCGAGTATTTGGAGTGTCAACTCGATGTCAGAGTAATATAAATAGCTGATTGAATTGCCTCGATTGCCTGGAATGGAAAACGCATGCAATATTCAATCACTGAAAACGCTCTGCCACTCCCGACCCCATCCTCTTGTCCAAGTCTGCGGACAGAGCCCTGAAAATAGCGTGAACACGTTATTTGTCATTCTCTCTTCATTCATTTTCCTTTTGTTATGAACCTCCGGACCGGGTTTTTCATTTTCCGGTCTCGGCGATGAGAACAACTTGGGCGAATGCAGCTGATGAAGTCATAAATCTGTGTCCCATTGCTCCCCCCCTGAACCCGTTGATTCAACGCCTTCATTTTCTCGCATTCAACGTACATTCATTTCAACTAGCTCTGTTTCACGAAGAATGATGGGGTTTGACTACCAAATTTTAATCGATTATTCCACAACGCGGGTTTCACACCTATGACTCGAGAGGTGTTCAAATTGGCTGGGATGTTACCTTTGGAAGCAGTCCCATATATTCTGGGCAATAAATGATTCTAGGTGAAATGGAGAGAGCAGAAGTGATTTTTTCACCGATGTGTTTAGACCCATGTGGAGATTGAAATACTAGAAAACGCCGCAAATTTTACACTAGGGTTGATTATTCTTTGATATAGGTTACTTGTGCGAAAATAACTTCTGTGTCAAAGAAAAAACTTTTGGATTTTATTTTTTTAGTTTTTTCAAAATACCTCAGAAAATATTTGAATGCCTGGGATCCATCAAAAATCCAATTTGTAGCCCCATGAAAGCCCTATAGATCGCCTCAGTGAAATCGGGTCGCTCCGGGACCCCCAAAAATGGATTCTACGTCCAAAATACTTCGAAAACGACATCTAACTCGATCCCATAGCCAAAAGCCTTTAAAAAAAAACCTCCCGTAGCCTCACATAGGTGTATTATTCCAAGAGTAAAAAACCAAAAAGGAGTCCCTGATCTTACGAAGTGAGCGGGGGGTGGGGGTGCCGAAAAAGGTCAGTTTTTTTGTATTTTTGCTCCTAAATCAAAAACGGTAGGTCTTACAGAAAAATCGTCTGTATGACAAATGAAGCTCGCTATATTTGCAACAAAAGAGCTCCTATTCCTTTTTCGCGTACCTTTGATAGTTTAGGAGATATTCAAGCTTGAAAATGGTTAAAATTTCAAAAACCCGATTTTTCGTACTTATTTTTTGTTTTTGGCTCACCGCGCCTAAACGATGCATCCTCGCGGTATGGGTATTATTATATATTCAAAACTACATTACATTTGCTACAATTTGAGCACAAGTACGGCTCAGTAGGTCAAATAGGAACGGAGAAAACGAATTTTAAACAAAACCATTAAGGTTTTTCAGAACGTTTTCGGCTGAAGCTCAGAAACTATTGGTCCGATTCCAAATTCCTTTTTTTCTCTTGAAAGCTGATTAATTTTCCCATCGCGTGTATTCTATGTGAGATTTCGATTTGAGCTTTGGTAAGGGAGCGGCAGGCATGGCAAACAAATGACAAATGTAGGCAAAAACGTGTTTCTGCGAATAACAATGCATTAGTTCTGCCATGGCACTTTAGCTGTCTCAACAGAAATGTAATGTACCGTCCCATACATAAAATTTAATCCGCTTCCACCAGAAAAAAAGAGAATTAGGATCGGACTAACGATTCTCGAGTAATGGGCAAAAATGTGCGAAAAAGCACGTATTTGTTTGCCACGCCTGCTCCTCCCTTATCAAAGCTCAAATCAAAAAATCATACGGAATAGCTGCGATGGGAAAATCAATCAGCTTTCACGAGAAATAAATAAATTTGGAATCGAACCCATAGTTTCCGAGCTACAGCCGAAAACGTTCTGAAAAACGTGGTTTTCCGCTTACAATAATTGTTTTCTCGGTTCCTATTTGACCTACAGAGCCGTACTTGCGCTCAAATTGTAGCAAATTTAATGCAGTTTTGATTTTATACCCATGCCCATACCGCTAGGATGCATCGTTTGGGCGTTGTGAGCAAACAAACAAACAAAAAAGTGCGAAAAAGCGGGTTTTTGACATTTTAACCATTTTCAAGCTAGAATATGTATCTCCTTAACTATCATAGGTACGCGATGAATGAAATGAATGAGGACACTTTTGTAGTCAATATGGCGAGCTTCATTTTCCATATAGATGATTTTTCTGTAAGACCTACCGTTTTTGAGTTAGGAGCGAAAATACGAACTGACCTTATTCAGCCCCCCCCCCCCTCCCCACGGATCTAAACACAGGTGATAATCGCTTCTGCTCTCAAAATTCCACCTAGACCAATTTTTCCCATTTTTGAGGGTTCGTTGCCTAGACTAATACAAGAGGGTCTTCGGCGCACTCATTGCGACTGGAACTGGCCCATCTGTGATTACCTCAAGAGCGCTAGTTGGTAGGTACTCGTGCGTAAATTTCATCTCGGAAGCTTTTAAAAATTTGTGCAAAGGGGGGGATATGACAGCAGTAATTCACTTTGCGAAACTCTTCACGGGTTTATTTAGCCCCCAAAGCTCAGAATTAATTTACTGTTCTGAATTAACAGGAAATGTATGTTTGCCTCCCCAGCATTTATACCGTGAAGGGGAAAGGGCCTACGGGGAAAGCGACCTCTTTGAGGTGATTAGTTATGTAAATTACGAAACTCCGTTCATTTGCCTGTGCAGCAGTAAAATGTCGGGGGAAACATCAACGTCAATCCACAGTCATAACACGGGGTGTTTTGCCTGCCTAACAAAATGTATAGGGTTGGTTGGACTCAAACGTTCAAGACCGGTAAGATTACCGTAAGATGTAGGGGGTCTGGATGAGAATAGTGGAGATTGACTCAATAGAGTGTATGTGTATGTGACCGAGTTTTATTGCGATTAGGGCCAAGAACGGAACACCAGGACTCAACCATTGTTTCTATATCACAAGGCAGCATTCTAGTCGTATTAGGATTCCTAAAATTTAGGAATCCTAATACGACTAGAATGCTGCCTTGTGATATAGAAACAATGCTTGATATTTAATATAAATTCATGACGAAATGAATTCAAAAATACTATTTCATAAATTGCTAAAGAGGTAACAACCTACTTGGGGGACAGAATAATATCTCACAGGCATATCCATAATATGTATATTATATTATAATATTCCTACGAATCAAATTATCTGATGACATCGACCATTGTGATACATAATGTATTTTGGCGTAGGCGCTATTCGTACAAAGTATTTTACCTGCACACGTAATTTTGTTGTTGTCGTTCTTCCCCATTCCTGGCATTAAACGGAAATGATCCCAAACAGAGTCTGTCCTTGTCCTCCCCATTTCAAAATCAATATAAACAGTGAAAAGCCGGAGCCGCGAAGAAAATCCGTGTTGACACCAGGTCATAATAAACTAGGGACGGGCAATCGATTTCTAAAAATCGATTCTTTCTTGTAAAAACCCCGATTTTTTGGATCGATTTTTGTTAATACGATAAAATCGAGAATCGATACTTTTATCCCGATTTTTCCCAAAATCGGAGTAGAGAGGTTCAAAAAATTGGGTTTTATCCAATTTTGAAAATTATTGTTCTCCTTGAAACATTTTCTTTTCCTATTTATGATGAGGGATGATTTTTTTAGTTGACTGAATCGGCTTCAAAGAATCGATTCTCAAAAAATCGTTAGCTCGTTAAAAAAACTATTATTTCTGCAGTATGTGGAAGATTAAAATTTCACATTTAATGTGGTTCGCGTGAATATTTTTTCAGACTTTTTTCTTACCTACTAGCTGACCCGGTGCGCTTCGCTGCACTCAATAAAAATAGAATTTTAGTGAAAAGCCGGTTAAACACACCGACAGATTTTGAAAATTCATTATCTCATTAATGGCTCGACCGATTTTGTAGAAACTTCTTAAAAACCATCTACAATGCTTCACAAACATTCTCACACAATTTGGTGCCAACACTCCACTTGAGGACTCACTACTTTTATGTAGTGAGTCCTCAAACAGGTTTGGCAGTCATTTTTATAGATATAGATTATATAATTCAATATATTAGATTGATGATCCACTCCTAGAACAAGAAATATAATATTATGTACAATCGCCTACCTACTTATTGATTGGTTCATTTACCTACTTATGATATATTTAATCTATTTATGATCGAGTTTGATACAAAAAACAAATCAACGGTAGCGTGACGGGACAAGAAACGACACACAGACCAAAAAATTTGGGACGATGTAATAAAAGTTTCACTTTAAAAAAAAAGGAAAATCGTCTAAAACCCGATTTTCGCAAAAATCGATGCTTGAGAAACGATGTTTTGAGAATCGATTCCTTGAAGCCAATTCCGCATTGATTAAAAAATCGATACTTTTTTCCGATTGCTCATCCCTATAACAAACGCCTATTGACGTAATTTTACCTCAGGTAAATCCACAGATTAAACTACTAGGTAAATAACAACGCCACTTATCACCAGTGTTGCCAAGGTGCGGCCATAAAAAACCCCTGAGACGAAAAAAAAAACCAAATCCCCGAATGAAAAAAAAAAAACCCCAAAAGTACAAAAAAAATCACAATACAAATAAATGACTGAAATTCTTTTTATTGCCTAATATTATATTTAAAACACTTGATATCTACATTTAACGAGTTATATAGGAACTATTATACCTAATACACGTAGAACATAAATTCCCTCTATGTTCCCCCTAAACCAAATAAAATAAGGAAGTATATTTATTTTTAGTATAAAGTATAATAGTATTTAGTAGGTATAACAGCAAATTTTAAAACATTCCAAACTGCCACACCATGAAAATACATACAAAGTAATTATTAGGAGATAAGTAATGATGACAACTGAATGTGGAAAATTTTATCTTAAAAGGTAACCAAACGTTTTACAATATAAATTATTATATGATCATTATTATTATGTGATTTCTCGTCCGATTAATACAAAGTAATTATTTATATATTAAAAATTATGTCCGCGTACATCCCAAATTGTCATTAAAATAATTTCAAATTAAATCGCTGCAGTCGATCACCATCTCCAAAACCTCTTCAATTTCCTGCTGAGATTCAGCATTGATGTGGTCGTAGATGATACTGTAGTTGAAAAGGCTTCGCATTTTGTCTGTAGGACAAAATTGCATGCACGAAATCCTTTCGTTCAGTAGGTGCAGGTGAAGACGATTTGGATCAGTGAGAGGGGGAACTTGTGATAATTTATCACAAGTTCCCCCTCTCGTCGACCCAAATCTTCTTCCTCTTCTTCGATTTCAGTGTTGGTCTTGCTGTAGACGAAGCTTCATGGCAGACGTTATCAGGCAGCAAAGGTAGGTAGGTACTAAGGCCTATCAATCGATTAGAAAGTTTACATGAGGAAAAAAATGTTTGAGTAAATTGAAGAGGAGAAAAAATAAATTGGGGGCAGGGAACAGTTTGAGCCTTCAATCTCCGGCTCTCTTTCTCAGTTGTGGTCCTGAGTGGCTCAATTGGTTAGAGCGTCGCACTAGTAATGCGGAGGTTGTGGGTTCGAGTCCCACCTGAGGCCCGATACATTTTTTCGGCCTTCCCCTTCTGATTTCTTGAAATAGCTTATGGATTCATAACTTGAATTTCAATTTGAATTTCAGTTTGAATTTAATAGCTCCTCCCTTCCCCCCCTTAAAATGAAAAAATAAATTCCTCACTTTTCCCTGGAATTTATATTTTGGGGAATATTCCCAATTAATTCCTCGTTCTCCGGGTCACATCACAGGGTGTAATGTGTACATAGATGTGGCTATGTTCCTAGATTTTTAGTTAAATTTAAAATTGGGTTGCCTGATGGGCGGAGATCTGAAGGAGCATACTCCAAGTTCTCGCTTGGTACCTACTGCTTGTGTTGGATGGTTCCATGTTAGGTCCTGTGGGACACCCCATACCTACAGCAGGTGATGGAGGAACAGGAAGAGAGTATGGGAACATTAAAATTTAACATTAAATGGCATTAATGTTAAAGGAAATTTTCCTTCCTAGGCACAACACGGATTGTCGTGATCTGCAGACCAGGGAGAAGACGCAGCCATAGTATGGGAAAACTTGCACTCAGCAGGCTTGCTCAAATAAGGCCATGGATTCCAAAACTGTATGTCCGATTTAGCAATTTTTCAGGGAACACGAAAAACATGGCTCAACTCAACCAATAAGCCGGGAGATGCGATTTCTTTTGCATTTGACTCATTTGGCATCACTAAATGAGAGCGTTAATTTTGAACTAATTTAATTTAGAAGGAAGCCAGTAAATGGGCCAAGGAACTAGGTCAGATAAATGGGAAAATTTGGCCAAACATAGTTGAACTAGTAATGAACGAAGTACTCAGTACAGTAACTAACTGTTAGCAGTGAGAAATTAGGTGTCTGAGCAGAGGAAATCACTAGTGAATATTTGGCGTTTTGAATTTCCCCGCAGTGGCACTTTTACTAATCCGCCAGAGTGCGCTAGCGTAAGAAGTAGAGAGTGTGAAAAAAAAAAAAAAAATGACAGCAGCCAATGAGAGAGTAGCGCCACTTTTCCCTCCAGATTCAAAGTTGAAAATTTCGAAAGTGCCCTAGAAATTTGTATTACACCGTAGGAGCCCAAAACTCACTGCTATGCCTTCAAATTATGAAGGTCTTTCAGAAAAAAGTATTAGTCGACGTTCGGTTCCCGGGCCCATTGAGATTGAAAAATGAATGTAGACAGTTTTGACACGATCTGTCCAATGGAGAGAGTTTTTGAACGAACACCAAAGTTTGGGAGCCAAAACCAGTGGAAAAGAGAGAGTTTTGCTTGATTTCAAAACTGCTCTTGTCCGATTTAGCAATTTTTCAGGAAACACAAAAAACATGCCTCAACTCAACCAATAAGCCGGGAGACGCGATTTCTTTTGCATTTGACATCAAAAATGAGTGCGACAATTTTGAACTAATTCAATTAAGAAGGGAGCCAGTAAATTGAGATTGAAAAATGAATGTAGACAGTTTTGATACGAACTGTCCAACGGAGATAGTTTTGCTTCGAACTGACTCATGAAAGTAGAAAGTTTTGGAACGAATCTCAAAGTTTGGCAGCCGAAACCAGTGGAAAGGGGACAGTTTTGCTTGATTCTGAAGTCATTTTTCGATGGAGCGCGGGAAAATGCTTCAGAATCCACTGCTAACTACCGAAAATGAATGTAGACAGTTTTGGAATCCACCGCTAGCCCGCCAGGTGGAGGAGCGGGTCGCACTACAGTCACGGCGTGATCGTGCGAACCCCTCTTCTTCCGCCGGCGATTTCTTTTCAAATACGGGGGTATTTTCTCCTGTCAATCAACGTTAACTGTTCACTTCACTGTGATTCGAAAAGAAATCGCCGTCGGAAGAAGAGGGGTTTGCACGATCACGCCGCGACTGTAGCGCAACCCGCTCCTCCACCTGGCGGGCTGGCGATCCGCGTGAAGGAGAGTGGGAGTAAAATATAAAAAAAATAATTAGAGACGACTGGGAAGGCGGGGGGTCACCCCAGTACCAGATCCCATCAGATGGGGAAGGGGGGAGGCCGCTGAGCGCCGTCTAGATCATCCCGTGTTACGTGAGACTGGCATCTGGCGATACTGCTGGATGCAGAGTAACCTGTGAGGGATTTTCCCACAGCATCTAAGCTTTTTAAATCCGATTAAGGGCGATAAGTTTGACAACTCACTTAAGAAACTGTTCTGAGCAGATCTCACGACGATTTTTCAAATGCGCTTTTAGGTGACAAGGTTTGTGCCATGTTTTACAATGCTGTGTTTGTTTTTTGTTTTATTCATGATTATTCTTTGAAATGGAAGCATTATGAAAATGAAACTCTCTTAGGCAACGGATAACATGGTTCGAGTTGGTTATCTGGTAAAATAAAGTGAAGAAACTACATCGCTCGTTTCAAGGAGCAATAAATCTTCTTAGCCTTAGGGGAAAATGGAAGTGCACACGGATGAAGATGACTGTGAATTGAGACAGCACAGCAGGGGGACAGACGAGTTAATGGGGCAAGAGATACATATTCCACATTCGAAATTCTCTCGTGTTTCCACAGCTCCCCAGGTTCTCCGGCGGATAATCTACGTACTCGCGGAGTGTGAGAGGGAGCGGCAAAAGCCGGGAAAGCCAAAAGGGAGGGGGAGAAATCCCCACAATCTCGCACATCTCTAACCCATAGCTTTAACGAGATGCATAGCAGTCGAGGCCATAGCCGCAATCAATAATGGCCCCCCTCCAGGGGGCTTTTGGAAAGATGAGGAAGGAAAAGCAGTAGGGGTAAGTGCAGTTGGGGGGTTTCGAATAAGAAGACCCCAACTACCACAAACCCAAGTAGTGGTTTGGCTGGCTCAAAAGATCCTCAACAAGATCGCAGCTATTTTCCTTTATGACTGAGGGGAGTGGTATAAAATGGAATGAGTTTCCAAGGAGACTCAACATTGAGGAAATAGCATAGAATGCCTGAAATACAAAGTACGCTGAAAAGAATGTATTTGCACTATTTCTAGTTGGATTTAGTTGCATTAAAAACAGACAAACTCAAAGCAGAAAAAAGAAAAAAACCGAGCTTGAGAAATTCCCAGGAGAAAAATAAAGTTTATTTGAACTTCTACCAACTGTCGTAATACATTGGCTCACCTAAAACGACGAGGTGGACGGGAGGGCTGAACTGAGAACAAGTCCACGGCCCTGAGTCGCTGGATCTGGCTCTGGTGATGACCAAATTCGACGACGTTCGCTCAATTTGGTACCTTTGGTCGTGAGGGATGGTTTCTCCCCTGTGGCGCCATCTCGGTGAACCGACTGCAGCACCGCGGCACGGCAGAGTCGCCCGCCCCCCTTCTCGCACTTTCACCTCCACACCGCCATCTCCCACCGCTCCTGAAACAGATTCATAGATTCATAGTATAGTCGTTTCTTCGAAAGAAAATTCAAATGCTTTCAAATACAGCCGGTCATCAAGAAGGGGTTTCCTTGGAGCAAGTCCAGAATTTCAAGTTCCATGAAAAATGGAACCCGGACGTCGAGATTCGATCCCGCATAGAACAAGCCATCAGCTTTTGTCTGAATGAAAGCTCTGTTATGTGACAAGCACTTGAAATTTGACATATCGTACCGCGCGGCAAAGAGCTACTTTCGGTCGGTATTGGTCTACGGGGCAACCTGTGAAAAGAGCCAACTTATAGGTGAAGAGAGCCAATCGATAGTAGGGATTATACTTGAAACCAATTAGCTTCCTGCCCTCTGACTGGTCAGATAAGACATGATGACGGAAGTGTGAAAAGAGCCAAGCCTCATTGCACCGTACGAGCCGTGGGGACTGTCAACACGTGTTGACACGTGTCAACATGTAAGCGTACCTACGCTTATTGCCCAACAAGGGAACATTCTTCCTCACAATCTCCCTCGGGAGGGCCGCTGCAAAGGCAGCAAACGCCCTGTATTTCGATAGGCCAAAGACTTATATGCTCCAGTCCTCCTCAGCCCCCAGGAAGACCCTTCCTCGCAAATGCTGGACAACTCTGAAGCACGTGCCCAAGGTACCCGCAACCGAGCTGAGCCACCGTCCTACAGGCAGCAAAACGGCGGGTCGCTTCCAGCTCAACAGGGAATACGCCAGCAAGAATCCGAACCCCCGCACCTGAGACTGGCGATGGCTACCAACGTTCAGGCCATTGGCACCATGTTCATCAGCTGCAAAGTCGACGCATATAATATATTATATTGGTGCACATGCATTGGGGCTGAAGGGCCTGTCGTGTGCAATAGATATTAAATATCTATAAAGCCAAATAAAGGAAAGAGGGTCTTAAATTTTAAGACCCTCTTTCCTTTATTCGGCTCTTTTCGTACTGTTAACTGTTGGCTCTTTTCACACAGCTTCGTTGGTTCAAATGTTGACACTTTTGTTGTTGGCTCTTTTCACAATCTCCCTTCGCGATGTGGTGCCTGCCTAGAATGTTTTGCATCCTGAGGGTACAGTGCGTACGGAACACGGAGGTTTTGAGGAGAGCAGGTCTTCAGGATTGCCAACTCTTCACGAGCGTGAAGAGGATACAAGTAGGTTACCTGCACAGAGTAAAAGAGAACGAACAGTTCGTTACTGGTTATCGGTTAGATCTAACCAGTTACTGGTTATCGGTTAGATCTAACCAAAGCTTTTGACTCGATCGAAACTTCCAGGCTCTTACTGAAACTAGAAAGACTTGATTTTGTGCGTGGCAGTCAGGTGGTTCACTTCTTACGTCTCTAATTGACAACAATTTGTACAAATGCTGGATGTCACGAGTTCCACAATCAGTTTTAGACCCTTTGTTGTTTCTCATACACGTAAATGATGTATTCCGCGAAAATATTGATAAAAATATGGTTGCATGGCAGCAGGTCCACCTGAATGCTGAAGGTCTTTGGAAAAAATAATAGACTGGTTTGCGTCAAATAGTTTGACCATCAACGTTTCAAAAGCTAAATGGGGTAATTCTAAGAATAAGCGCCATTTTCCCCCCAGTTTTTCCATTTACAGTCAATGAATATGGGCGCTGGTATTTTCTCCCATTCCTCCATATTATGATTCCAAGAAGCAGGATAATCAAATAGTATGGCCGAAACCATATCAGACTCTGGAAACCAGGAGAATGAGTGACAGAAGAATGAGATTTGCCCTCAAATAGACAATAACTTCCGTAGAAACGGCTTTATAAAAACAGGCTTAGCACCGGCAAGGTGTCACTAAACTCACTTCATTATGCATTTCACTAAAATTTAGTTTGAATTTAATTCAAACTAAGAATTGGCACCCCATATGAACCGGTTCGTCGATGTCCTAGGTGAACGGCTGGCAGACAAATGGAAGCGGCACCAGGGGATCGTCAAGGGGTGGCTCAGGGCACGATTAACGTTTGCCATCGTACGCGCAGCCTCCATGTGCTTGAGGGGGACTCGCCAGAGATGGAGGAGCGCTGATGACCTGCTAGGCTTTGACGGTGTGGCGGCGCTGCAGCTGGGGCTCCAACATCGTTGATGGAACACACCATGATCCTACGACTTCGACTCTTTCTCCGGTAGCAACAACGAATGGATTGATCAAATATCAGCGGCTAGATTCTTCGAGTGAAAGCGATCAGAGCAATTTTCGACGGCGAGGTTGGCCTCTCTCCAAAACGATGGCCCTGATACCGGCTCGTTTCTTTTTTAATTATGCTCAATAAATATTTTCGCGACCTGTAAAAAAAAAAAAAAATACGGGCTGACTTAAAAAAAAAACAAAAAAAAAAAACAGGATTATGAGGGGTAATAAAATTACTCAAATGTTTTGGTTTATTATTCTGTTTTCGCGACAAAATACTCGGTTTACCATCTAGTTGTACCCGCAAAGTTAAATCTACTGTTGAAGGAATTGTTAATGAGTGGCTTCACTACTACACCTTTTTTCTTGTGCTGACAAACCTCGCAGCACTGTAAAAACGGGGTGATCTGTTTCTGGGTGATATTTTTGAACTGTCGTCGAAAAGTTCCTCAACCACAACGTATTTCATTATTCTGTCACTCACCTGTGACACAGGACAGATCCGTTTTTCGCTACCGTCGATTTCTACCGCGGCGTAACGTTTCAACCTCCTGTAATCTTAAAGACCCTTTTTTCCAGATTGTTTCACCTGCTTCATTAATGAACTGATCGTATTTTGCTTTGGTCAGCACAGCACTGTTATGATTATGATGTTGAAATTTTATGAAAAATTAAAGCATGTCAAAGTGAATCATAACAGTGCTGACCAAAGCAAAATAGGTTCTACGATCAGTTCATTAATAAATGAGAGTTTGTTTTCATTCGCTTTACACACTTTCCCGGTCGGCCTCCCGTTATACATAATAAATGGTTAAAGGGTGAAATGCGCAGAAATTACGCACTTTAACTGGTCCCCGTAGTTATTGTACACAATAACTATTTAATATGCATAATAACGGATTTCTCACTTTAACGGTAACATACCTACACAAATACAACATCATAAGGTGGAGAGGAGGCGAGGCAAATGTTTTTACTCAAATTCATTTAATTTTAGCATGGAACATGCTTTAGCCTTGAGCTAACTGCCCGAAAACGTGACGCGAGATGGCTGACGTAGAAGTGTCACACGAGTATTAGGAGGTTAGGAGAACAAAGGAGCTATTGATTTCTTTCTGATTGGCAACGTTACTAGTCAAACGAGTATTAGGAGGTTAGGAGAACAAAGGAGCTATTTTTATCAAACAATTTCCAATTGTTGATTTCTTTCTGCTTGGCAACGTTACTAGGCAAAGCATGTCCCATGTTTCTTGAATTTTATCCAAAGGCTCTAAGCAGTACCCTGTGGGTTTTTTTGGACCAGAAATCATTCAGAGAAACCTGCGATGAAGCTACAAAATGTATTCCAATCCCCCTTATCAGGCCCCCAAGCAACACACTTCGTTGAAAGGAAGATTTTTCATCGAATATACTTTAGCTATGTATAATTCAGGTAGTTGGTGTCACTCGGACCGTCGAACTTAACAGGTTCTTCATTCTTCGAATCACCAGGGTTGGGGAAGAACTTCACAGCGGTTCTGCAGGGCTCGGATTTTTGGGTAAATGGAAACCCCAAGCTCAGAGTTAAGCCAAGTTTATCCAAGGTGGTTATTAACGGGGAAGTTTGGGAGCGTTGATACCCTGAGAGAGCGGAGTGGGGAGAGGTTTAGAGGATTAGAATTAAAGTGAATATATCCTGGCAAGGAGTACGGTATTCAAGTGATACTCAACTATACCCCAAAATCTGAAGGGGTCTAGGTGATTACATTACGCCCCTGACTAAAATTAATAGGGTCCCTATAAATTGCGCGCTGTGGTTTCATTTGCAATACAAAGAGAGGTGAGGCCTGGGGAGGAATTCGTCGCCTTGGTGACCATGTCACGGGAAGGGACATCCGACCCCACTCGCCGTTTACAGCAAACACCGCCTGCAATGTGGGCCGATAACTCCCGTTCGCAGGAACGAACTGAGTGCCCTCGAAGTAAAAAACCTCACTCGGTGAAGTCAAACTAACCCAAGAAGGTTGGGAAGTAAACGTCGAAAGTGAAATGGTTGGATTTATTGCTCACTCGCACAGCTACGCCGACTGCCCGACTGTTAACCTTACGACCTCCCAAAACCTCCCTTTATCAAAAATGCATGTGTTCTCCCAACTTCGAACTTTTTGCTGACACCACAGCACGACGCAAACAGTATAGTGAAATCTCGTTCATGATAACACTCGCTTTTCAATTGAGATGGGTGTATTAATGACAAACAGAACTTGTAAATTCCATCAGAACAACTTAAAGAACTTAAAATTCGGGCAGTTTTTTTTATTTTTATTTTTTAAATGACATTTCAGTAACAGCAAGCAAATTTACTGGAGAGAAGTATAATAATAACATACCTTTATTGGTAAACATTTACATAGGCCTCAGGGGCCCTTAGGTTGTAAAATTAATATAATAACATAATTAATTGTAATTAATATAAAGTAATATAATAATTGAAGGTAAGTTACCTAACATAATTAATTGAAAGTGCAGGAGAAAAACAGAAAGAAATAAAAATAAAAACTGGTTGTGTGGTTTGAAACCACGGTAAAAGCGAAACTTTTTTTCTCATTGTAGACATTTAACTAAATGTCTCAATAAATAGCTCACTGACGTTCGGCAGCCACGCCCCAAGTTGGTACCACTGAGGCGAGCCTAGCGAGAAAGTTTCAGAAAATGATGCCCACATTTATATAATATAGGTATATATAATAAAAGTATTATATAATATTAAGGGGTGCTGGATGGGTGTAATGAGGGGGGGGGGGGGGGAAGGAACAATCTGTTACAGTCTCAATAAATAGCTCACTGACGTTCGGCAGCCACGCATCTCAACCCTCACCCCGCGCGAATTAAAACGACGAACTCGCTTCTCACCGTGAACTCGCCCCTCCACCTCGGTTTTTTGAAATCCGACTTCGGACTTCGGATTCGCCATAGATTGAAGCGCATTTGGCTCGCGGATACGATACCCAAAAAACGGCTTCTTACTGGGTATTTTTGAACCCGAAAAAACGTGGGACAAACGCGAGAAAAACTATTATTTCTGAACGAAACGAAATTCCGATTTACAATTTGACGACTTCTTCCTCCAGGTCTGATCTATCCGATCTATACGAGGGATCCGCACTGTTCTGTGGTAGTTTGGGAACAAATTGGACAAATTGGGAAAGGAGAGAGGTAAAAACGGTAAAATGTATTTTCAAATGCCCTAAAGGGCCTTCATCTTTTTTTTCCTCCTCGGCATCTTACCAAGTAATCAATTCCTAAGTAATGGGCGATCCGCGACGGCATCGATAAATTCCTTAATCAAGGAAACCTTTAAACCCATCCTTCAACACACCTAAAAGGGGAACTGCGGAGTGCCAGCTTTTCTTCTCTCCCGAAGAATCCGTTCCTTCCTGTTTCAGCGATACATTCCTATTCCATACCAACGTCTCGACCACTTCCCGCCGTCTTTCTATCTGCTGAAACGTACTTCGGCAAACGTCTAATCTCCTTGCACGCAACCCCGCCAAGTGACCCGTAGAGAAAGAAAATAAATCTCCAACGTATCTCTTATCCCTCCCTTCTTTACTCTCTTCCTCGGGCTCCTGTCACCTTTCGCTTCTTTCCAGACTCGTTCCAACCATGTATCATACCCCTAGCCGACGTCCAATGTCAGAAAATACGGCCAGCCACTTCAAGAAGTTGTGGTAGTAAAGAACTTCCACCGAGGAATTATCTCTCCACCCACGAGCGATGGGAGGACGGACTAGCTTTCAAGGATAGATCAATGATAATTGTAACGAACTACAGAACCCATGTGGAACTGAAAATACGTTCAATTGGAAATGATAAGTTCTATCTTGAAATTTTCATCGACATGGAACAGCTCCCCTTACAAATACCTAAAGTTCAAATCAACTGAACGACGATGTATTGACGATCTGATAATGGATTTTTGATGGGAAAATATTACCTACCATGACGTTAGGCCTTACAGATAACGTGATATGTATGATAAATGTTATCACTTTGTTTTTAGCTAAACCTTCCCGAAAAATGAAAAGTGAGCTCACCTATTGGACGATTGTGATTATTAGGGAATGGGCGAGGGGGGGGGGGGGACTCTGTGTATGACGATGGCTGAACAGATTGTCACGAGGGTGGTCAATGTGATCAGCGAGTTCCGGGGGTGGCTACAGGCTATCGCTTTTGAATTCTCTTGATCGAGGTGAATAGGATTTTCCTGCAGCTTTGTTTATACTCATGCTTTGCCAACTTTGGTATTCCTCTTTCGATCTGAATGAAAATGGCAGTATCCAACGTCCTATTTCTGGACCATTCCAACGGAATAGTACACCTATGTAATCGCGACGGAGGTCGACGACCCCGATCGGCCTCAAAATTTGACATAATCCGTTTCAAGAGGTCTACATTCTAAAACCGAAATGTCCGTTGTCCCGCTGTCTACGCCATCCGCTGTCCCGCTGTACAGAGCTTCTTAGGTTGTATCTAAGGCCATTTCTGGCCCATAACAACCTTTCTCGTACCTTCTGCTCTCTTTCTTCCCCTAGGGGAAGTGCACTTATGTTTCCTCACATTTCTTCTTGTTCTTGATCTTCAGCACTCCCTTCTGTCTCCTCCGTGGAGGTGCCGGGTTTTAAAGGAGGTCTTATTATCACAATAAATTGCCTCGAAATTCTTTGGGAGCCGTCCGTCGTCCAGGCCGTTGTGGGCAGTAGGATTTGTTTTAAAAATCTGACATTTTGACAAAATACTCGGTTTACCATCTAGTTGTGCCCGCAAGGTTTTCAGCCCGATCGCCCAAACCCGTGGGGCGCTTTGGGGCTATGGGAGGGGTTATTTGAAGGCTTTTGGCTATGGGATCGAGTTAGGTGTCGTTTTCGAAGTATTTTTGGACGTAGATTCCATTTTTGGGAGTCCCGAAACGATCCGATTTAACCGTTTGAATCGATGGGGCTTTCATGGTGCTGCAAATGGGATTTTTGAAGGATCCCAGGAGGTCAAATATGTTTCGAGTAAAAAACAAAATATTTTTGAAAAAAAAAAATCCAAAAAAATTTTTGAGATTTTTTTTCTCTCCAATTTCTTTTTTTCATTGACAGAATTAAATTTATGCACAAGTAACGTTTATCAAAGAATAATGAACCCTTGTGTAAAATTTGCAGCGTTTTTATGGTGTTTTAGTGAACCCCTCCCGCGATTACGAACTCACGAATAGTAGGAATTTTCCTTTCCTATTTTTTCCCCTATTTCTTTTCGCCATAATATGGCGGCCATATCGATATTCCTATTCGAAAGCTGACGTATGTCTAATTTGTCAAGCGTGAATGACCTGATAAAGAGGGCGACCCTTCGAAAGGGGAAGCATAGCTCTGGGGAGATATCGGTGGGGGTCTCGGTGTTCCCAGTGGCATCATTTGAGCCTCTAGCGAATTAAGGGTTCTCTAGTCGGGGTACATTCACATGGTGGGGTGTCAACTGTTCCTCATAAAGTATACACAGAAAAAATAATTGCCTATTCGTTTATTGACCTTTTCGTCTGTCGATGGAATTATGACAACGCTACCGGCTCCCAATGTCATCCTCCAAAGCGATAATAATTATTTTAAGAGGAAGTAAATGTAGGGAAACAGTTTTCAAAGTTTCACAAGAAAATTCGACGCCTCCACGACGAGTAACAAGGTTAGTAACGAACACATGTAGTAGGTACCCATAACGTAAATTATGCCCGATGTTTTCGAGAGCGTTTATCTGAATATGATTCAAGTCTATTAATTTGTTCGACGTAATTACGCAATGTCTAAACCTAAAGATCAGGTGCTGGACGAGAAGGATTGCAAGACACCAAAATACTGCAAGCCGCCTTTGAAAGGAGCGGTCTTCAGACATTCGAAGATCACAATAGTGTCAGCTCTTGCGGTAGCAGCGTTGGCAGGTATTCTGCACTATACGCTCATCGGCGCCCCTCGTAAGAAGAGATACGCGGAATTTTACGAGTAATCATTATTTATTATTACACCACTCTCAGATCTTATTAGAGCTCTGTATAGTTGCGTTTGTGGCTTCATCTCATCTTGCAAAATGTCATTACAATTATAAGCAATCAAGGAGCCCCACTGGGGTCTCTACAGGTAGGTACCTATAGTCCAGTCGGTGCCGGTCTCATGTGTGATCTCACGCGTCCGCCGAGGTCAACGTGATCTCGGCGTTTATTATGTAGGTGCCGACGTTATTTTTACATACCACGCCGCGACAAAGCAACCCTTCTCACAATTCAGAGGGAACGTGCTGCTGGTTCGGAAATTCATTCTGACGAAATGGCAGCCTACCGCTGTCGGCTCAAGGCTACGTCCATAAAACTGTTAACCACCAGCGAAATTATGTAGACCCAGGATCTGGGGCACATAGAGTGTCGGGCGGTCGTGGTTGGACGCAAAGATTCGCATTATGAAACATCCCCAACGAAATGCTCCAGTCACACCAGACCACTACTGCTGGAAGATGTGGCGAAGAAGTGGCCTAACAGCCTTGTTTTAATGGCAGCTCTATAGTCCTTGAACGGTAGTGCTCTAGTAGCTGGGGAGAGGGAATTGAAAAGTTTAACACTACTGAACGTCAAGTCCGATCTCTGGGAAGTGGTCAAACGTCGGAATGGGGTGACAAGGTCGCTTCCATAACTTGTCAAGTAGTGGTGGAGATCTTGATTTCTTGTCACATTGGCAGTTTCTCATGTGGCACAGCGCCTCCAACACGTCCCTGACAAGGTGATTATACCAGCTCTGGGGAACAATGCTCTACAGGATGCTGTCTTGTTCAGTCGAAAACAAGATCCTGATGGCTTTCTTTTGGAGGGTGAAGATTGCACCTGCGCCAGCACTGTCAACTGTAATTCAGGTGGCAGTGAAAGCATGCGAAATATAGAAGTCGAAGCACGCTGAAGGATATTGTCCTGCAAGGTCGGCATAGAAGAAACAGCGCCTGAGCTTCTCGCAATATGGGGTCCATGACAAACGGTTATCGAGAATGAACCCCAGATAATCCGCCGATGATGGGTCACCTCGTTTGAGGAAGAGCCTCAGTTCCTGGGTCTAGTCGAGATTGAGTACGAGCCTATCTGCACCATTCCTGCAGAGCTGTGGTTGCCTCGAGTGCTCCTCGATCGCTGACGTGCTCCAGCATAGCCTTCCTGGAGGACATGAAAGCGTTGACGTGAGTTTGATATTCGTACTCGAATTACTGTGATATCGCACAGTATTGGAGAAACGGGGGGTGAGATCACACACGAGAACAGAAACGCGCTCCGCTCGGCCACCGAGATCACACACAAAACCAGCCCCGTCCAGACAATATGGGTCATTCTCCCAAAAGTTGCGATATTTTGGGCACTAAAAGTCATGCCCGTAAAATCATTCCGATTTTTGGTTTCTCCATCAAAATCAACTGCACTAAAGCTTCAGATCAATCCCTGAAAGCAGCAGCTCATCAAGTATAAAAGATCCCAGAACCATGAATTTCAAAATTAAGTGCATCCAGATTAATGAGAATCAAGCCAGATTAATGAGTGCCCCATATCTTAAACCAGAAAACCGTTTGGCCCAAAAAACCCCTTATATTCAGGCTCGATGAATAGCCAACTGATCAGCGTATGATAAATTCATTTTGAGGTTAGAGAAGGTGATTATGGTTAGTGAACCTGCACAGGTAGGTAATCATTTTACCGCCGCTGTTAGGTATCATTCACTTGGAAACTATATCATTCATCTGGACGTATAAATTTTGAATGATCCAGATGAATGAGAGCCAGATGAATGAGATTTTACAATAAAACCATGATTATGAATAAAACTATGGTTCTTGAAATTTTTTCAAGATATTGTTACTATCTGAGATCGCCATGGGAACAAACACATGCATTGCCCTTTGTCTAACAACCAATTACAGAGGAATAAAAAATGCCAGATGAATGAGAAGTAATAAAAACACTCCCCTGTATCCAACGGATCACAGCTCGCCTCAACATCTGGACTAGCACTGAAAGAAAAAACGCTGCAAATTTTACACAAGGGTTTATTATTCTTTGATATACGTTACTTGTGCAGACATTTAATTCTGTCAATGAAAAAATTTAAAAAAAAAATTTTTTTTTGGATTTTTATCTCAAAAAATTTTTTTTTTTTGGATTTTCTTGTTCAAAAATTTGTTTTTTTTTTAAATTCTGTATTTTTTACTCGAAAAATATTAAACATCCTGGGATCCTTCAAAAATCCCATTTTTAGCCCCACGAATGCCCTAAACATCGCCCCATTGAAATCGGATCGTTCTGGGGCCCCAAAAAATGGATTCTACGTCCAAAAATACTTCGAAAACGACACCTAACTCGATCCCATAGCTAAAAGCCTTCAAAAAACCCCTCCCGTAGCCCCATTATAGCCCCATAGCGCCCCACGGGTTTGGGCGATCGGACTGAAAACCTTGCGGGCACAACTAGATGGTAAACCAAGTATTTGGTCAAAATTTCAGATTTAAAAAAAAATTCCTTCTGCCCAAAACGGCCTGGACGGCGGACGGACATTTCGGATTTAGAATGTAGACCTCTTGAAACGGATAATGTCAAATTTTGAGCCCGGTCGGAGTCGTCGGCCCCCGTCGCGAAAACATAGGTGTATTATTCCAAGAATAATAAACCAAAAGGAGGAGGCCGAACTGGTGGGAAGGGTTCACTGTTGCCAACCTTCATAGATACTGAAAGAAATTCCCTCACACAACCTGTGGGGGGACTGGAAACTGACTGGCCAGATAAATGAGGTGACACCTTTGAGACAATCATGTTTGACCGCACTACCCCTAAAGGAGAGTGTATATATAAATTTAGGACCCAATCATTCACAAATGGGTAGTATAGCAATAAAAATTTGATTTTTCCAAGAGAATAAGTGGGCTAGTTTACGTACTATACATTCTCAAAGTTCACGATTGGAGCATGTGACAACAACTGAATGAGAAATCGACCATTTAAAATTTAAAAAAATGTAATATCTAACGATAAATGGAAAACTTTTACATGACACATTAAATTTTGTAAAGCACAATGGCATTGATCACTGAAACAAAAAAATATCTGTCTAGTTCACAGTTACTGTGAACCATTTTATCATCGTGTGACTCAAATATCGCAACTTTTTGGAGAATGACCCATATATCCTGAAAAAAGGGTCCCGTTTGCAAAAAATCGGAACTGTCCTCCATGTTGGTGGGTCGCTTGGGACCGAACAGGGACCTCAAATTCGAAAATAGGACGGAATGACCAAGTGCCAACTTCAGGAAGCCCTAAATACCACGCTTTTTGGGACTTTTTCCAGTTTTTTTAAGTGCACATTGTACACAATTTTGTCCTCTTTAACTGTCAAGTCTACCAGATTTTCGTTTGGATGTAACGGAAAAACATTATAACCCTACAACTGAAAAAGTTCCAAAAAATCGCGGTTTTTAGGGCCTCTTGAAGTTAGCACAGTCCGACTTTTTGAAATTAGGGTCCCTGATGGGCCCCAAACGACTCACCAAAATGGCGTTCCGAATTTTTGCCAACTCAAAAGGAGATATTGACCCGACTATTGGTCTACTGAAGAACATCTTTGATGATTCACAGGGACTATAATGCAGACGCGGTGTACAAGGCCATGCGGAAGAAGAAAGTGTTTCAGTCCGGTTGATGAATAAAGCCACTGATTTCTTTCCAAGTTAATGCCTGCACATGTAGATCGCATCTGAATAAAATAAGAAAACAATTACGAAAAATGTTTGTTTCAGTCGGTGGCTGAACTGTAGTTTCATGTACTCGCTTGAGTTCACCACCGCAGTGATCCCGGCAAATCATAAGTTATGGTGTTATACGTCAGACATTTGTCAAAGGGCTTACCGAGATAGGAACTGTGTACAGTGCCAGTCACGCTTGATAAAATGACATCCACTGGGGGGGAGTGAGAAGACCGGTAATTTTACATGGTACATTTTTTCTCCCAGAAGATTTATGATTCGGTGGATCTACACTAGTGAGTTTAAGCCAACCCAACCATGGTGGAAAGAAATATATCCGTTGTATCGCGTTTCTATACAGTTTTCCTTTCGCTCGTCTTCCAGGGAGTGTTACATAACATTTCCATTGTCAGTTTCCATCATCTTTATTCAGCTCTAGGCGGATTATCCCAATAAATAGAGTATCAATTATTTAAACAATTAAATAAAGGGAGATTTTATCGATAAATAATTTATTGATTAATCTAATTATTAGCCCTCCTGACTGGGGGGCCTCGCTTCGCTCGGTCGACCACTTTCTCGGACAGGGGGAGCTCGCTTCGCTCGCCCAAGGGATTAAGTAATACAATTTGGATCTCCAGGTAGGATACAGAGGAAACGCCGACTCAATCGGACTGTAAACGAAAATGGGACGAGTTGCGCGAATTTGCGCACGTTTGCACTATGCGCGAATGAAGCGCAACGGGTGTAAAATTTATCGTAGAACCCGAATAAAAATGTGATAAAAAATGGGGTTATCAATAATTGATTTTCAATTATTAAAAAACGAAGTTGCGCGCAATTGCGGGCGTCGCGTAGGATTTTAATATAGCCTATGTTGTTCTCAATGTTGTACCCGAGATCGTTTACAAAAACAAAAACAAAATCGCTGACATCCGTTCAGCCGTTTAGGCGCCAATAAGGCACGACTGAAACACAAACAGAAACCTGGATTTATATAAGTACCTGACTGGGTACTCGCTTCGCTCGGCCGACCATTTTATTGGCTAGGGGGGCCTCACACAGCTCGGCCAACCACTTTCTCGAACAGGGACGCTCGCTTCGCACGCCCAGGGGATTAGGTATTGCTATTTGGATCTCAAGGTAGAATACAGAGGAAACGCCGACTCACTCGAACTGAAAACAACAAAGATAGGAAGAGCTGCACATATAACGCGCAACGGGTGTTTTGGACGTAAACTTTGATCCTGGCTGGGGGGGGGGGGGGGGGGGGGGATTTTATTAGTGGGGGGGGGGGGGGGGGTCTCGCTTCGCTCGGCTAACCACATTCTCGGAATCGGGGGCTCGCTTCGCTCGCCAGGGGATAAACGTATTATAATTTGGATCTCAAGGGAAGATACAGAGGAAACGCCGACTCTATCAGACTGTAAACAACGAAGATAGGAAGAGTTGCCCGGATTCGCGCACTTCGTGGAGAACGCGTGACGGGTGTTTTGGACGTAGAATTTAAGTAGAATCTGAATCCTCAATAAAAAATTATTGCTGGGGGTTATAAATTTAGAAAAAATCACAGTGTCGCGCAATTGCGCACGGTTGCGAGATGTTAATAGGTATAGCCTATATTGTGAGCAATCGCACCCGGGATCGTTAAAAAAAAAATCGAAATCCGTTCATCCGTTTAGGCGCCTATAAGGCACGACAGAAGCACACACACACAAACACACAAAGACAGAAACCCGATTTTACATAAGTGTAGATAGATAGATAGATAGATAGGATTGCGATTTGAATAGAAAACAAACACGTGTCTCTACATAAATTATTTATGTAAGGATATCAGGTTGACAATTACCTACCTACCTATCGGTAATAGGCAGACGTTAATTCGGTATAACGGCGAAGGCTCCATTAAATTGGCCGGCTTCGCAGAAACTACGCATTTCTGGCAATAAATAATACGCCGATGCCCACTCGATAGCAGACTTGGCGGGATTTGAGAGCTGTTCATGGGGGGAGAGCCATGCAGTGGGCTTCGGAATTGCCACTTCCTCTCTTTTCATTCCCCCACTTACACGGGACGCTGCGCTAATTGGGGACGTCAGCGTGCTCAAAGAGGGGGTGAGAGCCGAGTTTGAAACAACGGCGATTTCAAGTTGACATTGTGTCATGGTCGGGAAACATCAAGCAGTGCTACAATAGCACTTGACGTTACGCAATGGAGAGTTGTATACCCACGGACGCCCCTTGCATTCGTGCACGAGCCGAATGGACACCGGTACTCCAGATGAGTTTTGGTTTAAGTAAATCCACTTCACCAGGTAATCAGTAACCCCCCCCCCCCCCCCCCCCCCGGGAAATGATATCCTCCTAAAAAAAAACCTTGAAAAAATTCCCCCGAAATTTCCCCCTTTACAAAAAAATAAGCCCCTAAATCTGAAGGGGAAAACCCCCGATTTGGCAAAACTGCACTAGGATGAATGAGAGATAGTGATTGGGTGCATTATTGATAAGACGATCATCTTCTTCTTTTACTTTCACATTTCTGTGTCCTGGTCCTTCACAACATTATGGAAAGTCTGTTGGTTGGTGATGAGATGATCCATCACGTTTGGACAACGTGGAGGAACGTTCTGGCATTTTCTTCAGAAAAGGGGTCGTTTTAGCTTTCTCTTGGGACAAGGGGACTGGAAGGTCGAAAAGGGGAGTGTCCCCTTCAACGACGTTTGGTCACCCTACTGTGACCGCCTCCTTGCGCCGCTCAAACACGCTGGTCGTGACATGCCCGGTCCGGTCATATTTCAGTTTCATGCTGGCCGAGAGAAGGTGACAAGGAATATGGAACACCAATATGATGGCTGATTTCTGCTGGTTGCTGCTACGGGAAACTGAATGAAAAATACGCCAAGCACGCACCAAGAGTAGCATTCAGGGGAAGAAGAATCGGGCCCCCCAGGATATTTCTTCACTTTTCATCTAAACTGTTATTTTCTTTTGTTTCCATTTAAGGAATTTTGCAACAAAACTTTGCTGGTGATTACCACAGTGAAATGAGCCTTATTTATAACCCAGTGACTAAGGACAACCCAATGTAGCAAAAAATCTGTAGAGATGGAGCCAATTTGCTACCAGATTTGGATTCAGCGCACAAAAAAAAAAAAAAAAAAACGTAACAATCAGTCATAATACTCGAGGCAGTTGAAAAAAGCGTAAGAAAAATAACATAGTAATTTAACATTAAAAAAACAAACAAAACTTCAACAGTGCAACAACCAGCACACTATTAAATATTTTCATTCCTCGGGAGAATGAAAAAGGAAGCGAAGCTTTATATCATTTTGCAAAAATCAGCTTCCAGTATAGTGTCCTACTAGATGCTCCGGCTCGCTATTCTTAGCTAAAAGGTCGGCAAAAAAAATTTCCCCGCCTCCTCCACCGTTGTAAGGTCCCTGAAGCCCCACCCCGGATTCCACCCGTTCTGAGTACGTCTTTCCGACTTCCTTGAAGTCGGGTTGGACGAGGTGAGAGAGCGGCCGGGTTGGAAGAGCCGTGATCAATCTGACTCACTCACGATTTTCACCGGGAGACTCCCCCCCCGAGCGGCGAGAGGGGGGCATCCGTATAAAAGCTTCGCTTCAAAAGAAAAATATCGTGTAGGTAACTGTGAATGCATTCATGCTTCCAAATGACTTCAATTCAATTATTGAATGTGCGAATGGACTTGAGGGCAAGTATGAATCTGGACCCATGGCGATGAGTGCTTGTCTAATTGCCATTTATGATATCGTTCAGCTCGTGCTGTGTGATTGGGTTGCAGGCTATCCCGATCAAGAGTAGGAGAGTATTCGGGAGATTTTAATAGCCTGAAACCTATTCATGTACAAACATAATTTCATGAAAATGGGTCGAGCCGTTTCAAACACTGACACGAGATGAAATATATATCGAGATTATAAATGATGATATCAATTGAATGGGGTAAGACTGCAAATTGTGTATGGACTGCAAAAGGATGACTATAGTCATCCTATATGAATGTTGGACAACCTCTTCCCCGCCTTTTCAGTACCGCTGAAGTCTGCAAGGAATGTCCATTCAACTGGTCATCTGAATAGCCCCAAAGGCTTTGAGAGCCCCCGCGGTGAAGTTTGAAATCAGAAGGGACGAGCAAGATCATTGGTTTTGATGTGGCATCCGTCGGTTCTCCAACCTATATCGTTAACAACCGCATCAAAGGGCGGTCCTTTTCTCGCGTTCTGCTCCGCTCCCGGTCGGGTACCATCCTCAACATCCCCGCCATTCAACGACCCTCCTCGCCTATCTCCCTCACCCGAGGCTTCTCTCACAACTTCAGCGGTCCCGTTTGACTTCGGAATATCGCTATTGTTCTCACAGTCCATTAAGTCGTAAAAGGGAGGAAACAAAGTTTGGATCGTGCCCGTGAAAACAACACACTTATTTAGCCGCAAGGAGAAGCCAGTTGTTCTCTAGGGAGGTTCTTCCTAGGCTCTCATTTCCCAAACTATACGTTTACATGAAGTATAACATGTATAACATTTTCCTTCAGATTCAGCAATCATTGATTTCTTTATGACAACTGCAACTAATGACAATAATTATTATTATTTTGGTTTATTATTCTTGGAAACCTTTGTAATCGGGGTGGCGGTGAATTGGGCCGGTGTGTTTCACAGGTCATTTTCGGGAGTGTAAACTCTGGTTGGGGGAATCCACTTTGGACCAACTTTCTAGAAAGAGGGTCACTTTGGACCAGTTTTTACAACCCCATTGAACCAAGAATCGTTTTATTTATTGCCGCCAGGAGCGAGTTTGTAGGACGCTTTTTTCTAGTTGGTCATCATGGCACCGCCTTTGCAAAATTCATTCCATTGCTTCTTGCAACGCTGCATAATTCTTCACGACATCACTCCGCTGTACGTTAATCTTTGAATTCCTTCAAAACACTGACAACTTTGTGAATGTTCGGATGGACAGTGTAGAAGCGGGAATTGTACTAGTGGTCCGAGTGAAAAGCCTCGGGACCATTGGTTGTCCTTGCCGCGTTGCTATTCGGCTCTCCTGCCCAAAGTTGAGGAGGGAAGGCTGCATCTTCCGCAATGTAGGTGTTCATAATGTAGTCCGCAAATTCTGCATACTTTCTCCTATGTATACTTGTTCACAGTTTTGATTTTTGAATGGTATTTTATAAATTTTAAATCTGGTGTTAATGGTTGGTTACGGGTCTCTAAGTGGGGGGAAAATGGTCTTTAAGTTTGTTATTGTAAGACCAGAAAATTTTATCGTTTTTTTTTTTTTTAATTTAATTTTTCTAAATTTGTTGGCCCAATCGGTACGATAGGGTATTGAAACGAATTTACAGGGGTCTTAATCAATTTCTTTTTTATACTGATTCTGTAGGTCGAATTTTTGATTTTCTATGTGGATGTTTATTGAAGTTTCTGTCCTCTTAGGTTTTTTAAAATGGTGGATGATGAAGTATTTAGGGGATAATGTCAGCGTATATTAGGATAATATTATTATGGTTTGTGTGCTGTTGTATTAATGGGTCTGGTTGTCCTTTAAGTTAAATTTGAATTTTTTCTCGAAAAAGGTTGCTGAAATTGAATATTAGGGGTCGAATTTATTGTTTGCTACTGGTCGGTTATTTTTATTTATTTATTTTATTTTTTTCTTATTTTTTATTTTTTTAACTGAGTGAAGTAAATTTATTTTTTGTCTCATTTTTAATTTGCGATTTAATAATGAGGGATGGTTGATGTGTTGGCAAATATCTTTTCCAGCCTGGCTTTTACAGAGTTGTGGTTTATTTTCTTCTTATAGAGCCCTGATGATGGCTAAATATAGACCGAAAGCTTGGCCTATTGTCTTCAATTTGTAATGACGGTTGGTATAAATAGTTCTTATTCAATGCTTGGAATCCGACGACGAGGACAAGGGATACAATGGAGCAAACGCAAAGAAGAACAAAGGTTTCAATTGTCCACATTCATTTCCTTAGAAAATTCAGTAATTCGATCAAATACGTGTTCGGCGAGGTATGTTCAGTAAGAAGTGATAATATAATTACCTCGATACCTCTGGAATGTGAATACAAACGAGATGTAACAATAAGGTTCTTACGGCTTGGAGAGTCATTTCAGTTAGCTCATTGAACACAGAAAATGGCTACCAACCAACAAAAAAGTTATGGAGCTCTACACCGCACTATGAGTCAACTAAAAGAATTGCCTGGAACTGGATGTGAATCCCTCTTTGTGGTGGATGAGAAATACAGTAGAAACACAGCGAGCGCCAAATTTGCGGGGAAGGATCTTTTCCAGTTCACGTTGCGTAAAGGGACGGCCATTCTAGCGGTAATAAATTCATTGGTTCCTTTTCCGCTGAATGGGAAAGCGCTATGGTCGGCTCTTTTTCCACAGTGGGGTCCCGTAGGTCGCGTTTGTTAGTAGAAATTTTATTGCATCTTCACGACCACTTTCCAACGATTACGGTCTAAAACCATCCAAAACAACGTTTTGTTCGCCGAAAACCGCAGTTATGCCCATTTATGATCACGTTAAACTAATTAGGAAACACGAAGGTTTCCTGTAGTGAAAACATGAGATAAAGCTTGTGCGCCAACTGAAAAGGCTAACCAAACCGTGAAAGGCTTAACGCAATTTGATCGATCGGTACTAAAAGCCTTCCTTTATGAATAGTAGTAATGAAGGATAGGCTAAAGACATACAATTTACCCTGAACAACCTTTACGGAAGTTCACCTTAGTAAAGGCGCGTTTACCCGGCTTGTTCCGGCCTAACTTGATTCCTTAACTCACCCCCATCTCCGGCTATAGAAAACCTTATGAGAAACGTTGGATGTATCACTCGAGGGAAAAGAGACCTTGATCTATCTGAAAATTATCGACTAAACGGGAGTGACACGTGTTCGTGTAACTTGTGTAAACTTTCGAGACGGATATCGCGAGCAAGTGATCCATCATCATTCTCCTTTCAGGGTAGATGAAACCGATTGTTCTGTTGATTGTATAAAAGCTTTTAATAGAAATTACTACGTGATTATTAAACTGAGCAATAAAGACACTACTATACAAAAAACTCGCGAGTTTAGCTCCACTATTGCAATATGTAAATGTTACGGTGATCAAGAACCGTTAAATCGTTATTTTGCACGTACGTAACATAGATCTAAGCTTTAGGCGGTCTCCGAGGGTGCGTTTGAACCTGCATACAATGCATATCAGTTCGATTGGTCACGAAGAATGCCAAGGAATTTTTACCCAGAATTATTGTAAAGTGAGACTGAGATAACTACTTAGCCCAACTCGACGGTACGACTCGTCCCCTTGGTGAGCTAACCAGGAACTACTCCAGGAACTGGGAACTAGTATGAAAACATCGCTGATGTCGACAGTTCGAACGGTTCAACAGTTTGAATTTTCGCCCACCGAGCTTTGGTTATTCATACAACCGCGACGAACTCCCAATGGCTTCATGCTACCGTCATGGCTGACTCCAGGTCCAGTAGGGTAACAACGTGTACCTTGAGTCATTTTTGCAAAAATCAAATGTTCGCCGCACTGGACCCCCAAATAACGCTCCCAGTAGGATTTAATATTGAGGGGCACTAAAACCCACATGAACACGAAATTTTCGCTGTCAAACACTGCTGGTCCATGAGCGAGCAAATTTTCTAAATTTCGAAAATTGACTCAAGGTACACACCATGCATGTACTTTGCATCGGTTGGTAGTGTATGAGTCATCGTAATGTACCTTGAGTCAATGTGCTATTTCTTTGAATATATTCAAAGGACAGTTATAAACAAAACTAGATTCAGACTACGAACAAAATAGTTCAATTATTTCAAAATAACCGTTTTTTTCTGGCTGATTTCACAAACAAACAAACAAACAAAAAATATCGTAGCTTCTTATTTTGG
This sequence comes from Pilophorus perplexus, assembly GCA_955831195.1. Lineage (NCBI taxonomy): Eukaryota > Metazoa > Arthropoda > Insecta > Hemiptera > Miridae > Pilophorus > Pilophorus perplexus. The sequence goes on from OY037011.1 coordinate 30,844,142, forward strand.
TAAACTATTTTTTATGATTTGAAAAACACGTTATTCGACTCAAATTGAAGCTTCTTAACGTTTTCCTAGTAGGTACTCCTAAGTAGGAAAAGTTTAGGAATCCAAAATAGTAAATTAGAAAACATTTCTAACATAACTGGTCACAAAAAAAATATCACACAAGAAGAAGAAACGATTCTTACCTATGACCGGAACAAATTTTGTTCAGGTCATAAGAATCGTTTCTGCTTGCTTAAAAGATAGTGATTCCAGCAAAAGAAATATTGAATTTTATTTGACCTCTGCGGCCAATGACAGGGTTAGTCCCACACTCCAGGTTCAATGCTTATAAGCCCAGCGTGAGGAAATCTGAAATAGATAAAGGCCATTCTCGGCAAAAATTATAATTGCATGACGCTCGAAGTAAATCTATCTGGTAAAGAGCCTACTTTTTTTTAGCCAAATCAAAAACATGTAAATTTTAAAGAAACAAGATTCGCCATCAATAAAACGAACCCTGATGGCCTTAGGCGGTCTATGATTTGTAGTTAACGAATTTCTGTGTACTATTGAGAACTTTATGGTATTCAGAAATAATATGCGCACCAACACGAACCCGAAGCTGAAATTGGAGGGTTCCTGGCCTCCATATTTTAAAGACAGCTTCCACTCTAACTCGTTTCCCTTAAAGGGGGCGCCTTATAATATTTAGAAGGAGGACCGAGATTAATGCGATGGCCCTCCGGATAGCGTAGCTACCCCCAAGAACCTAAATCTCGTAAAAAGGAGAATCGAAGGCGAATCCAATAGGGGGCAGCTCTCGCCATTTAGGTATCCCCTCCTTCGTACTCGGGTCGATCCAAGTTGCCTACATAATCAAAGTACGGGAGGGCCGTTTCCCTCTTCAACTTCCACCGCTAAAGGTGGTATCAATTTATAAAATACTCCGCCCGTTTACCGCTTGCCAATAGCGGTTTCTATTCACGTCTTTTAACGTGGGCGAGTATAAGACAAGGATGGGGGCTGTATTGAGTAACTACTACCCACAACCGGCTAGTTCCCGGCTTCTATGTAAGACGTGTAAGTAAGAAGAATACGGGTCAAATAATAGTTCGTCCGAAGTCTGCTTCAACGCTATTGCTAGCCGACTTCTTGATAACAGTTTAAACATTCACTCGGCACTAATGGAACTACTAGAAATCAATAGAAACGAAACTTTTCCCTTTGTAGCACTTGTCAGAACTTAACGATTTATCAACCACATCGAACGTTTTTAAGAAACAAAGTTAGTTTTCACAAAAGGTTTTAGTAATACCTTTATCAATATTTATTGCCATGTACTTTGTTATGAGTTAATTGGATAACTACGTTTGGAAATCCGCATCGGAAATGTGTACAGCTTTCCGTGTCCTACGTGAACCCAAAATGTGCCTCTGAACTCTTGAAAGATACTCCCGTAGGTACTTTATGGGTGATATAGTTGTTTTTCTGTAAACAAAACCCGTTCTCCAACCCCTTTCTAAACCCCCCATTCTCTACGTATAAAGTTCCCGAGCATATGAAGCTGTCTTCCCAGAGGCTATTCTCATATTATTTATAGTACCTACAGTTCAGAATGGGGCTTAAAAGCCGAATCGCAACGGCCCACTAAACACTATGGTGAGTAAACTATTGCTATAATATACCACATATTATGTACAATGTAAGTGTTGTATCTATAAGTATTGTAAAACGACCAGCCATGCAGACAAGGAGAGCCGCTATATTCTCCTGAAAATGATAGACACTTGATAGAACAAAGTAGGTATAAGAAATACTATAGGACACTCCCATATAATACATATCTATTATGCATTATATGGATATTATCCCAATTGTAAAAAAGTCTTTCGCCATGTCAGCAACATTTTACAAAATTCTCAATGTGATTAAAAATTTCGACAATGAGCTCCTTTAATGATTTTTTAAAATGTTTTTCCTGCAAAGGTCGTGCTTCAAAAGTTAAGAAAACGGGTCCATATTGCAGAAAACCCGTTTCAATTATTTATAGGGCCTTAGGAAAAATATGATATTTGAATTCCGAGGTCTGGAGAGGGTTCATGACGTGGGCTGCTTCGTCGTCTTTTGATTGGCCAGGAGATCCCTCTCTCTATCATCTACGCAAGTCAGCCAACTTTACTACGCGAAAAGTCGACCCCAAAAATCGAAAATCGGGTTAATCATTATAGAAGGTCATTCGAAAATTGAGCATCGAGGTTATTATCAAAGAAGGTTATTCAAAAATCGACCCGGGCCGAGTGTTTTTATTCCGATTCTATTCAGATTTATTATTTAGCGCTCTGGCGGCTCAGTGCCCAACTACTCGACGCCCAGCCTGGCGAGGTGTGACGTCAAATTTGCCCGGCGTTCATTTCAAAATCTCTAACATTTCGAAAACAGCTCAGCACATACCCATACGGATTTTCGAACTAAAAATTGGGGTTTTTGGGTTTGAAAGGGTGCTGAATCCGAATATGTTGTCAGAAATGCTGAATTCTGACCTTTTCAAGAAGCCCATTTCTATCAAAACTAAATTAAATCATAAAGTAATATCCATAAATATTGATTCCCACTTCTCAAATTTGAGAGAAGGCATGTTCCTCTCGAAGCTAATCAACAATATACTACATTTAAAAAAATATATATACCTACTAAAAAATATGAATAATAATAAACTTACCCCGAAAAAAGACCTCGCAAGGAAATAGAATTACACCATTGTACAAAATTTAATTCAGTACGACTAGCCAAGAGATAACCGCACTCAAGCTTAGCTACGAGGTGGTTTCGTCCACGATCTAGGTATAAAATTTATACCTAGCTTTATAATAATATTATAAATAAAGCTATCATATTAATTATATAATAGCTTTATTTATTTATAATTAAATGTATACCTAGCTATTTATTAAATTGTAATAATGTCACTAAAAAATGCATATAGTACGAGTTACTTTGCAATGCACTTATTTCATGGTTAATAATGGTTGGTAGGTACATAATGAAACTAGCGTCATGTTGGACGTTGTATTGATTAAAATTAGGAATGGAAATGCATCCGAATTTCGGGTTAAATCATACTTTATCATGTTGTTAGAAGCCAAAAAGGGAAAAATACATCATTTTTGTGACAAAAAGTCTTTCACGTAGTTTATAATCATCCAAAGTTGTTCTGGCCGATTCCAGTTTCCAATCAAAGACACCAGAGTGCAGGTACATTTTCAAATTTTTTCTTGATTTTCTTGGTGTTTGGCACGAGTGACACTTGAGTATCGCGAAAATGGCCGTTTTCGCTTTGTTGTGAATGTGATCGTGCGTATTGACTCAACTTATTCGTGATATATAAATTAACTTTTTCGACGTGACCGAGCCTTTAGTTTCTAGTATTTTAATGGTGGCCAACTCGTCGACCAATAGGAGCTGACTTTGGGTTTCCGCCAAAATTCAAATTGCAATTTTTTCATAAATTTTATCATCAATTCGTACGAACTTTCAGATTGTGTTTTAACCCCATTTTCAGTATTATTTGGACGCCTTCTATCGATATAAAAATAATCCAGACACGTTACCATTCCTAATTAGGTACCTACCTGTGTTTCCATAAACCCAATCAATTCAAGCAATTCTATCCAGATATTCATATTATCAATGAAAATGTCAGTTGACAGGTGAATTAGGAATTGAAATAGGAGAAATGAATGATTAGTTTTTACAAGAATACCTACATAATATTATTATCTATTCTGTATGGTGTAATACGTGTATTCATCATTGTCTGTAATTGATTTTTGGCATGTCGACAACATTTATTTGCCTTTTTGCGCATTGAAATCTTTGAAATTAAAAATAAAAATATTGAGAAGTCGAAATAATTTCGACTCCAATCAATTATTGATACATCAACTAGATTTTTGTCTTTTTATCTCTCCACTTGCACCGTACAAACTCTAACTTGATTAGACCACTCTCTCAGCTCAAGTTGGATGAACGAATAGATTTACATACTGTCGCTAGTTCATCCCAATTATGCTCAAACTGCAAGTTAACAATATTTATTATTCAATATAAACATCCCAAGTTCCCGAAAGCTCTGAATCTCATTCACTCTCCTTCAGAATAGCTTTACCACTAATTACGTTCCCTTCCTCTCCTTCATGTTTTTCAACCAGCTTCCATTGGGCTCTCAACTTTCATTCAAGTTGATCTCGAGATTTTTCATTTTATGAATAATTCCCTCGGAACTTTCTTCCTGGTTACGGTATCGGGTTTTCAATCGGTAATGAACCGGAATGGATTCTGTCTGTATTGATCCTGGGATGAAGTGTCCTCAGGAGTTTTTTTCCCCTTCTTTCCCTTGTTATTCAATCCAACCTAACGAAATCTACCTCGTTCCACTGCAGTTGGGAGAACAGAGCTATAAAAATGAGGCAGTTCCTGTTTTAATACCCATAAGAGGACAAACGTTTATGACAAGGTACCAAGACCCAATTATAGGAGGAAAGGGAAAGGGAACTCATCTCCGAAAAATATTCCCGGTTCCTGCGCCCAAATTCTTTACTTCTATGCTGCGCAGAACCCGAGAAAGTGAACAACCGAGTTCACGTTTTCAGCACGTTGATTTTACGGTAACAGTGTCGTGGCGACTCTATGAACTGACAGTTCAATAATTGAGAAGATTGCATAGCAAAAGGTACTAAACGCCAAATTTTTCAGTTTCGAACTAATGGTTTTGTTAGGCGTTTTGGGAACTGTTTCTTAACGAAAATGAATTTGTTTCAGCTTTAACCGTATAATAATTAATTAATGATTAAATATAGTTTTCGACCAAAAAGTACTAAATCCATTGATGCTCTATCCATTTATCAATCAGTACCTGCATCCAAGTCGTCTTTTACCTCCTTCACACTACTTTCAATCAAAAGGTGACCTATGTCTGTCTGCAATGACGTTGGGCTCCGACCCTGATCCTAGCGGCCGGCGAGAGAAACAAAAAACGGGGGAATTTACCCATTTGAGACATTTTCCGGGTGATTTTATCCCTTTGAAGCGGCACACCTGGGAGTAGTTTCTCCCCGCAATCCAAGCGCCTTTTCAGCAGGTTAACCTATCGATTTCACTGATGTTTACTGTTTACAATAGGTACCTATATTTTGAAAACGAAATATTATCATCGCAATGAGTTCGGGAAGAATAGAATGAATGTAATTTCCTCACAACTGCTCTTACCGTGAAATCAGACCATCCTAATAACAGAAATGACAGAAAAATAACAGAAAATTACAAAGGAAAAGGAAAGGCTGGCCCGATTCTTATTGGTCACACAAATAGTTGTAGGTACCTAGGCGTAGAACACAATCTCACGGGCTTGCCTACGAAGGACTCTCTTCTTCAAAGTTCCCGAAGTCGCCGATTCATTTTCACGACCGGACCAAAATTTACGACCTAGCACCAAAAAAAAAAAAAAAAAAAAAAAAAAAAAAAAAAAAAAAAATCGCCATCAAACGCGGATGGACGCCAACAACTGGAGGGGAGCCAATGTTACCACCACACCGCACCAAATTCCCGATTTCTGGTCGTAGGGCATGCGTCAGCCGCTAGGGAGCAGGTTCATCTGCATCTCCAGTGTTGTTTCCTAGTTCACACTTCGTTTTTATCGTTTTTGTCAATATTAACACCTCTTCAGGGTCATTTTTACCCTACATTTGTGTTGGCCACATTGTGAAAAGATGACAAAATATATATATATATATACGCGACAACGCGGGATGCTTTTATGTGCCAAAATATAGACTACAACATCGACCTCAAGTTCGGCGCATGAGTGGGGTGAGCATACGGAAAAGCCTGGTAAAGCACGAAAAATTCAAAAATTAAAAACGCTGCAGGTTTAACACAAACATTTATTATTCGTTAATATAGGTTACTTGTGCAAAAATTAATTCTGTCAATGAAATTTTTTTTGGAAGAAACGTTTTTGAATTTTTTTTATTTTTTTTTCAAATTTGTCCTCTTGGGATCCTTCAAAAACCCCATTTGTAGCCACATGAAAGCCCTATAGATCGCAATAGTGAAATCGGATCGTTCCGGGACCGCCAAAAATGGATCCTACGTCCAAAAATACTTCGAAAACGACACCTGACTCGATCCCATCCGCCAAAAACCTTCAAGAAAACCCTCCCGTAGCCCCCATAGCGCCCCACGGGTTTGAGCGATTGGGCTGAAAACCTTGCGGGCACAACTAGATGGTAAACCGAGTGTATTGTCAAAATTTCATATTTTGGTTTATTATTCTTGGAATAATACACCTATGTTTTCGCGACGGGGGTCGACGACTCCGATCGGGCTCAAAATTTGACATTATCCGTTTCAAGAGGTCTACATTCTAAATCCGAAATGTCCGTCCGCCGTACGCCGTCCGCCGTCCAGGCCGTTTTGGGCCGTAGGAATTTTTTAAAAAATCTGAAATTTCGGCAAAATACTTGGTTTACCATCTAGTTGTGCCCGCAAGGTTTTCAGTCCGATCGCCCAAACCCGTGGGGCGCTATGGGGCTATAATGGGGCTACGGGAGGGGTTTATTGAAGGCTTTTAGCTATGGGATCGAGTTAGGTGTCGTTTTCGAAGTATTTTTGGACGTAGAATCCATTTTTTGGGGTCCCGGAACGATCCGATTTCACTGGGGCGATCTTTAGGGCATTCGTGGGGCTAAAAATGGGATTTTTGAAGGATCCCAGGATGTTAAATATTTTTCGAGTAAAAAATACAGAGTTTTTGAAAAAACACATTTTTGAACAAAAAAATCCAAACAAAATTTTTTTTTGAGATAAAAATCCAAAAAAAAAATTTTTTTTTAATTTTTCATTTACAGAATTAAATTTCTGCACAAGTAACGTATATCAAAGAATAATAAACCCTTGTGTAAAATTTGCAGCGTTTTAAAATAAATTCCCACTGCCCTAAAGGCACATTTTGACGTACCTAACTAATCACATTTTTAATCAATAATTGACATTGTTATCAAACAGTTTTGCCACACCATAGAGAGAAAAATTACGCTCAGACTGAAAGAAGAAAAAAAAAAAAAAACTGGTTCTGAGCTATAATAAATTTGATATACAGTTTTTTGCGGTTCCTGTAAAATGCACTGAATATTATAATATCTATGGATAACATCCACTATCTCCAGTCCACACTATATTGCAGTTCCTTTTGTGATGCAAACTCCTCAATTGAAGGATAATTGAAGACATTTAGGGTCATCAAAATGTTTAGCTTTCCAAATTTTAAAACAATTCATAATAATAGAATTGGTTATTAATTTTATTTATAAAAAAAAAAAAAAAAAATCGATTTTAATTTTATTTGCAAAAATCATGATTTTTTGAGGAAGATCATTTCGAAGTAAATTGAATATAGCGAAGGAAAAAACGATGGATTGTAAGGGATAAATCGCAATTGCAAAAGATCAAGAAAAGAAAGGCTACGTCATTTTTTTTTTTTTTTTTTTTTTAAGGAAGGGAAACTGCAAACAAAATTGTCCGGGGCAGAGCCCTCCCGAGAAGAATAATAGCTGTCAATAGAAGACAAGGAAGTTCTCAAATGGAAAAAGGGGTCTCCAAACGGTATTCGATCATTGTCTGCGAGCTTCGAGGAAGAGCAATCAAAGTCACATTCCCCCACCGCCGACTTCGGAACAAGGAAATGAACCAATCAACCGTAAAACGCCATGAGCTGCCCCATTGCAATCCAATTGTATGCGGAATATGACGACGGGGGAGGGGAGAATCAGTTCAACCTAGTTTCCCGAGCGAAAAGGGACCAATCATTTCAGAGTAACTCTAAAATTAACCACGAGTGACAAAAGGACGGTTGACGTTAAATCAGTTCCTATTTGATGGACACACAACAAGGGTCAATTTAGTCATACCTACTGCTCTTTATGACCAGTTTTTTATCGCTACGACCGATATGTGCCCCGCGACTCACCTAACGGGCTGAAATGGGCCCCTCAAATAAAAATATTGAAAGGGTGGAAAGTACTTGCAGTGCGAATTGAGCATCTTCTTTGTCCTGATTCAAAGGCATAAAAAATTGAAATTGGTGCGCCTTATGGAGCAACTGAGCTCGTAATTTCCTTAGGAAAAAGAACAAAACATCAAAAAGCGAGTAGAAGGGGTCTGAGGCCCGTTGGCGGAGGTCGGGGGTTGGCTGGCTTTAACTAGCAGGGGATGGCTCCCTAGTGGCCGGGATGGGAGGGCAAATGAGCGTCGACAAGCCCCCCTCCACGGCGAATGCCTTCCAAGGGTTGTGTGACCCCTCCTCGTCTCAATCAGTCTCGTCGCGGAGCTCAAAATACGCCCCAGAGGGGGGGGGGGGGGGGACGCGGCGAAAATGTCCCGGGTCACACCCCCTCTCGCCCGAGCAGAGACAAGAAGGAAATTGCGGGGTCGCCCCTCTGGTCATTGGAACATTTTTTTCGCCCCGATTAATTTTCTGTATTCATTGTGGGAACGAACATGAAATAGAGACCTATTGGTAGTTTTTTCAATGATTAGTGAGGCTTCAAATTTCTCCTCTGTGTCGTATATTCCTCAGTATAGCTTTCCCATACATTTTTTCTAGCTGAACCCAAATTTGAAATTGGATTTCCAAAAAAAACCGCCATCTTGTATTTCTTTAAGGAAAAAAACTATTTGTTATCAAAAAGCGAGTAGAAGGGGTCTAAGGCCAGGTGAGAGAGGTCGGGGAGATCCAGGGCCCATTTCGGTCCGCATTCGTTGGGCCTACTTATTTCGGTCCTCAACTACAGTGACACAAAAACTAGTCGCGGCCCATTTCGTCCGCATGACTCCTTCGCGGGCCTCGTCTCGGTAACTCCGTTTTTTAAAATGATTATTGGGATTTGAAATTCCTCTGGGTCCGAGTTAAACATGGCTGCCCTAATTCAAGACCGCCTTAGGTATAGTACGAATTTTGTGTTTTCAATTTTTCAGTCAGTCTTGCACATTTTTTTTTTTTTTTTTTTTTTTGGGGACTTTCTAAAGATAAAAGCGGTTTTTTACCTATAACTTAACCCAATCGCCGCCAGAGCGCACTTAAAACGTGACCCACTGGATAGCTCAACACTGTCTCATCTACTATTTAATGGACAAAAAAATCACAAAATTGCAGGTAACTATACCAAGGCCACTGAGTTATCTGTGTAGTTTTGGTATTCTTCCTAATATAAAAGGTTGTGTAAAAGAAGAAAACAAAAATTTCTCGGGGAAAGCCGTTCCTCAACGGCCAGGGCGAATGAAGAACAGAATTAAGTGAACGTTCGCGATGTTACTGTTGTTTAAATTTTGAGGTAGTCCAAATTCTTCCTGATAACTGCACAACAGCAAAACTAAAATAACAAGCCATCAATTGAATTGAATCCATTCTTTATTTACCATGTCGCGGCTGCTGGGATCGATTGACTCAGCAGTCCAACGCTCAAACCACTGAGCCACTGGTAACCACCAACATTGAATACATTACTAGGGGGCCATCCCCTGCTGGCTACGCCAGCCAACCCCCAACCGTATCCCACCTGGCCTCAGACCCAACAACTCGTTTTCCCATATTGTTTTTTTTTTTCCTTTCTTGAAAAATACAGATTTTTGGGTTGGGGGGGTAGAGGTAGCCGCACAGCCTTCGGTAACCACTTGGCCCACCACCATCCCAATATCCTGTCAACTGCTCCAAATCCTGGATTCTGGAAGTGTCCTAGAATAAAGATGACCAAAATGTGTCACCCTCCTCCTCCTCGGGCTGCGGCTTTAATATTATATTATATTACCTATAACAGGTATTAGACGCATTTTCAAACGCGCTCCCTGAAAAATTCTGTGTTTAATCTCCTCACAGAGAAGGCTCGGACGCATTTCTGCGGCGGCCGTTTCGTGGATTTGTTACCAGGATTAACGTTCCATTCGAACTACTCGGAGCGAACATTTTCTGCATTTTTCTTCCCAACAGATATCGTACCGTCCCCATTTTCCTGAGGGACGGTCGGAAAACTATTTACCGGAAAGGCGATCCAAGGGATGACGACGAGGAGAGCCGAAGCGTGTTGATAGGGTGGCGGATTTTCGCCAGAGCGTAGGGGAGGGCTTCGGGAATAAAATTGGAAATCCGCGCGGGACAAATCCCCGCGAAAGCCTCGCAACGGCCTCCGTTGCTTTGGAAGGGGAAGTTGGGGGAGCGAATATTTAAAGCCAAGATAACCGGGGAGAGGACCCCGGATTTATGAGGTGGTCGGGAATAGCGGACAATACAAACCGGCTGTGGTGATCAGACCTCATTCTATCTATTGATTGGTAGGAACCTCCCGCACAAACCTCTCCTTTCCTTTGTTACTCGGACGCATGTGACGCTCTTTATGGGACGGAACACATCTTTCGCGAGTTGGGAGTGTGGGATCAGAGGTGAGCGGACATTTCATTCCACAATACACGTGTAGTTCAACCTCTATTCACTGCCATCGTATAGAGTGAACAAAACCGCGTGATCCGTTTGTGTAATAACCAAAGCCCTTCAAATGCTATGTTGCCATGGCGCTATACAAAAATGCCACATTCTGCCGATTTGTTTGGTAAAATGCCATTGCATTAATCATTTGAAATCTATGTATGAAAACGCCTCCGATCTGAGGGTCGGAGGCGATGATTCAAAATCCTACCAGGTGCTGGAAGGTGTCTTGCAGGGCGACTTTCTATCTCCGCTTTGCCCTGTTCATTGCAGATCTAGAAATCTTCCTGCTGGGAAGAGCTCGTCGAGGACCTTGCGGACAAAACTAGATGTCAAAATTTCAGATTTTTAACAAATGTCTACTGCCCGAAACGGCCTGGATGGCGGCCGAACATTCCAAAATGAAATCAAAGAAAGCCGCTTGCCCCTTGAGCACAAATTTGCAGCGCTTAGGTTTATTATTCTTAGAATAATACACCTAACTATGCATTCGCGATGAGGTTCGACGACGTTAATCGGTCATAAAATTTGTCATTAGGTATACGTGTGGTTTTTAGGAGACATTGGTAGGAGACCCCAAGTGGGTAGGTACCTACCACTGTGAGTGTGGCGATGTGGGAATCCCAATAGCCGACTCCTATTCATATTTGGTTGATAAATTCGTTAGTTTCAGTTCAGTTTTGTGCGGCATGCCTCAGATGTAACCAGGAAAGGCGAATCGGCTGCTAGGGCGCTTTTGCCTATGGACCATAGGCTATGGTCCATAAAGCAGGTGGAGGCCCACTCTCATCATGGCAGCGCCTGGGTTGTCGCGGACCCAGCGCTACTGGTGGCAACTTGCGAAACGTTATCTTATCGAATGTTATCAATCGTTCCCTCTTCAAAAGGTTTGAAGCAAAATACTTTTGCGGGAGCCAAATGCCTCCATGTGGTCGCAATTTACACAATCTTCAGTTTTTCAAATGAGTTCCTCCTTACTTCATACCTACCACATTCCGATTCTATGTCAGTTTACAAAAAAAAAAAAAAAAAAAAAAAAAATCCTAACTTTTACTGATTTTAGTATAATACCTAATAAAGAAACTTTAAGAGCCTTTATCCTACCTATTTATTCACCTAAGATCAGATGTTTCTACTCACTGTTCATTCTCAAATGAACCACCTACTACCAACTTTCAAATTAATCAAAACACCTCAAGGAAATGGGGAATGTAACGGGTAGGTAATGGTAACAGGCAGGGGTAGGTAATGGTTCCAAAGGTATCCTCCGTTCTTCATTTACTCCAAAATTTGAGAGTGAAAAGTGAAAATACTTGACAATTCTCTTCATCGGAGGAAAAGGGGTTTCGTTACACAAGTGGCCACCAGTATCGCTGGGTCCGCGACAACCCAGGCACCATTGAGACTCCAGTTGTGGGATCTTTGGTTCTTGCCGCTTCTCTATATGCTGCTGAGTTGTGGGGTGTCACATCACACATCTAATGACAAAATGCAAGTCAGAGCTTATAAGTCGTTACTTTTTCGGCCCAATAGCACCCCGGACTACCTTGTGCGTGTAGAGCTCGCTATAGCCCACCAGGAAGTAAAGAGTATGAAGCTTGATAGGGATGGGATATTCAACTCTTTTCGAGGAGTCGTCAATCATTGGATTAGACCTCGGCACCGTCGGCAAAAACCACACCGCTACAGCTTTTTTCCTTAATGAAGGGATTTTGCACTAATTATAGGTATTTAAATGACTAACCAAGTTGTGCGAATTTGTTTCAATGGTTAAATATTGTAGTGATTTATACTGTATTATAATAGTGATTTTTCTTGTATTATTGTGGTGATTAACATGTATTATTCAAGTGATTGTTTTGCCATGTAGCAGTGTTTTGTTTCCCTCATATCGCCGGAAGGCTTTTACAAAATTTGTAAATTGTTTATTTAAAAAAACCTTTTCATTTTCAATATTATATAACGAAATGTTTACCCCTTCTGTACACATCGTTATTCATTCCAACCTGAACTTTCATACTTAACTGTTTGTGAAGGTGAATTTTTCGCTCGCATTCAATATGTCCAAACTTGCTCCCAAAGTGTTAATGTCAGTCTTAATACGACGTGGATAGATGGAGACAACGATTTCGCCTTAGAGTATGGGAAGATATTCTGTAAGTTGTGTTCGAAAATGGTATGTTTTTAAAACGTTTTATCTCACAACCCTGGTGATTGGCGGTGATTTCAATTTCTAAACACCAACCACACGAGGTACACTACAAGGGGTAAAATTCGTCCAAATTCGCCAAATTTGCATGGAATTCGTTCCAAGTCTACATTTGGGGTCTAGTTGGTCCTCCTAGAAATTCAATCGATCCGATTAGTTTTTGGGTGTCCACAGAGGCCCAAAATTTGGCCAAGTTTGAAAAAATTCCTGAAATTCAGAAAAATTCGGTGAAAGAAGAGGTCTAGTTGGGCTCTCTTAGCAGGGCTCTGGTAATATACACACATACCTACTCAATGAAATCTCGTTCACTAATAGGACCCTATTAGTACCTGGTACTTGACATCAAGTCAAAATAACCAATCCCTTGCACAGCACCACATCACATTTGTTTTCACAAACTAGTATGGAAAATAAAACTTCAATCAAGCAGATGAAATTCACTCAACTGTCTTGTACAACCTACCACCCCTGCCGCCTGTAATTGCATGCTGTCTCCATGGGATGAAAGGACATCAGAAGGGAGAAATCAAGAATTTGGGTCGACATCGTTTGACGCGATGATGAAACAACGCAATCGCCTTACAGCTATTCCGTGCGATAAGGGAAACTGCCCAGTTTTGTTTACTACGGAAGACTTGGAAGCTTTTGTCCTTGATTAGGGAGACGAAGCTTGAGCGAGCAAAAGCCAGTGGAGGATGAAGAAAGGAAGACGACGGGGTGGGGGGAGGGGTCGGATGAGACAGCGAAGAAAGCTAACAGCTAGATTTATGTTCTTATCTATCCGCCTTTCTTCTCAATGAACGTAGTTACTATTCCAGACAAAAAAAAAAAAAAAAAAAAAAAACGAGAACGAGATAACGTGAATAGATGAAACGGACTTCCCTTACGGTTTTGCCAAACCAGCAGTTTGATCAGCGAAACTAACAAGACGACTGGATCTTACAGGTAAATAATTGATCAAATCAAATCATTTATTGGCCAAAGACATAGTAATGTATGGGCAATAGTCAAACAGAGATACAGGAAAAATGCAAGAAAAAACTCATGACCTTAACCTAAGTATTACACTGCTATTACAGGCACACTACATGGAGCAATTTACTACCTCTGCCAAGAACTCATCAAAGCTGTATGACGAGGTAACCCTTGATACGGGCCCTGAACGGACCAGCCGGAGCATCCCGGATATCTGCTGGGAGAGCGTTGAAAAATTTGGGTGGATTACGAAAGCGCCGATCCCCTTTGGAATGCGGTACGAAAGCGCCAAATGTTTAGGAACGATTGCGCCAGTTTTTAGTGAAAAATCATATCAAAAGCGCCGAGTATGAGAACTACTTTACTGCAAGTACGAAAGCGGCGAGCACATACTAAGTACAAGAAGGTACTAAGTACTAAGCACATGTCTTACGCTCTGTTGTAGATAATATACAGCAAAGAGGTTGTCAGCCCAGCAAATGGGTCAGTAGTTGCAAGCTTATCTTAACCCATTCACGACCAGCGACGAGATATCTCGCGAGAAGAAATGGCCCCTCTGGTTCAGAGACGAGATAGAGCGTGAGGAGTGGCCTGCCTGGACCAGAGATGAGATAAACGAGATAAACATGAGGAGAATTGGCCTGCTTGAGCCATAGACGATATAAAACGTGAGGAGAAGTGGCCTGCTTGGACCATAGACGAGATAACACATGAGAAGAATTGGGCTGCTTGAGCCATAGACGAGATAACACATGAGAAGAATTGGCCTGCTTGAGCCATAGACGAAATAACACGTGAGGAGAAGTCGCCTCTCTGGACCATATGTAGCCGAGATATCACGCGAGGCGATAGAGAGTTCCTATAGCCACTTTTAACCGTTAATTTCGAGCAATAGAACGTAAATAGCGGCACTTTAAATTTACCGTGACTTTTGATAACACCGTATCTCTGTTACGTTCATGTGAAGTTAGCTTTTCTTTGATTCTTCCTAGACAAATCCTTTACGGCGACGTATCTCGGATGTTTCTTTAGGAACTCTCTGATATTTTGGACCGATGTTTTGGAACTGTGTACAAATACCGTTAAAATAACATTATTATACGGCAAGGCTTATAAGATTTACTAAGTTCAGTTCCCACGAAGGTTTAGTCGCGAAAGGGTTAAACTCAGTGGATAGCAGGATTGTGTGTCCAGTCTACTCTCGGTAGTGGTAAGACTCAACGACCCATTGGGATTCCTCACTCCAGTCAATTTCACAATGAGTAGCATCGTGCAAGATTCAAGCCTCTCTCGTTGTCTCCTACAAAGGCAACCCGAGGATCCCTTTGATGGAAAACAACTGAAATTGCCTGAAGATCTTGAGGATCATAGCCGGGGTCAAGAGGTGGGCCCACAAAGTGAGGCATCTTGGTTATTGCTGTTGCTCCATGCGTACATGACCACTTTAACCATTTGAGCTGGATTTAGCCCTGGACACGTGCATCAATTGGACCCAAAATCATCACCAGGTCTTGTTCGAACTTGGAACTTCCAAGGGTGGATGTTTGGTTTCATCGAACAAAACCATGTCAGGCTGCATCCCTTTGAGGATCCCAGTGGTATTGTCAAGAGTAGTCGGCCGGATTCGCAGAGCAGTCATCAGTGTAGTATCAGTGAGGCTCAGAGGTTCCCCATCTTTCTGCCTCCTGACGACCATCTGACAAGAAGAATAGTCAAACCATTGCCACACGACATACCATCTGGGGCTTTCAGTCAGTTCGGGGCGTCAGCACATCTGCACGTTTTCCAGCCGCGCTTTCGTACTTTTTTTCAGCGGCGCTTTCGTACCTTAAAAACTGACGAGAAATTGGAGGGACCTCGCGCATTCGTAATTCACCGAAGAATTTGAGCTCCCATCAAGTGGTGCTATTACGGGAAATAGTTAGGCGGTGAAAGGGGAGTGTAAGTTTGTATCAGCTGCGTGTGGAGTATTTATGGTCGGGTCTGAGGAATTTATCAATGTTCTTCCTTACATAAATTGAGCGCTCAAGGATATAAATTGCAGGGTTAGCGAGAATTCCCAGCTCGACAAATGCTGGTCTACAGTCCTCTTCGATAGCGAATACCAGCCACGACGCGTACCTTTTGGATGCAAAAACAATAGAGGGAGTGTGGGGGGGGGGGGGAGTGTCCCCAACAGAGAATTGCATATATGCATATAGACAGCTCTGCTCTGAAAACAAGCGTAATACAGCGTAGACAGCAGGCTTTGTCAGCCTTTCAGAGAGACGCCTCAATAAAAAGGTGTAGCTATTGAGGCTTGAAACGAGGCGTGTACAATGGGACTTCTCTTGGGTCAACGGAGACACAAAGGAATCTTTGCGTCAGCCAGATTATTGTCGAGACTCGAAAAATCTTTCAACCCAAACCTCACAATGCTGGTTTTGTTACAATGTACTGAGAGTCGGTTTACTGTGAACCGATCCGTGACAGCTTCCAGAGAAGCAACTTCGATTTCGCAGAAAGTAGAACATGATTTGCTTCTCACGACGAAAGATGTGCCATCAGCAAAAAGGATGGGAATTGTTGAAGAATTTAGAAGGCATGTGCTGAGCCTTGTGGGTCTCCATTATTGATTGTTACGGATCTTTGAACTATGATAGTTAAAGAGCAAGAACTGGGATAGACCTCCACCATGGCGAACAGCCAGTATTCTGCCGGATAGATAGCTTCCTACCAAAGACAGGGCGCCACGGGAGAAGTTATATTTGTGGAGCTACACCACGAGGAGGAAGAGAAACCTTTTTAATATTTGGCACTTCTAGACATCGAAAAAATCCAAAATTGGTCTTTAAAAAAACGCTGCAAATTTTACAGAAGGGTTCATTATTCGTTGATATAGGCTACATGTGCAAAAATTTAATTCTGTCAATTAAAAAATTTAAAAAAAAAATTATTTTCAAGTGTTTTTTTTTTCAAAAAAATTTTTTTTTTTTTTGTTTTTACTAGAAAAAAAGTTGACCTCCTGGGATTCATCAAAAATTTCATTTGTAGCCCCATGAAAGCCCTATAGATCGCAATAGTGAAATCGGATCGTTCCGGGACCCCCAAAAATGGATTCTACGTCCAAAAATACTTCGAAAACGACAACTAACTCGATCCCATAGCCAAAATCCTTCAAATAACCCTCCCGTAGCCCCATTTTAGCCCCATAGCGCCCCACGGGTTTGGGCGGTCGGGCTGAAAACTTTGCGGGCACAACTAGGTGGTAAACCAAGTATTTTGTATAAATTTCAGATTTTAAAAAAAAAAAAAAAAAAAAATCGACTGCCCAAAACGGCCCGGACGGCGGACGGACATTTTGGTTTTAGAATCTAGATCTCTTGAAACGGATAATGTCAAATTTTGAGGCCGATCCGAGTCGTCGCGATTACATAGGTGTATTATTCCAAGAATAATAAACCAAAATTTGGAGAAAAAAAATCCGTTTTGGCGAGTAGATGACGAGAAAAATCTGAAACCACAAAAAAAAATCCGTTTTGGCGAGTAGATGACGAGAAAAATCTGAAACCACCAAAAAGTTGCCCTATGTGGCGTATCAGTTGCTCCAAAAGTGGTCAAAAAATAGGGGCTGGAGCGGTTGACAGGATTATGGGATGGTGGTGAACCGAGGGGTGTCCCACGGGGACGCGGCTGCCCCCCCCCCCCCCCCCCCCCCAACCAAGAAAAAAATTGTGGGAAAACGAGTTGTTGGGTCTGAGGCCAGGCGGGCAACGGTCGGGGGTTGGCTGGCGTAGCCAGCATGGGATGACCCCTAATACGTGATTACAGTGGCAAAAAAGTTCAAAACTTCCATTCATCGAACAACGTTATAATATATAAGATACTAGCTGACCCGGCGACGCGTTGCTGTCGCTGAAAGGTCCTAAATCTCGTTTTAATTATTTATAAAATGAAACATAATTTGTCCCGTATAAACTGGATGACCATGTTACGAAAATAAAATTTAAGTACACTGTTCTGGAAGAAAGTAAGACATCATTGAAGGCTGCCGAAATGAATGCTGCAATATTGAAAAGAGTTCGTGAAGATTAAATTAATGTTTCGTTGTTTTACGTATCTATCTATCTATTTTACAAAGTAGTCCTCAATCGGATTTGACGCTACATTTTTATATATTTTTATCTATATAATATATTATATTTAAAAATACCTAAAAATATATGAAAACCTAGCTGACCCGACAGACGTTGTCCTGTCTAGGAGGCATTAATTGAAAATTAAACAATTAAATGCTTCGTATATATGTATATATCTATAAAAATGAATCAGTATTTTATGGGTCAGTAATAAAAAAAATGATTTTATTAATTTCAACATTTTATTAATTTGCCAGTGCTTTTTGGTAGACGACATTTTTTGTTTTGTTGTCTGGCGCGAAAAAAACAAAACAAATTTGATGGTTTCCCAACACGGGAACAGGCGACATATAACTGACCGTGTGAAAAGCATGGATTTTCTAGATTCACTCCGCATACACTCAAGGACTGCCCTTGCGATTTTTTTATCGACATTGCAAATGCAAGCTGCACTGGATATTGCAATCGTTTGAAGTTAAATGGAACGTCGGTTGGAATCATCGGAATTCGTGGGATTAAAACATCTTCTCCTTTGTATTTTCCCTTAAGAATTGTAGCTTCAATAACGTTATTCATTAGTTGTACTGCTGGAATAAAAATGTGTGGAATCTGTCCCCTTTCCGGAAACCAATGAACGCAGTGGCTCGGGTGGTGGTACCAATGGCGACAATTTGACCTTGCCACCGGCGCAACACAATCCAGGTGTTTCATTTTTGTATTTAAGGGCATTACAATGCGGACACTTGAAGTTCATCGAACCAATGACAACGGATTTATGTGTACTGTAATCAATGGCCAAATTGTAATGAAATGCAGCTCGATGCGTATTGAATGAGACAGGCGGTTCTCCTCGTGATTGTGATATTCGCAACCGTTCAACTTCATTTCGCTGTCGGCGTTGCTCTGGAGATTGATTCGCTTGATAATTTGCTTGAGATGTAGCATGACGCGTTTTGCGACCCAATTTGGACCGTCGTATAGGTGGCATAGCAAATACACGTATCTTCTATTCTATATCTCTTCTTCTCTTCTATAACTTGAGAACGTGAAACTTACATAGGTACCGTACAAAATATACGCGCGTAAAAAAAAATGAAATGTTGAATGTTGGAATCAAAATAACACATTAATTTCCAATAGAAAATACTAAAACCAAAAAATTACTAAAAACAAAATTAGGTCAGGTAGGTACGAAGTTAGGGGTTTTTCCAATCACATGATCATTCTGTTCGTAGGTAGCAACCACACAACAATAATAATCAGGAGTTAACTGATCGCATAACTGGAGAACGTGAAACTTACATACCGTACAAAATAAAAACCTTCCTTAGGCTTTTGCGAACATTACAAAAAAAATTATTGTTATGCGATCAGCAACAAAATACTGATTAATTTTTATAGATATAGATTATCTAAGGTATTATGACGCATAACCGAAGTTCTTTACCAATATAAATTATGTGACATGCTAGCTAGTCCAAGCCTTGGAAGAGAGATGTGCGCAATGAACGCGTAATTTAGGTTTCCCATAACATACTATGTTCGCTTCTTCTGTATCACAATCCTCTCGAGAACACAAGAGCAATATGACAAGTGTTTACGAACAAACGAACCCGCACCAATGTTTTCCTTTACTCTACCCACCGACGGAAAAAAACCGGTGGAATCGATTTCTCGAAGCCCCGGGGAGCAATGTCTTTTATAATGGGACAGAGAATCAGTGGATGATATGACCTGCAAAAAACAGAGGCCCCCGAAAAAAGATGTTACGAAGGAAGGAAAACTTATCCAATACTGCGAAGCAATACAGTATCTCGACAAGTATAATATATTATAACCGGGAAAAAAGAGAAGAAATGTATTCAACTGGGATAGGATGTTTTTGACGGTTCGTCCTTTAGATAGAGCTTTTATTGAGTTCAGCTGTGTATATTCAGTTTAGGATCTTTGGTAATATTTCCGGTTAGTCAAAGACAGAAGAACTCGTAGCTTCATCATTTTCAAACCATACCTTCTAAGAAACTACTCGTTTCTCATCCTCGACCTTTGAGTGTAATGAGCCAAACGAATCTCGAATTGGATCGATATACCCGATCACAAATAATGAAGGAAACCCTCTTCCAAATGTCGAATAATGAAGAGAAGAATTTATGGAATGAGAAGAAAAGACAGGGAAGTGCCTTGTTCGGGAAGGATAGGAAATGAGGAAGGGCCGAGCTGGCGCTAGAAGGGTTTAAAAGGAATGGGACCTTAGAAGAGCGAGACAGGGGATGAGAGGCAACGTCACGATGAGGCGGCGTGAGGAAGAGGAGGGGGCTACATCCCCAAAACAAACTTTTACTGGCCTCCCCTTCTTCTCACCACTCTGCGAACCGTATTCCTGTAGAACGTCGCATTTCGCCTACAACATCCACCGCCTTCTCCAAACCTAGCCTGAGAACCGATCGGTTTGGCGGGGAAACCCAAACGTTTATTCAGGACACCGCCGTCGCTTCCTCTCCGAACCCCCATTTTGAGATCGGATCCCATCAAAAGGGCCCCATCTTTCCCCTACTGACGTAAGAATACCATCACGACAATGATGATGTGACGATGGAAACGACTCAACAGCTGTTGACAACAAAAGGAATGGGACCTTAGAAGAGCGAGACAGGGGATGAGAGGCAACGTCACGATGAGTTTGAGCGTTGACAACGACACTTGGGTTTGTACGGGTGTGTACGTGCATGTATAAAGTATGACCCGAAGAAAGCATCCCCTAACAATGTTAGAGGATATACTGTAGTAGATCATAATATACAGTGGAAACAGATCCAAAATTAACAATCGCGGACAACATTAGTGCATTCTGAAAACAAATAGATTTTTCGTATCAAGACTGACCACACATTACTACCCGTGGGGGCGGGGGGGGGGGGGGGGGGGGGGGATTATTCTTCCTGCGTGGCTGACTTGGTAGGATGGACATCACCTCAGCCAGTCAGTTGGCGTGCAGCAATCGTTTCCGGCGGCCCATTCCGAATTCAAAGAGAACGTCGTTCTTTTTCTTTGTGACGACCCACGGACCCGTCCACTGGGGTTGCAGTTACGGGACCCAGACCCAGTCTCCTTCCTTGAAGCTGGGCTTCTTTGAGTTCGTGTCGAATCTCTTCTTTTTCATCTTGCTCGTTCCCGAGCAACCTCCTGCCTCTCCTCCAACCTTTGCCGTAACTGCATAGGGATCATTGACATTACGTTCCTCAGCTGGTTGGCGCACCAAGGTTTCTGGCAGATCTCTGCCGTAGACCAACTGTACCGGAGACGGCCCTGTAGTATCATGAGAAGACCGGTAGGCCAGGAGGAACAAAGGGAGTTTATCATCCCGGTCGTCTTGACTGGTATCCACGAACATCCTTTGTTATGGTCCGATTAAGCCGTTCAACCAGGCCACCAGACTGGGGATGAAATGGCTCTTAACTTGGATTTGAAATTTCGACCCTGCTCAGTGTGAATCTCGTACAGCACGCCGTGCTTGCAGACAAAAAGTTCTACTAGTGCAGATTCAATGGTTAACGCTTTCTGGTTTGGGATTGCAACGACTTCAGGCCACTTTGTGAAGTAATCCGACATCACTAGGACGTACTTATTGCCACGTTTTGTGCCTGGAAATGGCCCCAGTATGTCCACACCAATACGCTGAAAAGGACCTCCAGTCTGAAGTTGCTTGAGTGGGGCATTTTGCGTCTTCTCTGGACCGCTAATATATGGTTCTTACATCGTTCGCACGTTCTGCACCAGGCTTTAGTGCCTGACGTCATCCCCCAATAGTAGTCCAGTCGCAGTTTACCCAACGTCTTCTAAATCCAAAATGACCTCCAGCAGGAGAGTTCTGAAATTTCGATAAGATTCCTGGAACTGCCGTCGTTACGCCGCACAGTGCGTAATTCGGCCGATTTAGGGGAAGGAAAATCGACGATGAAAGTTCGTATACGAACGTTTTTTCTATAGAAAATGGATGAGTTCTTAGACGTCTGAATTGGTCGGAAATCGGTCGCAGAGCCTTTTACAGTATATATACTAAACAATACAGTGAACACTGGTTTCGTTGATTACAAAGGCACCAAACATGCATGAAAGTAGGAACATTACTCAGAAATCTCAATATTATGGCTTGAGTGGACGACGGGTTTGAAGGAAGCTTCAGCTCTGCATCTGCCTCAGTCATCAGCATGAATTATTCTCAACCAATTATCATTCAAGTTTGTAAAAAATGTAGAAAGAAGAAAAAGTGACTAAATTAAGAGAGAAGAGGCCTTCGCTTTAAGTAAATTATGTGTCAGCTGAAACGAGGTTTACGGGGGGTAGGGCAAGCGGGCGAATAAGAATGGGGGGTGTGGAGGATTTCCAAGCTTGAAGTCAATAAATCCTTCCGGGAGACTTAATTACTCATGGAAAAAAAGACTAAAAGGCGGTAAAACAGTAATCTGCAGGAACCCTGCACCCATATCCTGAGCATTCTGAGAGGGTTAAAATACAAAAATGAACGAGGAAGAAAGTAAACCCGAAGACAAAAAAGAAAATCTTTAAAGACATAAATAAATCATAAATTTATGACCGAAAAACATAAACAGGTGATTACTCCTTTTGTGATGAAAGCCTACCAAGCCTGTTTTGAGATGCAGCTAGGCGATCAGGACGAACCGTGGGCTCCTCTTGTTGAATAAAAATAAACCATAACAAAAAAATCTTAGTCTTGTTCTCCTCTACCAAACAAGATCGGACGGAAACCCAATTGGTTTTCCTTTTAGTTTATGCTGAATATATTTCAGGAACAGGCTGAGCAGAAAACAATGGCTGAAAATAATATTATTGAAAGAATAAAGCGACATATTGCTTTAATAAATCCAAGGGGTGGATTTGAGCCAAGGTTTTTTTTTTCTCCTTCCTTTCAAGATCACCGGGGATACTGACCGCAGATTTATTTCCATACAGTTCCGGCATCAGCGGGCTCCTAACGATGAAGATCTTTTTTTCCAACAAAACGATTTAAACTCGACCTATTTAACTTTACCGTGGCTTCAAAACGGTTTCGTTCTCCCTTGAAATGTTTTCTCTTTGTCCAACATAACAAATACCCCCGGAAGGCCGGGGAAGCGGCTTATATTGAGCAAAGTGCGGATGGATTTTACCTCCTTTTCTGAGTTAAGGGCAAACTTGTTGGAAGTTGGGAGGAGTTAAAAGTTGTTATCAGGTTTGTAGTTTTAAGTTTGTTAACCGAGCTGATCGTAAACAAACGGAACTGGCAAAGAAGTCAGGAAAAAAGAGGTGACTACAAGGCGAAAATACGCTGCCAAGTGACCGTGGCGCATTCACTGCTTCCTCTCGGGTGAAATAATATTTTATGTAATTTGTCCTAACAACAATTCGGTGTCAAATAGGCTATGCACTTGAAACCAAACATTATTTGGTTTCAAGGACATATCATAGTAGAATAGTGTCGGTTGCATAAGTAATATCTATTATATTGGAGCTCCAGCCCGATGAGGAAGAGGAGGAGAACGAGGAGAATGCTCATTTTCATTCTAAGGCACTTCTAGATGTCGCAGGAATTTGAAATTGGTCCCTAAAAATCCATTTTGGCGAGCATAGTACGAGAAAAGTCTGAAAACACCAAAAAGTCCGCTCAAAATGGCTCAAAAATGTGTTTGAAGTGTTCCAAAAATACTGGCCTTTGACTGGCAAATTCTACGCAAGGTTTTATTATTCTTTGATATAGGTAGGTTACTTGTGCAAAAACATAATTCTGTGACAAAACAAGCCATCAATTGAATTGAATAGATGAGCGCAACCTTTTTGTTATTAATATTTAATGAGCGAGAGAAACTAAGAAACAGTAGGTATCTAGCGACCAAACTATGCCACACAACACATCAAAAGTATCCACGTGATGCTCATTACGTAAACAACTGCACCCTAACGACCGATGCGTAATAAAACCTTTTGCCGATCAGAGGTAACGAACGGCTCAGGCTGCAAAAATCGTTTTGGAGTCGTTGGAATCAGCCTGAAAAGCTCATTCCATAGACCCTTGTACCAACGAAATCGGACAAAAACTTTCGTCCCCCTTTTGAGGCCTCCTTAGTTACACATCAGAGATAAACAACTTTCGTCGTGAAGGACCTCCCGAAAACCGATGAAGGGGATGAGGGAGGGAAAATCAAGGTAGCCTATAACCACCCCCGGAACTCGCTGATGACAATGAGACCACCCTCATGAAAATCTGTTGAGCCGCTCGGACGTGATGCTCTGTACACAAACAAAAAAAAACAAAAAAAAAACAAAAAAAAAAAAAAAACACGTCGAAGAGGTGAGCGCACCTTTCCATTTTTTGGAAAAAGGTTGCGCTAAAAAATGTTGGATTTTTTTTTTTTTTTTTTTTTTTTTTTTTTTTTTTAACTCGAAAAATATTTAATCTCCTTGGGTCCTTCAAAAATCCCATTTTTAGCCCCATGAAAGCCCTATAGATCGCCACAGTGAAATCGGATCGTTCCGGGACCCAAATTCTAGCAATTTCACTAAATCGTAATATTACAGTCAAAAAATGTATCTTTAGTCCTTGAAACCCCTCCCTCACTGTTAAAACAGGCAAAATTAATTTTCTCATTGTAGACAATTACCGAGAGATACAAAAACATTATTAAATGCTTTCATGAAAGGAAAAAAAAAAAAAGGAATATTACTATGGCTTTTTGGAGCAACGCTACTCGTAAAAGTTGATGATTTAACCAAGAGAAAATAAAGTACGGAGAAATGAAGAAATTTACTGAAGAAAGGATAGTTCGAGAAGTCTCACGGCGAAGAGTAGACTGGGAGAGGGTCACTACAGTACTTGGCACCTTTAACTCCTAAGATTTGACGTCTTGCCAGCCAAGTTAAAGGGCCTTCCGCGATGGACAGTTTCGAAGAGGACAACAAACTGGCCAAAACTACGAAGGGAGCCAAGACTTCGAAAGTGACCAAAAATACTGCGTATCATGATGGCTTAGAATGAACGCATAATATTATTTAAAATCTCTCCATTCGAGTTATTAAAACGGACATTCCTCTATCGTACAAAAAAATAGATGAAATAACTTGAGAAAAAACGCGGCAAATTAGCAACTTGATTCAGTCAATGAAACTCATTTTTTAATCAATGGAATATTTCTTTCAAAATTTGAAAGAAACAGTGATTCATAGCTAGGTCCATAGGGTTGGGTTCTCTTCAGACATCGAACCTGTCATCTATTGGACGGTTAGGATTTCTATATCTACGGGCAGCAAGTGACACAACACTAAACATTTCAATATTCGTTTTATTTCACAAATACGATTGGTTTAGTCATGTCTTGCAACAGGAAAAGTGTCGCAAATGTAGTTGCGCGGAAAACCGCTAGAGTGAGCGATGTGTCACTTTGCCGCCTTCGTAAACGGAATGTGATGTCTCTTTAACAACGACACATCTCAGTGCTGTGAAGAGTGTGTAATAGGAGAGTGTATGAGATTCACGCGTCTCATCTTGAATTGAGACAGTTTTCTCCTTCTCAGGTACAGTTCTCTCCTACCGTATTTCTTTCCTCTGTTTTGTGCTCGATAACGCCACATTTCAATTTATGCCGCACATGCAGAAATGTGTATTTGCACTTCAATGATCAAACTTGGCTTAATTTGAAATGTGACGTCTTCGAGTACAAAACATACGAACCGAGAAATCGTCTGTGCTGCAAGCAAAATGTCACACATCTCAAAATGTGATCACATTTTTAGTGCTGGGGGGTTAAATATAATAAGTTCTCCTATCAACTCTTCGTCGTCATTCTTAAGGAATTTATGCTGACGTTCGTGAATTTGGAGTAGAATTTGGATCAAAATGAAATTGTATTACAGGAAGCTGAAAAAAAAAGAAATCTTTATTTTGACTCTCAAGAAAATTTAGTTTTTTTTTTTCGAGTTAGGTCGAAAAAGGTCGGCGCCAAAAGTGCGGGTGGTCAAGGAACACCCAGGGCCTGTTGAAAAAAGAAATGCAGAGATCGGTTGCAAGAACTTGCGGCTTTGCTCATTATTAAAAAAAACGTACTGGCTTCGTATAGTTTTCGTGCTATCTTTGGACCAATACCCTTTTGACCAGTCGCCAGAGGATTAAAAGGGGGCATTGGTGTAGAAGCGTTTTCTTAAATAATTTTTTATTCAATTTTTATTCAATTTATCTGATATTTTCCAGTTTTTCGCCCATAACTCGAAAACTAAGCATAAGAGAGGAAACGTTTGAATTAGAAAGTTGAAGATCATAAAATGCTGCGTCGAATGACCTCCTTAAACATTAGAATCGGTTCAGCCGTTTAGCCACAATCAAGCGACAAAAACAGGCTACTTTTTCCAAGATCATTTCACTTATCTATCCTGATTTCAGAACACCTATTTCAGGAACGTATCATACCTGCTCCAGGTATGATTGGCACTTACATGTAAGTGCCAATCATACGAGTCTAGCCTATCATACGGTATACGATATAAATTCGACCAAAAGGACACCCTTCCGATCCCAAAACTCCACTTAAAAAACTCACTGTGACTGAACAAAACGGTCTAAGAAGAAACGCGCTACGAAGCAAACTGACCGTTATGACCCCGCCTTCAAGCCAGGTGCACAAGCTAAAATCCCCCTCGCTACAGGAGCCGTTGTAAACTTTCTTTCTGGATGACCTATTCAGGGTCGGTACTTATTCATCACCCCCCCAAAAAAAACAGGGATATACGATGCTTTAGTCGATTAGTCCACTTATTAGGTATTTTAGCCGTTTTTAGGGGGTTTCAGACCCCTGTGCGCTGTTTTGAGCAATAGTAATTTTGACAATGAAATCGCACTCATGAAACATATTAGAATACATGTTGAGCCCGATAATACGAAAATATAAATGTATTCATCATGCTGAGAAAAATAACCTAAAAAAGGCAGAACAAAAGCACCTTCTTCATTCCAGGATAGATGAGAAGAAACGGAAGCCACTTGGAGACAATGCCTCATTATCTCAAGATATCCCCCAATCGAGGGATATATAAGATGCTGTAACCCTTACGAATATGGCCAATATTAGCTTGAAAAGGGTTGCACGTGCTTCGCCTTCGGAGACAGAAGTGTAAGAAGGCAGTTGACTCCTGATTAACCCATTAATCCTCCGCGCACAGGACCATTGGGAGGGCCGAAGTTTTTAGGGGCCCTCTACTCTGTTCGGGGCTTCTATCCTTTTAAGCTCATGATCTTCAGTTCAATCCCCTATATCTGGCTGGAATCCCACCATCCACTAATATACAGAACTGATTCATCGCCCCAATGCTCATGATGTAGGGGCGGTGCGCCTCGAGAAGTCCATACAGAATACTAAGAAGCTGATCCGGGCCAACTCCTCCCAGTCCACACTCCGACCAACTCCAACATCTCCTCCCTCCTGAGACATTTTCTGGAGGCCAATCTAACCCCTCGCCCGTTTGAACCTTTTTTTCCCCCGTTTTTATTCCGTATTCAACACAATGCAGGCTTGAGGGTCGCCGGGAAATACAAAATAGTTTTGTCTCCTTATATTACTCTTTATAACCCTCTTGTTCACAGTTGGTCCACAAATTGACTGTGAAAAAAACCCGCGCTCAGTATTTTGAATCAAGCGAAATACAAACATTGTTATGAAAAGCAATTTTAGAGGGCGGAACCTTTCAACAGTCGTAAGGAAAACTCTCGCCCGAGCCTTTCCGACAAAACTTTCACGGTTTTTTCTGGTGAGATGGAATAATTGTTGAATGAAACAAAGAATGATGAAACTAAGAGATGCGAGGGCATTTTAGTTACAAATGGCTACCCCAGATCTCTCGTGTCGAGGCTGGTTGGGGCAGTTAAGCGACCTGTTTTAGTGACTGGTGCTTTACTGAGTGATCCAGAATCAGATGCCCCTAGACTCTAGGGCCTAGAGTATGGTATTCCCGGCTCACGTACGTACAGGGAATCTCTCCCAAACTCAAGACCCTCATAAGTAGAGAAGCTCCTAATGCGAAGGTGGTGTTCGCATATATGCAAACGGCGTCTATATATAAACAAGGTGTCGCAGTTGCACAGGCATCTCAAGGCACTTGACCTGTAACGCTCCCCCAACCTCCTATCTCTGGATGCCGGGGTGAAGTTACCACTGATCAATTTCCCTTATCAACGGTAAGTATATTAATTTTTTCACAAAGTGTTCACCTCTGACGGACAACTCACGACTCCCACTCGAGCACCGTCATCGGGTCTTCCCTCTCTCCCCCTCTTCACTGCCAACGCTCCTGAAACTAATGACCTATTCAGTAAAGATCAATTTGGTTTTCGACTACAAAAGACGGTCTACAAAAGACGCCGTAGAAAAACTAACCGACTTCGTGGCACGAGCTTTTGAAGACGGAGAATATTCTTCTGCCACATTTATAGACGTCGCAAAATGCTTCGATTGTATCTCCCACTAGCTTCTCGTTAATAAACTCCTTAAATACAATTTCTCCAACAGTGCCAGCTCCATGGTTTCCAGCTACCTTTCGGGTAGATCCCAGGCTGTCCGCCATAATGATGAATTATCTTGTTTCTTGCCTGTGGAGTCTGGGGTTCCGTTCTGGGGCCTATATTATTCCTGATTTTTATAAATGACCTGCCCCAATGCACTGATTCACAAACATTGCTGTTGATACTGTTGCGGATGATACTTCTGTAATCATAAAAGGTCCTACTCTCGCCTCACTCCACGTTTCCGAACTTGCAGCGCTTCAGGTGGTCTCCGCCTCGTTCAAAATGAACAAGCTTTCGACGAACGCTGATAAGACCAACATTATGAAGTTTGGGTTGAGAGATCTGTCCAGTGTCAGCAATAACCCGGAGGAAGTTGGATTCCTGGGGGTGATGCTTGACCCCAAACTAAGTGGGACGGCCCATTGTTCCCGGCTGGAGTCAGGCCTGAACGGTAGCACATTTCTGCTGAGGCGCCTGAATGAGCGCCTCTCGAGGCGTGCCGTTTTGAAGGCTTTCCATGCTTGTTTCCAGTCACGGGCTGTATATGCCATCATCTGCTGGGGGACACTCACCCGCCTCCTCTAAAATCTTCGCCTGCCAAAGAAAAGCTGTGCGAGTTGTGGCGGGTTTGGGCTACCGGGAAGATTGGTGGACTGCCCAGTAAATGAACGGTTAGCAGTTGGTACTACGAATTTACCACTTCAAAAATCCGTTTCAAGGTCAAAATGCGGCCAAATCTTATAAAAAGCTACTGTTTTGAATCAAGCAGTTCATCCCCACTTCATCAGGAAAAAAAAAAATCGGGTCTAAATGTTAGTTCGAATTGAAATTAGGCCCATTTGAGTGAGAAAACAAAATCTTCCCTCCGAATGAACACCTCCTTCCAGTAAATGAACAATGTAGAAACTGTAGGGATTTTTCGGAAATAGTCACATGTACTGCGCTTGAAAGGGGTTTAAAACTGCCTCAAATCATATTAGGAAACAACTTTTTATTAAATAAAAAATTAAATTAAATTTTAGTTGCAAACAACACTTGGAACATGAGCCTCTAACTTCAAGCTTCAATCTTCTAAAAGCAAAAACGCTGCAAATTTTACACTAGGGTTTATTATTCTTTGATGTAGGTATGTTACTTGTGCAGAAATTTAATTCCGTGTCGATGAAAAAAATTTAGAAGCAAATTTTTTTGGATTTTTTTTTTTTTTTCAAAATAATTTTTTGTTATTTACTTGAAACATATTTGTCCTCCTGGGATCTTTCAAAAATCCCATTTGTAGCCCCATGAAAGCCCTAAAGCCGATCGCAATAGTGAAATCGGATCGATCCGGGACCCCAAGAAACGCCGTTCATTCACTGGAAAACAGCGACTTGGTTTGCCAGTAGATGAACGCCTTCCCAATTGCAGACGCTTTGAAATTACGCGTTCTTTTTTCGCAATTTCCCCGCCCAAACACCTAAATATTTCATCAAAACAACAGTCAAGTCCATACTACTCTCATATAATTCACAAAATATGAATAAATGAGGTCATTTCTTAACTTACGAGTGTGTTTTCAGCAGGCATTCTGGGAGTCTTGTTGACAACTGGCATTACTGTTGTAAAGTAAGCAGGTTACTTTGTAAAAACACATGTTCGACCTCTGTGAGATGTTGCCGTAACTAGAAAGTGCCAGGAAAAGCTTCTAGAGCGCGTTGAAGCCTTATTATTCAAGTTTTAAAGTCGGTCGTTCATTCAGTGGGAATGTTCATTCACTGGGCAGTCCTACACCAGCCTACAAAGACCTCGGAATTCTTACTATCCCCGCCGCCTTCATCCTTGAATGCGTGTGCCACATGAGAAGAAATGTGGATAAGTTCCGAGCTCCGGATCATGGTTATCCTACCCGCAATAGGCATAACCTTAATCTTCCACATCTCAGGCTAACGAAAACGCGCAGCGGAACCTCATGGTGGGGCATTTTATAATTCTCTTCTATTTGACTCACGAAGTGCTCCAGTCGATCTTCTTGTGTCTCGGTTAAATACCTTCTAAATCTTGCTCCCTACGATTTTGAAGAATTCTTAACAGATGTTGTCAATGGGTTTCCGTCAGCATAATCTTACCTATTGTTTGTTGTTTAAAAAGTTTAAGTTGTTTCCTATTAATTGATGGTCAAAATGTCCTTCACTATGATGTTTTACTGTTAGGGTAAAATGTATTTTAGTACATGTTACGCTGACAATTGTCTATACATTAATGTGTTTTTGGACAAATAAAATGTTGAGTTGAGTTGGTTCTGTGGATGCTCAGAGTAAAATTTCTTCTTAAACCTGCTGTGAAAACCTTCACGAGAATTTGTCGTCCTATCCAAACTCGCCGAAAACTTGGACCAAAGCGTAGGTGGGTATAACTTCAGCACGCAATTTTTTTGTTTACTGATTTAATATTCGGATATGTAGCCTATATCAAAGAATGATAAACCCTTGTGTAAAATTTGCAGCGTTTTTTCATGATTAGGATGCATTAAATGTTAACTATGTATGTTAAGCTATGGTTATTTTGACAAAAATTTTGCCAAAATAACCATAGTTTAATTAATTTAAAAATGCATCGAACAAGTTTTGTTACCTCGATTAACGCCCGAGTCGGCTAATTGCTGAAAACGCTATTAAAATATTTGGTAACGTTACCTGGATTTTGCTACGATCAAATTTTGAAGATCCCGCCCTAAGTCTGTTGGTGAGATAACAGGTTGATTAACTATAATAGGTGAATGTGTTGTCAACTGTTAACGTATCGTCAGCCAGACCGTTCGTTTTCAAGTTGAATCAAAATAGCAATGCATTAAATGCCGAAACTATTACAAATTTTGTAAGAAACTGGTAAAAACTAACAGCCATCACCGTCAGGTGCCAAGCAAAGTATGTATAGTATAGTGGTTAGTAAAGTCTGTGCACGGTATGGGTTCTCTCTGAAATGATGAGGGTCGCGTGGTCGTTTTTCTGTTTAGTAACTTTTTCGCGTCAAATAGGGATTTTCGTGGAGTTGAGCGCTCATTCCCTGTGACCAATCACCTACGTAAGCAGCAGTTTCGGCATTGAACTTAGAAGGCTCGGGGTAAGTAGCCTTCGGCGCCTGAATACGGAATGCGAGATACGAACAAGATACGAAAGGAAAGGCCTGGTCTCAAAGTCACCAAATGCAGTCAATTACGACCCAAAGGAAGTTGTTAGATGGGAGGGAGCAACCGTTCGGAATGAAAATTCCACTGAACTACGATTTCACGTAGCGCTGAACTAATGAAGCGATGAATAAATCTTGACGCTTATTAAGCCGCCCTGTTCGTTTCTTGTCACGTACCACCGAGTCAACCTTACTCCTTATTCAATTTTCATTCAAATTAGAAGGAAACGGCAAATAGATGTGTTCCAACTTGCAGAGTACGTCTCTCCACGGTTCGCAGCACGAACTCATCCTCGTACAGTATTTATAATTCAGTTTTACTCAACTTTGATTAAAATGTAAGTTGAACATCGTTCAACACATTTCATCTTGGTTTGAAATCGCCGAGATAGGTACGTACTTCTTGTCAGCGATTACAACCATTACTCAAAATTACGAACTTGGAGAAACTTAACAAGTAACAAAAGTGTTGCCGAACTGACTGGAAACCACTTTTGGTTTATTTTTCTTGGAATAATACATCTATGTAATCGCGACGGAGGTCGACGACTCCGATCGGCCTCAAAATTTGACATTATCCGTTTCAAGAGGTCAAGATTCCAAAACCGAAATGTCCGTCCGCCGTCCAGGCCGTTTTGGGCAGTAGGATTTTATTTTTAATCTGAAATTTTGACAAAATACTCGGTTTACCATCTAGTTGTGCCCGCAAGGTTTTCAGAACCGATCGCCCAAACCCGTGGGGTGCTATGGGGCTAAAATGGGGCGACGATTTTTGAAGGCTTGGCTATGGGATCGAGTTAGGTGTCGTTTTCGAAGTATTTTTTGACGTAGAATCCATTTTTTGGGGTACCGGAACGATCCGATTTCACTGTTGCGATCTATAGGGCTTTCATGGGGCTACAAATGAGATTTTTGATGGATCCCAGGAGGTCAAATATTTTTCAAGTAAACAACAAAATAATTTGACAAAAAAAAAAAAAAAAAAAACAAGAAAAAAAATTGTTTTCAATTTTTTTTTTTTATCGACCGAATTAGCACATTTCTGTACAAGTAACCTATATCAAAGAATAATAAACCCTTGTGTAAAATTTGCAGCGTTTTTTAAAAGGTTTTTGGCTATGTGGTCGAGTTAGGTGTCGTTTTCGGAGTATTTTTTTGACGTAGGATCCATTTTTTGGGGGTCCCGGAACGATCCGATTTCACTGTGGCGATCTGTAGGGCTTTCATGGGGCTATAAAAGGGATTTTTGAAGGATCCCAGGAAGTCAAATATTTTCCCAGTAAAAACATTGGTGAGTACCTACCTATTTTGAAAAAAAAAAACCCAAAAAAAAATTTTCAAAAACTTGCAAAAAAAATTTTTCCCCTAATTTTTTTTTATTGACAGAACTTATTTTCGCACAAGTAAACTATATCAAAGAATAATAAACCTTTGTGTAAAATTTGCAGCGTTGTCATTTGTGAGTTGGTACTAGTTATAGCTACCCCTTTGGTGGGTCGGTGAAGCATTAAAATATCGTCAGGACAAAGGTCATCGTTGAAGTAACCCCCTCAATCTACTGAAAGCTGAAAAAAAGGTCATAATCCTACAGGACCCGGAATTTCATGTTAAATTAGCCTTGCACCCAGGCAACTCGGCCCTTGTGCCCGGAAATCACGCTTCACCCTTTCTTCCAGGGCAAAGCCCTACCGTGCCATTTAACTCAGGATCTAACAACGCAAGTGGGTTCTCTGAGGCCGAAATTAAACGCGGAGCCCTTTGTTCCTTGGCGGTAATCTTTAAGGACGAGAGAGGACAAGTCGAACGTAAGAAAAGGTGAAGTGGGCAGAAAAAGACAATGGCAGGAAGGGAATTTGAAACCAAGTTGAAGGAGGATAATTTCGAAACACTGAATTGAACACAACGACGTCGTACCTCGAACATGAAATTGTTCAAATTTAAATAGAAAATCTTCACAGAGGCACTAAACGATATTATCCGAAAATATATCAGGAAAATGAGAGAAATTTTAAGCGAGGAATATTATAACAGGAGGACGAAAGTGAACCGAAAGATTTAGTTACCTTCACTCAATGCTTCACCTGCTTTGTTGTAACTGAGTTATCCAACTTGCAGGCTCTTGATTAACGAGGTGGAAATTCCTTCAGCCACTTAGCAAGTAGTATTAAAATGTTGCCCTTGTCAGAGGCAATAAAACTTTGGATACCCGCCTTGTTTTATAATCTTTCAGGGGGAAAAAAAAAACCAGGAAACTCTCCCAAACAATTTGTGAGTGATCCATCTCCCCGAAGTAACTCGATTACCGTCAAGTAGCTGAAAGCAAATCAATACACCTGACAGTCCCGAATTTAACATCCACCGAGCTGCGACTACACTGAATTCACTTTCCCATTAGCGAGATTGAGAGTCAACGCCTCGAAAAAGAATCAGGATGAGATGTCGGGGTGGATTTCAAAATCGAAATTATGCCGAACTCTCCTATTCTGCGTTGGTTGGTGTGGCACATTACATAATATTATTCGCAAAGAAATCAGCTCATTTTCAAGAAGGGATCCCAAGAGCGATTGTCTACAATCTGGAGCTAAACGACCTCGTAGAGCAGTAATCTTTGATTGAATACTACTCCAGTATACATTGCTTGAAGTATACCATAGCAAGACAAATCCAACATTATGTGTATACCGCAAAGTAAACGCATCAAAACATAATTTGTGTCATTGTCAACATCATTGTGCACATTTGACGCTACATCGTATGTAGATATAAGACTTATATTTACTTAGTACTACCTGTAAACCCGTGCTTCGCACTGCTGTAAGGTTCAATGTTCTCATGCCAGTGCCTACCCAGCGTTTAATTATAGCAAAACGATTCTATCACCCTTCTGTATCGTATCGTCAATACAACGTAACTAACAACTCGTATTTTGACATGGATATTGTAATGTTTTAGAATTGATATTGAAATTAAATCGAAAATCAAATGAAAATCGGGAGTGGTATGAAACGCGTGACTTGTATTTCCGGAATGAATTTATTCAGATAAACATGGGAAGGTTGCACTCAACCGTTTGCTCTCTGAACTTTGCTCTCTGTTACTCTGTGGTTGCACTGCAAACGTTGCAGGGTGGTCATAGACCTATCAGACCTAACAGATATGTCTATTAGCTGGGGTAAGTGAGTACAAAAATTTCTACTATAAAAACGCTGCAAATTTTACACAAGGGTTTATTATTCTTTGATATACCTACGTTACTTGGACAAAAATTTAATTCTGTTAACGAAAAAAAATTTAAAAACTTTCAAAAATTTCAAAAATTCTTTATTTTTTCACTCGAAAAATATTAAATATTTTTCGAGTGAAAAAATAAAGAATTTTTGAAAAAAAAAAAAAAAAATCAAAAAAACATTCTTTTGAAATATAGAAATCCAAAAAAGTTTTTAAATTTTTTTTCGTTAAAAGAATTAAATTTCTGTCCAAGTAACGTAGGTATATCAAAGAATAATAAACCCTTGTGTAAAATTTGCAGCGTTTTTATACTAGAAATTTGTGTACTCACGTACCCCAGCTAATAGACATATCTGTTAAGTCTGATAGGTCTATGACCACCCAGGAGATTAAATTTTAATCTCCTGGGATCCTTCAAAAATCCCATTTTTAGCCCCATGAAAGTCTCTTTAGATCGCAACAGTGAAATCGGATCGTTCCGGGACCCCCAAAAAAGGATTCTGCGTTCAAAAATACTTCGAAAACGACACCTAACTCGATCCCTTAAAAAAACCTCCCATAGCCCCATTTTAGCCCCATAGCGCCCCACGGGTTTGGGCGATCGGACTGAAAACCTTGCGGGCACAACTAGATGGTAAACCGAGTATTTTGTCAAAAATTTCAGATTTAAAAAAAAAAATTCCTACTGCCCAAAACGGCCCGGACGGCGGACGGACATTTCGGATTTAGAATGTAGACCTCGTGAAACGGATAATGTCAAATTTTGAGGCCGATCCGAGTCGTCGACCTCCGTCGCGAAAACATAGGTGTATTATTCCAAGAGTAATAAACCAAAACGCTGCAAATTTTACACAAGGGTTTATTACTCTTTGATATAGGTTACTTGTGCAGAAATTTATTTCTGACAATGGAAAAAAAATTAGAAAAAATGTTTTTTTTGTTTTTTTTTTTTTCAAAAAAAAAAAAAAATTTGGCATTGAAAATGTCTTAGTCGACGGGTCAACCGGAAATTTGTTACGCAAAGAAAAAAACGTCACGCAACATGCAGTAAATAAATTATAATATAATTCATCATCATAATATTATTATGATCATAATATTATTATGATGTTCGGTTGGAGAAATCAGTACGAGTTGTCACTACTAAGTTTCACGTGAAGCACTGTTCGGGCAAAATGATGTCAATGGATACTTCACAATATCAGTTATTAAATAAAGGACTGTGAATTCATATTCGTGAAAGAATTGGGCATCGTCGAGACTGGCTTACAGCAAATTCAGTAATTGTGTGTCAATAATTATTTTATGTTTTCTGATTGTTATTTTATTTAAAACAATAAAATAAATTGAAATTACTGAGACATTTTCAATGCTCATAGCTCTTCTTTCACATTATGAAAGTCTCTTATTAAGAGAGAAAGTACGAGCGGCCTGCAGCGTTTTTTTTTTTTTTTTCAAACATTTTTATATAGATCAATGAGTTTATCGTTCTATCTGATTCTTCTCATTTTTTTCTTATTTGAGACATTTTTTCTGAGAAAGTTGTCTCAGTTCTTTTTTTTTTTTTTTTTTTTGATAAGGTACATGTCCTATGTGGTTGTCCAAACAGGAATCGTCCGATCAATACCTTTTTTTTCTCTCCCACGAAAAACTACAAAAAACGTTTTTCTTTGCGTAGAGAAAAAAACAATTATCTACGGCAGATTCCCTTCTACTGCTGTTCTCCTTTCACGATTTTTTCTGTGAACCCCACTCTTATTACTTCACAACAGAGGGAATCTGGCTTTATTCATTTTTAGTCCTTTGTTAGCTGTAACCGCTCGATTCTGCTCCAACTTAATTACTCCACGGAATAAAGGGATAATGGACGTCAGCCAAACAGGGTTTCCCTTGTATTCTTTTCAAACGCGGCCTCCGCAGTTGACACTGACACATTGGAGAGATGCACTAAAACATTCTGGTCAGAAAGAAGGGACGCGGCCTTTTGGAGTCAGTGAATCTCAACTCTCACAGAAAATTTGTCAGTGAATGCTACTTTCGTTCTATGTTGTTTTCTACTATAATATAGTAGAAAAAAATAAAAAAAGAAAAAAGGAAAAAGAAAAAAAAGAAAAAAAGAAATATTATTTCTGTTGGCGGGGTGAAGGCTTGCGCCTAATTTTCCATTGCATGATGAGTGTTCCCTCAATTTTGTTACTTGAACGTGTATTTTATACGTGTATAGGGTACCTATCCGTACTTTTTCAAAAATTCTGAAAATCGAAGATATTTGCTTGAAAGTAAAGCAGAAGGCGAGAGTCTGCCGTCCGAGCCGTTTTGGGCAGTACGATTTTTTTTTTTTTTTAATCTGAAATTTTGACAGAATACCTACTCGGTTTACTATCTAGTTGTGCCCGCAAGGTTTTCAGTCCGATCGCACCAACCCGTGGGGCGCTAAGGGGCTAAAATGGGGCTACGGGAGGTTTTTTTGGAGGCTTTTGGCTATGGGATCGAGTTAGATGTCGTTTTCAAAGTATTTTTGGACGTAGAATCCATTTATGGGAGCCCTAGAACCATCCGATTTCGCTGTGGGGATCCTTTTTTGTTGTTGCCAAACTGGATTAAAAATGTTGACACTGGCAATAGTATAGTTTGACAAAAGAAATATTTTATCCTGCTCATCAAAACAGATCACCGAAAAACGAATTAAGCTTTACAGTTACCGAAAGAAACTTGATACTCTATGAGTGCCTCAGGATCTCTGAAACAGTTCGGATGAAAGTTCGGAAGAATCTTCGTCGAAGGCGGTGAAACAACGAGCGACAGATCCAAACGAGGGGAAGAAAGAACGATCCGAAGAGAACGATGGAGAGGCTCATAACACACACGTCAGAAATAAGTGTTGACGGACACTCAACAGAACTTCCTGTCAGATGAAGTCAGTGTAACAAGAAGCTCATAGGTGGGCGTGGAGTTATAGGAAGAACGGAGTAGTGAAAAACGAGGGTGGGGACCTTGTTAGGAATAATAAGAAGCACTTCGAAACTGAACGCCGAGATGTTCAAGGGGAATTTTTGTAACAACTTCCAGAAGATGCCCACGAAAATGTGCGTCACTATGAGCGCGATTTTAAAGAGTTAACGAGCAAGGGCAGAGGGCCACAGAGAACAGAAATAGATGTACTTATGAAAAAAAAAAAGTATATATTATAGGAAGCTGGGAAGATCCTCTAATCAATCTCAATTGTGGAGATACTGACCGGGAAGTGATACTGCTTAACAATAATATAATGCAGTTTATAGAATACGTTTTGAGTCGGTTACTTCAAATTATTAGATATTCCAAGGCTAGTTAAGAATAATAGTCCAGTCACCAGATAGGACTATTATTATTAGGTTGGACTTCGCGAAAATTGCGGTCAAAAAGAAACTTTGGGGGTTAAGTTTGTGGGCGGTTAGTGATGTGAAAACCATATTTTCACACTAAATTTCCTTGTGCTATTTCGGGGGTGGCCAAAAAAACTGCGAAATCGTTGGGTTTTTTTTTTTTGCGAATTACGTGAAAACTAAGCACCGCTCGACAAAAGTTGAAGATTATCAAATTCTGCGTCGATTGCGCCCCATCAGAGGCGGATAGGCGGTTTGATCGGCCCGGGCGATTCAATTTGACCGGCCCTTCCATCCAACCAACCAAAAACCCACAAAGGAGGGGCTCTTCATATTTTCGAAAAACAAGCAAATGAATAGGAACGAGAAAACACTTTATTACCTACGTTGAATACCTAGATGAACTTAATAATTAATACTTAGGTGAAAGAGAAAGATAAAGGCGCCTATATTTAGAAAAAATATAAGTGGCGGTATCGCGGCTGAATAGAGTCCGAAATGCGACCATCCGGGATACTATCGACCAAGCAGGATCAGTCGTAGAGAGGATCGAGAGAGGCTCTGAAATGGTCAGTAGGAAGGAGGCCTAATATGGTCCTCAGCTGGTCGCCAAAAGGCAGACGAAAAAAGGGTCGGCCAAGTTCGCTGTATGAGACTCAATCCGGAGGACTACCAAGCTGAGGGTAGGAGTTCCTGGCGTCAGGCGATTTCGGGCAACCGCTGACAAGGTGAGACGCCTATACAAGTAAAAGTGGCGCTTGGTATGTGAATTATTTGGTACTGTCGTTACAAACAAAATAGCGCTTCAATTCAGGATGCTTTTGCACATTTCTTCTTATAAATACATTATCAAAGCTTATCAACGATAAAAAAAAGGGGGGGGGGGGGGGGGGGCTCGCAAGAGGAGCATCTGGCTGGAGCACTGAGCTGAGAGGCTTTGGGCGTTTCTGCCCCTCCTCGCCATCTTCCCTCCACCCCTTCTGTCGTATGTCACCCGCTTGTTTGTATCTTTCAAATTCTAGTCTCAACCTCAGGCCCGTGGTAAATTAAATTTTATAGGTCTGGACGAAATATTTTAGTTCTTCTTCTTTGGGAGCCATACCCGTAAATGGGCGTTGGCGACCTGTCGCTACTAACTTCTGTTGAGCGTGTTGAACAGTTATTACAGAAGAAGTAGGGACCTACTGTTTAACGCCTCCGAACGGCAAATTTGAGAGGTTTTACCGGCAGAAACGTTCGGTGGGTTGCCATTGCCTTCCGATTATCAGTATAAGGGAGATGTCCAGCGGCTGCTGGGATCGAACCAGCAACCTTTGACTCACCCTGTGGGGAACACAGCCAACCAGACCGCCTTCCTTTGAGTCTGATTTTCCCTTTTCAGTCTCGAGTAAGTTCATATTTTAGGTAGAATAAAATTTATTTTCCAGCTTCGACCAGCCCCTCAGGACCTTCGGCCTCTCGGGCGTTAAAATCGATCCAGCCGTTTGGCGCTGTGGACCGTCAGAAAAGGGCAATTTTTGCAAGGTCCCCCCCCCCCTTCCTACCTGGTGTCTGAACTAAAATAGGACACCCGAAATCAGGGCCGCACTAACATTGAGAAGGAAGAGAAGCAAATCTACCATTCGGAAAAAGGACAATTCAATTCTGAAACTTTGGTGAAATCAGTGAGACGCTGCTTTTATTTACATGTCACGTTTGAAGGCCCGAAAAAGACAGGCGTGTTTTACACAACGAGCTTTAATAGGAAAGGGGAGGGCTAATTTCCTTAAAAGCTTCCAAGCTTTTATCAGAAGAAGGAGGAAAAATAGGGCCCGAAAGAGCCCATCAGCTTTCTCAAAGCCGGGATGAATTTGGATTATTCGAAATTTGGTCGTAATGAATTCTGGCTGCCTATCAGCCGGCCCCGCATTTATATGGTAATGCTCCGAAAAAAAAAGAAGAAAAAGAATGGCATGCCCCATTTCCCGGCGTCTTTTCTTTAGAGTTGACTGAGAAAGCTTGAACCCCCTGAAGAAGCTCAGTAAAAGTGGGAGCCAATAACCTCCCAAGGCCCACAAACCCTTGGCCGAGAGGACAGTTTGCCCCCTCCTCTCGCAGATTGTGAGTTCGGCCCTGTAGCTGACTCGGCATCGTCCAGGGGACAACCCTAATTCACACGAGAATCAATCCCGGGGGAAAGAAGGAAACTGAGTGATCGGTCAACCTTCCCTCTTCCATTCGGCCCATCCCTCAAGATGGCCTGTCGATATCTCCGAGGATCAATTTCGCATGTTGAGTCTTGTTGGTTTCGCACAGAGGTCACTCCGTTCACTTGCTGTTCTCCTCAACACAACTCCCACTACCTGTAATCGGAAATGTTGGATCATATACAACCAATGGACCTATTTTTAATATTGTCAACTGTATACAATAGACGTCAGACTGTCCCTCAGCAATCAGCAAATTACAATTTTCACTTAGGACAAGGTCGCCAAATTTTCGAATTCATCGCGCAAAGAGAGGTAAACTCAAAACACAATCCCTTTTTCATTACAAACAATTTATTTATATACCCTGGTAAAGGGATGAACCAACAAGGCAAAGACGGCTTTTTAGTCAAGAGAGCTGGCAAGAGGATAATACTAACTGAACACTTGAGGTTGTTAATTAAAGAGAAGACGAAGCACTCCGGGTTTGTAGTTAGGGCGTCGGTTCAATTAAGAACGTTGTTGAAGGAAGCAAGCGAAGCCGTAGGCAGTGCCAAGGAGAAAGGGTGCGCCGAGACCAGGGTGGCAGTATGAGATCAAGAAGTGGCAGAGGGGTGAAAGCGACTGCGAGGGCAGCCTGGGCTTTGCAGAGGGCGGCAAGGCGGGAACAGCCACTAACTAAATGGGATGAGGGAGAGAAACCTCAAAGAATCTCCAAGCAGTTGAAGAACAAACTTATTCCTTAAGAGGCTCATTAGGGATATCACTTTAGGAAGAGGGTTTAAAACACGATGTAGTCCACTTGTAACGACGAAAAACGCGCTTTCCGCTCGTGAGCACGAAGCGAAGTGGAACGCCTGGAGGGTTAGTGCCTCTAAGTTCAAATCCTCCATTTAGAGTTTTTCTAATCGCACAAAAACTCCTCAAGATCATCGCCTGAAGTTGGTCAATAACGTAGGCGTATAATAAACTGTTACTTGCACTGATCGTAAATATTCTTCCAGGAAAAGCGAACATCGTGTGTGATGGATCGTCCAGAGCACATCCCACCATTTTTTACCGTTCTCTCCCCCCCCCCCCCCCCCGGTGTGACGGATTTTCGAGTCATAATTCAATAAGAATCGCCTCCTCGAAAGCATTAATAAACGCCCACTGTCGTTCGGGCTACGTAATGAGTCTGTTTACGGGGGAAAGC
Organism: Pilophorus perplexus; assembly: GCA_955831195.1. Taxonomy (NCBI): domain Eukaryota; kingdom Metazoa; phylum Arthropoda; class Insecta; order Hemiptera; family Miridae; genus Pilophorus; species Pilophorus perplexus. The sequence goes on from OY037011.1 coordinate 30,885,636, forward strand.
ATGTAAGGACTCCGGTGGTTAGGGAATGTCAAGGACGGAGTGCGAACCTGACAAAGTAATTAGTAGTTGTGGAGAAGTCTATTACGTCCCCTAAGGTATTAAGCTCATAAAGAACCTAATTGAATGAACCAACGTAATATCATAAGGTTTTCCACCACTCCGTCAAAAGTTGGCATCAGTTACAAAAATATATCGTTAGAAATTTCTTTAAAAAAATATTTATATTATATATACCTACAGATAGGAGGTGGCGTATAAGTTTTACGGATTTTTTTCCCCATGGGGAAATTTGGAAGAATTTTTTTTGGAAAATTTTGGAAGAAGCCTTTTTTAGTTTGAAATTTAATTTCAAACTAAAAAAGGCTTCCGCTGCTTCGCAGACTCGGAAGCAAAACAAGACTTTCAGGGGACACAGGGTGGCCCCGTGGACTACGGCGCACAGTGGTGCAAAGGCGGCCGAAACCCCCCAAATTGAGTTGTGCCTTTTCCCAGTTTTTATGAGTGGGTTTTACACCTTAATACTTGTAGAATGAAGCCTCAAAATTAGTTTTCTTTTAAAAAATTATTTGGAGACTTGAGAGTCCTTGAAAGTTGATTTTTTTTTAAATTAAAAAATTACGAATTACATGTTACTTTTTCAACATTTTTTTAACCTATTGTAATGAATAGTATAATTTAAGTAACCACCCATGAACTTTACTATACTAATGTAGTTTCCAAAATTTGCTTTAGTTGAGGGATTAATTCCAGTTTGTACTGTCTGTGCCACGACCTTGTAGGTAATAAAAAAAAACGTATTTTTCGCATTTTCGATGGAATCGGGAAAAAAAGCTGCACCGAGCTGAGCTCCGCGAGTAGAAACATTGTAATCTGTGCCTACTGGAGTGTCTTTTCTCAAATTTTCATCGCCGTTATCCGCCGTATATGTTCAGGGTCCACGTTGTAAGTCGCTAAGATGGGTGCGTCAATCGACAACATTCTGAAAGAACAATCGTACAGTTGTGTTAATGTTGTGTTAATGTTAGTTGAGTTAATGGTATATTATTCTGAAATTAACGCTATTTTCATTTTCATTCATTTTTATTCCATAAATTTCGTAAAAATGGTTTGAATTGTTTTCAAAACCCTTCCTTCAACCTAGGTTTCAAGACACAATGGTTTTTTACTGTATAGAGCGATGAACTTGGGATAAATTTTATGGGTTATACTCGAACATAAGCAAAAACAGCTGAAAAAGTGGAGAGCCAGTGAGTATACCATTAAAATGTTGAATTATGGTCTTTAAAAAATTGTAGCGCAATAACTGACGTCAAATTTGGATTCAACGCCCCGAAAAACATGAGTGTACCGAGTTTTATTGAAATACTCCGATGAAAAGGGGTTTTGGCCGCTTTTTGGCGGTTTTGCACCACTGTGCGGCGTCAGTAAAACGTCTGCTTACAAATCAGTCGTGGCGCTGATCAGCCAGGATCGAATCCACGGACGAACACCAATGGACCTAAAGTCAATCATGGGCTGTAATATTACTTAATATTATTAGTTATTTAACTGTCGACACTGCCGACTCAACAGACAATTCATCTCTGAACGCAAGTTTATGTGAATCCTATTTATGGAGCAAGAATTTCAAGTACAGAGTGGGGTTGGCTCCTGCTCCATTTGTGAAAACCAGTTGGTTAACACACACACACACCCTCTCTCACACACAGACACACAAAAAAAAAAAAAAAAAAAAAAAAACCACTTACCTACTTACAGGACTTTTTTTGGGATGAACAGAATATCCCAAAATAACGGTTTCTTCAAAAAGGAACAAATGAAAAAACAAAAAAAAAAACAAAACAAACAAACAGTATTAGCATGAAACATGCTTTAGCCGTGACCCATGGAGGAATAGAGCTCTATTCCTCCATGGCCGTGACCTAACTGCCCAGAAACTTTATGGAGTTATCACACTATCGTAAAAGACATGATGGCCGTCGTATCGCGGGGACGACGAGTGAGAGCCAAAAGGTACTGTGAGCCGGGGTGAATAGGGACAAGACCTTGGGAAAGTGTTGTTTTCTATCATGGAGGGAGTTTTAGTAGGCCTAGAACAACCCACCACTTACCAAATCACTCAGGAAAACAACACATTAGCACAACAACAACATTAGGCTGCGGATCTCTTCTCAGTGCATGGCGGGAACTGAGATGCTGAAAACCTTATCACCCCAACATCAGCTGTTTTATCAAATGTGTCCTACTTTGTGTCGCGCCGTCAACAGGTGTGTAAAACTATTTTGTCCTCATAGATAATTTATTGGATCAGAATGCTCCAAGTTTTTTTTATTCTATCATTGTTCATTTTTTACCTCAGATTAACCGAAATGAGATCAGTTCTTGTCACTCATGTGGGGTGAATAGGGACACTCATGATTTCGCTCCCAACTTTGTTTTATTCCTCATTTATGCATTCATTGAGCATTTTTTACACAGTTCTCCACAAACCTCCTATTTTTTTCATATTTTAGGTCTCAAAAAACATTGTTGGCACCGTTGATCCCCCTGCCCAGTTTCGCAGAGGCATCCTCTTATTTCGTAATGTCAACAGCACTGAATGGTGATCTCTTTGAACCATTTCTTCACAATTACAAGTTAACTACAAATGTGATAACTACAGATGTGAAACTTGGCGCCTTTCAATTTTGACCAACGCTCTTTTTTGGCGTTTTCTAATATTTTCATTCATTTCTTTGTTTTAGCTTACTTATGACATTCAATAGAACTTTTATGGCATTTTTTTTTGTAATTGAGTTCCTGACACCTGTTTTAAAGTAAGAGCTTTTATAAAGTTGATAACACTGATTTGCGACATGAGATGCTGTAAGTTTGTATATATTTATGCATCAGTTCCTATTCAAAATCATTTAAACACAGTTATTGGCCGTCTTTTGTCTTTCCAGAACCCTGATTGATGAATTATTTTATTTTTTCCTTTTCCAGTGTCCCTATTGACCTCCTGAAACGGCAGAATGAGGACAAGCTTCAGTTTCGGCGATGCCCTCAGGTATGGAGGTGAATCCGGACACTGTAAATGAATTTTTTAAATATCAAAACCAAATGAATCTGTTGATTTTAGCAGTGGAATCGATACCTGGGAAGTCAAAGAACAATATGAAACTTTAAAATCGTTTTTACGTCAATTTTGAGAGGTGATACACCTTAACAAAAAAAAAAAAAAAATCCGTCCCTATTCAACCCGTTTTACGGTAAATTTGGCGTCAAGTAGGGAAAAGACAACATTGTCAGAGGATCAGCTGTTTGCCGAAGCTGCCACTATCCGGGCCCCCTCATCTATTAGAGAGTTCCTAAAGCCACTTTTTGCCTAACGGTGATGAGTTACGGTCGACGTAACTCGAGATTTCGCGCATGCGCAGAAATAACGGTGATAACTTACGTCCTTATGCCTAACGTCGAACGTTATTGCCGTAAAGTTACGGCAATAAACTTACGGTCTTAAGGATACCGCCGTTAATTTCGAGCAATAGAACGTAAATAGCTGCACTTTAAATTTAGCGTGACTTTTGATAAGACCGTATCTCTGTTACGGTCTTATGTGAAGTTAGCTTTTCTTTGATTCTCCCTAGACAAATCCCTTACGGTGATAAAAATTAACGGTCGACGTAACTCGGATGTTTCTTTAGGAACTCTCTAATAACGCCTGACGCCTCGCGATCCGTCGTGCAGTGAGGACGGTTTGTCCTGCACGACGGGGTACCAGACGTCCGGCGTTCATAGTTGGGGGGGTGTCGTATACCCGGCGGCTCCAACGTAACGACGTCATTGGCCGTGATTGTGACGTCAATGGCCGCTCGTCGGCTGGCTGGGAGTTCTTTAATAGGTACAACTGAGGTCAAAGAACGAAATTATTAACAAATCGAAATTCTGGAATTCGTCGAAATTCGAGAAGGAGCCCCCATTGGCCATGATTCGTAGAATGCTCTGCTGAAAGTTCACTCTACAGCTGTCGCCCACGTCATAATTTAAACGCTCTGAATGTATTCATTTTGTTGAGTGGGTTCCGTCCGAACCGCAATAGAATAGTTTGATTTAACACAGAAGCCGAACTGTTTAGTCGGTCATGTTTCCGCTACGGCGGGCGGTAATAAACTAAGTGGGATAAAGAGCAGTGGGGTCATCAGTTTACGCTAAGACCGCACCCTCCGACAAAACCGCACCTCAGAAACGACCCTTTCCGTTTCTTACCATTGTCGACCTCTTCCCTCTATCCCACCTTTTTCCCTGTATTTTAGCCTTTTCTGTGGGAATAATCTAATCTAAAAAAGGGGAAGTGGGATACGGAGGGACAGGAAGCACAAACCAGATTTATACGAACGATGGGTTAGGGAGGGAGGGTAGATAGAGTAACGAATTGAGGGATTTGCGGTAGTCGAGGATTTTCCTACTCCAAAACCCCTTTGGAAGCCAAATTTTTTTTCAACAATGGATAATTTTCCATTGCCGTCTTGTTAACTAAGTTATCTTTAAATCTCAAATAAGGTCCTTTTGTCGGTAATTGCGCGCTTGGTAATTCACAAATAATAAGAGATGATATCAGCAGATAACACCCACGATGGTGCGTATTCACATGCAAACGAGCGCAAATAGACTAATCCTTAGATGGCAATACCGCTCCGGAAACCCACATTTATTCTCTTTAATAGAAGACGGCAGGCATGAGATGTGGAAAGAAGGGGAAGCCTGTACCGCAACATCCAAGTAATGCTACGGAGTGAGCCTCACGAAGATTGCTTTCTAGATTTGCGATAGTCCCACAATCAATCAACGTGGCCGTCTCCCTTGATTACCTTGCGCTTAGTGACGGCAGATAAATTACTGTTCCCCAGGCGGTTTCCAATCAGAACACCGGAGCAACACTAATCTTGGAGAAGTATGTCTATGAAAAGAGAGCAGTTCAAACGTTTAAAGAAGATTTTACCTACGAGGGGGGCAACCAAACATTGTGTACCTAACTCTTTTTTTTTCAGCCCGGAAACGATTTTGTTAATTTATGACAACACTTATTAGGTGTTGGAAGATGAGGTCGGTGGGCCAAACTCTACTTTAAATTCGCTCGCCGGCCCCCGCTCGTGGTCTAGTCACGGGACACGGGAAGCGCCACTGGCGGCGAGCGATTGGGGAAATTCAGTCTATAATTACGCGGACGGCCACACCGCCGACTTTATCACACGCTGACCATTGATTCATATTGAATGACGTCAGCAGTAACTTTCTGATCCGGACCAAGGACCGGGCCTCCCCTGACGAGATTTCGTCTGGGGAGGCCAGGTCAGCGGATCAGATATTTAATTTACGTCTGTTGCCCTGGCAACCATTGTAGAAACTTTGGCTGTGGTCGCCGGGAGGTCAGACTTCCGTAAAACAGGGTCAGCGGGCCTGGCCTCTCTTGCCAACAGCTCGTCTAGGGAAGCCAGCCCTCTGTTTTCCGTAATAGCTGCGGATTCAGGGCGCACCGGTATTGTAGTTGACACATCAACCTCAATATTGGATTCCTCCTCCTTTACAATAATCATCGCACTTCAGGCCACCACGACTCCTCGTGCCAGCCTGGAGAAAGCGAGTTTTTCCAAACTGCTTCGACACAGTCTCTCAGGCCTGCAGACCGCGGCATCTCGCGCCCTAAGTCGGGCTATTCAAGCAGTCCCTTCACCTTCCTCCAAAGACACCGGGGGCGAAATCCCAGTAACGCTGGAGGCCTTCCCCCACAACACAAATTGGAGGCCTTCACACACAACACAGATACTGATATACTTAATAATCAATTAGGAAACAATATTTGCCTGTAGGTACATACCTACAGAAGATTCTGTTGTTTTCTCATCCTGAGTTCATCTATTTTCTCCCTTGATGTGGAATATAATACCTAGACAATAATCCATGATGAATTGTTTTTCTCATCAAGGGAGAAAATAGATGGTTTCTCTTTTTTTTTTTTTCTTTTTTTTTTTGCGGAAAATAAGTAATGACAGTTCCTAAAAATTCGTCTTATTTCGTTCTCCAGCAAAACATCTCATTCAAAGGAACTTCATAAATAGTGAGAATTCGATTTACCAGAGAAGCTAAGGTGGTTGTTCTTCAAAGAGCTAAGCGTCCAGTGGAAAGTCTGAAGGGCCTAGATTGGTTCACTGGCTCACTGCATTGAGAACTGTAGAGAACCCCGGACGAAAGGGATTGGAGTTAGCGACCCGGGATAACAATCTGAATGGAAGACGACTCGGCGGAGGTTGCAAGACATTAGCTCCGAAACTCATTTACCTCGACTGCGATTAAAGAGAGCTTTTGGAAATCCAAGGAGCATATTCTGAGTCAAACTAGCTCGTTCCGATCCTTTGAACTGGATCCCCTTTCTGAAGCTACCACTACGAAATCTCACCTATGGAGATAAATAGGTCATACAACTGTGACTACCCTAACTACTACAACTGTGACTACCCGACTTTCCTCCTTCAGCTCTACTAGGCACTAACACTTTTCTACAACGCGAACAAGGGACACAACATTTCTACAACGCGAACAAGGGACACCACATTTCTACAACGCGAACAAGGGACACAACTTACGACTCACACCGAGCTATCAAGAACAAATTCATTGAAATGGAAATGCCTATTGCAACACAAATTTCTGGTGTAAATAACGCTGCAAATTTTACACAAGGGTTTATTATTCTGTGATATAGGTTACTTGTACAGACATTTAATTCTGTCAATAAAAAAATTAAAAAAAATTTTTTTTTGGATTTTTGTATTTCAAAAAATTTTTTGGGGGGATTTTTTTTTTTTTTTTCAAAAATGTGTTTTTTCAAAAATTCTTTAATTTTTACTCGAAAAATATTTAACTTCTTGGGATCCTTCAAAAATCCCATTTTTAGCCCCATGAAAGCCCTATAGAACGCCACAGTGAAATCGGATCGTTCCGGGACCCCCAAAAATGGATTCTACGTCCAAAAATACTTCGAAAACGACACCTAACTCGATCCCATAGCTGAAAGCCTTCAAAACACCCCTCCTGTAGCCCCATTTTAGCCCCATAGCGCCCCACGGGTTTGGGCAATCGGACTGAAAACCTTGCGGGCACAACTAGATGGTAAACCAAGTATTTTGCCAAAATTTAAGATTAAAAAAAAAAAATCCTACTGCCCAAAACGGCCCGGACGGCGGACGGCGGACGGACATTTCGGATTTTGAATGTAGACCTTGAAACGGATAATGTCAAATTTTGAGGCCGATCGGAGTCGTCGACCCGCGTCGCGAAAACATAGGTGTATTATTCCAAGAATAATAAACCAAAAGGTTGTGCGCAAAGATTCTGAAACCAGCCGATTGATTTTCCATCGTACAGATTAAACAAGAAAACAATGTGATTTGGTAAACCTTAAGACGAAAGTTTTCCCATATCGCTGGCGACGGATGGGGCAAAGGTTATGCGATTAGTTCTTCAACTCGAGGCTATTAGGCTCCCTTCCTTCTCAACCTTTGCCGTCGATGGGGCCAATTATATCATGAGCGGAGGTGGTACGGAAAAGTGTTCCCCTTTTTCTTTTTCGCCGCGCTGGCGGCAGGGATCTCAAGTTGCCCCACAAATCTCACCCCCTCAACACATTCTCACCAAGAGAGGGAACGCGAGTTTTTCGCCGCCTACTGTAGAAAAAGATGAAAGGTTCGTGTGCCTTAATAAGACAGCGTTAGCTTGCATTGAAGCTGGATAATCTTAAAAAAGAAAAACTTTTTTTTTATAAAGTCTCTTTCAATGACTCCGTTATCTCATGGATCTCCTCTTAGGTTCAGACAGCGACAAGAGAACGTTAAAAGTGAGCCGAATTCTAACACAATGTCATGACCTGAAAGATAGAGAGATAAACAGCGATGACCTTTTATTTTGGAAAAAATAAAAATCATTTCAACGACTCTAAAAACTAGACTATAACATGGCCGTATATTATATGGCTATAGAGGTCAGGCTCACCAGCCGCAGGAATTCCTGAATGGCTTCCTCTGTGTCGTCCCAGTGTAAGCACACAGACTGTATTGGGAGGTTGAGAGTGCACTTTTGGTTTATTATTCTTGAAATAATGCACCTTTGTAATCGCGAAGAAGGTCGAGACTCGGATCGGCCTCAAAATGTGACATTATCCGTTTCCAGAGGTCTACATTCTAAATTCGAAATGTCCGTCCACCGTCCGGGCCGTTTTGGGCAGTACGAATTTTTTTAAATCTGAAATTTTTACAAAATACTTGGTTTAGAAAAGAATAGAAATTCTCTTTATTCAACAAGATTAATAAAAATGAGTAAAACAATGGTAATAGTCCATGGAATAAGGAAGGAATTTCTTCCATGGTAATAGTCAAAAGCCAACAAAAGAAGTTATCATAGCGCAAGTACCTACCTGCTTGTTTATAAAATGTATAAACAAGTATATTTAATATTCCTTGGCTGAAAACACATCTTATTATAGCTTGAGATATTCACTGTAGGTATTACAAGGATTTTTTAATTTCTACTTTGCCATCTAGGACTGCCCGGAAGCTTTTCAGCCCGATCAGCCAAACCCGTGGGTCGTTATGGGGCAACGGGAGGGTTTTTATGAAGGGTTTTGGCTATGGGATCGAGTTAGGTGTCGTTTTCGAAGTATTTTTGAACGTAGAATCCATTTTTCATTTCATGAGGCTACAAATGGGATATTCGAAGGATCCCAGGAGGTCAAAATTTGACCTTGGATAATAGTTAATATTATCCGAGTAAAAAATTTATTTTACTGACAGATTTTTTTTTTTTTTTTTTAGAAAAATTGAATTTTTGTTTTAGAAAAATTTAAATATTTTTGACATTTTCATGTCTTTACTATGGCACATGAAATCAAAAAGCGACACCAAAAATTTCTACGCGATACCGATAAACAATCCGTCGTCAATGTTCACTAGTATGAAATGTGGTGACATTGAAACCCTAGGAAAAGCGTACAATGTCATAAACATGTTTATGTCATAAACAATCCGACGTCAATGTTTACTAGTGGGAAGCCGATAGTACTACAAAGCCACTGAGAATGATTCATATGTACCTACCTACTATCCACATAAAGTTCATGATAAAACATGAAAATGTCTCACTGTGTTGCGGACTAGTACGCAATCTGTTTGAAGATAGTACCTACCAACATTTCCAAAAATTTTTTAAATTTATTTTACTGACAGAATAATTTCTGCACAAGAAATCTATATCAAAGAATAATAAACTCTTGTGTACAATTTGCAGCGTTTTATTTATTAGATTATTCTATTTATTTATTATTATTTGTTATTATTTATTTATTATTAAATAATAAATAAATTTTAAATTATAAATAAATTTTATTTATTAATAGCAGTCAGCTAAGGTAAAGCACAATTTGCAGCGTTTTATTTATTAGATTATTCTATTTATTTATTATTATTTGTTATTATTTATTTATTATTAAATAATAAATAATAATAAATAAATTTTAAATAATAAATAAATTGTATTTATTAATAGCAGTCAGCTAAGGTAAATGAATAGACGATAGGGGCTAGTGGCCAGTTTTTTCGATTTTCGGGTTCGACACGGACACGGTTCATGTTAGGTATATTATATGGAACGTTCTCCATCTAATTGATTAACTTGCGGCGACCAGCGATCAACTTCTTGATGCAGGTTTGAGCGGGTTCCCTTTTTCTACCACCTGAAAACTGGTTCAAGAAAGGTCAAATTAAACAATGCGCCAATATCTTCGAATTAGGACAGTTTTTTCATGTTGCCGAATCATCGATCTTTCGTGACCGAAAAGATCTTTCCTGACCCTTTCGGCATTCACAGATTCTACTGGCAGCCCGCCTTTTGTAATTTTTTTTTACAAAATAAAAAGGTTGTTTCTCTCCAGTGTCTTGTCCAAAAGTTTCAGTGTGGTTTTCGAACGACTCATTTTCTTTTCCCTGAAATCCCCCATCTCGCCCAAACTTTTGACGGTCGGAGGTTTATTACAGCTCCAAGGCAGATCGCGATTCAGCGGTGGGCTCATCGAAAAACATGCGAGTGACTCCTATGTTCTACGTGAGAGAAGAATAATCAGCGAAGGGAGATGATTGGCGGGTATTATACATTCTCCAGGCCATCATCAAGGGTATTGATTATTCCACGCGGCCCCATATGCATATACAAGCGCTCAGTGTGGTGCGGATTGTAAATTTTACCAAGCGGAGAGAAGCTGAGGACTTAGAACACAATGTAAGAGCAGTTTCCAACATCGATCAGACCGATAAACCCAGAGTCGGTTGGTTAAAATTGTGGGTTCAAAAGTATAATTGGACCAAATTAGTTGCTGCTCGAAGGAAGTTTTAAAGTAGAATAAGGAAGATTACCTGAAGGAATATAAATCGAGCTTTAAGAAAAATTAAACTTTTCTTCGTTGTGAACAAAATTGTAATATACCCAGTGGGAAATTATTTCTTTAAATACTTTCTAAATGGACAAGAACTGCATTCCTATTTCGTACATGAAAAGTAGATAAAAATAGATCAAGTAACAACAGAAATACGGAAAAATGTTTTACAAAATAACATGAAATCCCTTCACTTCACTTTTTAAAATGGCTGTTTTCGATGAATACTGTTTATTAAATAAGAAAAGTATTTATAATATAAATACCAATATTTATAATATAAATGCATAATATAAATACTCATATTATGAGCCATCAAGTCCTACAATCTTTAGATATGAATTTAGAAATTCATATCTGTAGAGAAATAAAATTCTTGTACTTCTCTAGTTCTTGTATTGCATGGCTGGGAACTTCTCTGCTTTGGTAATTCTAGTTTTGTTGCCAACAGCAAACAATGAGCTTAGTTAATTTTCCTATATGGTCCGTGATATGGTATGGTATCATATTATGATGGTTTCTATTACATCTTTGGGTTCGTTGTGCAAGACACAAATCAATCCATTTTCGTGGAGAATGCGTCTAATTCTCTCATCAAAATAACAAAATTCTTCGTTCTGAGTGTTTCAAACACGCTGAAAATGGTACGTGAATGAGCTATATAATTGCAGTAGGGGGGTGGAGGATCAATAGCGCGCAATGATAAACACCACTTTTCGAGTTATCGGGAGTATTGCGTTTTAGCTAGTTAATTGATCCGTTAAATGTGTTTGATAAACCGGCCATTAATCTCGCATGATTGTCATCTGTGGAGTTCTTTTTCTCTCTCTCTCTTTTTTTATTTATTTTTTTTTTTTTTTAGCCCAAACTAGGCATAAGCTCTAATTCAATTGTACACTATAACTCTGACAGGGGGACAGGGGGAACTCGCTTCGCTCGCCCATTTTAATAATAAGTCAAGTGATGATTTATATAAATTTTAAATGCGTAAAAACCTCTCGATCTTTCGAATTCAAATCCGAAACCGGGGGTGTTAAAATACTTGAAAGCCGATCGTTGGAAAATGTCTCGCCCGAGTTGGGGGACCTTCACAGACCTCACCCACCCCAAGCAGGGCCAGCTACCATAGTGTTTATGGTTCGAGAGCAGACGCACGCCCGATCCCGCGCGCTAACGGACGATCGATCCCTAAAATTCGTTTTCCCTCCGCTCGACGTCAAAAACTCCCGATCGTCGGAATTTGTTCGTAAGAAATTTAGTATTAAAATTCGGATCACTAGGTAAGATACAGAGGAAAATTTACAGTTCGAGTCATTTAATGCCGACTCATTCGGACTGTAAACAACGAAGATAGGAAGAGTTGCGCGGATTTGCGCTCACGGAAATTAGCGCGCAATGTGCTAATCAGACATAAAATTGGCCGGGGAATCAAAATCCGACATAAAACGCTGAAAACACAGGGGTTTATTATTCTTTGATAAAAGGTTAGGTACTTGTGTAAAAATTTAATTCTGCGTAAATTTAAAAAAAAAAAAAAAATACAAAAAAAAATGTGGAAAAGTATGTTTTTCAAAAATTTTATGTTTTTACTCGAAAAATAATTGACCTCCTGGGATCCTTCAAAAATCCCATTTGTAGCCCCATGAAAGCCCTATAGCTCGCATCAGTGAAATCGGATCGTTCCGGGACCTCCAAAAATGGATTCTACGTCAATAAATACTTCGAAAACGACACCTGACTCGATCCCATAGCCAAAAGCCTTCAAAAACCCCTCCCGTATCCCCATTTTAGCCCCACAGCGCCCCACGGGGTTGAGCGATCAGGCTGAAAACCTTGCGGGCACAACTAGATGGTTTACCGAGTATTTTGTCAAAATTTCAGATTTTAAAAAAAATTCCTACTGCCCAAAACGGCCCATACAGCGGACGGACATGTCGGTTTTGGAATGTAGACCTCTTGAAACGGATAATGTCAAATTTTGAGGCCGATCGGAGTCGTCGACCTCCGTCGCGATTACATAGGTGTATTATTCCAAGAATAATAAACCAAAAGGGGTTCCCTCTTAAAATAAGAAAGTTGGGCGCAAATGCGCCGGTTAGCGCGCATTGGGGGGGATCTCAATCCTCTCAGTAAGAAAATTTTTCACATTTAATGTGAGGGATCTCGAGATGGTAGAAAAAATCCGCGTATTTCTATCACTGACGGTTTCGGTGGAGATATGAAGGCTTGTGACGTACCTACATACATACATACAGAGACGGTCTGAATTTGTGATATAGTTAAAAATCGAATCGCACTTGTATTTAATACAAATCTAAAATTAATACACGAGGGAGCATCCAATCAATCGACGTTTCACCGGTTAGTGGTTTAGCGCAAGTCCTGGATTAAGATCGCAGTAAAATAGTGAACGCGAGGGGTGCGATAGCTATCACCCTAAAAGGGTAAGCACGGATAGGTTTTCCTTCGAGCAGTGGAGTGTCAGAGGATTTCATTTGAATTGAGAGAGCTTTGAGGAAAGGAGCATATCTATATCACTAATCCTCACCGTCTCTGTCTCTGGCTGGGTATGTCAATCGCCTCCTCTGACTAAACGGTAAGCGATAAAAATACGCCGATTTTTTCTATACTCTCGGTGGACCGTTTAAGTTTCTATAGGGGGATCGAGATTTTTCTAAAATGCGCTCAAATCCGCGCAATTGACATCAACTTTCTTATTTCAAATGGGAACCCCTATTTTTTTCACCGGATTCGGATTCCTCGACCAATTTTACGTCCGATAAGCGAGTTGGGCGAATTTTATGACGCGCGCGAATTCGCTGAATTAATTTTTTCGATTTATTCCTTCGTTAATAGACGGATTTTTTCCGCGTTTCGTCCGTAGCCTACCTAGAGATCCGAATTTTAATACTTGATATCGACCAAATTCATTTCGAAATCGAGTGAATTTTGAGCGCGAGTTGAGTTTTGAAAAAACTGGGCCGTCGCCACCGACCCGTCCCGTCGGGTGAATTCTGGCTCGGCTTCACTCCCATCCTCTCAACACCCTCTATCCCCCCGCCCTCACTCTTCACTCTGAGCGGGTGGGACATCAGCCTTTAAGGGGCGCTCGGAAGGTCTATGCGCAACGTCACCCAGACGGAAATGGATGTAAATTAAATGAATCGATTTAAATTGAATCGATTATCGAGAAAAGTATCGAAAAGTTGAATTGAATCGGAAAAAAAAATTATTAACAAATTTTAGCCCCATTTTTTTCCTGTGTTTTCAAATTTGATTTTATTTCACTAGCACTATGACAGCGAGGGGAGGGGGGGGGGGTTACTTCACTCGGCCGATCATTTTACTGGCCAGGGGAGGCTCGCTTTCCTGGGCTGCCCACATTGGTAGGTAGTTCTATTGTTATTGAAGGTTATATTGTTATTTTAACGGCCAGGAGGCTCTCTTTGCTCGGCCATTTGACATTGGTACATTTCACGATAAAAAAATTTATATATATTCTTGAAAATCTCGAGAAATACAAAAATGATCTACATTCTGAGATAGGTTGAGCGCCCTCAAGGATTTTTTCCGTTTTCCCCTCCTTCAACTAAATAATAATAATAATAATAAATAAATAAATTTATTTATCGCTTACTCTGCCACCCACATAGGTAGTTCTATTATTATTGATGGTGGAGTTTTCAAATTTGATTTCTACACTCTTCACTCCAAGCGGGTGGGACATCAGCCTTTAAGGGGAGCTCGCAAGGTCTACGAGATCTCTCCCAGTCATCCCCTTGCAGTGCAGCCAAATCAGGGTTTTTCCCCCAGATTGCGGGGGTTTTTTCTTCTCCGGGGGGGATTTTGGGGGGTCGATATCTCCCGGCCATCCCTGCAAAGTCGTCCGAGGGATGTCCGATTCTCAAATATGAATCGATTTAAATCAAATCGATTTAGAAAGTATTATTATTATAAAATATTATTATTAGTATTTATTATTATTATTATTAGAATCGATTCTTTTTCCAAATTATTGACAGGGTGGCCTTACTTTGCTCAGCTAATCATTTTATCCACCAGGGGATTCTACGTCCAAAAATACTTGGAAAACGACAATAACTCTACCCCCTCACCATTTTAGCCCCATACTTTTACTGTGTTTTCCTGGGGGGTGGGGGGCATACTTCACTCGGACGATCATTTTAACGGCCTGGGGACTCGCTTTGCTCGGCCACTGACATAGGTAGTTCTATTATTATCAAGGGAAGGCTTTTCAAATTTGATTTCACTAGCACTTGACAGGGGGGCCTTAATTTCCCCAAAAATACTTCCCCTTTCCCCAAAAATACTTGGAAAACGACACTTAACTCTACCCCTCGCCATTTTAGCCCCATATTTTTCCTGTGAGTTTTCAACTTTGATTTGATTTCACTAGCACTATGACAGGGTGGGAGGGGGGGGGGGCATACTTCACTCGGCCTATCATTTTAACGGCCAGGGGACTCGCGTTGCTCGGCCACCGACATAGGTAGTTCTATTATTATCGAGGGAAGACTTTTGAAATTTGATTTCACTAGCACTAACAGGGGGGCCTTACTTAGCTTGGTCCACCATTATAACGGCCAGGGGACTCGCTTTGCTCGGCCACCGACATAGGTAGTTCTATTATTATCAAGGGAAGGCATTTCAAATTTGATTTCACTAGCACTTGACAGGGGGGCCTTAATTTCCCCAAAAATACTTCCTCTTTCCCCAAAAATACTTGGAAAACGACACTTAACTCTACCACCTCGCCATTTTAGCCCCATATTTTTCCTGTGAGTTTTCAACTTTGATTTGATTTCACTAGCACTATGACATGGCGGGAGGGGGGGCATACTTTACTCGGCCGATCATTTTAACGGCCAGGGGACTCGCTTTGCTCGGCCACCCACATAGGTAGTTCTATTATTATTGATTTCACTAGCACGTTGACAGGGGGTCTAATTTCGTATAGCCCCATGAAAGCTCCATAGGTCGTCCCCAAAAATACTTGGAAAACGACACTTAACTCTACCCCCTCGGCATTTTAGTCCCATAGCGCCCCACCTGGTTTTTTACTGTGAGTTTTGATTTGATTTCACTAGCACTTTGACAGGGGAGGGGGGGGGGCTTACTTCGCTCTACCGATCAGAGGGGGCTCGCTTTGCTCAGCCACCCACATAGGTAGTTCTATTCTATTATTATGATGGTGGAGTATTCAAAATTGAGTTCACTAGCACTTTGACAGGAGGGGCGTCTTATTTCGCTCAGCTGATCATCTTCTCGGCCTTTTTAGCCCCATATCGCCCCATGGGTTTTTTCCCTATGAGTTTTCAAATTTGATTTGATTTCACTAGCACTATGGCAGGGAGGTGGGGGGGGGGGGGGGTTCCTCGCTCGGGCGGTAGAGGGTAGACTTTTGAAAATTGATTTCACTAGCACTTTGACTTACTTCGCTCAGCTAATAGACTAGCACTTTGACAAGGGGGCCTTACTTCGCTCGGCTAATCATTTTCGTACCATGATTCACCCAAATCACAGGCGGCAATATACAACCACAGTGGGCAATACACCCACTAGGGGGGGTCTGGGGGGCGGCAATTCACCCACAGGCGGCAATATACACTCACAGGCGGCAATACACCCACAGGTGGCAATACACCCACAAGCGGCAATTCACCCACATGTCTGCTTAAGCGATCGGCCTCGCGAAGCGAGGCGCCGGCCTCGCGAAGCGAGGCCCACGGGGGGTCTGGGGGGCGGAGCCCCCCAGCTGGGTGCGTAGGCGAGCAAAGCGAGCCGGAGCATCTAGTATGGCGGATAAAGACGAAGATAGAAGCGTTCAAGGAGAAAGGGGCTGCGTGAAGGGTGAGACGGATGGGATTGAATTGGATGAGATTAAGGGCATAGGACGTGGGGTGGAGTTGATGGCGTTAAGGAGTAGGATTATGTCCAATATGCACGAGCATGGTACATTCCCATTAAGGAGTGGGAGGGGGTCGCCGCAGTGCTGCCGCTGTTTGGGAAGCTTTTGAACATCAGGTGGGCGCAGAAGAGGATAAACCAAGACTTTGATGAAAAGCCGTAAACCGGTGGGAAAGAGAGAGGCAGGTGGCTGAGGTGTTCTGACGAGGAAATCAAATTCACGTGGAAGGCTTCGTTGAACTGTGAGCAGATCTTTTGAAAGCAGATTATCAGGAGAAGTTTGAACCGTTTCTTTCAAAGGCAACGAATCTCTATTGAGAAAATCTTTGACGTTGCTAACATTATTCAAATTCACTTTGAAGATTTTTATATCATGAAAACTTGCCGAAGTAGGTTGAAGAGTAAGGAGGGATGTTTTCTATAAATAAAAAAACTCAATGGTGAAAGGATGCCAAATTTTGGCGTAAATTCAATTTATCCCGTGTTCCCACGCATGGGCGGAACTCTGCAAGCTTCGCTCACCCGCCCCCTCGTTCACTCGCGGTCCACGGGAAGCACCACTTCCAGCGACGTGACCGGGAAGCCCTAATTCTCTTGCTATACGTGGCGGGTGACTTTGTCTCGACGGGTGAATTTGGTACAAACGCAGGATTTGGGCGGGATTGTACTACTAGAGCGCACTCTGTGATTAGTTTTGGGAAGGCCAGTGGTGGAATATACATAGACATGTAGAAGGTTTGATTCAGCCGTCAAACATTATTCTGGCAACACCGTACGGTCCGTAATGAATGATACGGAAAAGAAGCTTTTTAACTCGTGCTCGAGTTTGTCCGGAAAATTATGATTTGGCGAGTAGTTCCCAAGAAAATATCGGGAATTCGACCTTTCCACTTGGTCACACATAATAATATTTCTAAAAAATCGTTTGAAAATCTCCAATAATTTTGTTATTTTTTGCAGGTTTCAGGGCCTTAAACCATGTATTATCAACCATGATTAAGTTCTGGAAATGGCCTGAAAAATAAGACACAATATGGTACTCGGCAGTGAACGTGCTGGGGAAGATCCCTCCCCTCAAACTCTTAATATGCTCATCAAACAATAAAGAAAATGAAGTGTCGGTTAAGTTCCTAGTAGAAGGTATGAAACCTTGATTTCAGTTTTTACATTTTATAATGAAGAAACCTCTTTATATTTGTTACCTGGCAAGTTTTCCACTTTCAAATTTTATTTAAGTTGTTCAAGCCTAGTCTGCACTACCTTTTCTTGACAGACTCTTTGTGATTTACATTTTACTAAGTATTTTACTAAGACTTAGTGCTAAGGTGGGTTAAATGTTTCAAATTTTATTTCGTTTGTTCCTATATTTCGTCAAGACATTTTTCTAATTTTATTGCCACAGAGTAAAAATGGTTTTTGAGTTGAAATACATTAAATGGATAAGGGGATAAATTTTATCCCCTTATCCTACATCATAAAACATTATAAAAAAATACAAAATATAAAAATTTAATAGGTTTTGGAGATCAACCTTGTGACTAAACGCTTTTGGACAGGCTTCATAAGAAAATACGTCATAAAACAGGTGAGAGCTCTTGGAGACCGTCGACAGGAAGATCCCGCTCGTTGGATTTGACAGGAAGATCCCGCTCTAGGCGGGGCGCGAACAGCTGATTCGTAATCAGTGAAGGAAGGTAGTTCGTTGAAGCGGCGCGAGCTCAGCTACCTAGGTAGCGCTGAGACCCGACAAGGATTTCCTACGGGCAGACTCTCCTTTCTGGCCTGTCCACCGGATACGGCCTGTCGTTGAGGAAGACAAGTTCAGTCCTCATCCTGAATGTCCATCTCATCGACTGGGGTCTGCCAGGCTCGCACTTCTAACGGGTGGGTCCAGCTCGCGATAAAACGTGAATGTTTCAGAGGCCTCAGCTTTATTTCTGAAGTGGTCTTCTCCTCCACAAAAAACCTGAAAAATTCCACGACGTCCGACTTCATAAGAGCCGCGTCCAAAGATGCCAGGCCACCACCAGGACCCAAATTTGTCTGCAAGCATGTTCCAGCTCTCCGCCCAGTCAATGCCAATCTGTATGACGTTCCTGGCCTCAATGCGAGGTAATCGAGAGTCCGGCATCCTCGCCACCTTCACGAGATAATTCAGATGGAGACGCAGAATAAACGCAGACAATGCCTCAATCTCTCTCTCTAGCAACAGCAGATAGTCTCTCTGGAAAGAGTATACGAAGGCTTCACAGACAGGATGCTGTTAAAAATTCCATAGGAGATTGAAGCATTCTAACCTTATGAGCACGTGCCTTGCCATTAGACGTACCTACTGAATATCGAAGAGTTGATGGTTGATGAAAAAAGAAGGAAAAAGGGGGTGGTGGGCCTTATTAATAGCAAAAACCCAGTTTCCTCAACAACTTAATGTTCCCTTAACTTAATACAACCTGGATTGGGGTGCGATCCGAACTTGGCACGTTTCCTGTTCATTTAATGAGCGTTTGATTTCAGAGATAGCGAACGACGCGGATCGATATTCTTGCTCAACTCCGGAAGCATTCCCTTCAACGGGAAACGAGCCCTAATTAAGTGGGCGGGAAACTCGGGGAGCTTAACAAGCGGCAATCCTGTTGTAAGTTTTCAAGTGGTCCCTGAGATTGCTGCGTGTTCGGCAATCTGATTGATCTACCTGATGAACCACGTTGCCACTACAAAGCGTTAGCCCCGAGCTGTAATCATTGCCGTTTTAGTGTGACAAACGGCCCTCACGACTTCTACCGATCCATCAACATAATTGAGTAACTGCTAATGAATTACCTAACTATTTGAGAATAAGCCAAGTAATGGACAGGTGATTGAATAAAAATAAAAGCGACTGCACTAATGAATTATCACATACCACTACGAATAAATCATTCAAACAACACATTCTGCTCACATTAAAAGAGATCATTATGAGATTTCTACTTTTAAATCGTAAGTTTGCTTCCCACGCAGACCTCTCTTAAATCACTAACTTGATTCAGAGCTCCGTAAAATTTGCATATTTGTTATTATGCAAACGAATTTTTCTCCCAGGGTAGAAAAACATTAAGGGATAGGGGTGGGAGTGGAAGGAATAGAGATGCTATTAAAAAAAGTTCATTAAGTTATCTTTCCCATTATTTGGAAAGCTTTAAAGATGATACCAGGTATTAAGGAGGGAACAATACCGGGCCGCAGGAACTTTCTGGAGATGAAAGCACAACCTTGCGGGTTTTTGGTGTGGCACATCATCCAAATGGGCGTTTGAGTAAGCAAACAAATTGTATTACATAAGAGTTTTCTATTTTCGTTAATTCAAAATCCTTTTAGTGGGGCCCTCCAAACAATTCTATGCGAAAAATGTCCTGGAATGAATTGATGCAACAAAGCAGTGTCGAAGTGGTGCTTGAGCTTTTGAACCAGCGTGAAAGCATCGATTTCCAGTTCATTGTTGTCGGCGAGACAAGACTGAATGAAAAGCTTTTTGGCTCGCACTTTTGCTTTATTATTCTTGGAATAAATAAAAACACCTGTTTTCGCAACGGAGGTCGACGACTCCGATCGGCCTCAAAATTTCACATTATTCGTTTCAAGAGGTCAAGATTCCAAAACCGCAATGTCCGTCCGCCGTCCGGGCCGTTTTAGGCAGTGGTATATATATATATTTTTTTTTTAATCTGAAATTTTGGCAAAATACTCGGTTTACCATCTAGTTGTGCCCGCAAAGTTTTCAGTCCGATCGCCCAAACCCGTGGGGCGCTATGGGGCTAAAATGGGGCTACGGGAGGGTTTTTTGAAGGTTTTTGGCGGATGGGATCGAGTTAGGTGTCGTTTTCGAAGTTTTTGGACGTCGCGACGCGTCGAATCCATTTTTTTGGGTTCCGGAACGATCCGATTTCACTGTTGCGATCTAAAGGCTTTCATGAGGCAACAAATGAGATTTTTTATGGATCCCAGGAGGTCAAATATTTTTCAATTGAAAACAAAAAAAATTTTAAAAACAAAAAAAATCAAAAAAATATTTTTTTTAAATTTAAAAAATTTTTATATTAATATTATTTTTTAGATTTTTATATTAAATTTTAATATAAAAATCGAAAAAAAATGTTTTAATTTTTATCATTGACAGAATTAAATTTCTTCACAAGTGCTAAGAAACCTATATCAAAGAATAATAAACCCTTGTGTAAAATTTGCAGCGTTTGCAAGATTTCGAGTTTCTCCTCAAAATGAGTGAAGTCAGACATCAGCAGATTGACAACATACTGACATTCCATGCACGGACCCTTCCTTGCGCTGAACTGTACAGTTGGATTGAGGAAGACTCGGCGCGGTAATGTACCATCGGAAAATATTGACCAGCGCGGAACTGTAACATGAGAGTTAATTCAACTGCGTTTGTCGACTTTGGGCGGAACTGTAGCGCTCCCGGCCCCACGTAGAGGACAGAGAACGGCGAACGAAAATCAAATTTTTGAATCCAGACACTGAAACACTGGAGGACCGATTTTGACCATCTACCTCCGTGGCGAAAACATTTTTGATTATTCAGAGAAGGATAAACCAAAATGGCTCTTCATTTTTAAAACCTCCTTCGGTATATTTGCGGACCATCTTAGACACCAGAATCCAACTTTTAAGCATACCACGTGTCATTTGCTTGCACATTTCACTATAGAGATTTATATGCACGGGGGCAACATAAAACTGAAGGGAGAGCCATCGTTCAGGTTGGGGTTATTATGGCCAACTTTACACTTGGGACCTCAAAACGGTCCATTACGTCCTCCCCTTGCGGTAATAAGCTGTGTGGAAGAAGCCAATATTCCCTCACAGTCCACTCTAGTGAGCTCACATCCCAAAAGCCACTATCGTACAAACCGGGGTTCGCCGGACAGTTTTAGGGTTGACGGTAGCTTTGCCGTTATTTTAGCAGACACTTGCTGTTCGGAGGAATTCCAAGTTTTCTCTCAACATTGGATGATAGAGAAATAAGAGATAGTTTCCTCTCTTCTAATGATAACAACTTTTTTCTTCTCGGAGTTAAAATTGGAAAAGTTGCTAATTTGAACTTCAATATAGAATTCAAAACGAGGGAAATCCGCCGTGGGAGCCCGCTCATTATTTTTGGTAAGAAGTGGGTGTAAACTGATGACGAGAGTATCTGCTATTTGAGGCAACCTCACTCCTACCGTGTCTTGTCATCGAGCTGACAGATCGCTTATTACGAGCACTCAATGATGAAATAGGGGCGCGCTGAATTTGCTGCATCTACAGTTTTCTTTTTCTTTTAGTCATAGGGATCGATACAAAAGGTTGAGAGAGCAACACAAGAATATCGCAAAGGAGAAAACACTACAAGGCAATTTAAATATTTCACAATTCAAGTTCGTCGTTATTGTGGCTGCAAGTCCCTGAATTCCTTAGGGAGGACATTTATATTCCCAGTCTCATTTCGCTCGTACGTCGCAAAAATTATGGTCATTCACTTAACAAGAACACTGGCTTGGATCTTTCATTTTCTCATCTGCGTGCTAAATGCAAGGCGGAGTCCAAGGCCTGTTATAGACATTACTTATTGTCTGTCCAGGAATCTATAGCCACTGACCCTAAAGCCTTTTCGAATTATGTCAATTATCATACTGGGTGAGGACTCCTCCTCAAAGGGTGCACCTCTTTGGGACTTTCGTTGATGAACCCCACGCCATTGTCAATCTGTTTGCAAGTCATTTTTCGTCAGTTTACGAGCCCGATCAGCACCTGTCTCCTTCGATCGCTTCCCCTGACGCAATCTCACTCGGCAAACTATCGCTCTGTGTTGCTGAGGTTCGCCAGGCACTGCTTGACCTTGATCCATCCAATTGGATGGCCCTTAAGGGACCCGGTCCGGACGGCGCACAGTGGGGCAAAACGGCTGTTTTTCGGAAAAAACCCTGTAAAAACTCTACATACACCATTAAAAATCTGAAAAAAATCACACGTGGTCTTTGAGTCTCACTACGCATTGTACGTAGTCAGTGGG
Organism: Pilophorus perplexus; assembly: GCA_955831195.1. Taxonomy (NCBI): domain Eukaryota; kingdom Metazoa; phylum Arthropoda; class Insecta; order Hemiptera; family Miridae; genus Pilophorus; species Pilophorus perplexus. The sequence continues at coordinate 30,908,072 of OY037011.1, forward strand.
TCACATTCTCTGGAGCAAGACTATCTAAGACTATCTTACTTTATCTGTGATTATCTGGGCGCATTGTGGGGTCGGCTCCTGCCCCACTTGTGAGAACCAAAAATGGTTAAACACAATAAAACCCACATTTTAGTCAGTGGGTCACATTGACCGAATTCACATGGGTAAATTGACCCACCGACTCACTATAATTCCACTCCATTATGAGGTACAAAGCTGGCAATGTCACCAATCGATTATAAATAGGTATTAAATTTCATAGGATTATATATATGATATATAATATATAGGCTAGCCCGGGGTCAATTGACCTGTAGTGGGTCAATCGCAATATGCTCTAAAAGTAGAAGGTAGAATATTAAAATTTAGTTTCTGGGGTGCTGAGTAGAAGAGAGAACTCTCCAAGGTCCAAATAATTGTACACAATCTCTTGAGAAAAATTTTATATACATTTTAACTTATATATATAATTAATGAGAATAGTACTGTTTAGTCAGGGTAGTTGAATTGACTTCTGTTATACAAGATTGGACAGAAAAATGATAATAGAATGAAAGTAGTAGAAAAACAACACATGAAATCAGCCTCTGCTTGTAATATTAGTGAAAATAAAATTTATTATTTATTTAAAATTTATTTAATCTAATTTATTTAAAATTATTAAATTAAATCATCATTATTATTTATATTTATTATATTTATTTATATTTATACTTGTATTATTATATTATTTATGCTTCTATTATTATTTATATTTGTATTATTATATTTAATTTTTGTATTATTAACCACTGGGTCAGAAGTCACTAGGATCTAGTTCAATTTTATTTTCATTCAACTTCTCGCCAAATTTTTCTGAAATTGAATAATAATGATTTTTATAATTATTTGTGAATCATTCAGAGATTTGGTACAATGATAAATACTTGCTTGAACAACCTGGCTTGAGATAAGCCGTTCTACATTATTAAATAATGCACAATTTTGTTAATGACAAATCCTGATAAAATCAGCCAATTTACCTGCAACGAAACGGTCCAAATTCGCACCGTTGAGCAAAACCTCGCATAATTCGCGATACTGAATTATGAGCCCTGGCATTGTTGCGGCGACCACTTAGGATATTGAACTGACTAAATGAATGGTCTGGGAATGACATCTTATGTGAAAGGATCAAATTTTCTACCGCAAACCTCCAGCTACGGAGTAGGCACCTTACATTCGATCAAGCTCGTTTATCTCGCCGAAAGCGGCTGAATCGGCCATGTTTTTTACACAAAAATCAATCCTGCGTCCAGAATTGCAAATGATTGCAGCTGAAATTTTTACAAGAGGGTGTCTACAGTCGAAAAATTGCCCTGCCAGAGCGGAGCACGGTGGAGCATTTTTTGAAAGCTTAGAAACCCGAGATTACTCGTTAAAACACGATTAATTACTAAATGATTCAGCCCCCCATGAAGAGCATGGTATTTCAAGCGGATTGAAGGTTCTTAATTTTCTTTAATATATCAGGAACACGCCCAAAAAATTTCAGATTTCTATCTTCAAAAATGAACACACACGAATACTCCAAACTTTATGTTTATAAGTGCCTATTTTCGAAGCCTCAAAAAACTCCACATTGTACTCCTCAGTCCAAGCTGAAAATAAATTCTTCCAGGTGCTACAGGGATGCATTCTACAACTATTCAACATATATAAACCATTGGAAAAAGTTCGCAAAACTAATTTTCGTTTTTGAGGGTTTTTTCCGGCTTTGCCCCACTGTGCGGCGTGCCCTCCGTGCTTTTACCAGCTTGTGCTGCCACTCTTGCTCCCCTCTCACCGCTCTGTTCAACGCCTCTTTGGCAGCAGGGCAGTTTCCAGCCTGCTGGAACACAGCCTTGGTTACCCCTATCTTCAAGGGTGGTAGGTCTGACGTTAGCAATTACCGCCCCATCAGCTCTCTCTCGACCAATCCCAAAACCTTTGAGAAGCTTGTCGTCCAACGGATTTCCCCTGTCTTGACTTCCATCATCGCTCCTGAGCAGCATGGATTCGTGAAGGGGCGCTCAACTGTGACGAACCTGGGGCTTTTCCAGGATTTTGTGCTTGGGGCTATCGGAGGGGGTTACCAGGTCGACGTGATTTCGACTGATTTTACGAAGGCCTTTGATAAGCTTCCACACAGCGTGATTCTTCGTGTTCTGGGTGGCCTGGGGGTGTCCTTTGCTGGGATGGTTTGGCGATTAATTGTCTGATCCTGCAAGTTTTTTGCAACAACATCTCCATCGTCTCCTGGACTGAAAATGAGCATATGCATGCTTATAAGCTCGAAACCGGTCTCCAAATGATGTATTTTAACTAAATACAAAAGTTAAAAGGAAGAAGCAGAGAGGTCACTTTCATTGCCATCCGTTCTCTTGGATCAGCAACTCTGCACCATCTGGCAGTTCTCAATCTCGTTTGAGATAGGTAGTGAAGAAAGCAGGTTCCTCATGGTTGATCGCCCCCGTACATAGTATGTAGGTGACTCCACACCTACTTACTAGGTAGAGGAATTTTTCGAAGAAGATCCGTTGACTAGGCAACTTCCCTATTGAACTAAACATACAATATAGGCAATAAAACTTGTACCAGTCACTATTCTACTACTATTAGACGAGAGGTACAGTGTGAAGAGAAGTGGCTTGCCTGGACCAGAGACGACATAATATGACATATTATACTATATTATAGTCCAGTCATTAGGTGAAAAATAGAAACATATTTTGAGTTAGAAATGGTTCCTATGGTTCTCTATGTTTTTTTGGGGTGCTGAATCCGAATCTGAGGTTTGCCAACAAAATTTCGTGACGGAACATGGAGAAAAATGCAAAAAACTGAGAAATTTTCGGGTTTTCCTTGGTTTTTTGAGTATAGCTCAAAAACTATCAACTTTGTGAAAAAAACGTTCGTATCTTTATTAAATAAGATTAAATTTTCTATCGTTTGAGCGCAACCGCAGCTCTGTAGGTCCAATGGATCCCGAGATGCAGCACTTCAAAATTTGGCAATTTTTTTTTTAAAGTGCAGTTTTTAGGTTTTGAGAATCTAGCGAGCCAAATTTCGGCAGGACCCCCTCCTGTTTGTTTTAGCTTCTGAACATTCATTCGTACGTACGAAACGAATTTAAAACCAAATAAGAAACGTCCAATCTGACACAGCGCGGAGAGCGGAAGCACGTTTTTCAGAATGTTTTCGGTTGTAGCTCAGAAACTATTGGTCCGATTCCAAATTAATTTTTTTCTCGTGAAAGCTGATTAAATTCCCCGTCGCAGCTATTTCGTGTGAAATTTCGATTTGAGCTTTGCTAAGGGAGGGGCGGGCACGGCAAAAAAGTGACACATTGTGAATAAAACATACTTTGCACATTTCTGCCTATAACTTGGGAACGGTTTGTCCGATCTTACTTTTATTTTTTTTAATCAGAAAGCTTATTAAATTTTATATATGTAACGGCACATTGCATGTCTATTGAAAAAACAAAAGTGCCGTTAGAATTCGTCGAAAAGTGTGGAAACAAGAAATTTGACCATCTACGACCACGTTTTTCAGAAAACGTTCTTCTTTCCCTCCCTTATCAAAGCTCAAATCGAAATTTCACACGGAATAGCTGCGACGGGGAATTTAATCAGCTTTCACGAGAAAAAAATTAATTTGGAATCGGACCAATAGTTTCTGAGCTACAACCGAAAACGTTCTGAAAAACGTGCTTCCGCTCTCCGCGCGTTCAGATTGGACGTTTCTTATTTTGTTTTAAATTCGTTTCGTACGTACAAATGAATGTTCAGAAGCTAAAACAAACAGGAGGGGGTCCGGCCGAAATTTGGCTCGCTAGATTCTCAAAACCTAAAAATTGCACTTTTTGAGAAAATTTGCCAAATTTTGAAGTGCTGTATCTCGGGATCCATTGGACCTACAGAGCTGCGGTTGCGCTCAAACGATAGAAAATTTAATCGTCTTTAATAAAGGTAGGAACGTTTTTTTTTTTCACAAAGTTGATAGTTTGTGAGCTATACTCAAAAAACCAAGGAAAACCCGAAAATTTCTCAGTTTTTTGCATTTTTTTCCGTCACGAAATTTTGTTGGCACACCTCAGATTCGGATTCAGCACTCAAAAAAACATAGAGAACCATAGAAACCATTTATAACCCAAAATATGTTTCTATTTCACCATTTTGAGGACCTAATGACTGGACTAATAAACGAGATAAGCATGATAAGAAGTGGCCTCTCTGGACCAGAAACGAGATAAGCATGAGGAGAAGTTCAGAACTAATTGTACGTTCAACCACCTCAAGTCACTCTGGGCTGTAGATGAGCTTAGTTGCTCGAAACCGGTCCCCACGCTATAATTGTTTACCTGAATAAACAATTTAGTATTCAGCAGAGGAGACGTTCTCTCTCCCTAACCAAACTCATTGAGGAGAAGTGTCCTGCTTGAGCCATAGACGAGATATCACATGAGGAGAAGTCGCCTCCTTCGACCAGAGACAAGATAACACATGAGGAGAAGTGGCCTCTCTGGACCAGAGACGAGATATCACGAGAGGCGATATTTTGGAACTGTTTACAAATACCCTTAAAATAACAAAATTATTATATGGCAAGGTGGGTTCAATGTTCAGTTCCCACGAAGGTTTAGTCGCGAAAGGGGTAAACCATAGTTACTGAAAAAGCGATCGAGAAGCCACACGAAGCACGGATGTCCTTCTGATATGAAAAGGTAAGTCCTTCACATATGGTTCCTCTCGCTAGCTTGCTCTTTTATTATATCTCGGAATGAGAAAAGGCGAGAGCCCAGTGGGGGACGAGGTGTGTACGACTTGAATTTAGCACTGGAAACCGACTAAGAAAAGGATTTCTTCCCAGCCCTTTTCAGAGTCGGCGGTTCTGGAGGGTTGATGGAGAAGCTTACAGCCCCCAGAGGGCGATATTAAAAACTTCATATCTGCTCCGGATCTCTCCCTTATCTCAAGATATTAGTGATTCTTTGGAGGAACTTTCATTATACCCTCTTCTGTCTTTCTCGCTATCGTTTTCATCAACCAACGCCTTTGTACAAACAGAAACATTGTTTGAAACTAACGACTCATTGGAGGGCCAAGCGGTTATTATATAGACAAGAGTTGGAACACAACTGTTGGTCTTCAGGCTGAAGACTTCAGCCCAACGCATGTTTTCAGTTTTAACAGAAAAGTAGAAGTAGTAGAAGAAGACCGTTTCTGGGCGTTGTGTAGTTGTATCATTGCGCCAAAAATGACAAGCAAGAACCACAATAAGATTCATATGCTCACAACGGAATGACACCTTTGTCTTCGAGTTGAAGTTTGTACACAATATTTACGCGCAGTATTTCACGCGTTCGATTCCGATGGCGGAGGCTTCCATTCAGAAAGTGAGCGAGTGGAAAACAAATATACAGACCTACCCCTCCCACCCATCCCACACACAATAAGCTGGATTCACTGAGATAGGTCCCACGTCGCGGTTAAAGGAACGCAGCCCGAAAATACTGAGAAACGGAGGTGATTTAACGGGGAGAATAATAGGGAAATGCCAACAGGCGGGTTGAAATGGCCGGGGAAAGAGCGTTACAGAGAAAAACGTCGGGCGGGGTTTACAACAACTTGGGGGAGAAGGAAGACAAGGGAAAAGAAGATAAACTCTAGCAGTGGGAAAAAGGTTGCGAGGGCCGGGAAATTCGAAAAGCATCCAGCACTTCCACAACGCACGAGATTCGTTGGAGTTAAATTATCACTAACTAGCAAGATATATTTTAAACCACTCAGCAGGAAATCCCGTAACGTAGTAGTTACCCAATTACGTCAGGGTGGACGGAGAGATTTAAACAATCCAGACCCGAACCTGTGGTGGTAACCACTTACTCCAATTCCAATCATAATGATATTGACTCGAACATTATGTTTTCTTGAGGGCAGTTTGGATTCCGAAGGGGACTGAGTACATCAACGGCTGCGTTTGTATGGGTGTCCTGGAGGCATTTTAGAATAGGCAGCTTGCCTCAGCACGTCTATTCGACCTGGATTTCGACTTGGTGCACGATTTAATGCTGCGCAAGCTGCAATACTACCGGTTTGACCCGCTTGCTTTGTAGTCTTTCAAGAGCTACCTGGAGGGCTCATCCCAGGCGGTTTCATATGATGGCCAAGAGTCGGCGGAGGTTATACCGTGCGGCGTTAACAGGGAAGTGTTTGGGTCCCTGCTGTTCAACGATTTGGCCTATCAGTTCCCGCAGACGGATCGCATCTTCCTTTTTGCTGACGACATCTCGGCGCTCGCTTCGGGGCTCTCTCGGGGTGTTCTGCAGCGGAGGGTTTAGGCCATGTCGTCGGTCATCGAGTCTTGGTGTTCTGCAATGTGGGGAAGACTCAGGTCTTTGATTTCAGTCTGGTGCGTCGAGCCGACCAATCAGCAAATCTGCTTGGCTTGATGGTCGATAGTAGGCTCACATGGGGTTCCCACATTGATCACCTTATAGATATTATCTAAGTTGTCATCGACGTTGTTCATGGTGAGAAGGTTGGCCCCGATCGTCTCACAGGACATACTGCGTCCTGCAATGGGAAAATTCGTGCCACGCTGGTAAGGTTTTCTTATTGCAACAAAATAATAAGAAGAATCATGAAGGGCCTATCGTGGCGCGAGTCCTGTGGGGGACTTACAGAGATGTCGGCGTTCTGACACTCCCCAGCATCAGATTCTATACCTACTCTGTCGCTGCTCAAATACGTGCATCATAATGCATCGGCTTTCTAGACTGGATCTGCTGTCCTTTCCTCTGCTACTCGTGGAAGGAACGATGTTGCCCCTCCTTTCACAGGACTCGCCATAACCCAGAGAACCAGCCCAACTCATATTGGACCCTTTTGGTTTATTATTCTTGGAATAATACACCTATGTTTTCGGGACGGGGGTCGAGGACTCCGATCGGCCTCAAAATTTGACATTATCCGTTTCAAGAGGTCTACATTCTAAATCCGAAATGTCCGTCCGCCGTCCAGGCCGTTTTGGGCAGTAGGAATTTTTTTTTAAATCTGAAATTTTGACAAAATACTTGGTTTACCATCTAGTTGTGCCCGCAAGGTTTTCAGTCCGATCGCCCAAACCCGTGGTGCGCTACGGGGTTAAAATGGGGCTACGGAAGGGTTTTTTTTTTAAGGCTTTTAGCTATGCGATCGAGTTAGGTGCCGTTTTCGAAGTATTTTTGGACGTAGAATTCATTTTTGGGGGTCCCGGAACGATCCGATTTCACTGTGTCGATTTATAGGGCTTTCATGGGGCTAAAAATGGGATTTTTGAAGGATCCCAGGAGGTTAAATATTTTTCGAGTAAAAAATAAAGAATTTTTGAAAAAAAATAAAAAAAAATAAAAAATCCCAAAAAACAAAAAAATTTGAGATAAAATCCAACAAAAAAAAATTTTTTTAATTTTTTTCATTGACAGAATTAAATTTCTGTGCAAGTAACCTATATCAAAGAATAATAAACCCTTGTGTAAAATTTGCAACTTTTTTTTTTTACCGCCAGCTTCCACAGAACCTCAAGTCCCTTTCCCCCAAGATATTCCAAATTGTTGTGAAGAAGGTTTTGACCCGGGCCGAGCTGTGTAGGATCAAAGAGTTCTCTGACGTGGATCGATGGAGTGCGATCTCTACTTAATTTTTTTTTCTTCTTCTTCTTTTTTTCATTGTTTGGCTTTTGATATGATATTATTACCTTGTTTAGGCATGTGCAAATAAAACGTGATTGATTGATTGATTGATTTATGACTAGCAACAACTGAAAAAAAAAAAAAAAAAAAAAAAACAGCAAACACTGTCGTTAGCCTCATTATGCAGCATCATTAGGTACTTTGATTTTTAAGTACAATACAGGAAAACAGAAAATTTCTTTATGTGCGTTAATTTTCCTTGGAGAAATTGACTAGCATAGTTACCATGTGTACAATATTAACTTATCCAGTGAAAAATACTGCACAAAATACATCATGTAATTTATACCCCTAGACCCAGTACATACCTATATTATACTAGATTTAGGTAAAATTACACTTCCCTGCAGAAATCAATCATGTTCGGTCGTCTATCAGCTTTCAGCTGAATTAAATTTTAATTTGCGTACCTATACTCAAAACATCCACGAATTAAGTAGACACGGTGATAACTGATATAGTTACTGTACAATAAGAAGGGTAAAGTTGTCCCTAAGTGTATACTGAGTTGGGTGATCTTTGTACGGGGTAGATCTTTTGACACATTTTTATTCATTCGCCAGAGCAGTAAAGAAATGACATTCTCGTGAACGTGTCAACCGCGACAGGTTATGAAAAATGATGGCCCTCCCTTCCAACCGTATATGTGCGGGAAAAGGGAGAGTCACCTGTTTTGCATCTCATTACAATATTTACATGCATGTAATATCCGAAACGTGCCCTTGCTTAATCCAAAAGTTACTCTTTCCTCTTCACAAGAAAAGTTTGACGAAGGTCGGCTGGCAGGAGGAAGGAGGGAGATGTAATTTGCTACAGCTGCACACAGCGCAGTCTGGGGGTTAGGAGGGGACGAAGAGAGCCCGCATCTTATTGAACTTATACCAACCCAGAGCTTCTGGCAAGTCAGCAACCCTGATGCGTACTATCACTCTTGCAGGGAATTCGCTGCTAGGGACATCGCGTTGCATGTTGATAATCAATATCAATGGTCATTAGTTCATTGTAGGGGCACGGTTCTCGTAAAAGGGTGATTTAAAGTAATCCAAAATATATTTTTTTTTTTTAAATCGGCGAAATCGCACGACGACGCATAGCTGGCCGCATGGTCGAAATGGTCGCATAGCTTAAAATCGAGACGCCCTTAATGTCTGAGTACACTGACGTTCCTAGCTTTACACGAAGACGGCGAGCCCCTGGAAACATTATTATTGTAATTGGTATGGCTATGGCGCTTCGCTCGGCCAACCACGTTTTCGGGAAGGGGGGCTTGCTTCTCTCGCACATGTGAATAATACGACAAGACTTGACATAAATTAGTGATGTGGTAGGATACAGAGGAATAAAGATAGGAAGAGTTGCGCAGATTTGCACTCATCGAAAATTGGGCGTATGGAACGTAAAATTGGTCGAGAAATCCAAATTCGCAAAAAAATGTAGGGGGTCCCAATTGAAATAAAAAAGTTGGGCGCAAGTGCGCACATTTGCGCGAATTTTGAGAGGATCTCACCCCCCCCCCCCCCCCCCCCCCCTCAAAAGTAAGGAAGGTGAGGGATCCCGAGAAGGTAGAGTTCCAGAGGAGAAGGCTTGTGACATACATACATAGCCACAGAGACGTTTTGAATTAGTGGTTTAGACTAGCACTCAGACATAAAGCCTCGCTTCGCTCGGCCGACCACTTTCTCCGGCAGAAGGCCTCGCTTCGCTCGGCTGGGGAATAGAGAGGGAAATCGTCTTCCCACACACCAGAATATAATATATTATCCGAAATTAGCGTATTACCTGTTTCCGAGGTCCCTGACAGCGTCCCCTCACAAAGGACACGCGCCGGATCTCTGGAAATCGTTCAAATTAAACTCGCCATCTAAATTCGCTCATCATCGGAACTCATTATATTCGGGAATTCGGATCAATAGGTAGGATACGGAGGAAACCCCATTTCAATCGGACCATTCACAACAAAGATACAAATAGTTGCACGAATTTGCGCGCGCCAACAATTTGGGTTCTCAACCCCCCTATTGGTATAGTTAAACGGTTCACCAAACCCGTAGAAAAAAACGATGCAAATTTTACACAAGGGTTTATTATTATTTGATATTGGTTAGTTGCGCAAAAATTATTTTTGTTTCAAAAGAAAAAATGTTGGAAAAAAAAATTTTTGGATTTTTTTTTTCAAAAAAATATTTTTTGGATTTTTTTTTTCAAAAAAATATTTTTTGGATTTTTTTTCAAAAATTTTTAATTCTTTACTCGAAAAATATTTAACCTCCTGGGATCCTTCAAAAATCCTATTTTCAGCCCCATGAAAGCCCTATAAATCGCAACAGTGAAATCGGATCGCTGCGGGACCCCAAAAAATGGATTCTACGTCCAAAAATACTTCGAAAACGACACCTGACTCGATCCCATAGCCAAAAGGCTTCAAAAACCACCTTCTGTAGCCCCATTTTAGCCTCATAACGCCCCACGGGTTTGGGCGATCGGGCTGAAAACCTTGCGGGCACAACTAGATGGTAAACCGAGTATTTTGTCAAAATTTCAGATTTTTAAAAAAATTCCTACTGCCCAAAACGGCCTGGACGGCGGACGGACATTTCGGTTTTGGAATCTAGACCACTTGAAACGGATAATGTCAAATTTTGAGGCCGATCGGAGTCGTCGACTCCCGTGGCGAAAACATAGGAGTATTATTCCAAGAATAATAAACCAAAATCGCCGTATTTTTATCGCTCACCATTTCGTAGGAGTAGGCTCTTGACATACCCAGCCACCCAGCCAGCCGCAGACACGGTGAGAATATGACACTGAGAACACTCAGACACAAGGCCTGGCTTCGCTCGGCCGACCACTTAATAAGGGAGAAGACCTCGCTTCGCTCGGCCAACCGCTTTATTTATCGATGTTTCAACAGCTTGACATGAAGAGCATTCGACATGCATTCATGAAGAGACGTTTTAAGCATCTAACTTGCAAGATGAAAATCTCACTTTCTCTCAACCACAACCAATTGACCATCTTATTAAAATTTAATAGGACGCTTGACACAAATTTTGTAACAAGCGTCAGTCGAGTGATCCATATTTCTGCAAACGTTTGACAGAACGAGCCCTGTGGCTTGCGGGGAGCTTTCCCTATCGCGTGTGTTCTCAAGATCTGACGGTTAGAATCACCGCACTATCAGCTGTTTCCACCTTAGTGAAGAGTCAGGAAGAACCACGAAAATACCCATCACAAGTCAACTGTGTCCACCCCTCGTTCCTTCCGATCAATGGACCACTCAAGCTCGGAAGAAAGCAATAATTTGCGGGAATGGGGTTGCAGATGTTAGATACACATAAGGGCCCAACCCCGGATATAAGAAAATGATAAGGGATGACGTGGCCGTGCCCTTAATAACAGGATAATCTGATGTGCCGTGGAAAGAAGAAATGTAGCGAGAGGGAAGTGGGGTGACTCAGTGCCCTTCTGCCACCGAATTGGATTTGTGCTTGCGAGCGGGTGACAAGAGAGCTTACAAAGGCCGCTTTCACACGCTCCGTACAGCCTCAGGGCGGATATTGCAGGGCTCGCGATACAATACGACCTCTCACCCCCTGCACCGTCCCACCCATCACTCGCACCAACCACGTCCGACTTCATTTACACCGTTTCCTAAACACTTTTCCTTCTTACTTCAACATTTTCCTCTTATATCTCCCGGGGAGCTATTCATCTCGAATGAACGAGAAGAAATATTACACAAAATAAATATCCCGGAGGAGCTTTCCCAACTCTTTATATCACTCCCAGCAGGGTGTTATATAGAGCAAAAAAAAAAAAAAAAAAAATCTCTTACCCCAAAGATATGATTAAACACCATTCGAAAAATTGACTTGTCAACGTCCAATAAATTCATTAAAGATCATTCTCAGGAAAAAGTGGTAAACGAAGAAAAAAAATTATTTTCAAATAATATTTAAAAAACGCTGCAAATTTTACACAAGGGTTTATTATTCTGTGATATAGGTTACTTGTACAGACATTTAATTCTGTCAATAAAAAAAATTAAAAAAAATTTTTTTTGGATTTTTATATTTCAAAAAAAATTTTTTGGGGGGGGATTTTTTTTCTAAAATGTGTTTTTTCAAAAATTCTTTAATTTTTACTCGAAAAATATTTAACTTCTTGGGATCCTTCAAAAATCCCATTTTTAGCCCCATGAAAGCCCTATAGAACGCCACAGTGAAATCGGATCGTTCCGGGACCCCCAAAAATGGATTCTACGTCCAAAAATACTTCGAAAACGACACCTAACTCGATCCCATAGCTAAAAGCCTTCAAAACACCCCTCCTGTAGCCCCATTTTAGCCCCATAGCGCCCCACGGGTTTGGGCGATCGGACTGAAAACCTTGCGGGCACAACTAGATGGTAAACCAAGTATTTTGCCAAAATTTCAGATTTTTTAAAAAATTCCTACTGCCAAAAACGGCCCGGACGGCGGACGGCGTACGGCGGACGGCGGACGGACATTTCGGATTTTGAATGTAGACCTCTTGAAACGGATAATGTCAAATTTTGAGGCCGATCGGAGTCGTCGACCCGCGTCGCGAAAACATAGGTGTATTATTCCAAGAATAATAAACCAAAAGGGAAATTAAACGATGTAAAAGTGTTTGTTACTCATCAACAAACACAGGAAGAATGGTGGTTGAGTTTTTAAAGCTATTTTTCGCATATAATAATGTCCCTGGAGTTGACAGTCTCCGATAGTGGACGAATTTTTGTTTTTACCCAATAAACCATCAAATTGAAAACGGTTTTCAAAGCTTCAATGCCTCTTCAGCTTCAACTAAACAACATGCAAGATGACATGATTATTTAAATGAACATATTTACCAAAATTTGAGGTAAGACAGAGTTGGACAGTGAACTCGACGAAGCATGCTACTGAACACACAAGGAGTAACCAGCTTTATTTTCCGGTTGCTGTTATAACCAAATGAAGAGGTTACATATTCTTCTTCCACTTTCACCTTTCATGAAGAACACAACGGCATTTTCAATATCCTTTCTTCATGATCTTTAAATGTCCCCGGAGTGGAAAAAAGCAGGGATAGACTTTCCGCCCAAATTTTTCATTATTGTTTTCGGAAAATGACATTTTATGCATGCTCATGCCGTTACTAGTGTTGTCAATTCCTACCACACTGTCGCGATTTTTTCATTCCAAAATTGAGGTTCTGCAGAATTCTTTCCTCTGTGTACAAAGGAAAAGGACGTCGACGGAGTGGACATTTGGTGCCTAAATCTGGGTATAACTTCTGCTAAACATCAGTTTTGGTACGTACTTCAGGTGCCAAATGCTTATCTACCTACAATTTTGAACGTCTAATCAATTTTGCTTGTCAGGTAAAAATCAGGGGGACAGCGTTTACCACTTTTTCCTGAGAATGACCCTAAAATGAAAGATGTCTTTTGGTATATTATTCTTGGAATAATACCCCTATGTTTTCGCGACGGGGGTCGACGACTCCGATCGGCCTTAAAATTTGACATTATCCGTTTCAAGAGGTCTACATCAAAATCCGAAATGTCCGTCCGCCGTCCGAGCCGTTTTGGGCAGTAGGAATTTTTTTTTAAATCTGAAATTTCGACAAAATACTTGGTTTACCATCTAGTTGTATGTATACACCTAGTTGTATTACATCTAGTTGTATTACAACTTATCTACCTACAAGGTTTTCAGGTATACCCGCAAGGTTTTCAGTCCGATCGCCCAAACCCGTGGGGCGCTATGGGGCTAAAATGGGGCTACGGGAGGGTTTTTTTGAAGGCTTTTGGCTATGGGATCGAGTTAGGTGTCGTTTTCGAGGTATTTTTGGACGTAGAATACATTTTTTTGGGGTCCCGGAACGATCCGATTTCACTGTTGCGATCTGTAGGGCTTTCATGGGGCTAAAAATGGGATTTTTGAAGGATCCCAGGAGGTTAAGTATTTTTCGAGTAAAGAATAAAGAATGTTTGAAAAAACTATTTTTCTGAAAAAAAAAAATCCAAAAAATCCAAAAAATATCATTAGAAAAAAAATCCAAAAATATCATTAGAAAAAAAATCCAAAAAATTTGTTTTTCCCAAATTATTTTCTTTTGACACAGAAATAATTTTTGCACAAGTAACCTATATCAAAGAATAATGAACCCTTGTGTAAAATTTGCAGCGTTTTTCGTTTCCTCCACGGATTGACACGTTTCAAGTTTTTAGTACCATTTGAGACATTAATTAGTCAACGAATTTTTCGAATATACCTATACAGTAAAAAGTACCTTGTCTTAGGAAATATTGTTCAACACGGTGAAAATTCGGCCCCTCGATGCTTTACATTACTCCTGACCGTTCATTAATTAGTTTCTAGAAAGGGGTTCAGAAAGGCTACCTTCACCCGCTCCGAGAGCCTTGTCAATTTACGGTTTTACGCATTCATTACAATAATTGGCTTTAGCTTACCCGCAAATTACCCTTTTGAAGTCTAATTGGTAATTAAAAAGTTCCAAGGCAGCCATGATTGTCTTCCGAATGGATCCATTGTTATCGCATCTGCAGTGAAGATTCCTTGTCCTAGAATTCTCATTTGTCTCTCCTGTTTTATTCACATGCGGCCATTACTTGATTACTCAAGAGTGAGATTTTAGCAGTGAGGTAAAGCTTTGCGACCTATCTCTTTAAATAAATAAATCAATGAATCTTTATTGCCATAACATCGATATAAATAAGAGAGATAGGGCAAACGTCGGAAGGAAACAAATCATCGTGTGTCGAACGCCCACATTGTAGTAATATTTATCGATCAAAAAGACTTTGAGGGATTTCTTGAATTGGCTGAACGGGGAATAAAATTTCTGCGCGGGTGAAATGGTTTCTGACAGATATCACGTTGTAGCGGGTCGATTTCTTGGAATATTCCTGATTGTTTTTCGATACCTACACGGAGTTGTGATTGGTACGATCTCGCGTTGAACGATCAAAACGGTCCTCGACAAACCTGTCGCGATGTCTCAAGAAGAAGAGCACGGCCTCCAGGATCCAAACAGACGGGAGAGTTAGACCCAGACAGAGTTGGGCAGAAAGAAAATTCTAGCAGTGTAGGTAATGTGGGACCTCGGAAAATTAATAATTAATAATTATTATGCGTCCAAAATTACAGGTGTACCCATTGTTACAAGAATAATAAAACCAAATCGCGGATTCTCATTGAAAACCCGGCGTATCTTACTACCAGTAAGCGAATGAAAAGCGTGGCTCGGGTTTGTCACAACTGCCCCAACCCTGTGTGTAGTAGGTATCCCAACAACCCTGGAAGGGTGCTAGTTTTGCAGTTTAATTGCCAATTACGGCCAACTCCTATCAAACAATCAATGAAGTTTCTTAGTTCCGAACCAATTTCTCAGCCCTTCTTGTTTGTCAAAAGGGCTAAGATAACACCACGAGCCCCTCGCGTTAATCATACATATATCTAACTGTAGTTCCTATAGATCGTTAAGGTAGTTGAATGGTTCTCATTTCGCAATAATGTAATTTAGTTTTTTTTTCTTCGACGTCTAAAAAACGGGTTTTTGAAGATTGCTGAGAGTAAAAATGTAGTAATTAATTAAAATGTATTATATCTTCTTCTTCGAGTGCCATACCTGCTAACGGGAGTAGGCAACTTCTGTTGAGCGTGTTGAACAGTTATTACAGAAGAAGTAGGGACCTAGGTTAATGCAGGTTCCGAACGACAAATGCGAGGGGCTTTCCTGGGTAAGATACTCTCGGTGGTTTGCCATTTCCTTCTGAGAGGTGATTATCATAATATATGCTGATAATCACTTCTCAGAAGGAAATGGCAAACCACCGAGAGTACTTATATATGGAAGATGTCCAGCGGCTGCTGTATTCGAACCTTTGACACAGCAAACCAAAGCTCAAACCACTGAGCAACTGTTAACCACATAAGATATATAATATATATTGGCATTTGGGTCGCCACAAGGCAGATATTATCTGCCTTGTGGCGACCCAAATGCGCGGCGACCTGATAGCTGGGTTTGTATATGAAATGCGCACATCGGTGCTGGCGACCCAGGAGCTGGATTTTACGTAACAAAGCGACTGATAGCTTGGATCCTAAAGCTATTACCCTATAATATATGATATTATCACCCTACTGTACTATTTACACTAAGTGTAACCAGTCTTGTTCTACTCTGGTAGTACACGATGAAATAATAAATTATTTACCTACCAGGAATATCAGAGGTCCAATGATTTTGTATTTTTTTCAAGTTGTAAAAGCAATTATAGTTATGTCATTTCATCAGGAATGAGCACAGCGGATTTCTCCGAAAAGGAAAATTCGAGAGAAATTCATCACGGCTAATGCTCGGCGTTTTCAATTTCCCTCCAGTCATGAAACATTGATTGGGAAAACATGGTAGGCCAACACAACTAAAAAAAGGTTTGTAAATGAGATGTTTGACCTATTCATGGATGTAGCCCCGAGGTGGTGGTGATGGTTGAAAGGGATTGAATAGGAAGAAGAGAGGAGGTGGAGGAGGGGGCGGGAAAAAGCGAATTGCTCCCCTTTGAAAAGGCTCTTGAATGTCTTCACCGTCTCTCTCCCTGGGCGCACCCTAGAATACACACACTCAAGAATCCACTACAAACCCCAAGTCCAAGCCCTACAACGCAAAAATAAATCCAACCGCTAATCCCAAAATCAAGCATTGTTTTAGAGTTGAAATAGGAGTGGATAGGTAAGTAAGTTGTATGAGATAAACATTTTTAGCCCATCCAAAGTGAGCAATAATTATAATGATAATGATAATCGTTGAAATCACGTACTTCTGTGTCAGCTCATTCTTTCATAGTAGTCACCAGGTATTTTTCTCAACGGTTTTATACGTATTTTAAGGTTGCTGAACACGAATCCGAAGCTTCCCAACAAAATTTCTGGGACGCTCACCGTCAAAATCGCAAAAAAACCTCGAAATCTCGGCACTTTTTTCGGTTTTTCACGGATAACTTTTAAAGGGAGCGTTATGGGTGAAACTTATGTATAAAGTAACTTAAAGAGTACAAAATGCTGCGTCGAATGAGCTACCTTAAAGTTGAAATTGACCCAGCCGTAAGGGCACGGCGGGACGTCAAAAACTGTCGATTTTTTCCAACTTTGCGAAAAATCAAGATAACTTCAACTTTGAATGCCTGCTGCTCAAAAATGTCTATGTACAATGTAAATGTAAAGGCGGCTACGTGGTCTTCCGCCTACCGAGCGCTGGAGGATCCAACACCAGGCGTCTTTTAGGGGCTGTATCTCGGAAACGAAAAATCGGACAGAGCTCGGTATGAGCTCAAAATGTCGCAAATTTAATCTACTTTGAAAAGTCTGTTCGTGGTCTCTTCGATAAACCGCTTACTCATTGAGCTATTATCAAAAAACCAAAAACGGTGAAAAAAAATCGGGGTTTTTCGGCTACCACGTCGCTTCCACACGCATTTCGTACTCTCAAATCTGGATTCTAACTCCCAGCAGAGGCCCTAACAACATATCACAAATAGCTACTACCTCAATTAATGTTCCAGGTCGACCTGTTTTGCGTAAGGTTCTATAAGACTGGACAAGCAGCCGCTCGCTCAGGAGTGTTTCCAAAAAGTTTGACCAAAAGTAACATTTGTGCTCACTGAACGCAGAATTAGATGCTCTACAACGTCCATTCAGCAGGCATTCAAAGTTGATGTCATCTTGATTTTTCGCAAAGTTGGAAAAGATTTACATTTTTTGGCGGCCCGTCGCGCCCTTACGGCTGCGTCAATTTTAACTTTAAGGTAGCTCATTCGACGCAGCATTTTGTGCTCTTTAATTTACTTTATAGATAATTTTCACCTGTAACGCTCCCTTTCAAAGTTATCCGTGAAAAACCGAAATAAGTGCCGACATTTCGAGATTTTTTTGCGATTTTGAAGTTGGTTGCGAAGCTTTGGATTCGTGTTCAGCACCCCAAAAAAACAATTTAAACCCGTTGAGAAAAATTCTACACCTCTCTTTGTATCGATCATCCCTTCTGAGGCACCTGGTGACTGGAGAGCCACAATGATGTACGATAAAACTAAGTACCTACTAAATAGAACTGAGCAATGAAACATCTTCTCATTCAAAAAGGACAGATAAAGGCTTGATAAACGTATACGGCTTTCTACAGAAAACGCCCAAGTTTCAAGTAATGAAACTACTATTGTAATAAAACACGATTATGACTTCATTCGGTGCTGTACAATCACAACATCATCGCTCAAGCCTTCAACGCCGTTCTAAAACCCAGGTTAATTTCAGAGTCTTTTGCAAGGGAACATGAAAAGGCTGTTTTAAATACATCCCCTGAATGGGGACTATGAGAGTAAAAGAAAGTAAAAGGGGGTTGGCCGCAGCTCTTTTCGTCTAACGGCTTTCATGTTATGAAACAAGAACGATGAAGCCGCAAACAGCTTAGAAAAAGAGCGATTAGCGTACAGAAATAATGGCAGATAATTACGGCCATTTTATCCCTGAATACAAGTCCGTAAAATATTACGCACGTCAGAAGGACCGGGAACTTAATGTTTGTTCAACTCTGTCATTTTCAGCGTCAACATCTTAAATTAAAGGTTTCTCCAAACGAAATGACCTTCTCCGCCCTTATTTATTCGTAAAGTCATTATTGAAATAAAGTTTGGGCCGGAGTTCATGGAGGCGGAAAAAGGTTTTAGGCAGAGAAGGGCGGGGTGTGACGGCAACGTGACTGTACTGGTAGCGCTGAAAGTTGGCCGGGGCGGCATGAGAGTTTTCTGGGCAAACGTTTTCATCAGTTTCGTTCGTATTTCTACTGTTCAAGTAACTTGAGGGCTTGCGGGGGTCAAATCACCGCCGCCAAATGATTAATTCCGCAGCCAATTATTAAGAAAGTTTCAAGCAATATGAAGAAATTGAAAGCGACGATCCCGTTCCTGGAGGATTCTCCAAAGCGAACCGATAATGCAGATAGAAAACAATATTAATACGAATGTGAGCAGTTTATTAACTGTGGTAGTTAAAACAAATTCGTTTATGACCGAAAGAATTGGTATTTACAATTTTAATAACAATTAGGCCAGTCAAATCTAAACCACAAATTCTCAACGCGTCTGCATGTTTGTCAAAGCCCCTTCCTAAACGGTAAATTATAAAAATACTGCGATTTTTTCTGCGGGTTCGGGATCCCGTTTAGGTGTTTTTAGGGGGGTTGAGCTTCCCCTGAGATGCGCGCAAATAGGCGCATTTGCGCCCAACTTTCTTATTTTAAATGTGAACCCGTAAATGTTTTGGCGAATTTGGATTCCTCGATCAATTTTACATCCGATACGCGCATTGAGCGAAATTTTCGATGAGCGCAAATCCGCCCAACTATTCGTATCTTCGTTGTTAATGGTCCGATTGAGTCGGCGTTTCCTCCATATCCTGCCTAGAGATCCGAATTTTAATACGAAATACATCGATGAACGAATTCCAACCGATGAGCGAATGTGTCGCCCTCTGGCGATTTTAATTTGAACGATTTGAAGAGATCCAGCGCGCGTTAGCAGTGTGGCTTGGGACGGTGCCAGGGACCTCGGAAGGATGGAGAGAACGGGAGAACAGAGGGTGCCAGGGACCTTGGAAACAATTGCAAATTTCGGCAAAAACGTCTTTTTTCTCACATTTTTCCCTAAAACTCAGGAACCGTTACTCCGACCTTAATTCTCTTTTTTATGGTGATTAAATTTTATATAAGGAACGGTACATTGCATTTCTGTTGAGACAGCGGAGGTGCCATTACTATTCAACGGAAAGGGCTGTTGCCACAATTTGCAATTGCTTTGCCAGGCCTGCACCTCTCTTATTTAAGCTCAAATCAAATTTTCACACGGAATAGCTGCGATAGGACATTTAATCAGCTTTCACGAGAAAAAAATTAATTTGGAATGTGGCCAATTGTTTCTGAGCTACAGCCGGGAACGTTCTGAAAAACGTGGTTTTCCGGTTACCGAGCGGTGGACTTTTTTTTTGAAAGAGTCGCCCATTTTCAGTTGACTGCATTTCCACAACCAATGGACCAATGGATGTTTCCTAACGTGGAATTTAATTCTCTACAAGAATGATTAAATGGCATTTTTTGATTGGGTACGCTGTTTTTGGCATAGAGGCTTTGAAATGTGACCAAATGGTTAAATTTCGAGTTTTTCGAAAAAAGTGACCATTTTTTGAAAAGCTGTATCTCGGAAACTATTAGACCTACAGAGCTGCGGTTGGTCTCAAAAGTTAGAAAATTTTGTCTTCTTTGAAAAAGGTACGAGAAATTATTTCTGTAGGATGCACCCCTACGGAGATATAAGCCAAAATCCAAAAAAAGTCCGAAAGTTTGAAGTTTTTCGAAGCTGCAAACTTGACTACTAGGAGTGATCATAACATAAAAAAAAAAAACCAACAATTAGAACTAGCCGTTGTCGTGCGATATTAATGTACAATTTGAATGGCCTATATTAAGGTTATCATTAAATGAATTTTAAGAATGATTGGTGAAATGAAGTTTTAATGATGAACAAATTATTTAGCTACTGGAAACCTCATTCACATCCCTACAAATGTTCAGAATCCATTACTAAATTAGGTGATTTTATATTAGACATACAATGTCATGGCTTCAATGATAGGTACTTACCATAGTACATTAGTGCAATATTTTATGTAGGAAGTAATAAGATGAATGCCCCAGGGTGGTGACCCCGGGTGACCTGGATCAATGAATCTCAGTAAAGGGTCACTCATTTCATCTATAGTAGAAAAGTAGGCTCCGTTCAATAGTGTAATTCGACTATCGAATACCCGCCGGTAAATTTGAATCTTCTGTGACCATTTGTTAGACCCAGTCAAATATATTGAACACATACGAGGAATTCGTGAGGTAAATGAAACCAAATCCTCCGTTTTGAGGAAATTTTAATCAGCCTTTTCCTGATTTCCGAGTAGTCCAGTTCCTACATCGGTGCTGGAAGAAGGTGGGGTAGTTCTGATTTTTTGGTATATTGTCAGGACCCATGCGAGTAGTCTTTGACCAAGTTATCAATTAAAACAACCTTGTGGCGTCTTCGGCGTTAGCGAAAAACTACGATTTGTTTGGCCATTTTTCAGATTTCGCTAAAAACGTCGGTGAAGAAAGCATCTCACGACGAGAGGCACTTTATTCATTCTTAATCAAGACAATATTTTCTAAGATTTGAGACCAATCGCAGCTCTCTACAGTAAATAGTTTCCGAGATACAGGTTGTTGAAAAAAGGCAATTTTTTTCCAAAATGTGCAAATTTTACGAAAAAGCGATTTTTCGTGTTAAATATCGCCTGGAATATTCATCCTACCGAAAAGTACTAGGAAATGAACTTTTATTACATTTAATTTGAGACCATCCGGAGGTCTGTAACTTAATTAGTTTCTGAGATAATGACGAATAACCGAAAACTGTCGTAAGTGGGTTTTGGTGGAAATAAAAGGAAAGCCTTTGTACATGTAACGAAACGCTTTTATTACAATAAGATAGTAATTAACTTACAAAAATTAAATGTAAACGGTTACCACTAAGTGTCATTAATATTACTAATTTTCTGTACAGTTTACCGTTACTCCATACCGTTTTCAATTGAGTATTTACAAAAAGAATTAAATGATAAAATTACAAGTGTACCGTTTACACTTACTATGTATATACAATTTTCAATAAAGAATTATTAAGTAGCTCGCTACACCAACTATGTGGCAAACCACTTTGGGCTAAATGTTTCGGTCGTATTTGATGGCTACCCTGAAGATGTACATGTACAAAGGCTTTCCTTTTATTTCTCCCAAAACCCACTTACGACATTTTTCGGTTATTCGTCATTATCTCAGAAACTGGTGAAGATACAGACCTCCGGTTTGTCTCAAATTACAGCTAATTAAATGTACTAAAAGTTTCTTTCTTATGACTTTTTGGTAGGATGCATATTTCAGGCAATATTTAACAAAACCAATAACTTTTTCGTAAAATTTGCACATTTTGGAAAAAATTGCCATTTTTCAACAACCTGTATCTCGGAAACTATTTACTGTAGAGAGCTGCGGGTGGTCTCAAATCTTAGCAACTATTGTCTAGTTTAAGAATGAATACAGTGCCTTTGGTCGTAAAACGCTTCCTTCACCAACGTTTTTAGCAAAATCTGAAAAATGGCCGAAAAAATCGTAGTTTTTCGCTAATGCCGAAGGCGGCACAAGGTTTTTTTAATTGATATTTTGGTCAAAGACCTCTCGCAAGGGTCCTAACAACATACCAAAAAATCAAACCTACCCCACCTTTTTCCAGCACGACCCCCTTCTTTTCAAGTACAAAGGAATAGGTAAATTATAAATTACTACAGACGTTCCTATCTCGTATCAGTGAATGTGTGTTCACATCATGCACATTCAACAATAATTGCTCCATCTAATAAGAATTGCATTTTATTGTCGTAAACTTTGTAATTTACGAAGGAAACAGGCCTGCACGATAGAGACGAACCGCAGTGAACGCGGTAGCTTCTCAATTACTAAATGAGAGAGTGATAGATACAGCTGAAACCTGCCACATGTTTCAATTCGGGATGCAGGTGGCTCCTCCTTGCCGGAATATTACTTTGGGAAGATCTGGCAAAGCCTGAATTGGGGATCAACGAGGAGGGCAAAACACGGTGGAATGAGGTTCAGAAATACCGAGTCCGAGGGCAAACATCATCCGTTACAGGCCTAACATCTACATCCGGATCGTTATGCTTCCTCCATTTCCATTAGAAGGGATTCAAGCCCATCCTCGGACGTAGGATTAATTAAGACTAAGAACTAATGGACACATAAACGGAGTCTAAATCATTATATGAATATTACATTAGGGGTCGTGCTAGCTTACACAGCTTGTCCCTCCTCAGTTCGCCCTTTCCAGTCTGAGCTCGAAACTACTTCCTGCCAGCCATCTGATCTCCACTCGACAACCATTACTCCCAAGCGCCCGCGGCTCCTATTAAAAAAAAAAAAAAAAAACCCTTTTCCAAAAGAAAAAAGTGGTTTTTGCTCGCTCGCGCGATGCATGTAAAAATTGCTTCGTTTACCAACCATTACTCCTGCAAGCGACAATTACAAAACCCCGGGAATGATGAAAAGTCCCCCTTTTATGAATGGATATTGGGGGGAAACTCTAGGTACCCACTCTGTCCAATCGATGTTCTTCCTGCTAACGCAGGTTTGGGGATCCGACGCTCTCTACCATATTGCTATATTGATTAACATTGTATAAGTTTATTTTCATTTCAGGCCTGCCAATATTTCACAATAATTGTGAAATAATTATTATATCATAAATATTATTATGATACCTTGTTGATTGTTCTTAATCATTCATTGGTAATTGTGTAAGTACCTACTATTTGACATTTATTTATTTATTTATTTCCATTACAAGTACAAAACATAGATACATTCAATAGTACTTGGTGGGTAAATGTTTGACACTACCCACCAACATGAACAGGTTTATTGTATACATCGGGGCACATCAACTAGTACGAACCAAGGAAATGGGTACCCATTTTCCAGCCCCCCCTATGTGCCTAAATGCTATTGGAAAAATTAATCCTCCATATGAGCCTAGGCTCGTGTTGGAGGATGAGTTTTTGTTCTCAGTCGACCCACTCAATACAATAGATAGGTATGTCATATTAATAATTAATACAGAGAATTTAAGAATACAGAATACACAACAATATTATCAGAGAAAAAAGATATTATGATATAAAATGTATATTAGGTACATTCTAATATAAAGCAGCAATATAATGGCAGGCACTTAGAAAAAGTAATCATTAGATAATAGAAAACTGACAATGGCTTTTCTTAAATACTTGTTGAATTTTGAATGTAATAGCTTTTCTCGTAGCTTTGAGGGTAGAGCATTAAAGCATTTTATACCTTGATATATATAAGAATTTTGGGCAAAAGAGGTTCGATAAAAAGGGTATTCAATGCGACTGTCATTTTTAAATCTGGTGTTTTGGCTATGAACAGGTAAAGTATAATGTTTCGTTTTTATTATTTGTATAATGCCATTCAGCCGAACAAGCTTCAGAAAAGGAAGAACCCCCAATTCAGAGAAGAGGGGAGAGGTATGTTCGTATCGCCCTCTCTTGCAAATTGTTCGGATAATGGCTTTTTGAGTCTTAATTACTGGTTCTAGGTGCGAAAAGTACGTGCTGCTCCAGATAGGCAAGCAGTATGTTAGCACTGATTCAACAAGAGCAAAATATACTTTCTTTAGGAGATACTTATTTAAGATTCGGGACAATTTTTAAAATATATATAGTAATTTTCTTAATTTTGCGTTAATTTTATAATTGTTCTGCTATTTTTATGTAATTGAAATATCTTACTATGACAAACAGGCAAACAGATTGAAATATTTCTCACTTTGTTGAAATCACAGTATTTTTAACTTTCGAGCACCTGCGATCGTTGTGTAGGTATACCTACACAACGTAGGTAACGTAAGGTAGGTACGTAAGGTAAGTTGTTATTGTAACTATAGTTACAATAACAATCACAAGAGACAAGAAGCAGAACAGTCCGTCACCTCAGACTCGCTGGCCGCACTCGCTGCCAGTGTTAAGGGGACTGTGTCCTGTGCGGGTCAACAAACAACGAATTCATAAACTTTTCGTTGCAATTGGCTGGTTACATGACCCAAACATTGCAACAAACC
Source organism: Pilophorus perplexus (assembly GCA_955831195.1). NCBI lineage: Eukaryota > Metazoa > Arthropoda > Insecta > Hemiptera > Miridae > Pilophorus > Pilophorus perplexus. The sequence goes on from OY037011.1 coordinate 30,932,647, forward strand.
CCAGTGTTCTTAACTTCAGTCCTCTAAGTTTTGATTTTTTTAACTCTCAATTTGTATGCCTTTCCGATTTTTTATTTAATCTGTTGTATCATTCCATCTACCGTCAGAGTAAGATATTTCAATTACATAAAAATCCCAGGTGAATGACAAATAGCACACAATTGCCCATTTATTTATCAAACAAATCTGAATTCGTGAACTGTATCATTCTTATAAAAAACGAAACTTGAGTTAAAAAGCTGACCATTGAGTTCCCCTCAGCATTTTATTTTAATAGGTAGATTTCTTTGAGGGGGAGAACGTGGAGGAATTTTTTCCGCATCATACATAATGCATGACCTTACTTGACTTTCATTTCAAAACTACGCTTGAGTTTGGCAGGTTTATTCGTACCGTCTCGCCTCGGGAAGCGTTTATTTGTTGAGGGAAATTTTTGCGGCAGGCAGATGCAAAAGAGCGAGGTCTTGAAACAATTTTTCATTATAACTTCCCCCGGCTATAAAATATGGCATTAAAATGTTGTTTGCCAAGCGTTTCTTTTTCGATCCTTTTAGCGGGAACGGGCTTCTGGAGCGGTTCATTCAGTATTAGACGGCCTCGTTGCTTAGGGCGAGTGTACAACGTGAGCTTACAATGTTTCGACTTGGTTTATGCGTTAGGTCAGTGAATATTTTAGGGGGCTCCTCGCATTTTGTCTTACGAAATATCAGCATTTTTTTAATGTTACCGGAGAGAGTCCTGATCGAGGAAAACAGTTGAGAAATTGAGGGTTTGGTGGAATGATATGGAAATTATAATGACTAAGCATAGTTTTTCTCCCCTTACACGCAGAGTTTCCTATTCACATTTTATGCAACCCTCAATTCTGACCTTCTAAAACGACTGAAGTGAGAAGTTGAAGGGTTTGATTTAGCTCAGCCCTCGAGGAATTAATTTATCCGGTCCCGCGCATCAGTATTCGGACGTGAAGAGGGGTCCGACGAGCTCCTTGTCCCGCTCACCTCAGCCGATCCACACCCTGTGCTTCGGCCCATCTAAGCCACCCGTTACCAGCGCACCACTCCACCTCGCGCCATCTATAGCCCTACCATCTCACTCCAAAGCACCTTTTCTCGACCTCCAGAGATCTACCCAGTTCCATTATCGCCTGCAAGATCCAATTACGCTGCTCGTGACACTCCTTAGGCCCCTCGCTTTTCCCCTCTTTCCCTCGTTCTTTCCCCGACTTTCGCTCGTCACTCCGCATTTTTAGGGCGGTGCTGTCATTAGTGCTCCTTCGTCAGGATTAATGTGAGGACCAAAGAGTGGGGGGAAAATGAAACCCTTAACGTTCTTATATCGTCCATCAAGCCAATCCATGCCACGGACTTCGGGCTCCTACCATCATTCATTATGTTTTTCGCCGGACGTGGATGCGTAAAAGGAGGCGCATAAAGGTCTACATCTTGTCAACAAAAGTCGTTACTTCTTCACTTCTGTAGTAATCAATTCCACGCTTCTCAAACACGTCAGGCTTGCGATAAAGTGATTTCATGTTTTGTTGGTGGTTAAATTCTCATGTTGCGAAAACTTTCATGGTGCGAAAACAACAACACTTCACGTAATTATAGGTCTCCCACAATAATATTGCGCTCCGACGCTGCATTCTGGTGGCAAAAATCAAACTAATCTTCGCACGAATTTTCCCCTCTTTCCCTCTTGTTTTTCCCTTCCTAGTGGCAGCACTTCTCTTTTTCTCTCAAACGGGGTTTTTAATTGAAAAACCTTTGAATTTCACATGATTGAATAGAACCTAACGACTTCTTATTTTAGTTTGGCTGTTGTGCAGTTATTAGGAAGAATTAGGAATACCGCAAAATTTAAACAACAGTAACATCGCGAACGTTAACTTAATTCTGTTCTTCCTCCGCCCTGGCGATGAACGTAGACAATTTCCTGGCAACGTTGCAGACAATTTCCCTCACTTGACTCCTCAACGACTTTCCCCGACAAATTCCGGAAGAATTAGGAATACCAAAACTACACAAACACCAAACTACACAACCGGGAGACGTAAACAAACGGCGAGCAAGCTGAGGCAATGTTGCCAACAAAAAACTCGAAATCTCTTCGCTCGTCCTCGGCTCAGGATGCCACATCGGTGTTTCCTTTTGCGGCCACCAGACTGCAGTGTCGGAGCGCAATATTCTTGTGGACCTATAACTGCCTACTAAGTAGGCAGTTATAGGCAGGTAGTAGGCAGTTATACAAGTCTTGTATAACGAAAAATATATATAACGAAATATACTATATTTCATGATATTATATAAATATAATATATTTCATAATATGAAATATATTATATTATATTATGTGAATATAATTAGATCAAAACGTTTCCAGTACCCAATTTTGATGTGAAAACTAGTTTATTCTCAAATTCTCTCAATACAATTAGATATATATAATGAAAACAACGACTTGTACAACGAAAACTCTCATGTGGTGAAAACAAAAACTCTCATGTGGTGAAAACAAAAACCCTAACCAAAATCAATTGCTGTTCGTTAGAATCGATATATTATATAGAGATAAGCCGTCCTGACCCAAGGCCTCGCTTCGCTCGGCCGACCGATATGTACATGTACATTCAAGCGCATTAAATTTGATGAGTGTTTTGGACGTAGAATTTGGCCTGCCTCACAAGGTTATCAGTGGGCGCCTGGCCCTTACGGGAATACTGTGTAAACGCGGCGCCCATTGCTTCTCGGTGAAATAGGTGAAAATAGTCGTTCGGATTTGTTCTGACGCTAGTGTGACGGGACAGACCATATTCATGTTCACCAATATCACATAACCCAAAATAAAAAAGATTTTTTTGTACACTTTCTACTTTTTGTGCGAGTGCACTCTGGCGGATTAGTTAAAGTGTCACCGCGGGAAAATTCAAAACGCCAAATATTCACAAGTGATTTCCTCTGCTCAGACACCTAATTTCTCAGTGCTAACTGTACTGAGTACTTTGTTCATTATTAGTTCAATGAATGAGAATGAATGTTCAGTGAATCAGATTTTTTTTTTTTTTTTTGAAATTTGCACTCTCCAGTGCTGGGATATGAATTTTAAATCCAAAGGGTTCGTAGAGCAGTCCAACGGAGAAAACTTCGTCTGAACTCAAAACTTCTCACTTTCAAGTATTTTTTGAAGCAAACAACGAGCTTCATCAACTTAATTTTAACTCGAGGAATTTTTAATAATTGAGGACAAATATTATCACTCTTAAGGGAGGTTTCTTTCTCTTTCTTCGCCGAGTTTCTGATTTGGGGGGGGGGGGGGGGGGGGGGAGTACTCAGTTGATCTCTCCTCATACGTGTCACATAATGAAGTTTCTTACTCTTTTATAACAAGAAATTTTTTGTTGGGTTCCCAGTAAGGGCCTCTCATTTTTCTCATTCCTGTAAAGGACAACAAAGATGTTGAAAAAATTCAGACAGTGGTTTGAATCTCACAATCAGCATCTGATTCACAATTAAATATCCTACAAGTTTGGTCCTCAGACATTTTTCGATCGGTGCAGTCATTTGGGACGTAAAGACGTTAAAAGTCTGAAAAAATCACCAATCTTTGACGAGCGATTGCGGCTGAACGGCTGGACCGATTTCGATGCAACAAACGTCATCGCTAAATTTAACCCACTTTAAAATAGGAGCAAGTAACATTTTCTGTAGGATGCGTACTTTTCGCGTTATAAGCGAAATACTGAAAAAAGAGCGAAACCGTCGCAAACTCAGATGTGTCTTATTTGGCACCCTCAAAAGGGGTTAAAACGATTTTCAGTTAAAACTAATTTTTTTCACCTACAACAATAATTTCCCTGGGCTAAAAAGAAGTGGCCACTATTTTGCGAGTGCATTCTTTAGATATTATCATACATTTTTTCACTCAAGTGAGGATAAGCTAAGGATAGGATAAGGCGTACATTGGGCGATAACGCTAGCGGTATTCCATCGCATGTTTCGGCAACTCCGACGGATGCGGAGGATATTCGGAAGCGTCTGAGAACGTCGGGAAGAAGAGGAGTGCCACTATCAATAGAGACAACATGCTAAGGCACTTTAGTACTCTGTCAAAGCTCTTCATGTTGAAGTAACCTCATGTGAGGGCCCTTCTTCAATCGATACGGACGGCACATGAAAGTAGGCCAAGCACCAATCGCCTAACTCGACAGAACGTAATCGGCCGAGTTTGGAAATTGCTCTTTGATCAAAGAGATTGAGTTATTTCGTCTGTACGTACTGCATAGATTGACGACAAGAAATCGATTTAGACCGACCAACCAGTCGTGATCTCAATGGGCTTCGTCTGAGTCACTATTTAAAGATTCCCACCACCATTAAAGATTACCACGAGGACACGAGGTTTCCCCTGAAATTAGTCTAAATACAAAAACGCTGCAAATTTTACACAAGGGTTTATTATTCTTTGATATAAGTTCCTTGTACAGAAATTTAATTCTGTCAATAAAAAAAATTTAAAAAATTTTTTTTTTGGATTTTTATATTTCAAAAAAAATTTTTTGAGGCGATTTTTTTTCAAAAATGTGTTTTTTCAAAAATTCTTTAATTTTTACTCGAAAGATATTTAACTTCTTGGGATCCATCAAAAATCCCATTTTTAGCTCCATGAAAGCCCTATAGATCGCCACAGTGAAATCGGATCGTTCCGGGACCCCAAAAAATGGATTCTACGTCCAAAAATACTTCGAAAACGACACCTGACTCGATCCCATAGCCAAAAGCCTTCAAAAACCACCTTCTGTAGCCCCATTTTAGCCCCAGAGCGCCCCACGGGTTTGGGCGATCGGGCTGAAAACCTTGCGGGCACAACTAGATGGTAAACCGAGTATTTTGTCAAAATTTCAGATTTTTTAAAAAATTCCTACTGCCCAAAACGACCTGGACGGCGGACGGCGTACGGCGTACGGCGTACGGCGTACGGCGTACGGCGGACGGACATTTCGGATTTTGAATGTAGACCACTTGAAACGGATAATGTCAAATTTTGAGCCCGATCGGAGTCGTCGACCCGCGTCGCGAAAACATAGGTGTATTATTCCAAGAATAATAAACCAAAATTATAAATTGTAATATTAAAAATCAATGACATTAGGACCTATTAGTCTTTCGTCCTCCTAACTATGCCACGTATAATTTGAAAAGGTTGCTTGTCAGATTCACCCGAAAAAAAGGGACACAATCCACCCCACCCGCACCACTTGTCAGCTATGAAGGTTAGCATTGCATGTTGGAAACCGTAATAATTCAGCTGGGGGGGTTCTCAGGCACGAAATTGCCGGGCCACCTAATTAAAAACCATCCATTACCAAGTGGAACCACCGTCGTTATCGCGCGTTTCATGGCTCTTATTAATTTCAATCGTGTTTCATTTCAATCAAGTATCCGGAAGGAGGCTAGTTTGCCGTTTTATCGAACATTGTCCCGCGAATAAAAGTGAGGACAAGTGATAACCATGAGATTGATTTATGAATAAAATCAGTTGTATGGCTTGTAGGTAGGTTAAATTTCCACGACGGGGAAGTGGAATTTTATGGGGAACATTCACCAGGTTATGGATTTATGGAAAATCTAGAACTTTGTATTTGGTTTGATTTGGATTTTCAATAATATTGAAAATCCAAATCAAACCAAAGATTATAATTATAAATATATAATTATAATTATAATTATAAATATTATTCTTGTCCATTTCAGTAAATCGTAGGAAGTATTCACTTCAAATACTAGAAAGTAGTAACTTGAGACAAACCGAACAATTCCTCTTGGCGAGCATAGCACGAAAAAAAAAAAAATCTGAAAACGCCAAAAAGTCCGCTCAAAATTGCTCAAAAAACGGGCTCAGTGTTTAATTTAATAGTTGCTGGCTCAGTTGGGAAAATTTTGACAGGTGGGTCGGGGGGGGGGACGAAAGTAGGCTCCTAGGAGGGGGGTGGAGGGCGTTGAGGAGACAAAAGGGGCGGATATCACGAGGATTTAACCCGTTTTTCGGCTGGGGGGAGTCACAGCTCCTCAATCAGGGGTGACGGGGTGGTAGGGGGGGGCAGCACAGTTGCGGAAACTGCGGAGCTCTAAATAGGGAAGAAAAAATGGCGAAGGGGGGGGGGGGGTGCAGGGGAGACTCCACAATCTTTGAAATCTAGCGACGCCTTTCCAATAACCCCCCTCTACCCATCATTGAGGCGACAAGAGGACGACAAGGACGCTAGCGGGAAATAAATAGGAGACGGGTGGCGACGGATTCAAAAGGTTTTGGAGCTCATAGTACACCGTCGGGCGACTCTCCCCCTCATGAATTTAATTGAGAATAATAAGATCGAAAAAAAGGACAACTACTATTATTATCAAAATTTACAGTTTCTCGTCTCTTTTACGTTATTCAGGAATCAAACACAGGATGACGGTACATAATAATATTATGTACTACATATCCGGGATACATGTATCCCATAAATTTTTTCAAACTCAATCAAAGTTCACATTAGAATTTCAAAAAACCCTCATCCTCTGTTTCTTTAAGAAAAAACTATTCATTTTCGAAAAGCGAGAAGTTGTCACAGGCCAGGTAGGAGAGGTCGGGGGTTGGCTGGCTTTGGCCAGCAGGGGATGGCCCCCTAGTCTAATACCTATATTAAAACCGCAACCCGAGGAGGAGGAGGAGGCGGAGGGTGACACGATTTTGGTCATCTTTATCCTAGGCACTTCTATATGTCGGAAAAATCTGAAATTTGTCTTAAAAAATCCAGTTAGGCGAGCATAGTGCGAGAAAAGTCTGAAACCACCAACAAGTAGCTCCATGTGGCGTATCTGTGCTCCTAAAGTGAAAAAACGGGAATTTAAACGTTGACAAAAATACCAAAAATCCTTTTTGGCGAGTAGATGACCAAAAAAATATGAAACCACCAAAAAGTTGCTCTACGTGGAGCATTTAAGCTCCAAAAGTGGAGCAAAAATCAAGATTTGGAGTGGAATAGGGATGGTGCCGGGCCAAGGAGTGACCGAAGGCTACGCGGCTATCCCCCCCCCCCCCCCCCCCCCACCAAATGTATTTTTCAAGAAAAAACCTACACAATATGGGAAAACGAGTTGTTGGGTCTGAGGCCAGATGGCAGGAGGCAGGGCACGATTGTGCCGTTAACGTAAACGAGGGATTCGGATAAAGATACTGAGGGGATGCTGCATCAGTGAGCCAGGGCGAGGGTATGCCCGTCAGCCCGTCGGAGGCCCGGGAGTCGACTATCTCCTGGGTCTCCAGATCGTCACCGGATCCCCTACACCTCCGACGATCTCCCATGACGTGGACGTCCCATCGACGGCATGAAGACGCAACTCCTCAAACCGCGGTTATTCACAGTGTCGGTAATTTGACTGTCCATAATATTGTAAAATAACAAACTGTTAACGACCGACCAAGATCTTTACTCTTGTCAAAAACTCAACAATCCGATCAACTTAACTCACAAACAACAACTAAACATTTTCGGCGAGCCTGATCTCGTTTCTCTTCAAACATGTGTCGGTTGCCACACCACATTGCTCCCCCCTTTTCTTTTCGTCCGGCCGGACATTTGCTGGGGCTAGCCTGTTGGCATGGAGCTTTCTTCGCTTCTTCGCCAACTCCACTTCGAATAGGACGTCGTTAAACCTTTTGATGACGACCCAAGGACCAGTCCACGTCGGCTGCAACTTAGGGCAAACCCCCTGTTGCCGTTTCGGGTCGAATACCCAAACCCAATCGCCTACTTGGTAAGGTGGAGAGCGGGCCCGACGGTCGAATACCTCTTTTTGCGTCCTCATGTTCAACTTCGCTTCTTCATGGGCAAACCTCCGCACAGCTTCAAGGTCTGCTCGCAGATCCAGAGCATATGGAACTGCCAGCTTTCTCTCTTCTGGCTGTGGCCTAACCAAAACGTCTGGTAATCTGAGGTCACTGCCATATACCAGCTGGGCGGGGGCAAAAGCTGTCGTATGTTGAGGCGTTGCACGATATGCCATCAAGAAGAGTGGGATTTTTGTATCCCAGTCACGCTGGCTTTTCCCCACAAACATGGCCAGATGGGTTTTAAGCGATCGGTTGAGTCGCTCCACCAGACCAGCGGATTGAGGGTGCAGCGCCGTTGTTCTCGTCCGGTGGAACCCCAACAAAGATCCCACCTCCTTCAATAACTGGGACTCAAAATTTCTTCCTTGATCAGTGTGTAGTTCCGTGGGCACTCCAATGCGACTGAAAACTTGTTCGACCAAGGCTGTAGCCACTGTCTTTGCCTCTTGGTCAGGTATCGGTATTGCTTCAGGCCATTTCGTGAAATAGTCACATGCAACCAGCACATATCTGTTCCCACGAGTGGTTCTGGGGTACGGACCGAGAATATCAACGCCCATTCTTTCAAATGGTGCCCCAACCATCATTTGCTTCAGGGGTGCTGGTCTAGTGTGTCCTGGGCCTTTGAACCGTTGACACCTAAGGCAGCTTCTACACCAAGCTCGTATGTCTGTTGTCATACCAGGCCAGAAATAATGAAGACGAACCTTGGCCAGTGTTTTCCAAAATCCAAAGTGTCCAGCAGTGGGGTTGTCATGGCACTGTTCTAGGACCGACTTGATTCTCCCTTCCGGTACGACTAGCTGCAGTCTTCTTTTGGACTTATCTACCCACTTGTGATACAGCTCCCCATTCCGAACTTCCAGGAGCTCCCACCTACTGACCAACTGGCGAACCTTGGGGGTGCATGCTGTGAGTTGCTCGGGTAGTGGCTGTTTCCCATCTTTCAGCCATTGGATTACCTGTTGGACCTGGAGGTCTTCCCTCTGCAACCCTTGGGATGGAAGAAACTCAAGCTTGTTCACCTGCTCACACTGGTCACGATGCTCTTGCCGCTGGCAAAACCTGCACTCGTCGCTGCACGGTCTCCTTGAGAGTCCGTCTGCATTGGCATGCTGCTTTCCAGACCTGTGGACGATCGTGAAGTGATACATCTGCAAAGCTTCAATCCATCTGGCCAACTGACCCTCTGGCTTTCTGAATGAAGTTAACCATGTCAATGCAGAATGATCAGTACGCAGAACAAAAGGTCGTCCATACAGATACTGGTGGAAATGCTCAACTGCCCGAACCACCGCCAGTAATTCCCTCCGGGTCACACAGTAGTTCATCTCTGGCCGGGAGAGAGTGCGACTGAAGTACGCGACTACCCGCTCAACCCCATCGTGTACCTGAGAAAGTACTGCCCCAATGGAATGGCCACTCGCATCACAATCCAACGTGAACGGCTGTGACAAGTTGGGAAATGCCAAGACGGGAGTGGATGTCATTGCTGTTTTTAGGGTTTGAAAGCTCCTTGTACATTCATCATTCCAGGTAAAATTATTGCGCGTCTCTGTTAGCTTGTAGAGCGGTTTTGCAATCTCGGAAAACCCTTTCACAAACCGTCTGTAGTACGAACAAAACCCAAGAAAACTGTGAAGGTCTTTCCTGGTGACGGGAGTGGGCCAGTCAGTCACTGCCTGGGTCTTATTCGGGTCTGTGTGCACCCCCTTAGCTGAAATGACATGCCCGAGGTACTCCGTTTGGCGTTTGAAAAACTTGCACTTCTGGAGGTTAATTTGGAGGTTCGCCCCTCGCAGGCACTCTAGAGTTTTCTCCAGTTTTGTCAACACTGTTTGAAAATCCGGGCCAGAAATTATCAGATCATCAAGGTAAGCAAGTGCCAAATCAGCAGGGATAACACGCTCCATCAGCCTCTGAAATGTGGCAGGGGCATTGCACAACCCAAATGGCATCACCTTAAATTGCCACAACCCTTGGCGATAAACGGAAAAAGCAGTCTTTTCTTTATCTTCTGGTTTCAATTCTATCTGCCAATACCCACTTTTAAGGTCAAGGACACAAAACCATGCCGATCCACCTAGGGCGTCGAGGAGGTCTTGGATGCAGGGGAGTGCGTAAGAGTCTTTTTTTGTCACCTGGTTCAGCTTCCTGTAGTCGACGCAAAACCGCGTGGATCCATCTTTCTTCGGCACCAGGACCACAGGGGAAGACCACGGGCTAGAAGACTCCTCTATCACCCCTTGCTCGACCATATCACGAAGCAATTCACGGACATGTTGCTCCTGCGCGTAAGGTACACGCCTCGGGGCCTGTTTTATCGGTCTAGCAGCTCCTGTGTCTATAGCGTGTTGGACTACATGGGTCCGGCCAACAAGCTTTTCCCCAAACGCTCCAAGTGATCGAAATGTCCGAAGGAGTGACGCTAGGGCTTCCCACTCCGCCGAATGTGGAACTAAGTCGGTGGACGCCATAGTAGGGTGTAACCACGAGTCGACACCGCTGTCACCCACCAATGTGATCTGTAAACTGGAGTGTTGAGTACTTGCGTTTTGCAGCTGGAGGGGGATACTCTGGTCTGGGAAATCTAGGGTCAAAGTCCTCAAGTTTACGTTGACCCCGAACTGGTGAAGGAAATCCAACCCCAGAATTGCCTCATCCCTGATGTCAGCAACAAGGAACAAATGATTAAACGCTTTATTTCCTATGCGAAATGGAAGATGGCAACGTCCATACACTTGCATGCCATCCCCAGATGCTGTCTCAAGGCCGCCACTGAAGGAATTATCGACAGCGAACCCCCAGCGCCACACAACGTCATGTCGCAAAATGGAGGCCGTTGCACCCGTATCAACCAGGAATGACTGTTGCTGGCCGCAGAGGAAGGCTTCCACATAAAGGGCGTTCTTTTCGATACTCCGGACAACCCCCACATTCCTCCATACCACAACCTCTGGGTCTCCAGGCCCAACCAGTACACGACCCCCAGCACTGGTGCCATTCAGTTTCCCTGGTCCCGCTGGGGGCGCTTAGGGCACTGCGTCTTGAAATGGCCGACCTCATTGCAATTGAAGCATGTGTTCCGGCCCTTATCGGAGGTGGAGGGGGCAACTGCCTCCAAGCGGAGCGCTGTGTTGAGGGCAGCCTGAACAGAAGCTGGTTGTGCAAGCGTGATGAGTTTGGCGAGCTCGCGAGAAGAGAGGGCGTCGACAAAAACTTCTACAGCCCGTATGCTTCGCTGCTCCCTTGAGTCGTTTGGGTAAGCACCACGAATTAACCGTTCGATGTCCTTAGCCAGCTCAGCAAATGACTCATGCGGCTTCTGCTTTCGATTCTTGAGCTGTAGATAAAACGTGGGCTGCATCCTCACGAAACCAAACTGCTCTGCCAGGGCCCCAACCAACGTGGGATAATCATCCCTCTCCTCTGGACGCAGGTCAGCCAAGACAGAAAGTGCTGGGCCCCGCAAACTGGCCGCGAGCCTCTCCCTCCTGGTGCACGGGCTCCAACGATTGCTCTGGGCCACAGTGTCCAAATGCACCTGGTAGTCTTCCCAGCCTAGGGCCCCATCGTACAGGCTAAGGCGCTGTTCGTCTCGGGCCGGGGCAGGCGAGGGCTGTGGCAAGTGGGGCACAAGAGTTTGTGACTGAAGCGGCAAGTGGGTTGTTACCTGCGCTAGTAGCCGTTCCATCCTGCTCAAAGATTCTTCGAGGTTTGAGACACGCGCCTCGGACGACGTTGAAGGTTGAGGATCAGCAATTGACGTCGACGGCTGCAGGACAGGTAGCGGCGCAACAAGCCCCTCTCGACGACGCCGGGAAGGAGGACGCGTGGCGGACGACTGGGACGCTGCCGGAATGAGAGCCGCGGTAGGCGGAGTGACAGGAACGTCTGCAGGATGGCGCCGTGTCGAAATCGTCCGGGGTGGGCGAGACATCGCTGGCACTTACACGAAACGGACGGGCCCCCAATGTAAAATAACAAACTGTTAACGACCGACCAAGATCTTTACTCTTGTCAAAAACTCAACAATCCGATCAACTTAACTCACAAACAACAACTAAACATTTTCGGCGAGCCTGATCTCGTTTCTCTTCAAACATGTGTCGGTTGCCACACCACAATATGTATGTAATAAAATACGCCTAGGGTCACAAACCTTTGGAACTAATTTCCCCCTGATTGCCTGGGAGAGAGAGAGCAACCAATTAGCCCTCATTTCACAATATAAATAACTGCTGAGCGGAGAGTCACTTTTCCTCTCCGACAGTGGGATACGGTCGGGGGTTGGCTGGCGTAGCCAGCAGCGGATGGCCCCCTAGTTAATAAAAACGCTGCAAATTTTACACAAGGGTCTATTATTCTGTTGTATGGATTTTGCAAAAATTAGTTTTACGTAATAGGTAATATTATGTAAAAGAGGTAAAAATGTAAAATAGGTAATATTATGTTAAAAAAAAATATAAAAAATTGAAAGCTAAATAAATGTATTACCGCGAAGTGATTGGACAATGTCCATTTTCCGGAATCCCACATATTATTTCATAATATGTGGAACTCCGGAAAATGGATTATACGTCAAAAATTACTCGGAAAACGACACCACAATCAACGATGATTTTTTTTAAACTGCACATCTGTGTTAACTGCACCATTATGTTATTATGAAGCAACATTATGTTATTTCAAACAATCAGTGCGATTTAGAAATGTAGACCTTGTATTAAGAAAATTTGATGTTCTTTGCACAATATCCGGTTTTAAATAAGAGAAACGGATTTATAAAAATATTTCTTTAATATACCTAAATGCATTGCAACAGAAATTTTATGATGAGAATATTTCCCAACAACAACCTCCTGGGAATTAATCAATCTCTATATACGTGTGTTATGGTGGATTTCACCACCTCGGCTTAAGGTTCGGCTTACTGGTAAGCCGAAGAATAAGAAAAAGATGCGTTTCACCACTCCCGCTTAGTCTTAATCCTCGGTTTACGGTCTGAGGTTAAGCCTCAGATTTTAGTCCCTACTCATCCACGTCTTAAGCGTTAAATCTGAGATTTACGGGTGTGTTGTAGTTGTTGTTACAATTATCACCAACAACAGCAGTGCCCATTTCGTTGATATCGGATATGATAGTTGGATTTATTCATTCTCATTTATCCTCGAACGGTGTGATTTTCGCTTTTTCGACCAGAGTGTTATTATTTCGTTCGTACTGCGTGTTTGGGAATGGCATACCGAAGAATTACATTCTAGGATGACGACGAGGAAATATAGATGATTATTCAGTTGCAAAGGCGGCCGGGAGTCTTCAAACAGATCGAATTATGTTTCTCTTTTCGTCAACTGTTGGAAAAATTTGGGTAGAGTCCTCAATAAGATAATATACCCTAGTCCAATTTTTTTTAATGACTAGTCCATTTATCGATTTATCCATTTATCGACTGAAATATGCAGAAACTTTGGAGATTCATTTGTAATTTAAGTGCCTTCGCCTTCCTATCTTTTGAATAATAAATTAAATTACCTGAAAAAAGTTAATTTTTCTCAATTTATCAACCTTTTCCTTTGAATGCGAACTTATTCACAAAAATTCGCATTCAATAATTTTTGAAAATAAGAATAATCCGTGTTCTTCTCCCACTTCTTTTTGAGATTTCATACGAATTAAGACAACGCATTACTTGGATTTTTCGAAAATAATATCGATTATCCCTGCAGCGAATTATATATTTCTGTACGATAATAGTTTAATCATTTTAATTATTCTGGATTTTCATTGAAAACTTGGATTAATTTCATTTAAATTTAAAATTAAGTAATGAATAATCTTCATTATTTAAAAATAATAATGCAGTTATTCATTACGCAACACCGGCCATCTCATAATATACCTAGTAAACTAAAACACACGCTAGGTAAGGGTACCTGAGATACATCTCAGAATAAACATCCCCGCTAATATAACCTTGCAAACACCAACGCCGGCTATCTCAGCTGAATTTTCATTATTATTTATTTTTCGATATTTGGTTTATTATTCTTGGAATAATACACCTATGTTTTCGCGACGCGGGTCGACGACTCCGATCGGCCTCAAAATTTGATATTATCCGTTTCAAGAGGTCTAGATTCTAAATCCGAAATGTCCGTCCGCCGTACGCCGTCCGGGCAGTAGGAATTTTTTTTAAAATCTGAAATTTTGACAACATATGTACTCGCTTTACCATCTCCCGCAAGGTTTTCAGTCCGATCGCCCAAACCCGTGGGGCGCTATGGGGCTAAAATGGGGCTACGGGAAGGTTTTTTTGAAGGCTTTTAGCTATGGGATCGAGTTAGGAGTCGTTTTTTTTTTCATTGACAGAATTAAATTTCTGTACAAGTAACCTATATCAAAGAATAATAAACCCTTGTGTAAAATTTGCAGCGTTTTTTACGTTGAAATCAATCATTCGGGACCTCCTTGTCCTAAGCTTCTGACTTGCGATAAAAGTCGGTCCAGGGATTCAGAAATCAGTTTTTAGGCTCTCCTTAAAACCTGAGAAACATGAGATAGCAGAATCTTGCCACTAACGTGACGATTTATCACGGCCTTATCACTTTATTGTCACTGATTACCGAGTTTTCCGCGGGAACACGAGTCTGGGGCAACCTGTTCCAAAGCTAACCGAGGCTTAGGTAAGCGCCACCTTCAGACTAATGGTGAAACGGAATCTTCCCTAAGTCGGACTTAACGTTAAATCCGAGATTTAGCTAAAACGAACTTTAAGCTACACTTGGTGAAATCCGGCATTAGTGTTTATATATTCAAAAAAGGACAAATGTGACTCTAAAAAAAAAGGTCCTTTGATTAATTTCCGCCCCTACATCCACGATTGTGAGGTCATGTTAGGGAGTTTCGTACGATATATCCAAATGACCCAGTTGACTACGAATTCCTTTGAGGTTGGCTAGATTAAGTTTGGACGGACTCTCTTTGACGAGGTCACTCCGGCCTCTCCCCACTTTACAGTTTCAGTTTTAAAGCCAGGAACCTATGTGCACTTCTATCTTGTTTCCCCGCATGACGAACACTGGTTTCCGCAAACAGATACTTCTTGAAACGGGAGACATCCCCAGAAAAGGTTAATGTAGTAATTAGGTAGGTACATTTATTTATGCTAATTACTCGTATAAAACGTTATTTTGGTTCTGTCTGCATTTCCTTGATTCAGAATAAAGCTGTTCAACCCAGATAACTACCCCAATTAATGCGAACAAGTGGGTTCCATTAATTTTTTTTTTTTTTCCTGGAAAGGTCGTGCTTCAAAAGTTACGGAAATAGGTCAACATTGCAGAACACCCGTTTCTATTATTAATAGGGCCTCAGGAAAAATATAATAATTGAATTCCGAAGTCTGGAGGGGGTACCTGACGGAGGCTGCTTTGGTTGGCCGAGAGATCTCTCTCTCTCTCTCTCTCTCTCTTGCATCTATACAAGTTAGCCAACTTTGCTAAACGAAAAGCCGACTCCGAAAATCGAAAGTCGGCGTAATCATCAGAGAAGGTCTTTCAAAAATCGAGCATCTACGTTATCGTCAAAGAAGGTTATTCAAAAATTGACCCAGGCCGAGTGTTTTCATTCCGATTCCGTTCAGGTTTATTCAGCGCTCTGGCGGCTCTGTGCCCAACTACTCGACGCCCAGCCAGGCGATGTGTGACGTCACAGGCCTTCCGCTTTCAGTTCACATTCTGCAACATTTCTAAAATAGTACTGCACGTAATTATGCGGAATTTCAAACTAAAAATTTGTTTAGAGGGCCTTTAAAGGATGCTGAATCCTAATATGTTGAAAGAAGTGATGAATTCCGTCCTTTTCAAGGAGCCCATTGTATTCTAGGGTCGAAGCACAGAACCCGTTGTTGGTCACTCTCAGCGTTTCGTCCTCATTTTGGCCATCTTCAGGCCACGCGTGAGAGCCTAGGCAAATTATTTCATCAAGTTGGATCTCTTACGAGAATGTACCTACTCCCAAAATGTCACAAGCAGAGATTTCAACTTAAGGAATCAATTCTTTGGCCAACTCATAAATCCCAACAAAGCACTCTTTACTAAGTGCAGACACCCACCAACTGTTTAAGAACATTCTATTTTTGTTTGTTTAAATTTGTGGCTCCTACTTGAATGTTGTGCATCAAAAGAAATTCACAAATCACATCGAGGATGAGAAAATGTGGCAACAACAAAGCCCGTTCGATAACTATCGAGCAGATTCTCTTCGTACAAAGGAGTTGTTGACAAATCAATATGGCCCTTGCCT